>CM063508.1:182378624-182383624 GCA_032207245.1 Pardosa pseudoannulata | reverse complement strand
TAAATTGGATTTGGGCGACGCTGGAAAGGGTTTTATATCTGATATCATTAGATTGTTCGATAGTCTATTTCTATTCGGATCTGTTCCTTTAATAAAACTTAGCGTCATATTTAGTTACTTGAGTCATTTACGAAATTTTTATCGATACAGTGATCCCTCGTTTTTCGCGGTTAATGGGGACCAGAACCTTCCGCAAAAGGGAAAAACCGCGAAGTAGGATTTGCCCCTAGGAATTTTCGTGTATGCGGGTACACGAATGTTTTAAATATGTAAACAGTATTTATACTTTACACATTTAAGAAAAAAGTTACAATAGTATAGTATTTACTGAAACGTGTCAGTGCTCATTAATAAGGTTCATTACAGAACCTTATAGAGTAATGGACATTCATCCACATTGCTTTCTGCTAGAGAGGCGAAGGGTCTTTTGGCGGAGGAGAGGATCTCGCTCGACTCGTAGAAGTTTTAGGCTCACTCGGAGACTCTTCTGCTGGAGGCGATGACGGTAGAGCCGGGGCTTGAGAGAAACAGGGTAATGGGTAGTTGTCTTTGTCTTTCAGTTTCCTTCAAAATTTCCCTGTACAAAGACATAACCCCTTCAACGCGACTGCTGAACTCTACAGCTCAAACCATATTGTTGTCAAATTCTTGACATGTTGCACAATTGTTGCAGATTCTCCAGTGTAAGGCCCCGCTTTTCAGTTTGTTCTTCGTCTTCCTCACTTGAAGACTTTGTCGTCTCAAAAGCCCGCAGTATGTACTCTGATTCAACTCATCTCTTTGTTTGACACCCAGGGAGTCTTCTCTCTCGTGCATCCACATGAAACAACGCTCCTTTCCGCAATGTGGCTGCCGATATGATTGTATTTTTTCATTTTTATTGTTCATGAATATTTTGGAAAAACTCGCGAAGCTGTGAAACCACAAAACCTGAAGCGCGAAGTGGCGAATTAACACTGTATCCCGATATTTTTGGATAATACTTTATTGAAATTTAGCGTAATATTTAATAGCTTGAGTCATTTCTAAAATTTCATCAATATCTTGATATTCGCTCTATTTTTGATAGTGATTCTTCAGGGAAATGTAGCGTCATATTTAATAACTTGAGTCATTTACGAAATTTCATCCATAGCTTGATATTCGCCATATTTTTGATAATGATACTTCAGTGAGATTCAGCATCATATTTAACAACCTGATAATTTACAAAATTTCATCGATATTTTGATATTCTCCATATTTTTGATAATGATACTTTGTCAAGAAAAATAGTTTTTCGTGGCAGTTGCATCATTTAATAAAGCAGATGTTCAAAATAGATTCCGAAAACTTTATCTGAAATATTTTAGATATCAAAAAAATTTCAGAATTTGTAGCAGAGGCGATTGTATAAGCCTTTTTTTTCTGAAAATAACCATCATCTTTTCTGAAATATTAATATCTTCCTCGCATTATGTTCTATCATTTCAGACGCTGTTTTTTAATGATTTGAAGTATCAGTGAGAAATAAAACGATGCGAAATTCGATTCTTCTCCTTTTTTCCCCCCACAGAAAAGAGATCATATTTCAAGACGCCCATCATAACCTACAGAATGTACTGACAACGCCTGATACTGACGTCGGGTCGATTTGCCGTTCATCTGCGATATCGCGTTTCTTTCCCATCTATTATCCCATTGTTCTCTAATGAAGGGATCTGTGTAGGATGCATACGCCATCGGGTGGAAAAAAGAGTGCATCATTAAGATCTAATTGAGTGGATATTTTTCCAAGATTTCGTTAATGGCGAGAAGGGTTCAACAAGGAAGCGATTTTTGAGAGAGAAATCGTCGTATTCACTTCATTACAGCGTGGGGTTTGCGCGATAATGCGATTATAAGTGGATAATCTGCCTCGCCCAGACGTTATAATATCCAGTGCATTTAAGAGTAATTAAGTAATTTTAATGTCAACTAGGACGAAAAGAAGTGTTGCAATACACTTAAACATTAATATCAGCTAGCTCCTACATGTGTATATAATCTCTAGAATAATGATTGAAACTTAAAACAACACGCCGGTATCAGTTCAAAGGTAATGGAATAATAATATGCCATATGACAGCAAACGTGATACAGTTATCCCACGTTTTTCGCAGTTAGTGGGGACTAGAACCTTTAGCAAAAGCTGAAAAACCGCGAAGCAGGATTTACCCCTTGGAATTTTCGTGTATGCGGGTACACGGATGTTTTAAATATGTAAACAGTATTTACACTTGTCACATTTAAGACAAAAATGACAACAGTATACGTATTTGCTTAAACGTGTCAGTGCTCATTACTAAGGTTAATTACAAAAGCTTATAGAGTAATAAACATGAATCCACATTGCTTTCTGAGAGCGGCGAAGAGTCTCGTGTCGGTGGAAGAGAAGAGGCTCTCACTCGACTAATAGAAGTTTTAATCTCACTCGTAGACTCTTCTGCTTTAGGAGCTGAAGGTAGAGCCGGAGGGACTTTACCTTGGAGTAGTAACAGGGTGATGGGTAGTTGTTGTCTTTGTTTTCCCTTTTCCTTCAAAATTACCCTATACAAGGACATAACCCCGTCAACGCGTTTGATGAACTCGACAGCTCGAATCCTCTTGTCGTCAATGTCTTGTGCCTATTCTTGCCACGTTACACAATGGTTGCAGATTCTCCCCCCCCCCCCCCCCCCCCCCCCCCCCCCCCCCCCCCCCCCCCCCCCCCCCCCCCCCCCCCCCCCCCCCCCCCCCCCCCCCCCCCCCCCCCCCCCCCCCCCCCCCCCCCCCCCCCCCCCCCCCCCCCCCCCCCCCCCCCCCAGTGTAAAGCCCCGTTTTTCAGTTAGTTCTTCGTCTTCCTCTTCCTTTTCTTCCTCACTTGCAGACTTTGTCATCTCAAAAGCCCGTGGTATGTAGTCTGAGTGAACTCGTCTCTTTGTTAGGCATGCAGCGATCCTTCTCTCTCGCGCACCAACATGAAACAAAGCTCCTTTCCGCAATATGGCTGCCGACAGGGTTGTATTTTCTCCTTTTTATTTTTTGATGACTATTTTGGAAAAACCCGCGAAGCACTGAATCCGCAAAACTCTGCCCTAGCTAATGTAGATTTTCTCTCCTTTGTGATGGGCTAATTTGCCCATTTTCTCTCTCTCTCTCTCTCTCTATATATATATATATATATATATATATATATATATATATAATGTTACACACACACATACATATATCATGTTACATATATATAGGAAATTTTATCCCGTATAATTTTTGTTGCCCAAACTTGTTGGGCAAAAAAAAAAAAAAAACATCAAGTAATCAAATTGACACTCGCCAGAACAAATTAAAAGAAACTGGGAAATGTAATTCAGTATCCCCATCTATTGATCTCTGAGGGAATTACAAATTACAAGAAGTTGCGATACAGGTAGAAAAATAAAGATACACGGTGAAAAATTAAACGATTCCAGGTACAATTTCATAACATAAAATAACAAAAAGATACTTCGGTCCCTTCCGCCATTTTTTTTCTTTTTCTTTTTTTTCTTCCCGACCGACAGAAAAACGTGTGTTTTGAAAAATCGCCAAGTCGAAAACATGGCGGCCCTACGCGTTTTCAGGGAGAAAAAAAAGCATGGCGGCAGTCACATGACATATTTAAAACACAACATTAACAAAACTAAACTTTACAAGTAAAAAAAACAGATTAACAATTTAAAGCATTATTACAATAAAATTATCATAACAATTACCATTTTTACGTTATCTAAAAAATGAATAACAGATTAATAATATTTACGATATATATCGACAGAATAAACACAATATGTAGCATTTTAATAAGCACTAATATTATAAAAAATCTAACATGTGAGAGTACCCCCTCCTCGTAATAAAAGAAATGCAAAATAAATTTAATAACAGATGAAAATTGGAAAAAAGTTGCGCCACAAACATTTTTCACTCCTATCTCCCTTAAAAAACTTTGAAATAATTCTTTTTTACCAAAAAACTCAGATTTCGAATGCCGTCGTTCCCACACACTTGGAGTTTAGAATGAAATGCAAAACCCACCTCACACCTAACAATATCCTGACATTTTTTAACAATTTCAAAAATAGGAAGAACCGCCATTATTAAATTACTAAATCCCAGGAAATAAGAACAAAACCAAAATGTTCGAAAACAAAGCATCTTGTTTGATTTAGAATATCCTGATACTTTTTAACCATTTCAAAAATAATAAGAACCGAAATAACTTTACCCACCTTAACTAAAATCACTAAATCCCAGAAAATGATAAGAACAAGAAAAAATACAACCTGACCTAGGCAACCGAAATAACTGCTAAGATGCAAGTTTCTCGAATAGTGCCGGGTACTGCCGTCAGAAATCACGTGCACCAATGAGGTTCAAGAACAAACACATTAGAGCTGCTATACTTCACCACCAAAGTCAGGGCAAACACGCCAACCCACTCATCGCCATATAGAAACGCCAAATTTGGCGACAAAAAAAATCACTGCATCTATAATGCATCTGTACCATTTTTATTTGTTTTTACAAAATTATAAAATCTTTAATTAGTTTTTCAAGTTTCTTAACATTTTTTGGTTGTTTTTATAAAATTTTTTATATAACGAGCACAGGACAACACACCATCAAGCAAAATGTAATTGTGTAGCAAGATAGCTGAATGATGTGAAACCCACATAGGACAACCATACGTCATGATGGGTCTGTTGAGATGCATTTGAAGGAATTCTGCTTCATAAATATAAATTGCCGGTACAGATGGATTATAGATGCCGGGTTGTTTTTTTTCCGCCAAATTTGGCGATTTTATGGGGTGATGAATGGGTTGGTGTGTCTGCCATGACATTGGTGGTAGGATATGGCAGCTCTAACGTGCTCTTGAACCCCATTGGTGTACGTGCTTTCTGACGTCAGTATCCGGCACTATTCGAGGAATTTGAATCTTAGCTGTTCTTTTGATTTAC
>CM063508.1:182358624-182371124 GCA_032207245.1 Pardosa pseudoannulata | reverse complement strand
ATGGATATGAATTCAACGGCTCTCAAGAGACGCGAAAATGATACTAACCAGCAGCAGCGTCTCCGTGTTTTCGGTACAAAACAAGAAAAGCCCTTCTTCACATTTTTGGCACATAACAAGCACTCAAACGGTTAAGTAGTATGTTTCTGTCTCATTAGACCTCCAGTAGCAAAGCATATACCAAAGCAAAGACCATAGTATTCGTTCTAAACCAAACTTTAAAATATGTATGTGTATCTGCATGAATATATCATTGTTCCCATTGCCTAATGGCGTATTGCATTACTGAATTATAACAACTGTAAAAAACATCTGGAAATATACAAGAGGTGTGTAACTATAACATTCCATAAGAAATAAATGCATTCCTATGGTGCCCTAACTTGATGTGTATTTTTCGTTTTATCAGGTTGGTGATGCAGGCGGAAGAGCCGTCTTCCTACAACGGCACGAGTCGCCTACTCATCCTGTCGACTCCTCTGGACTCCCACAAGTGCGATACCCTCGACTCCAAAAAGTTGATTCTCAGTACCGAGGCCAAGAACGTCACCCTAACCGAAAACATACTGCAGAAAGAAGACAGGAACGTGTTGGGTAAGACCCCGAAAATTATATTTAGAACTACGACTGTTTCGAAAGATATGGCTCGCAGTCATATTGAACCAAGTCCTGTTTTACTTAATTGTACCAATTATAGAAAATGCTGCAATCGCGATAAATTTTAGTGAACATTTTTTAAAGGAAATACTTATTTCGATCATAACTGACTGATTTTTGACACGTTTGAGTGTTAAGTCTGTATGTCCGTAGAAATAAATGTTTAATTATGAAACTTTAACAGTCCATTTTGCCATCATTTAAACATGGTCGTCCGGTTCTTACACGATTCCACAACTTTCCAGTTTCCTCAAACCGCTGAACGAGCTTTATGAGGCCTGTCGTTGTTAAAGGCCCTTTTCCACTCCTGACGTTCTTCTGAATTCGGAACGTACGCAAGGCAGTGGTCGCTGATTCCTGGTTGACGTAAAACAACTTCACCAACAAAGCTTTATCCTTCACACTCAAAATCCTTGTTCGCACTCATGGTTTACAGCGGTGAACTGGTTGTGTATTTAGAGCAGCACAAGTTCTTATAACAGTCTCATTTACATATTTCCACCGAAGTCATTCGTACCATTGCTATCTGTTGGCTGTTTTTCAGTTACTGTTTTTTTCTGTAAAAAAAAATCCCATGCCTTAGCGATACTAACTCTGCAAACAGTTTTTTATTTTGGTTATTTTTACGATTATTATGAATTTTTAAAATTTATACGGACTTTTTGATCACTCGGTATATTATTTAGCAAATTTTTATTTCTTTGTACGGAGTAAAGAAATTATTCTAATCATAATAAATTTTAGTACATTAATTTCAATAAAGATATTTATTTTGGTCATGACTGACTGTATTTTGACAATGTGATGACTGTATGTATAGAAAAGAAAATTTTGATTTTGAAATTTTAAAGATCCATTTTCCCCTTTCCTGTTCTGAATATTAATAGTTGTCTTTTCAAATCTGTACATGCATTACTGTGTTTTTCTCATAACTCAAAACCGATTAGTCGTTGACTGATCAATTTTTATTTTATGTAGGACTGCTATCTAGACGTCCATCTCTTTTTACATTGCATATGATCACAAGTCACTGCATATGATCCTTTACCATTACGATTAGTCGTGGATACAATTTTGTATTTTAGATGTCCATCTCCTTCATCATTTCAATCTGCAATCTATATGCAATCTCTGAAATTTCAATTTAATGTAAGTTAACGCTGTAAAATGTAACTCAAAAGCATTTAGTCATAAATGTTGAAATTTTGTATTTAAGACAAACATATTGGATTGTTTACATCCATTTTCGATTAAAATCTACACTCTATAAAACAAATATTTATCACAATACAAAGAATTTAAGTCTACCAATCTAGAACAAAGCAACCCGAAAGATATCACATGCATCTTAAACGGTGGAAAAAATGCTTTTTTATAAAAGTTCATTTTCATAAAAAAAATTAAAAATATGTGTATTTCAGTGAATAAATTCGAATTTTTACTATTTATTAAATCACACAAAGAATGAAGAAGTCATTGTAATCACAAAAAGTTTGTTTAGGATCATATTTATATAAAACAAAAACTATGTAACAAGACCTCCACCAGATGGCAGTACTTCAGTTTTAATATGAAAACTTTGTGAACATGATGCTGAATTCCAGTTAATGTCCTAGCCGCATTTCTCACCGGGTCTCAATCCGATAGAACATATTTAGGATGTGATGTGACGGTAGCTCCGAGTTCAAAGACCATCAGTTCGCAATATCTGGGATTTGCGTCACCGTTGCTTAAACATCTGATACAATCTGTCTCCGGCCATCTACCAAGGACTTGTGGCATCCATGTCAAGATGGGTTGAAGCTGCGTTGCTCGCCAAAGGTGGGCCAACTCGTTACTGACAGGTGGTCATAAGGTTTTAGCTCTTAAGTGTACATAACACTTTAAGCTACACGTGTTTCCCAGGTAGAGATAAATAACTAACAGATTCGTAGCAGTATTTTACATAAAAATATATAGACCGTATTGTCAGTGGCTTTAGAAAGAAAAAAAAATTCTCAAATGTTGTAGACCTTTCAGTTTTTTTTTAATTTATTACTGTCTAATATTAATACGTCAGTCTTAAAATACTGAGACTGTTTAATTTTTATCAAATAGAAAATTCAAAAAATACTTTCTTTGAGTAATTAAAATTTTTAATAATAAATGAAAAAATATCTTCGATGATTAGGAGCATATTGTTTTTTGCAATAAATCTCAGCAATGCGATACTTTCAGATACGCCTGAGTTATCTTTATATAATTCAAAAATTCTTTCATTTAAAATTCAATAGAAATTTTCGGACCGTGCATCTGGCATTTCCTTCTATTTTCACACGCTTTATTTCTTTAATGTTTTTCATTATATTCGTCTGCTGGAAATCCTCTTCCTTAACATTCTGTACGCTTTTTTACAAGCATGTGCCGGTATTTAAAGCTGCCGTGATGGAGCGTCGTGTTTTTTATGCAGGATGTATTTTTTTTGCGCTTCTTCTGCACTTCCTAGCTTGTTTTTTGGTTCGAAGAAAAATTTTTACATTTGAGAAATTTTCTATTCCTTTTAAATGTCGCTTTTAATTTTCATTATACCTTTTTTTAGTTCCAGAGATGCTCATTTATTTTTTATTAAAATTCCGATTAATAGTGTTTTTATAAAAGCTGTTACAATTTTTTTTCTCCAGTAAGATAATATAAATCAGATGTCAATATGTATGGATATATGTGTGATGTGTATACATATAGTTTTCGTTCATAAAAATAAATGTCACTAAATTTAAAATTAGTACTGACTATATATAAAATATTTAAATGATTACTGCCATCTAATTACTTACGAGTTATTTTTGATGCAAAAAAAGATTTTTAATCAATTTAGAACAAGTAAAGAAGTTGCTTTATTTTCAGCAAAATTATGACAATTAAATTAACAAATTTATCGATTGAAATAATGTCATAAAATTTAACATTTACATATGCAAATTGCTTGTAGATTTCAAAATAAATAAGAGCACCATATCCAATTAAAAGGAGCGTTGGAAAGGAGTGATGCAATGTTCCCGATCGAAAAAATATAATATATACTCAAGAGCCAAAACATTATGAACACCAGTCAATAACGAGTTGGCCCACCTTTGGCGCGCAACACAGCTTCCACCCGTCTTGGCATGGATGCCACAAGTCCTTGGTAGACAGATTTTACCAGATGTTTAAGCAACGGTTACGCAAATCCCAGATATTGAGAATGAGTGGTCTTTGAACTCGGAGCTGCTGTCTCATGACATCCCAAATGGGTTCTATCAGATTGGGATCCGGTGAGTTAGGCGGCCAGCACATTAACTGGAATTCAGCATCATGTTTCTTGAACTACTCCAATTTTAGCCTTGTGACACGGGGAGTTGTCCTGTTCGAACATTTCATTTCCAGCTGGAAAAACAGAGGCCATGTAAGGGTGCAACTGGTCCACAATGATCGTCCGATACCCTGTAGCATTCATAGTCTGCTTTAACACAACCAGGGGTCCCAGAGACGCCCAAGAAAACGTCCTCCAAAGCCTAATACCGCCACCACCGGCCTGTGTATGATCACTGTACAATGAGGGAACCACTGTTCGCCTGGAAGACGGCTTATCCTGACACGACCATCTGCGTGATGAATGACAAACCCTGATTCATCTGACCAGGCAACTCTCTCCCACTGATCCATGGACCAGTCGTGATGTTGCCGGGGCAAGCGTAAGCGCAGTTGGCGATGACGCTTGGTCAGCAAAGGTGCACAAGTGGGACGTTTGTTGAGTAGCCCCCTATCCAACAGTGTCTGATGAACAGTGGCCTCGAATACTATTCTACATGGCCCTGCATTGTATTGTGTTGTGAGCTGAGCCACTCTCTGGCTCCGGTTTTGCTTCACCATGCGAGATCTTTTTCTTTGATAGCGTGTGGACGTCCAACACCATGTCGTCTACTGCTAGTTTCGCCATCATTCATCCACTTTGCACAAGTACTAATTACTGTAAGTCGCGAACAACCCGCGAGTCGTGCAGTTTCGGGAATATTTGTTCCGAACCATTACTATCTGCCCTCTATCCAAATCGCTGAGATGCGCAGCCTTTCCCATCACACACAGAAGTAAGTGAAAGAATGATTCTTCAGACTCTCCAGCAGCAGTTTAATATCACTATTACCTGATCACGTGCCTTCCACGTCATTCAGGCGAGTTCATTGCAAAATGTAAGTGTGGTCATGTTTTGGCTCTTGAGTGTATATATATATATATATATATATATATATATATATATATATATATATATATATATATATATACAAGGAGAGAGGGGGGAGGGGGATAAAACAGGCATGGAAAGACAGGAGAAAAGGAGATATAGAAACAAACATAAAGAAAGAAAAAAAGGAAAAAGACTGTGTATTAATATTTAAAAATCAAGAAATTATTTCACGATATCTTTTAGTCTTATATAATTTCTAATCATTCATTAAGTTAGTTTACAAACAATTCATCTAAAATACAGATTAGTATCATGTAAATAATACCATTCTTACTTTAAAAAATTAAAAATATTCTAAAATATGTTTAATATATGTTAGGTTGAAGTATTTAATACGTGGATCCTTAAATTTTAATAATTTCAGTAATCATCGATGTAAAAGTTAGCAATTGTAACATTTTAGCACAATGTCTTAATTTAATGGAAATATCTGAAAGCAAATTGTATGGTTCAGTTATCATTAGTGAGAGACACTTTGTCAGTTCAAAATAATTTATTTTATTCTGTAGTTATTTTATCTTGTATCACTATACTAATGAATTTCATACATTATTATTGAAAAGAATGCTTGTTGTTAGAATTAATGCTTTTAGGCTCTGTGGTATAAAAAGGATTATTTTCTTAGGACAACTTTCTAGAACTAAATTTGTATGAAAGAAAGTGATATTTAAAGCTTACATTGTATAATAAATTTTAACGCATTTGGAAAAACTGAAGTTGATTCACATAATTTTTAAAACATTATAATATTTATTGTTTAAGTAATATTTCATTTTACTTAACTATCCCCTATATAATAATAGCCTAAGTTATCTGTCCGTCTGTTTTCGAATTTATGAAGCGGTTGACCTGGAATGGATAGAGGCATCCATATTGGGTTTTTGATGAGTTAGGGTTAACAAAATTCAAATTGAGTAAAGTTTATTTTCTCCTAAAATATCCATCCGATTCTAAAATAAATTGGTATAAATGTGCCTCATATCACAGCAAAAAAATAGTGTCTTATTTAAAACGTTCTAAATCCACCTCTTGCCCCATTTTTGAGTGTTTAATGTCATTATTTCAAGCCATATTTTTCCCAGTTAAGAGCAGGTGATTCAATTTATCAAATAATAAATAAGTATAAATAACAATTTTTCTAGCTTTATGACTTCATTCCTTTAACCATCTCATGTAATCATTTCTTATTTTAAATCCTTTAAATACCGTCTGCATTATTTTCATACTTTTTATCACTGAGATTAGATAATACGAAAATAATTTTTGTTACAATGAAAATATTATCACCGGTTTTAACAACAAATTCTTTTCATAAATGCCTAGGGGCCTATTTCACTGACTAATAAATATCTAACTATCAAGTTATATATCTTTTAAAATTAAGAAGTTTGTTCGTTTGTGTGTTTGTTTTTTATACATAAACACACGGTTTGCATTCGATTCACTCAATTGTAGACATCATTAATATATACCGTCCAATAATCACTGTCAGTATTAAAACCTCTGCTGTCCATCCTATCACGTAATACGACAAGATAAATTAAAGTTCGCAAAGAACATACGGTCAGTAAAAATAAACAAATTATTGAGTGTGCACCTGATAATTCTCAACCAGAAAAACAAACCGTTTTTTTACCAGCTTCATAGAGTACTTTACAATTCTGGAAAAGTAAAAATTTTACTTTATCCCGTCATATGACGGGCTATATGCTAGTATTAAATAATATTTTAAACAGAAATTAATTCTTGATATCTTTGTTTAAAGAAAGATTTCCTTTCAAGGCAAATTTTAAGTCATAAAAGTTTAAAGTAACAATGTATATATTATTTGCCTGAGTTTTTTAAAATCTTTTAATGTTAACTAGCAATATCTTTCTAATATGTAATGTATGGTTTTCTTATTAATATGTAATAAAGCATTTTCATACTAAAATATAATTGGTGACATTATTGACACTCAAAATAATTTAGACATATTTCGCATTTCTTTTTAAAACATGAAACTTTACAAGATTGCATGCAGCTAATATTTTAGAGATTGTGCAAATACGAATAAATTATTCTAAAAGCTGTTTATTAATTTAATTTTTTATCCGTTTTGCGTACAGTTTAGGAGAAAATTTTTAAAGTTTAAACTTTTCACTTTAGAAATTTCGTCTTCAGGGATAGTTCAATTCCCAATTCATTTTTAAATTCAGTTTTATTTTTAAAATGCTTTTAGGAATAGTATACATTTTACCGTCTTTAAGTATGCATGACAAAGTGTTTTTGTAAATTATAAAACGAGAGTTTTGAAACTTTGTACACATATAAATTGGAATAGAACTATTTCAATAGAATTCAAAAAGGATTTTTAATTTAGACTATTAAAATATTCACATTGTGTAACTTAAACATTGTACTAACTTAAGTATTGTTTACATAACTTTCTCATTGTTTTTCCTAATATTGCCTTATGATTAATTTAAAAAAAATATTTTTTACTCTCAAGAATTTTCTGATTATGGTCATTTCCAATTTTCAAAACATTTAGAACTTAAATTAAATTGAGGTTAAATAATCCAAATGAAATTAGAATTTAAAATCGATGCTCCGATTTAATTTGAAATACAATTGGAGTGTTTCTAAATATTTTGTAAGAATGTGTAATGTTATGTATAAATTCAACAAAAATTTTCAAAAAGTGTTTGAGAAAAAGGGTTTTACATTGAAATATTTAATTATACTCCAATGCCTATAACAAAATCTTCTAGATTTATACTTCTTACAGAGGCTGATCTCACATTTTTTAAGCTGTTTTGGTTAGAAGTATTAAAAGATCGTTTGTTTCAAAATAAATAACTGCAATTGTACTATGTTTTTAAAAGTCAAAACTATCGTCTGCGGCTTGAGAGGTTTGTTTTTATTCAAAATGGCGTTTTTAACAAAACAGTGGTTGGAAGGCTATATTGATGTTCTTTCCGAAGAGAAGGATGCATATTCCGTTACCCCAAAACGATGCGAGAGTCGAGGTTTTGTGATACCTAAAGCGTTGATAAAACAAAGGGGAAAAAAACGTCAAATTGGAACCTCAAATGGGACAAAAATTCCAAACAAGTATACAAGGAAAAAATGAACATCTTCGACTATTGCAAAGGTACGTTGTTTAATGTTAAAAAGAATCCTCCTAATCAAAGGACAGTTGCAAAATTATTAAAATGCTCGGTTTCCACTGTTAATAAAATGATAAACATTCATTTAAATCTTTAGAAAGCGAAAAAACGCAACGGGCATCGTCTTTCTCTAAAGCATATCGCTGTACGCAGGACACGCTGCAGAATTCTGTATGGAAAACATTTATATAAAGAAAATTGGAAAAAATTCCCTCAATAGATGAATCTTGGGTGTATTTAAATAATTGAAACAAAAAAAGAGCCATTTATTATCATAAGAGGGGAGAAAAAATTTAAGTACATGGTTCAAAGAATCGAAGAAAGGTTTTGTAAGGGATTCATGATTGTTGCTTGTTTTTCATATGATGGCAAGTTAAAAATAAACAGAGTTGAAAAAATGTCAAGATTAACTCGAAATATTATCAGGAACCTATTTTATCGCCAACTTTACTGAGTGAAATACCATCGCTTTAAATAAAAAAAATGTACCTTGCCAATCACGCTAGAAACATAAAATCCTCTTTATCAATGGAAGGTATTGCTTATTCTTTCACATATTCTAAAACATTCTGTAGCGCCTAAATCCACACATGTGGACTCATACATGAAAAAGTTTGTCTAAAATCATGTGGTCTATATGTAGTAATCAATGTGCGTATAAACATAAAAGACTAAAAGCCTTAACATACGTTAAAATGTGTGCGATAGTTTGATTCCTTTTACTGGTGAAAAATGTGCAAATTTCTTGTCATACAGTGAAAAATGTAAGCCAATTTATTTTAGTTCAAGTGGACTCGGGATAAAGTCTTTAATCGGTTGAAGCTTTTTTTCAAATCTCACATTTGCTTATTACTTGTACATGCATTTCGTCTAAATTTTGAATTGATTTGAATAAAATAGTATGTAAATAAAAAAAATGGTCCCCTGCATAAAAAAATAAATTGAAAGGATGTTAACAATAAATTAGAAATGTAAGTTCAGAATTTGTTGGTTTAGAAAATAAGAACAGTTGAGGACAGACAATATACTTTATTAACCATTTATATTCTGAATTAATTTACAATCCGCTTTCTTACTGCATTTTTGCATCATTAGATAAGTTTTAACGGAGAATAATCATAGAAAAAACAAAATTAATTTTTACTGTATTTTAGTAGTTTTATGTTGTCGCTTGTACTTTCTAGTACCCACATATATTTTGGACTCTATGATAGAAAATAAAACATTAAATTATGAATAAAACAAATGAAATGCCTATGTGCGAGGTATATAAGTTTCTAAAAAATACTAGTACCAAATAACCGGTAATAAACCACTAAATTGATTTAAATGAACAACACGTGTATCTACTCTACCACAAAAATGACCTTTGAATGCAGCACGCCTGTTTTAAAATCCTTCCTATGCGAATCAAAAGGATTCCTGATGGGTGCTGTCATTTCTTTTCGGCTGAAGGAACTGCATCGTTCATGTCCTTGTGAGTACCGTCAAGAAAAACGGCTTTATTACAGGGTTCCCACGGTCCTTAAAAGTCCTTAAGAACTCCTTAATTTTAGCTTTCATTTTTAAGGGCACATAAAACTACTTAGTTTTTGTCAAAGGTCCTTAAATCATAAATTGGAACTTGATCAATTTGTCCATCATCTTGTGATTTCCTATCAGTTTTTGCCGTACTCTCCAAACTTTCTGGTTATGTAAGTTCGGACTTAAACTTGCCCCAAACCGGTTCTAAGAACGCCAGTACAGGTGATAAGTACTGGTCAAATAATATATATAATATTTGTTAATGTCCATAACATTCTTTTACATTTTCTAGCCAAAAGTGCAGTATTAATAATAAAGAAAATCCTCAAACACATACGTTTTCAGTTTATTTCTGTAATAATTCAAAATTCCTTTCCATGAAATCCTTAAAATATTATGAAAATGCTTTTAGTTTATGAGTATTTTTATGGTCACAAGCTAGAAAACTTTTTTGACAAATAAATAATCTTTCTCATACTGAAAAGGTTTATAAAGTCAGCTGTCATTTCCTAATAGCTAACAGTCATACAGGTTTTAATTAAATGAAGCATGCATGTTGGGGGATGTAGAAATGTCAATTACTTATGGAAGTTTAATTTTCTTTGCATTGAATGTAATAGAAATGTCTAAAACTTTCTTGTTTCCCAGGCAACATCGGGTATAACCAGCTAGTATACACACACACACACACACACACACACACACACACACACACACACATATATATATATATATATATATATATATATATATATATATATATATATATTAGAGTCCTTTTTAAACCCTCAGTACGGTTTATAATATATTTTATTTACAATTTATTTTTAATTTGATCACTCAAAAAACTTTAGATGTACATTTTTTCAAAATAGTTTTGTCACATAGGTCTATCTTACATTAATTTTTAGGTATTTTTAAAAACTTAATTCTGATATTTCAGAATACATTCAGAATACATAGGACGTTTATTGAACATGCCTTGTCTGGTTCATAATTACTAAAATATGTTAGGAAATAGGGTTTATGTCGTTAATCAGTGTATTTCAAGTAGGTCCTTATAAAAAGTTACTTTGGTCCTTAGAAAGTCCTTAATTTTTGTTCCAGAAAAAGAGTGGGAACCCTGTATTAGGATTATATAAGTGTTTGATTGAAGCGGTACTTATAAATACCGTCAGGATAAAAAGGGTTAAACTTCATGGTATGTTTAGACCAGAAGTGTGAAAATATACGAAATCATAACTTCAATCATCTATATATAATATATATATATATATATATATATATATATATATATATGTATGTATTTGTATGTATGTATGTGTATTTATGTATGTATGTGTATGTATGTATATATATGTATGTATGTATGTATGTATATGTATGTATTTGTATGTATGTATGTGTATTTATGTATGTATATGTATGTATGTATATGTATGTATGTATATATATGTATATATATGTATATATATGTATGTATGTATATATATATGTATATATATGTATGTATATATATATATATATGTATATATATGTATATATATATATATATGTATATATATATGTATATATATGTATGTATATATATGTATGTATATATATATGTATGTATGTATATATATGTATGTATAAATATATATGTATGTATATATATGTATGTATATATATATATGTATGTATATATATATGTATATATATATATGTATGTATATATATGTATGTATATGTATGTATATATATATGTATATATATAACTCAAAACTTATAGTTTTATTTCTAAAAACTAGATGAGTATTCTGATCGTTTACTATAAGAGAAGATAAAAATATTAAGGACACAGAATATTTTGATACAATTTTAAAAACATTCACTCGGTTTAAATTTATAAAGTTAAGGGAATTAAAACTATTTCTTAATATTCCTCCGCGACACCATTTTAAAATTAAACACTTGACAGACTTATAAAAAAATAGAACGGAATTTCATGTGCCAGAAAAACAGTTATATTTAGTTGTATTTTTTACTTAGACGTGTGAAATACGTACAACATTAAAGTACTAGGATCTAGCCCGTCATATGACGGGATTAATAAACTTTTTAATTTTCCAGAATTGTAAAGTACCCTATGAGGCAGGTAAAAAATGGTTTCTTTTTGGGCTGAGAATTATCTGGTACACGCTCGATAATTTGTTCATCTTCATACTCCTCTAATGTCTCCCAATACTGTGAATGCGGTTGAGAATCACGTTGAATCTAAACTGCATTCACGTTACAGTCACGTTTGTGGTTATGTATAAAAACAAACTCACGAATGAGCAAACGTATTAATTTTCAAACATGTATAACTTAAAAGCTAGATATTTATTATTCCATGAAAAAGACTACTAAATTTTTATGGAAAGATTTTGTTGTCAATACCGGTGATTAAATTTCCATTGCAACAAATAATACCTAATCTATTATTTAAGCCAAATATAAAAGAAAATTATTTACGTAATATTTAAATTCAGTGATAAAACGCATGAAAATAATACAGACAATATTTAAATATCTTAAAATTAGAAATGATTCAATGAGATAATTAAAGCAATGGCATCATACTGCCAGAAAAAAAATGCTATTTTTACCTATTTATTATGTGACAACTTTAATATCCTGCTCTTAATCAGGAAAATAGGGCTTAAAATAATGGCATTAAACGCTCGAAAAAGGGAAAGGGGGGATTTTGAAAGTTTTAAAGACTCGCTTTGAATTTTGCTCAATATAACTCATCAAGAATCCAATATGGATGTCTCTATCCATTCCAAGTCCAACCGCTTCATAAATTCGAGGATAGACGGACAGATATCTTAGGCTATTATTTTATAGGGGATTCTTTCGTAAGAAGGCAGCCAAAGCGTTAA
>CM063508.1:182346124-182348624 GCA_032207245.1 Pardosa pseudoannulata | reverse complement strand
TTACGTCAAAATCAGCTGTAAAGTTCACTCTAATAAAACAAAACAAAAATTATACATCTTCATGGTGCATCACAACATCTTTAGTTAAACAAAACAATTTATGTAATATTAATATCATAATTAAATCAAAACACAATTTCAAAAATTTCTTCAACAACATTCTATAAATCCCCAGTATATTCCCCCCCCCCTCACAATGAGAAAAATTTCAGTTTTTACATCAAAAACATAAACAATTTTCCAAATAACACTTTAAACTTTCTCTTTTGTTTTGACACATTTTCTTGTAATTTAATATACTTGTTCCCCCCTCCCAAATGAAAAACAAAAGTAATTTTACATAAATTTGACAACTTATTTTACTATAGCTTTACCTCAGTTGAAAATCAGTTTGTGGATAAAAATGTTTCAATTTGGTACTGTGTACAATATCAGTTAATTTTCCAGTATATTGATTTGGTTTGTCAATTTCAAAACTTTTTCTTTACATACAACTCAATGAAAAGCAAAAAAATCTAGTTAAATATAAGAAATGAGTATAAATATTACACATAAATATCCGAATAGTATTTTTTTTCTCAAAGTTCGTAATCAGCAGAACAGTTTTTTACAACCAAAACCTCACTCAGCAAAAGTTGTCAAAACATCATCTCAGATCGATTGCAACTCAGTTCAGACCGAAAATGCCACGTCATAAGAATTAAGAATTCACAGTTTCTTGCAATAGTCATAACAAGAAAATAAAAGATTAAACGTTATCGGAAGCAGTAATTTATGGGCTCAAGCCGCAAAAAGGATGCAGTTTTAGATTACCGTGATTCGAAGTAACAACTCGTACAATTTCGTTAGATTCCGACCAAGGTCACAGACGATTCATATTTTTATCGATAAAAAAAGTAGAATTTTTAATCACACGCGCTGAAAATAAGATAATTTTTTCTCTCAGGTCAAAAGTTTTGCCCAATGTTGGTGGGCCCTTTCTACGGGATAAAATCATAGAATAATCAAATTTCTATAAAATCAAAATTTTAAATTCCTAAGTAAATTATTAAATTTTAACTGGTTAATATATAAAAGCCAAAATTATTCTTAAATGACTAAGTTTTACAGTGCACAATATTGTGGTCCTTTCATTTCATCTATCAAAATTTAACCAAACATCATGTTCATAAAACACCAAATAAGTAAAATGTAACCACTTCTTCAATATTAAAAATCAAAAAGGAAAACAACCATAATCATTTTTTTAAAGAATTAACACGTCTAGAAATGTTATTAATTTAAACAAATTTAGATGTGTTTACAAGAACAGAAATTTCAAACTATAAATTCTAGAAAAATAAATACAAATTTGAAAAAAGTTTCGTATATAAAAAGTCTTATTATAAATTTTTATACTGAAATCTTAATTGATGAATTTTAATTTTAAATTTATGCGCCGAAAACACAAAGGTCCAGCAGTAAGTTTTTGTAGAATTTTTTTTCACTAAATTGCTGAAATTTAATATTGTATTCTTCTTGAAGAGTTCTTGCTTGGCTTCAAAGGGAAATTGGTGATCTCGATCCGGAAGGCGCGATGTAGGGAGCTCTGATGAAATGAGCACATAGGGATCTGGACACGGCCCTGCCAGACCAGCAGGCCGGATCTCTTGAACACAGACTAGACTTTTCGGGAGTTTTGAAACTCTCTCCGAACGCCGGATGGCTGCCATGGTTTTAGTTGATTATTAGAGTAAGTCTGAGTTCTCTTGTCAGGTTTCCACTGAATGACACTAGAGTCCTGACATCATTTTCATCCTTTATTGAAGTCTCAGATCACACTACTCATTAATCATGTTCAATGGCTTCCCACATTTGCGCCCAAATTTTAACAAAGTCAGGCTTAGCTGCTTCGGGTAGCCACAGCTCTGTCCGTGGAATGTGCACACTGCTAGAGATCACTGCGCGTGAGCCGTATTTATGTGACTAAATCCTCAAGCCGCGTCACTCTCAGTAAAAAATCCTTAATAAAAATCTTTTTAAATTAATCTACAATTTAAATCCTGACATATATATATATATATATATATATATATATATATATATATATATATATATATATATGTATATATATATATATATATATATATATATATATATATGTATATATATGTGTATATATGTATCTATATATATATATATATTATATGTATATATATATATATATAAATGCATATATGATTGTGTATGTATGTGTATATATGTATCTATATATATATATACTATATATATATATAAATGCATATATGATTGTGTATATATGTGTATATATGTATCTATATATATATATATATATATATATATATATATATATATATATATATATATATGTATATATATATATATGTATATATATATATATGTATATATATATATATATATATATAAACTGAACCATGTATAATTGAATTTTTTAATAAAATGCTAACTTCCGAAATTGTTCGTGATTAGATACCTCCCT
>CM063508.1:182334829-182346024 GCA_032207245.1 Pardosa pseudoannulata | reverse complement strand
ATATACTCGTTAGAAATTTATTATAATCATTGTTATTTTTGAATTTCTTATAATTGAGCTTATGTTTAGTACATTTCTTGTCCAAGTGTACCCAATGGAGTTTTATTAGTATATGTGTCTGCTCCAAATGCACATATCTAACAAATCTCTTTTCGGTAGAATCACTTTTCTATACTTCGAAAGGTAAGTATGAAACATTTTAAACCTGATCTCTTCATGAAATTCTTGATTGTTCTTATCTCCACTTGCTTTTAAAAGTTACTTTAAAAACTTTTAAGATAGACTTCGGAATATTTGAAAATATTTTGGTTTCTTCGAACTAATTTGTTGAAAAGTTTCTATAACAATCATTAAAAATGTCTACGATTAAGAAATGTCCAACAGTTGAAAAAATGCCTCCGAATTTTGCTAATTTTTAAACATTCTGATGTCACTAGTTATTGCACCTTTCTCGAAGGACAATACGTCTCTTGCTGTAAAACAATGTACTGTAGTGTTGAAAACTATCCTATTGCTTCCTTCTATTTCAAATTTAGTTACTTATTTTGTTTCTTAATTGTTATCGAAGGTTTTCAAATTAGTAGAGTTGTGCAACGAATCATTGAGCAGGTTTTGAACTCTACCGTCATCCTCGAAAGACTGAAAGGTTTCCACTCGAGCCATGGAATTCGAACTCGCGAAAGACCATAGTAGTGTGTAAAATGAACGTTGTGTGGCATGTTATTTCAAACTTAAAAAACAAGGACTGTTTTCGATATCCGGAACTGTAGAAACTTCTTATTTCCGTTAATAATAGCTGTATGTAGCTATTATTCTCGGAAATACTTTAAAAATAAAATTTAGATTTTAAGATGTATTTCATTGCACGTGTATTCTTTCCTGATTTCTGAAATGATGGACAGATTTAATTATTCCAATTATCAATACAGTTGAACGCCCTCTACAAGACTTGTCTTCAATGTGAAGAGTCCTTGCAACTAGTAAAGACGAAGCAACTGGGCACCAAGAAAGTTCCCAACCCGCCCTCCCTTATAGGTGCAGTCACTTTTATAGATTTTTTAGGTCAAAATCCCTCTAGCGGCTGTAATGGAACATACTGTTCCATTACAGCGCCATCTAGAAGAGTCCTTGCAACTAGTAACCCGCTGGGCACCAAGAAAGTTCCCAACCCGCCCTCCCTTCCAGGTGCAGTCGCTTTTATAGATCAAAAGCCCTCTAGCGGCCACAAGTATGTTCCACTACAGCGCCATCTAGAAGAGTCCTTGCAACTAGTAACAGACGAAGCAACTGGGCACCAAGAAAGTTCCCAACCCGCCCTCCCTTATAGGTGCAGTCACTTTTATAGATTTTTTAGGTCAAAATCCCTCTAGCGGCTGTAATGGAACATACTGTTCCATTACAGCGCCATCTAGAAGAGTCCTTGCAACTAGTAACAAACGAAACAACTGGGCACCAAGAAAGTTCCCAACCCGCCCTCCCTTCCGGGTGCAGTCGCTTTTATAGATTTTTTAAGGTCAAAAGCCCTCTAGCGGCCACCAGTATGTTCCATTACAGCGCCATCTAGAAGAGTCCTTGCAACTAGTAACAAACGAAACAACTGGGCACCAAGAAAGTTCCCAACCCGCCCTCCCTTCCAGGTGCAGTCGCTTTTATAGATTTTTTAAGGTCAAAAGCCCTCTAGCGGCCACCAGTATGTTCCATTACAGCGCCATCTAGAAGAGTCCTTGTAACTAGTAATAGACGAAACAACTGGCACCAAGAAAGTTCCCAACCCGCCCTCCCTTCCAGGTGCAGTCGCTTTTATAGATTTTTTAAGGTCAAAAGCCCTCTAGCGGCCACCAGTATGTTCCATTACAGCGCCATCTAGAAGAGTCCTTGCAACTATTAACAGACGAAACAACTGGGTACCAAGAAAGTACCCAAGCCCTCCCTTCCAGGTGCAGCTTTTATAGTTTTTTTTAGTCAAAACCTCTAGCGGCCACCAGTAATTTCCATTACAGCGCCATCTAGAAGAGTCCTTGCAACTAGCAAAGACGAAAACTGGCACCAAGAAAGTTCCCAACCCGCCCTCCCTTCTGTGCAGTTTCTTTTATAGTTTTTTGTGGTGTTAAAAGCCCTCTAGCGGTCAAGAAATTTCATATAAGCGCCACCTAATTTTCATATAGTAAAATGAACTAGAAAGTCGAAAATGGGTACCAAGAGACCAAGTCTCTATTGCAGTTTCTTTTATAGAATGTTAAAATCTAGTTACCAGTATGTTCCATTACAGCGCCATAGTGGTGATAGATCTGAAGTGTCTTGTAACATGACTTCTAGATGGTGCGTGCTAAGAGTAACATCTCTTCTAGACGTAGTTTTATTTTATAGATTTTTTAAAATCCACCTAGCGTCCGAAATCAAATAGGATGACAACGCCCTCTATCGGTCTTATACTAAACAATTTGTAGGAATGGTTACACATAGGGGCTTACTCTGAACGTTTCTACTTGATTCGCCCGTTCGCTGTGAAGCTACTTTGACGTCAGCTTAAAGACGTTATGCGATCAAACGTCCAGAGTAAGCCTCTTAGAGAGTGATGTAAGGAGTATGGTTTTCTCCCATTTTAGCAGAGCATTTTTATATTAAAAAAAATCCTGGAGAAAACCTAACAACGTCGTAAGCTCCCAGCCTTCCATAGCAGTTCATTTTTATAGTTTCCTTTCAATAGCGGTCGGCAGTGAAACTCGCTATACTAATGAGCTCTCAATTTTCATATTAGTTAAATTGATAGCGGAGCTATGTCGGAAAAGGCGCCGATCTCAGAACGATCCACAAGGCTTCGAATTCGAACCAAAATATCTTCCATGTTCGTTAATCAGAAAATAGTTCGATGTCCTCTCGAAGGAGTCATTGCGTGTTGTCTAGGTGGTGCTAAAAGAAAACATCTCTATAGTCGTGTTTATCATTACGATATGTGTGCATTGAAAAAGTGGGAATCAGAAAATTATAAAATTTTATTCGCAATTTAGAGCATTTTTTTAACATTGTCCTCTACAAGCTGCAGATTTCGTTGACCATTTTATTATGGGAGGAGACAACATTATTTCTTATGAGGGGACACCAAAACTACATCAAATCCTTACTAACCACTACACTATCTGGGCAGTTGAAAGTATAAAATAAGTCTTAGAACATTTTTAAACTGATTTTGCATCTTAAAATAATACATTTGATTCATACTCAGTTTTGGTCAACTGTGAGAATATTTAAACGATATCGTTAATAGATAAATATTAGCTCAAGGTGGTATTTCATTGCAGTCGACAGGACTTTAACGGAGACTTCGTAAGTTATGAAGTCGATAAACGAAAGTTCAGTACTCTATTCAAAAAATATCGATCGGTCAAGATATTTGTATTCAAGCGTCGACAAAAAGCATCAAATGTTAGTGAAGAAATCAGGATTAATATATCTAGTACTTACCTTTCGAAATACAGAACAGTTCTGAAAGTAATCCAACCGAAAAGAAATTTGTTAGATATGTGCATTTGTAGAAGACACATATACTAATAAATCTCCATTGGGTACAACTGGATGCGAAACGTTTTCAAAATCATCGAAATAAATCATACAATATTTTCAATTATATATTGTTTCTTTAGTGTTAATTCATCTAAACATGAAACTGACACAAGTAACACCGAATTTATAACTGTATAAAAACTTTTAGGGTTATTTCAACGAGTGAAATTCACTCGCAAATTAAGTAAATTTTAATTTTCTATTAAAAACAATTTTTGCCCACACATGTTCAGGATATGAAAGTGTTCAGATGGCCAATCAGTTCCAAAAATTATACAATAATGAAATAGATCATTACCAACGGATATCATTACTAATAAATAAAATTTTATTTCAATATAACGATACAATGGAGTCAAACAGTTGATTAAGGGAATTCAATGATCATTCATATTTGCATAGCTACCTTTTTACAAACGTGAAAGAGATGTAGTTAAAGTAAAAAAATAAACTGCCGAATAAAATATGAAGAAATTTTTCGAAAATGTTCAGTTCGTTATTACCAAATTCTATGAGTATAAATAAGATGCTGAACACTTTCATTATGTCTTCTGTACCTTTAAACAGCAGGTGTTAATCCGTTTAGTGAAAAAGTGATCAAACCGTTATCAACTTTTCTTGCTAAAATATTTTGTAGTATTCATTTATCTCCCCATACTGAAAATCTAAGTTTTGAATGGCCACTGTTTTATAGATTAATGATTATTAAAAACAAAATGGCTAAAAATACACAATTTATGCAGATTGTGTTAACACAAAAATACACACAGCAAGTGTTGTTAAAAGCATTTATACCCATATAAATACTTGATAAATTCAAACTGAACACCTGTTAATATATATTTATCTACAGAATGGAAAGATTTAACCTTGTAGTAAAGCTAAAAGCATCATCGAATAAATACAAAATGCCTGTTAATATGCAACTATAATTATTTTTGCACTTCTGAAGACACTTTTAAAAGCTTCCAACACATACAGAACATTTTAAAACTGAACTTATATTTTTGGAATAGTGGTCGTGTGTATATAAAGAATATATGTGTATATATATAATATAAAGAATAATATATATATAAAACAGTTATATAAAGTGTATATAAAAATAATATAGTGTTTTCGATCTCTTATTGAGATTCAAAGAAATCAAATTAGGAAACAAATTATGTTACTTGCATTAAAAAGAAATATGAAAATGCAATAAATGAAAGTTCCTGACGTCACATTGGCAACATTACACACTTACATAATGACCATTATGTTTTCTGTAAATTAAGCTCTTTAAAATAAAGCCTTTTCAAATGAGCGTGACAGACTGTAAAAGCAAGAAAAAAACCATTACGAATATTTCTTTTATAGACACTGGTGTACGAATTGTTCAGTTAAACTAGTTTAGAAAAAGCAATGGACATGCTGTCGAGCATGAAATTTTATGCAACCATCTCACATTTAATGTTAAATAGACATGATACTCTTTTAAATAAAAACAAACTTATTCGAAGTATTACAGTAAATATTGGAATAATTTTGTATTTTAATATTCAAGTTACAGCAGTTTAAGAATGAAAGGTCTATTGAAAAAAAAAATTATTATTTTTAATCTGTAAAACTCTTTTTAAATCTCAAGCATTAATATTTTTGCTCCAAAATCCTCTTGGAGATTTATTAAAGCTTCCTAAATCTGAAAATGGTTGTTTAGACATCTCTAGATTTATAGTTTATACAAACAATATTGATACAGTGAAACTAAGTATTTTGACAGTTTTTTTTCTTTATATCAGTATACAACATTGTGAAGCCACTTTTCGTTTATTCACAAATATCCTCCTATATATATTAAAAAAATCTCTTTACAAAACTTAACGCTTGTTTCTTCAACACCAAACAAGCAGAATAACTTTAGAATTATAAACGCATGGAATTTAAAGTAAAACAAACAGGTGGGGAAAGCCATTTATAGTGCTTATTAGTTTAAAAAAATCTAAAAATAAGATTATATGCATAGATTTAAAAACATTGAAAATACAGATTTCAAATTTGTCATTCATGTTTATAATACAAGCTAATTTAAACGATTCGATATTTTTAAAATTAACATTGCTTCCGCCATGCGAAACTAAGGAAAACAGTTTAATAATTCATCAACTTTTTAAAATAATTAGTGTGTCTTTACCTTAAATGTCTGTTTGACCATCAGAAACCTTGTGTATCAAAGAAAACCCCGTAGCTTTGAGTCGCATTCGACGAACTAATGAGTGCAGAAAAATTATGATGCCATTGGCCCTTACTCTGGTAGTTACGGTTCGGTTAGAACCGTCGATGTGACGTCACTTTGATGTCAGCTTGATCGTTTGCTCGCAAAATGGCTGCAAGCTGACGTCAAAATATTGTCACAACGAATGTTAGAACCGAACAGCGACTACCAGAGTAAGAGGCCTAGACTATCAACAAATTGCAATACCATTTAATCATTAGAAATTAACCAGTCCGCGAACAACGTCTCGTAAGCAGCGATTTCACTCATATCAGTCCACGCGATGATCGACGGTTAATATTGAGAGACCAGCGTCGCGTATTAGTAATAGGAGATCTGAACGTTTTATTTTAATTTTTAAATGCTAGATTTAATTACTATAAACGACAACTCGTATAGCATTTACGTGTTGGTCCTTAAGGGGTTTTGGGCCGGTCTCACCGAAGTCGTTTAACAGCTAACCGCGATTAACCCATGGCCCCAACCAATGGTGGGAAGCATTTCTCCATTTAAACGGAGATTAATCGCTCTTTGCCATTAAGCGAATTTCTTGAGACCGGCCCTAAAACATCAAATTAAATCTACTTACAATTGTTAAATTCCATTTAAAACTGTTAATGCCACATTTTCTGTACCATTTTCAGTTGATTGATGCAAGGTTAAGAACAGATTTCGAATGTTTCGAGATGGGACAACAAATTAGTTATTTTTAAAACTTGCACAAAAATATTTTCTTTTTCTATAAAATGAATGATATTTAAAATTAAGAAAAATTCAGAGTACTTTATACAAACTATTTTCATGCGATAAAAAATAGAACCAAAGGCCTGGATTTACCGTCGTAACTAATCAGAGATTATCAGCGAATTAGAGATAATCGTCAAGTCAATGTTCTCTACGCAGATTAATCAATCACTCTCTAATTCAATTGTAAATCTTTTAATGTTCGATTAGCTCTAACTGCTAATAAAGTAAAGCAGCCTTAATTTGCCATATGCACCATGAGGTGGAATCATTAAGTTTAAACTGAGAATAAATTTAGAATTTTTTATAAAAGTTTTGTTTTGATTCTCGTGTTCAAAATCCTCTAAGGAAGTTGACGTTTTAGAATTCCTACTTAGTTTAATTTTGGTTGTTGGAAACATTTTGTATTACAATTATGTTTTCGCAGTATCTGGTACCAAAAAAGATGGTATTAATGATGAAATTTTAATTTTACTGCAATTGATAATAGATTCTTTGTTAATTGTATAAATAACTGGTTTTGATAAAGATTTTTTTTTTTTATAAATAAGAACGTTAAGTTAAGGATACAATGAAAAAAATAATATATTTAAAACATGTAGAGAATATTAATGTGTCGTATTTCAGTAATGAATAATAATATTTGAGTACAGAAAGAATTTGAAAGCAATAAATAATTTTGCTTAAAATGAAAATTAAGTTTCAACGTTACTATCAAATAAATGTTTTTTAAACTGTAGACTTCCAATGCCAACAATCTAAGTGGGATCTTCATATTATTCGGATCTTATCACAAACTACGGAAATAAACAACAGTCATGAAAGAAAAACTTTCGAATCCCCTTGTCATACAGGACCTTCCATTCCAAATTTTGCTAATTTAAATACACTTTAAGTCAAGGTCATTTCCCAAAAATAAAGTTTAAAATTTCAATTCTGAAAGACTTCAAGAAAATAAGTTCATTCGAAATTTTAGAAAGATTTCATCAGCTACAATTAAAGAATTAGAGAATAAATATATACACAAATTTAGCAATTGCTTTGAGGAACTTTCCATCCTGTTTGTAACGACAGCTGTATGGAACGTTCTTCTAGCACTCTGAAACTGATAAAATCTTATCAACGCTTCTCGTTGGAACAGAGAATATAACCATACCGTATATTGAAAAAGAAACCACAAACAGCTTGAACTACTACAAAATCATCGACGCTAAACTTAGGAAAATGTTATACACGTTTGTTCTTTACATAATACATAGGGATGAAATTGGTCATTTATTCTGTAAGTTGAGTGTATTCTGAATATATGCTACACGGATAAAAATTACGTATTTTCCACTCTATTTGGTAGTAGGGGCGCGAATCAGTTTTCCACCAAGGCCACCAAAGAACATAGTTCTGACTCTATCGAACTGTGCCCTCCGATGAGTGCACCAATAGAGGAAAGACATTCTCCTTGTATACTTGTGATTAAACAAAACAGCTCACTTGTCAGATGAGCTTCATGAACTACGTCAAAATTCTTTTTTTATGACTACAGGTATATTCTATTAATTTTAGGCAGAATTGAATTAGAGAAACTTAAGTGATCTACGAATTTAAATGTTTTTAATAGAGTCTAGACTTAAAAAATATTCAGTCATGTCTCCTGTATTTTGTTTCCACTTTATAGTTTTTTTTTCAGTGTATTTATGATTGTAGATAGCTTTGAGTCCATAGCATGCACAACATTTGCTTTCGTAGATCACGTGTGTCATGCTTGCCTTTTAATATTCTTTTACATTTGTAACGAAGTAATCTCCAGCAAGGAGCTCATTCAACAAAAAATTTTAATTTGCTGGACAATAACCACAGAAGGTCTGCGTTTGTAAAATTATATTTGCTACATTAGTATCAAATAAAAACTATGAGCTGATCATGGAATTTTCAATCAACACAAAAATTCAAGCTCATACAGGGAAAATTTTCTCTGTTGTCGTAGTACTGTCCTCAAATTGCTAACCAACAATGAAGACAGCCACCCGGATTGTATATAGGTTGTATTATGCTCCCACCCGTTCGGTTTCCGAATAAGGCTTAGATATATTTGTTGTGTCACTTCATGGGGAGTAATGTTGACCACCTATATGGTACTCCCGTAATAAAACGGTCAACAAAATCTGTGGCAATGTAGAGGCCAATGATAAATAAGGGCAAAAAATTAAATAAAAATATTTAAGTCATTTCTTGTTAGTCACACAAATTCTATAAGCCTTCGTCCGTTTTGACATAATCACTGAAGCTGTCTTAAATCCTGTATTTCTTGATAGAATTAATGAAGACATATCGCATTACATGAATTTTGTTTTTAGTGAGATACATTTTAGTCAGATGAAGCCAGCATATATCCTACCACAACGCCTTACTGAACAAGGAAAACCCCAAACTGTGTAAATAGTGTGTGTCCTCGCCATTTGAGAATCAACCAGTTCACAACCTAAAATCAAATCAGCTTTAAGACAATCTAGAACTAGTAGAATTCTTAAGACACAGTTACACTTCAAAACCTGATGTTTTGTATTTTTATATTACTTGTTTTTAACCCTTCCAAAGTAAAGTTCGTTACTGGAGAGGGAATAAATGTAACGGTATATTTAATTTAGAAGTAATTGATTTAAATCATAATTTAAACATGATTTAAACGTAAATAATTAATTTTAAAATGTTTCAGCAATTCTAGATGTTATTTTGTAAATGTTTGTGAAACTTTTACTTTTCGTATTTGGCAACACTTATCATTATTCTTAAATTTTGATAAAAATAAAATTAAAATAAGGTTACGAAAGAGGAGAAAAAGAAATGTAGTTAAAGATTTTATGGTAGTATTCTTTTATAATTAAGCATCGTTGAAATTAATTTTTATATGCATCATTTTTTACCTTTCCAACTGGTAAACAACAGGCTTGCAAAATAGTTTAATAATTCAATTAAAATATTAACTATGATAACCCAAGCAATGCTAAGGTCTCAGTAATAAATACTTGTAATGAGTTTTAACGTACATTGTAACGTGTTGACGTATTGTTGATCAGAGAAATATTCTCTAACAGACCTTTATGATGTTATGTTCACTGTTGAAATACTTATTCATTCTAGTGTTAACGAATGCTGAATCTTTTACGTGTTTTAAATAAAAAAAACATCTTAAGAATATTTACGTTTCACCAAGAGATATTAATGGAAAGAAAGTGATAATAGCAGTAGTAGTGACTGAGGCTTGAAATATTGGCAAGCTATGTACTGGTAAATTACAAAATATATCAGTAAATTAAAAATTTGATATTGGTAATTCTCAAAAACTATTGTAATTAGTTTAGATACTTGCCCACTTTTAACACATTGTATGCGAGACACGTACTAGTACGTTTTCTGACGACTCATATCTGAAAGCAGGACACCTACTAGTACTGTCGATTGATACTTGTACAGGGGACACGTACTAGTACGGGTTAGTGTAACAACATGGTTTGTTTGTGGGTGTAAAAATAACAATAAATACAGGAAAACTAAGCCGCATGTTCTTATCTACTACATAGATTCTGGAAAAATTTAGACAAATAAAAACTAGTTTTTACATCAGTCGATGCGGAACCACAGAACGAGAAGGTTGATTAAAAAATCAATTTAGATTTAAAATTAGTTTTTTATTTATTTATCCTTGCTAAAATGATATATATATATATATATATATATATATATATATATATATATATATATATATATATATATATATATATATATATATCAGTGGCGTGCGGTAGGTTTTCATGCAAGGTGTGCAGAGAACATGGATTTTCCAATAAATCTTTAATTATTGAGACATCTGAGTTCTCCATTCTGAAACGGGTTATTTATCATGAATATAAATTTAAAGATTACAATAAATAAAATATTTACCTACGAGTAGTCGAGTTATAACTATAAAAACAGCTAAACTTATGAGAATTCTACTAGCACTGAAGCAAAAATCATGTCTTTTGTTGTATGGTATCACATCGGCGTCGAAAAAGCAACGCTTCGGGCTTCCACGAAAAACTTATATGTTCAGCAAACGTAGCACCACATGGCGCCGACAAACCGAACGTCTATTCCACGTACAGAGGATTTCACTGTACAATAGACCAAACTGTTTCTTGTTCGGTCAGTGGATTAAATTATATTTATTAATTGTTTTTAACATTTGAAAATCATATATTCTGCGAAAAACATCTTGACAATTTTTAAGAACAAATCCAGGGATATGGTGTTACATAATATAACTTATATACTGTCTGTAAGACACAATGAATGGTAAAATTTGGACTCTTCTGTTAAAATTCGTTCCTTTAAAACAAAACAACATTGTTTTTCAGCTAATTATTTCAATAAATATAATACATCACCGAAATTAATTTACAACACTAAAACATTTCCCTTTATATTGATGAAATACTTCTCTTATATTTTTAAGAAAACAAAATCTTACAATATATAAATTTAAACATTAACCTTCTGCAAAATCGTATGGCCAGTTACACAGTTAAAAACCAAAAAAAAATAAAAGGTCCCCTTTTTAATACAACGCTTAATAAACCGTACCTTTGGATAATTCTGAATG
>CM063508.1:182307329-182327329 GCA_032207245.1 Pardosa pseudoannulata | reverse complement strand
ATTCCCATGAGACTGATTATTCAGAGTTTTTTGGGAGTCAAGAGTGAACCTTGATTATTTAAGTAACCACGAAATCTGCACAGGCAGCAATATAGTTAGAAGCGAAACCATTTTCGAAGGACAGCTGAAAAATATAGCCAGTGTACAGAAAATGAGCATTTATTCCGGTGTTAGTTTTGAGAGACGGGTAAAAAGAAGTTAAGTTGGCAAAAACTACTTTAAATATATTTTATGGCTGGAAAATGAGGTATCGTTATCCCTCGTTTTTCGCGGTTGGTGAGGATCAGAACCTTCCGCGAAAGTTGAAATACCGAGTGGTAGAATTTGCCCGTAGGAATTTTCGTGTATGAGGATACACGAATGTTTTAAATATGTATCTTTACTTTACGCATTTAAAACAAAAATTACAACAGTATACGTATTTACTTAAACGTATCAGTGCTCATTAATAAGGTTCATTACAAAACCTTATAGAGTAATAAACATGAATCAACGTTGCTTTCTGAGAGAGGCAAAGAGTCGTGTTGGTAGCGAAAGAGAGGCTTCACTTGACTTGTAGAATCTTCCGACTCACTCGGAGACTCTTCTTCTGGAAGAGCTGTCGGTAGAGCTGGAGCTTTACCTTGGAGAGAAACATGGTGATGGGTAGTTGTTGCCTTTGTTTATTCTCTCGTTGGTCGATGTCACACCTGAAACCATTTACTCGCCTTTATGAGAGCCCGTGGTATGTACTCTGAGTCAGCTCATCTTTGTTTGACATGCAGGAATCCTTCTCTCTCGCGCATCAACATGAAACAACGCTTCTTCCCTTAATGTGGCTGCCGACAGGGTTGTATTTGTTCATTTTTATTTTTTGGTGAAAATTTTGAAAAACCCCGCCAAGCACTGAAGCCACAAAATAAAAAGCGCGAAGAGGTGAGGGAACACTGTACTGTAAAATGAGAAGGTTAAAAATATGATATTTAGATAGATATTTTAAGTGTAATAATTGTGATGTATTACATATATATGCACATACACACACACACACACACACACATATATATATATATATATATATATATATATATATATATATATATATATATATATATATATATATATATATATATATATATATGCATAACAGAGAACACTATGTAGTATATATGGAAACCTAAAAGCATACGTAGGATATTAATGGAAACTATTTAAGATGATCCTCGACTCAATGTAACGTTAGTTCTTTCCAGTAATGTGAGAGATTAAAGGTTTCGAGGAGGATTTATGACAAAAACTCAGACTTAAGTCTCCAAATTTTTTTCAAGGATTTCCAAATTTAAAAAAACAACAAATCTTAAAAAAACCCCGTCCGTTCTAATCTTTTAACCCCATTTCTGAAGTGACCACTTCTATTTAAGTTAACACCTTTACCGAGAATTAGGTTTTACCTGGAGGTCACTTCAGGCAATTGTAGAACAGAAACCAAACATACGCTGATGTGCAGAGTTTATCGATGTCTCATGGAATTTAGGAGATTGTTACTTAGTCCATAATGCATGAAGGGAAAAGCGAATACTGAAATCCAATTAAAAGGCTTCCTCAGACCTCTCAGTCAACCTTAATGAGTATCAACAGGTTCGAACGCATTTGTCCGGCAACCGGACATAGCAGTTTGTAGCAGAGATTATTATATATACACTGGTGTGCAAAACTTAAGCAACAATACAAAAGTTTAGCAGATATCCCTGAAATTCCAGATAAGGAAGTCTGGAGATCAGTACAATGAACACGTAAGTCAGTACAAATGTCATGTGTATGCAAATATCAGCAACGAAACGTCAGAGGCAAGGTGAGTGTACGCAAAACACGTGATGTCGGCGTGAGCACTTCAACAGTAGAATAAAAGAAAGGACGGAGAAGCAATTCAACATATTCGTTGCAAGTACCAGTGAGTTCCTGAAATATGGCTAGAAGAAATAGCCTGGACGACTTCACACGTGGAAAAATGATATGAAAGCTGGAGGAGGGGCGTACTGTCCCCAGTGTAGCTGCAGAGTTCGGAATCAACAAAAGTGTCGTTTCGCGCTCTTGGAAAGTGTTCCAAACCACAGGTACAGCTGTTAAAAAGGTTGCTGGACAACTGCAGAGGATGACCGATATATCGTCTTACAGAGGAAAAGAGGACCACACCAGTCTGCAAGCGCCATTGCTCAGCAACTCTGTTCAGCAACAGGGTGACAAATGTCGTGGTTTACTGTGGCCAGACGCCTTCACGAAAGGTGCCTATTCGCTAACCGTCCAGAACGCTGCCTCCCGTTGTAAGTTGGCTACCTATGACACCGTTTACAGTGGTGCAGAGATCACAAACACTGGACAACTGATCAATAGAGTCGTGTCCTCTTTACGGATGAGAGTCGGTTCAGTACCAGAAGTGATTCTCAACGCGTTTTGATTGAGAGAGAGGTCGGGACCCGGTCTTATCCTAGTAACATAAAAGAAAGACACCGGTACGGTGGTCCTGGAGTTCTTGTCCGGGGAAACATTATGCTGAACGGGTGAGCTGAACAGCATGTTTTCGACAGAGGTTCTGTATCCGGGAATCGCTATTGTGAGGAGGTACTCCTTTCTCATGTCCGTCTGTTCCGAGGTGCCATTGGCCCAGACCTCCTTCTTATGGATGACAATGAACGGCCACATCGGACTCTTGCTGTTGAGAAGCTACTGGAAAGTGAAGATAACACTCGAATGGATTAGCCAGCGTACCTCCCTGATTTAAATCCCATAGAACATGTGTGGAATGCTTTGGAGGGACGGATTGCAGCACGCTTATATCCTCCGGAGAACACCCAACAACTCAAACAGATGGTAATTGCGGAATGGGCACTCCTACCACATGAAATGTTGGACTAGGTGGTTCTGAATATGCGGAGACGATGCGAAGCAACTATTGCAGTTAGGGGAGGGCATATCTCATATTAAGGAACATCTGCCTGTTTTTCTTCCTCTTGGATAGACAATCATGTGTCACGATACTATGCTTTCAATAAAGTTTCCGAATTGTTATCTTCTGTCGGATACTAAACCATTCGGCAAGGACCTTATGTGTACGTAAGTGTAATGTATATATAGCTGCAAGGTGCAAATAAATCATTTAATGAAGAACCATCTGCTTCTTCATTGTGTCACCTAAAACAGGGACCGGATACGTTACAATACCAATTTAATGTACTTTAATAAATATTCGATTTCATTGTTTACACTTTTTATTTGTTATTTTTCTGTGGAAATTCAGAAAGGATCACCGATCACACCAAAAATACATAACATTTAAGATTTCTTTAAAAACTAATTTCACTTATCACCCGGAAAAGATTTCTGAGAACCGAATGTTGATCTCTTGAGCAGTGAAAGAGAACAAAGTTGAGTCCACAGGGTATTGTTGAAAAAACGGAGAAACAAAATAGATCACGCCGCCGAAGCATGGCTTGTTAATGATGAGCGAAGACAGAAGTTACAGCCTATTAAGATAATAACCCAGATTTTTTTCTTTCAATGAAAAGTTTGTATCCATAAACGATAATCATCGGTTTGAGGAAGGCCTTCTCCATGAACTACAAGTAATTGCTTGATAAACTCGATTGATTTATTACTTCAGTCTTTATGCGAGAGTTCAAAGTAATCTCTACAAAAAAAATGCTACCCGCTGAAACGAAAATGGCTCGGCTCAGCAAACCAGTGGAGAAATCCACAAATATCATAAATGGGTATTTTAAAAAATTAAAAATAAATAAATATACAATTTGAGGCAACTCTCTTCCACTAATCCATAAATGTTACCATTTGGTTCCAGTTGGCGATGACGCTTTCAGCAATTACACGAGTGGGACGTTTGCCGCGTAGTCACTTTTATACCTTCAAAACAGTGTGCTCCGACAACTAATTGGTCCTGCATTGTATTGGGTTTTCAGCTGTAGCACTGTGTGGCTCCGGTTTTGCTTCACCATGCGAGACAGTCTCCGATGACCTTTTTCTTTGATAGCGTGTAGACGCCCAACACCATGTCGTCTACTGCTTATTTCACCGTCATTCATCCACTTTTCATAATTACTAACAACTATAGAGAGCAACTGTTCGTGCAGTTTCGGAAGACGTCGTTCCAGTCACTTTGAGCCATCGGCGTGATGAATGACAAAATCGCTTAGATTCATCTGAAAAGGCAACTTCTGTTCCACTGATTCATGGACCAGTCGCGATGTTCGCTGGCCCAGCTTAGCCGCAGTGGGCGTTGACGCTTGGTCAGCAAAGGCTCACGAGTGGGACGTTTGCTGCGTAGCCACATATCCAACAGTGTCCTATGAACAGTGTGATCTGATACTATTCTATATTGGTCCTGCATTGTATGTGTGTGTTGTCAGCTGAGCCACTGTCTGGGGCTTAAGATGTAAGCGGGTTATAATTAAAAATAGTTGGAACTCTTTAACAATAATGTAATAGGAGAAAGGCACACCCTTGAGCGGAACTATATAAAGTAAAGGAGCAGAAGTGGACAATAGGAATTTGTTTAGATAGCAACGCCAAAAAAGACTTCTGACCTGGAACTTGGGTTGGTAACATCCTCCATGCCTCTCGTATCAAAATGTGAACAAAGGATATCTAATGGTATATCAATGGACATAAGGGTTACAATAAAGAAGTTTTATACAACTAATAATGCCTTAATCACTGTGAGAGATATATGAACATCCATGCAATCAAAAGGGTTTGAACCCATAAACTCTGGCTCCAATGATTAGCTCTTACCTATTCGGCCACAGTTCGGCTAAATGGAGAGGATTATATTGCATGCGAATTCGCCCAGAGTGCAAAATATCATCGTTATAGAAGATTTATCGTTGCATCAGATATTATAGTAGCAAGTTTTAATTTACAGAGCTCCATTTTTGATTATGCCATTCCCATCTTCACCGCAGTTAACGAACTTTGAATGATTTAAATCCTTACAGTTAAGGATTCCCCGGTTCGTTGTTTAATACCTCCGGAGGGAAAAAAAACTTTATGTAAACTGAGGTTTACAGGTAGCTCAGTTCCATTTCCACCAGCGAGATTTCTTTTTCCTTGATCTCAACCTTGGAAGTCCGCGATGACCGCCGGGTGTGACCATGACCGCATAGTTATGACGTTGGAATTGCCATCCTGGCTGACCTCATATTGGCGAGACACCTATTCGGCGCTAACTTTTGTTTTCAGTCGGTTTAGAATACGAACATCTAGCATTATTACTTTCTCGTTTAGAGAAATCGTTCTCATCATCATCCTAAATGGCTAAACTGTCCACTTACGGTCCAGCGTCTTCCTCTGAAGATTTCCCCATAATGACTTATGATGGATCTTTGATCGCCAATTCTTTCGATTAATGGCAAGGAAATCAGATTCTACCGAATCAGTGCATCTCAATCGCGGTCTTCCCCGACTTCTGGTTTCAGTGGGTCTAAAGAGTAATACTTTTTTTATTGTGTTGTCATTATGTATTCGAACCACGTGGGCCATCCAGTTTATTCTATTTATTTCTTTGTATTTAATAATTACAGGTTGTTTAAAAACACAACCGTTCAATTCTGCTTTCAGATCTTTACAAGTCGAGCGACTGTCAAGCCCTTTCTTGCACCTGTCTCGTCAACTGGTTGTCGTTTCCACGCATTTGTAGGTAAAGTCCGATTATTTGCAGAAACTGGACGAAGAAATAGATATAGTCGGGGTTTTTTAATTCAGGAAATATTCTGTTATTAGTAATAATTCATCCCATGTAAGTAAATCTCTTTACTGTTTCAAATTTGTAACAACGTGTTTAAAAATGAGATCTGGTACTCTGTTTCTGTAAAAAACAGAGAAAGCGTTCTAATTTTCATAAAATTTGAACTCGATATTTTAAAAACACAACCGTTCTATTCTGCTTTCAGATCTTTACTAGTCGAGCGACTGTCAAGCACTTTTTTGCACCTGTCTCGTCAACTGTTTGTCCTTTCCACGCATTTGTAGGTAAAGCCCGATTCTTTGCAGAAACTGGGCGAAGAAAACATTGACCTTCGTTGCCAGTGCTACTCGATGCATACTACTTAGATATTGCTACTCGATGGTCAAGTGGGTAGGGAGCTGCTTTTCGTCATCGGAGTTCGTGGGTGCGACACCCCAATGCTAGCACAACTGTTCGGAATCTGATTTAAGCAGTAGGTTACAGCCTTGTGTAAGAAAATAGAAAACCGTAGAGGTCCAAACTAACTAACCAACCAACCTAAAATAGCTGTTGCCCGTGGGCTACTAACAATAATACTTCCATTTTCATATTATGCCCTTTCTCCTCGAATTATGTTTGGTCTCTTTTATCCTGACTTGAAAAATTCCATCAAGGATTTAGTACAAACGAAAAAGCAGAACTCTTTAGATCAAATAAACTGCGAGAAGTAAAAGAAAAAATAGTGGCTCTAACTACCCTGTAGGAGACGTGACGGGACATTAACGAGTAAAGCACTGCCGACTCACCCATGCATATCTCTTGTTGGGTGAAGTATCTACACAGTATGCGTTTTACAAACACCTTATACGAGGGTCACTCTGAAATTAGAGATACAAATAGGTTTTTAAAGTTATACTTACAAAATTTTAGGTATGTTCAAAGTAGTTTCTTCCAGCTTCAATGCACTTTTGTAGACGAATTTTTTACAGATTAAATACCTCAAGCCATTCATTTCTTAGAATAGATGAAAAATTCATTTATAGCCACATCAATTTCTTCTGAATGAAAACGACATCCACGTAAGTTCTTTTTTAGATTAAAGAATAACCAAAAGTCACACATAGCTAGATCAGGTGAATACGGCGGATGTTCTATCACTTTAATTTGCTTTTGTTTAAGAAACTCAACTGTTAATCCGGCTGTATGTGAAGATCCATTGTCATGGTGAAGCATTAGTTTAATAACATTAACTTCTTGTAGAATTTGTGGAAGGCATTGAGTGGTATACCAGTTTGCTGTTACTGTCTTCTGTACTTCCAACTTCATGGCTTTGACCAATTCCGTACTTCTGAAGAACACGGCATACATCACTTTTTTCTTTTCACGATTATCGGCTTAGGATCATATTCAAAGGCCCATACTTGGCTTTCTTCACGTGTTGGAATGTCCAAAAACGGTATGTACGTTTCATCACACGTTAAAGTTTTAGAAATGATGTTATGGTCACCTTCATTTAGCAGTTTAAATGTTTCTTTACTGATTCTGACACGCTCCCCTTTTTGGTGCTCAGTTAGATTATTGGGAACCCAACGTTAAACTACTTTTTTCATATGTAATTCTTCAATAATAGTTTTCTGTATAGCTGCGAATCTAATGTTAAGTTCCTTGTGTATAATTAGATAGGTACAGCGATTATCATCTATTTACATTTTTCGTATGGCAGTCACATTATTCGGGATTACTAGACGATGGTTAAATAATATAAAATAAAAAATGGATAAATGAGATATTTAAGGGAATGACGTCATAATGATAAAAAAAATGCCATTTTCACCTATATATTAAGAGATAAATTGAAAATTTTAATCTACTGCTTTTAACCAGGGAAAAATTATCTTAAAACAATGGCATAAAATTAACGGATGAAGTCATATTACTAGAAATTACTGCTTCTTTTGCTTAGTTATGACGCGATAAATTAAAAAGTTAATCGCCTGCGTTTAACTGTGGAAAATGATGCTTGAAATAATAACATAAAAGGGGGGCAGGAATACATTTCGAACGTTTTAAAGTTGACAGGATGGTTTGCAGTGATAAAAGCATATTTATAGCAATTTATTTTAGAATCAGACCGGTAGTTTAGGAGGCGATGTGGAACATACATACATAAAAAACAATACATACATATATACAATGACTTTTATTTATAAGATATACACATATATATATATATATATATATATATATATATATATATATATACAAAGATAAACCATGCATATCTTACAACAAATTCTAACTACTAAAATGTGTTTTCTGAACATGTTTATAGATTTATTTTTAGTACTAATGAAAAAGAAAATATATTCTGTATATAGAAAACGTACAGATTATATGATTGCATTTTAATTAATAAATCTAATAAAAATCGATCAAAACGACAATTTAAGGAATATTCTATAACAGAATACAGAAAAAAGGCGAGATGTTATCTTTTACTCTGCCAATGTTTAAACGCAGATTTATAACTGGTTTCATCAGTTGGACATCAGGACAGGGAAATTGCCCACAACTTCAGCTTTTAAAGCACCCACGCTTTCCCTTCTTCTTCTCTACAAGAACAACAGGCCTTGGCTTCCTCATACACACACTCCCTCCCTCCATCGTCTTCTACAGCACTTTGGTGAGGTTTCTGAGATTTTTTTATGAAGATAAGGTAGTTGACCTTACGTCCAACTTCCAACCTGGAGAATCAATCCCGTGATATAATCCGCACGGGCAGTGTACCTGGCTATAACCCCAGGCACTGGGTACCTATTTTAGTTGCCTCGTACGGCATGCATGAGTTACATTGGGACTGTGACGTCTCTACACTCCCCATTGGCTTCACAAGAGGTTTTGTTAAAGCCCAGGCGACTCTCTGTCTGGGTTTTTGACACTAGACTACAAACGGTGTTTAGCTGCGACCACGCCTTGAGATGTCCGAGGTGAATTGGAAGGTCGGACAGGACAACGAAATGTCAGACTGTGAGGCACCAACGAAGGAACCAATAAGACGCTACCAGGACGGTAACGCGGAAGGAAGAAGCCAGTGGGAAGAGGGAAAGATGAAGTCAGGCGGAGCGAGGTTTTCGCCGGAGAGTCCCCAGGAAAGAAACGAAGAAAGGTTCAACTTGCGGCTTCAGCTTTGTGTGGGACTCAAAGAGACCCAGTTGTACCCATGTACAACGGTATTTGTCGGCACCTGTCCGCACATTACTTTTTTTAGGTCCGCCTTGAACCTGGGGCTTTTAGGTCCGAACCAGCCTGCCTGATTCCTGTGATTTCCATTTGGAAAATTTGTACATACTCCATTTTAATCAAGAATGAACTTTGTTATTGTTTCTAAGCTGTACGTCGTGTCATAACCACTTCGACACCTACATACTACCCGAGGATCCCGTGACGTTACAGGACTATTATTTCGCACCAGGTCACCACACGGGAGACGCGTTCCCTTAGCCCCTTAAAGAACTTTTTTTGAAAAGATATGGAGCATGAAGCAAATAAAAAAACCTTTAAAAAAACTTCAAATATGATCACTAGCTGAAAGTAAACTGGCGAAATTTCCAATCCTTTGCCGTGAGTACATTTTGACTTTTCCCGCGTTCTATTCAAACCCTTTTTCCCTACCGAGGAGGATATGGAGGGAAGAATTGTGATCCTCTCTCTGTGACGTCCCGCATTCCCGAAAACGCCCCCACACTTACGATCGATGATCCTTCTACGTCATCCGTCCGCTTTTGACTCTATATTTTTTTTTCTCGAGTACCATAAAGGTAAACAGTTTTACCGAAATAGCCCTTTCTTTCTTCGAAATCGGTGTTCGCCGGAAGTTGTGTTGGATGCCCAGGCTAATTTTAGGAAAGTAGGCAATCGGAGAAACGGAACTGTTGAAACACAGCGACCCGGCCATGAGGTCATCGTCCTATAACCCCCAGTTACTACTGTTCAGTAGCTTTAAAATTCCGAATAACTTAAATTAATTAGTAAAGTACTTCGATATCCTAAATTAAACGACTCAGAACCTTTTCATTGAGACAAAAAAGGTTCAACTAAAAATAAAAAAAATATATATTTTTTTACAATATATATGTACAAATATTATAAAATAATTTTTTAATTCTGAAACTTTTTTAAAAAAATTGAAGAGTTAGACATTAAACAGCATTCTCCGGCCTTAGAAACTAACTGTATCCATGAACAAAAAAACGCAACAGCAAAAAAATAGCCAAAGAAAAATCTTCTTGGGTGAGTATGCTCGTATAAATTCCCTTTTCATTTTTCTTGTCCCCTCCTTAATTCCATTTCCTCCGGGAAATTATCCATTCTTGGAAATGTAGGTGGTCAGTTGTCAAAATCGGATATTTCATTGGATTGAGCTCTCCGAGCTCATATTTCTTTATTTTTTTCATATTTTATAATTTTATTTCTTCGGGACTCCTTCCTCGTATAAGTTCTCGAAAACATGGCTATATATATGTAATATGAGAGACTTCTCGATGGGTGGTTGCAGTCATGGCCATAAAAATGACACCGTTTTAGCTAAAGACCTTTATTAAGATAAAGGTTATAAAGTTGGAGGACGAGTTCCCACTTCATCATAGGGATAGAACAAACTGACGGATCAGCTAGCATGAAATTGCATTTAAAAAGGCCCTTAATATCTGGTCAACATATGTGGAAAAATCTTTAGAAAAATCTGTTTCCGCTAGCGTGTATCTTCTTTTTGTTTGCAAATTTCCTAAATTGTCCGCTAGGGCCATGTAGAGTTATAACTGGACAGACCTCTTCTCTGAGGGCGTAAACTGTAGCCCTAGTGGTTAATTTAGATGAGGGGTTAAAAGGGGGGACGCAAAAGGACGCTGGAATTTTTAGATCTTCAGATTTGAAAAACCCTGAGAATTTTGCTTACATATATGCCCTATATTCTATTTTCTTTTTGTATTAAACCCTTTTATCGCATAAAATTCTCGACAACATACTTCTATACCCTCCCTTCTGTTTTGTATTTAATTAGTGCGGAATGGTACCTGTAGATACTTTTATCACACAATTCTTTATCATGCATAAAAATACTTTAAATTTCTAAATCCTAAGAATTTCTACCTCTATGTACTGTACATATGTGGTATATTTATACCTGTTACACTTGGCTTTAGAGTTTATTCCATTTTAACAGAAAGGTGGTTTACATCAAGGTGATTCATCAAGGTTCATTCTCAGTTTGAGTAAGTTATTTGAGCCGGTTTCTTTTAAAGTACTGACCACATTTTTGATACAACTCGGAATTCAAAGAGTTATCCTTTTTCTGAGACCGCAAGATTTGGCTACAAAATTCTGTTTATTCCGAAGGTATTTATCTGAAACCCTTTTCATGGCCTGGTTACAAAATGTGCTCGGAATGGACATTTCTTATCATTATAAATTTTCGCATTATACGAGATATGACGAGACTCGGCACTTATTACATATTTAGGCAAAAAACACTAAAATTTCAAGATGATTTTCCAGCAATAAGCATATTCATTTGGAGAACACCTTGAAAGCATAGCAAGTTTGGTGGTCCGATTACGATTTTCTGATCATCAATGAAATTGAATTACAATACGTACTCTGGAACCCCACCTACATACACTCAAGAGCCAAAATATTATGACCACCCCTAAATTTTGCAATGAACTAGCCTACGTGACGTGGAAGGCAAGTGATCAGGTGGAAGTGGTATTTAACTGCTGCTGGAGAGTCTAAAGAATCATTCTTTCACTTACTTCTGTGTGTCATGGGAAAGACTGAAGATCTAAGCAATTTTGATAGAGGGCAGATTGTAATGGCTCGAAGGCTCGGAACAAGTATTTCCGAAACTGCAAGACTCGTGGGTTGTTCGCGATCTACAGTTGTTAGTACTTATGCAAAGTGGATGAATGACGGTGAAACCAGCAGTAGACGACATGATGTTGGAGGTCCACACGCTATCAAAGAAAAAGGTCGTCGAAGACTGTCTCGCATGGTGAAGGAAAACCGGAGCCAGCCAGTGGCTCCGCAGACAACTCAATGCAATGCAGGGCCAAGCAAAAGAGTATCTAAACACACTGTTCAGCGGACACTGTTGGATATGGCGCTAAGCAGCAAACGTCCCACTCGTGTGCCTTTGCTGACCAAGCGTCGTCGCCAACTGCACCTACGCTGGGCTCGGAAACATGGCGACTGGTCCATGGATCAGTGGGAGAGAGTTGCCTGGTCAGATGAATCACAGTTTTTCATTCATGTCGTTGATAGCTGTGTCAGGATACGCCGTCTTCCAGGTGAACAGTTGCTCCCTCAATGTACGGTAGGTCATACACAGGCCAGTGGTGGCGGTATTATGCTTTGGAGGACGTTCTCTTGGGTGTCTCTGGGACCCGTGATTGTGGTAGAGAAGACCATGAATGCTACAGGGTATCTGAACATCTTTGCTGACCAGTTGTACCCTTACATGGCCTCTGTTTTTCCAGCTGGAAATGGAATGTTCCAACAGCACAACGCCCCGTGTCACAAGGGTAAAATTGTGTTGGAGTGGTTCCAGGAACATGATGCTGAATTCCAGTTAATGTCCTGGCCGCCTAACTCACCGGATCTCAATCCGATAGAACCCATTTGGGATGTCATGGGACGGCAGCTCAGAGTTCAAAGACCACCCATTCGCAATATCTCGGATTTGCGTAACCGTTGCTTCAACATCTGGTACAATCTGTCTCCGGCCATCTACCAAGGACTTGTGGCATCCATGCCAAGGCGGGTTGAAGCTGTGTTGCGCGCCAAAGGTGGGCCAACTCGTTATTGACAGGTGGTCATAATGTTTTGACTCTTGAGTGTATATGTGTGTGTTTGTGAATTAAGATTACTGCTTGCGTACCCAAAGAGAGAAAAAAAATGTGCGAGAAATTTTAAATCCTTTCTATTCCGTCAATTTTCAGTTTCCGAAATAAGCGCTAGCGCACTTTCTCTCCGGAATCGGTAACACGAAAAAGAAAATAAAAATTTCACCCAGGGCTATTTTTAGGAAGGTAAAGAGGAGTTAGGTGGAATTTCCGGAAGTGTTCGAACGCGGGGGAGGAAAGGAAAGAGGCGTGTCGTGGGTGATTCACCGGCTGGGTATCAGAAAGTGTAAATAAATCAGAACTACTGCTTCGGCCTTCTAAATTGGGGAGACGGAAAAAGGAGTTCAAGGAGCTGATTGCACGATCTTGAATAAACTTTCCCATAAGTTTATTACCATTAAAGAAAAAACTTAGTAAGGATTTTAAGATAAGTTGTATTTCATAATTATTTTCCTTATGTATAAGAGAAAATTTTCTTTCTCATTGCGCTTTTTTTTCATATTTTAAGAAATAATACATTAGCATAGTGAAAAGTGACGTTATTTATTTATTTTTACTTTTTTTTAATTTTTACTTTCAATCGAATTTAGAGAACTAGAATTTTTATAGAACCCTTTTGGAAAAAAACAGTAACTTACAGTACTACACTAGTATGTAAAATTATACTCAAAAGCCAAAACATTACGACCACCCCAACAGTTTGCAATGAACTCGCTTGGATGAAGTGGAAAGCACGTGATCAGGTGGAAGTGGTATTTAACTGCTGCTGGAGAGTCTGAAGAATCCTTCTTTCACTTACTTCTGTGTGTGATGGGAAAGGCTGCGGATCTAAGCGATTTTGATAGAAAGCAGATTGAAACGGCTAGTAGGCTCGGAACACGTATTTCCGAAACTGTACGACTCGTGGGTTGTTCGCGATCTACAGTTGTTAGTACTTATGCAAAGTGGATGAATGACGGTGAAACCAGCAGTAGACGACATGGTTTTGGACGCCCACACTCTTTTAAAGAAAAAGGTAGGTCGGCGGACTATGTCTCGCATGGTGAAGTAAAACCGGAGCCAGACAGTGGCTCAGCGGACAATCCAATGCAATGCAGGGCCAAGTAGAATAGTATCGGAGCACACTGTTCAGCGATCAAAGATCACTCATTCGCAATATCCCGGATTTGCCTAACCATTGCTTAAGCAACTGGTACAATCTGTCTCCGTTCATCTACCAAGGACTTGTGGCATCCATGCCAAGGCGGGTTGAAGCTATGCTGCTCTCCAAAGATGGGCCAACTCGTTATTGACAGGTGGTCATAATGCTTTGGCTCTTGGGTGTATATTGGAGGTTAAAACTAATCTAAAAATTATCGTATATTTCTTTTAATACTTTATATACCGTTAAAGCCTCTACTGGTGGATCAGTACATTTTTCATCTTTGGATTTCCAACACAAATCTGACAACCTGAACTGGACAAGTTTGCTCACAGTACTTGTCAGATTAAAAACTATTTAAGAAAAAAAAAGTAAATTAAAAGGGGAATAAACATAAAAAATATATGCTTAATTTAATTACACATTTTTATCTTTAGTTTATTACCATTCTCTCTCGTTAGGGTTTAATATGTTTATGTACAACAGTTACAAATATGTTTATTTTTGTTAAAAAGGCAAGACATCTATTATAATATATCGAGGATAATGCTGGCCAGATTATAGATATATCGCCAAATATCATTTCCCCCTTTTTTTACAAATATCGGTTATTAGTATTTAAAATTCTTCTACATCGAGAGAGGATTTATCGACAATATTCACGATATATCGCCAGTAATAATGTACATTTCTTTAATTGTTAAAGAGTTTGTCTTTTGTCTGTCTGCCTTCTACACAATATGTGTTTCATACCATGTTTTGTATGCTGAGGGTGATTTTTAACGTTTTTTTTGTATTATCTATTGAATTGCTATTTTTAAAACTATTCCTTTGGTGTTTAAGTGTCTGTTTTTTAGCTGCATTTGAGCATAATTTTTTCGCAAATTCTCTTTACAGCAACTTTTTTTTATGTTTAGTTCCTTTATTCTTTCTCTTCCCTCTTCATACAATTTTCTTCTTTTTCTTATATGGCTTGAAAGAGGACTTTAATTTTTGTCTATATGTTCATGCAAAATTAAAAAAAATATGTATTTTACAGAAGTAACCCATTTAACAAAAAAGGTGATATTTGAGTCTTCTCCTTAATGTTCTTCTAAGAATAGGTTACCCAGGGTGGCCACAAATAAGGCACTCCAATATTCTGATTTATACAAATATTGGAGTAAAATAACTACACCTAAACCACGTTCCTCAAAGTTACCTAAATATAATTAAAAGTTGAAGAATAATGAGACAAGTTTCAATGCTGATATAAGTAATTTTATGCTCTCGAGTACAGCTGTTACATTAAATAATTAGCTATTTATATTATTCATCTTATTTTCCTCTTTAACGTTTTTTCTAGACTTTCTTAAAGATTTTTTGGGAAGAAGCATTACAGCAGGCTTACGTCCTTCGAAGAACACCCAACAACTCAGACAGATGATGATAGCGGAATGGGAACTCCTACCGCAAGAACTGTTGGACCAGCTGGTTCTGAGTATGCGGAGACGGTGCGAAGCAACCATTGCAGTTACGGGAGGGAATCTCCCATATTAAGGCACATCTTCTTGTTGTTCTTTCTCTTGGATAGACAACCATGAGTCACGATACTATTCATTCAATAAAGCTGGCTTTTGTTTGATTCCATACTGTATGCATTGTATTCATTTTTCAGATAATTTCTCATGGAGTTATGGCAAAAAATCCACCTGTTGCTTAATTTTGAACACCAGTATATATATATATATATATATATATATATATATATATATATATATATATATATATATATATATTCATATATATACATATATAATATATATATCTGTGTGTGTGTGTAATGAGACAGACTTCTCAATGGGTGGTTGCAGTCATGGCCATAAAAATGATACCGTTTCATCTAAAGACCTTTATTAAGATAACGTTGAAGGACGGGTTCCCACTTCATCATAGGGACAGGACAAACTGAAGGGTCAGCTAGCATGAAGTTCTATGTACAAGACACGTAACACCTGGGTCAACATCTGTGGAAAAATATCTCTAGAAAAATCTGTCTCCGACAGCGTGTATCTCCTTTTTATTTGGAAATTTCCTAAATTGTCTGCTAGGGCCATGTAGGTTTATAATTGGCCAGGCCCCTTTTCTGAGGGCGTAACCTGTAGCCCCAGTGGTCAATTTAGGTTAGGGGTTAGAAAGGGTAATGCAAAATGACTCTGGAAATTTTAGCCCTTGATTTAAGTTTTGAAAACCCCTGAGAATTTTCCTTACAGATATATACACATATATACATACATACACATATATACATGCAACACGAGGAAAATTAATCTGCCGCTAACATAGAATTAAGCCCCTATTGTTTTTACTTTCCCGGGCTACTGGGCAAGCTGAAGCATAAGAAACTAGACTACTGAAGTAATATCTAGTCTCGAATAATGTAAATGAGGACAATAAGACGAGATGACTTGTTCCCTTTGCAGTTGTATCCAGATTAAATGTTCTCGCACCATTGTGGTCTCTTCATAGCATTCCGTGCCAAAACTAACGGTTTTGGAATAGCTACTTTGCCATGAATGTTCGCAGCATGCAACTCTTGTTGAATAGTTTTCATGCATACGGGATTAGACAGGTGGATATTCATCTCATACGTTATCCGCGTCATAGTAGTCTTGAGGTTTCAAGCCACTATCTAATTCAACAACCGTCTATCACAGTCCTTCAACTTAATTTTGCCCACTGTTGTGGTGAAGCCTTACGCAGGTTTGAGTAAGCTGTCATAACCCCTGACACAGTTGTTCCTGAAACACCCACAATGTTAGCTGTCCTAAACACAGACGCTCCAGCGAGGTGAACTCCAATTATCATACTACTTTTCACGTCGCAGAGGTCTGACATAATCATGCTTTGCTGGTGTGGTATAGCCACATTCTATCTAAAAGGGAATGCCAGGAATTGCCGGCTTCCTGACCCCTTATTTTATGGAATGGGGCTTTTCCAAATACCTTGAATCTTCCCTCGCTGATCATCCGTGGGTTGCCATTTTGCTTTCCCCGTCTTCCACCATTCGTCCAGATTGAGCGTTGCTTGACGCCATAAAATTCCTAGATTTTCCTCCCTACTCAAGCTACGTTTTGACGATCGTCTTGGGTTCCCTCTGGCAGGATTTTTTGACTGACTTCGCCATGCGCGGTGTTGAGTGGGCATCATTTTAGCCGAAATTGGGAGAGAGTTCACCCGCATTTTTTTGGAGAAAAATTATCTTTTTTAAACCATTTTGATTTTGGCGTCATGTCTAGGGACGCGTATATTTTTGACAAAATCAGCAAGTAAGAGAAAATAATAAATGTTCCTTTAAACTAAAGAATAGGACTCTTTTCTACTCTTCAATTTTCACCTAAAACAGTTTTAAAATCGACGTAAAAGCTACCATTTGAATTTCCTGAATTGCGTCTGCCGTCCTATATATCCACTAAAGAACCGGTGAAAGGTTATTGCGGCTTAACGGAGAAGTGCCAGTATTATCTTACATCCTCCATAAATAACAAGATTATTATATTCAACAACATCATAATTCAACAGCTGGGAACAGAATTTTCTTAAGCAACTCTCACACTGCGAAATGCTTGTCTGATGCCTTCCCTTTCACGCCACTAGGTTGCACACTGTTGCGACACGAGGCAGTCGTGTATTGGACGGTCGAAAGACTACTTATTTTTAAATGGGTGTTCTTATTATCTTGTCCTATACCGGTATATAAACACACATATATATACACACACACTTATAAATATATATTGTCAAGCACTTCCTTTAACTCTTAGTCCAAGATGGAATTGCACCCAGCGCCTCCACCAAATTGTCATGAAGAATTCAGTCAAAACTTTATTCGCAAGTAAGCAGCCAGCCAAACCTTACTCGAGGAGAAGCCAGACTGCCTGATGGTTTGATAGGCTGTATGTACACAACCTAATAAAGAATGAAGACCTACAAGTTAAAATCCAACCAGGATTCTTAAGGAAAACAAAGATCTACATAATTATAGGATGAATGAATAAATTTACATATATTTACATTTAAATTAAATAAAACCTGGCTAACTTGCCGTAGCCAGGTTAGAAACCGTGACCTGCGGCATAGCAGACTAGAGGGCAAACCAACCACGCCAAATTTCCGTTGCAATGAATAAGTATAAAGACATATATACACACATATATATATGTATATACATATGAATATAGACATATACACATATATATATGTATATACATAGGTATATATACATATACACATAAATACGTGTATGTGTACGTTGTAACTATTAGAAAACTCTCTAAAGGAAGAGTAAAAGTCATTTTAGTTCTTCATCTCTATTTTTAAGAGAAAGAGAAGCTATCCAGAACTTTTACAGCCGAAACTACGAGTCATCAGTCCACTACAGTCCACCGTGAGTCATCACTTTATCCTTTTCGTCAACTTTTTTTTTCGATAAAGTGCATTTCGCAAGACTTTGATATTGAAACGTCTTTTATTTGACTTCCTCCTATCCGTTTGTTTTTTGTTGCTTCTTTACGACGATTGACTGAGTGATATGGAAGGCGATTGTTAGCTATATTTGAAAATGGATGCTACATCTCGCGCTACTTTTCTGTTTTTATTTATTTGATGATGTATATGTGTGCGTGTGAAAATGCATTGTCATGGCGAAGCATGAGTCCCCTTACATTAACTTCTTTTTGCAACTCTCGTTTACCGATGTCTGAAAAATGCTATTTTGATACGGTTGTTGATCCCTAACGTGATGTGCTATAGTTGTTTCAACTTCCTATTTATTTTATTATGTGCAGTCCATAATAAATTATATTTAAGATAGGCATCGATATGAAATCGGCAAAAATGCCTCGGGCATTAAAGAGTTAAAGACCCTTGTCAACGAAACTTGCGTCTTCCTCCATATTTGCTCTCTTTCTTTTATAGGAGCAGATACTGCGGGTTCTTTTTAAGAAACAATTTTACAACCAAGAAATTTCACTGCAGCAAATAACATTAAACATGTTTATTTTGGACAAATTGCGAACACATAAAAGATAAAACGTATGCTGCCAGATCACAGCTCAACCTACAGAAACAAAATCAGACCAAACGGTCTGCAAAAATCACGATGGTTAGCCAGATCAAGGCAAAACATTCTACATCCCTTGGTGTCAGGCAGCAAGAATGTCTTTCTTTTTCTCTACATCTAAAAAGGGGGGGGGATATCCTTTCCTTTCACTGGAGTGAGGCCATTCTAAGCTCTCTTAGTGTGTCCGATTTTCGGCCGCATCTTAGCGCATCAACAAAATACTTTGGAATCTTAAATGCACTGGTCTAAAGATATGCTTCCCCCGCAGTCTTGAGTCTTGTTACAACCCTATATATATGTATATCAGACGAACACTTTTTTTTCTTCTGTCATTTGCAGCGTATTTTAGGTTAGTTCCTCCGGCAAGGTTTTCCTGGGCAATTCTGAAGGCTCTTCCGTCTATTACTGAAAATAATTCTTTATATTATAAACGTTTGCATCATTAACTCTTGCGATGATTGCTTTTTGTTTCAGCTTTATATTGTTAATGGATCGTAGATTTCTTCAAAGAATTATACATTAGTTCAGCTTTAAGTTTTGATTACTGCTATTCATACACATACATAAATACATATATACATATATTTATATACACATATATATACATATATATACATATATATATATACACATATATACACACATATATACTATATATACATATTTATATACACATATATACTTATGCATATATATATTTATATATACATATCTATATATGAGTATATATGTATACATATCTACTATACGTGTATACGTATACATACCTATACATACGTATACATATATATACATATATATACATACATATACACGCACATATATATATATATACATACACACATATACACACACATACATATATACACTCTGAAGAACTAAAACAATCCTGGTATACTCATGCGTGTCGGCAACGTCTATATAAGACTACAAGTATCTGGTGTGAGCCGTGGCAGCTCAGAAATTTATTCAGAGTCAAGAACAGATAACGAGTGGAAACTTAAAATTTGCATGCGAGCTCATGCACGCTCTTCATTCTAGAAGTATGATGCTGGATCATCACTTTCTCAAATTCTATTTTAGAGCCGGAGAAAATTCCTTTTCTTTCTTACTTATACAGGGTTTGGGCCGAAACTTTTAGAATGT
>CM063508.1:182264829-182302329 GCA_032207245.1 Pardosa pseudoannulata | reverse complement strand
TATTTAAAAAGTTTCTTATAAAAAAAAGTTTTTAAATTTTAAAAACCGTCAATTAATTAGTGTATAATTTTGAAATGAATAATGTTGAAAGGTTTTCTCCACCCTTTTAAGCTTTTGCATCCATAAACCCTTGAGTTGGAGTGGGTGTGAGTCATTAAGTACATTCACATAGAATTAATGTATTTCTTTATTGATTCTCCCATCAGCTTTGATTATTCTAATGTGACTGAAGAATACACCACATTTGACAATGATTTGTTCATAGAGGAAGAGTGCTTGAAAGTTTCCTTCTTAGAGCAAAACTGAAAAATTTATTTTTTATGAAAGTATTTTTCGGACGAAATGAATGAGGAAGACTTTGGTTTGGTTTGGAATGCTATGGTCTACTCTGTGCAACACGACGGCTAATGAGACCGGGACCTACAGCTTAAAGCCGTGTACTACCTGTAACCAGCCACCCGCCCGAAGTCGGGTGTAGGGTGTTGAATTGCTGGTTCGGTCTGGCCGTCCGGCAACAATGCGTTACGCAGGGTCCAAATCAGCATTAAGTCAAGCAAGCAAGTCAATAATATTTAAAATAACAAAAGAAAAAAAAAATATATATATATATATATATATATATATATATATATATATATATATATATATATATATATATATATATATATGTAGAAAATCTAGACTAAAAGGTACAATTAATGCAGTTTACGAAAGTGCGGGGGATACTCCACAGGAGTCCTGCCCAGGTTAAAAGTCCGGTGTACTACTTCCGAACGGCTACGAACATCCATGCCACAGTGGGATTCGAAACCACGAACTCCGGTACCGAAAGTCAGCACTCTAACCAATCGACCACCGTTCGGCGAGGAAGACTTTGGAACAGTTAAAGACTTTTAAGAAAATGTATAAATAAACGTATGCATAAATTAAGTACTCTTAATAAGTTTCTATATAATCTATAAACAGCAAAATTCCGTTTTATTCGCTTGTCTAGGGGTTAAACAAATGAATCATTACTGTTTTTCTTAAATCAATACCTTACACGACTGCACTGGGAGAACTAAACAGCAATTACAAAAATACAGTTTTGTTCTATAGATCTGACTTGTACCGTTTTAGGAAAAAATCAATGTTTATGTACTGGTAAATTTGAGCTCCCAAGGTCATCTTTGTAGCAAGAAATCGATATAAATAGACGTAATCCCCGTATCTATGTAATATTTAATTTATAGTAATGTCATATATATAGAAAAATGAAATACTTCTCCTGTTCAAAGCGACACATACCTCTACACACAAGCATATACATACAGGGGCAGTTCTAACCACCGGCTTGAAAGATAATATTCGGTCACCCCCTATCAATACAAATTTACAGTAGATTCATAACTCAGACCACTGTATAGATGCTTACTACTATGTTTATATAATTGTGCCATATAATTGATAAGAGATAAAAAAGTTTTAAAATAAAATAAAATAGCTTATAATGCTATCATAATATAAAGAAACAGTACAATATCGTACGAAAATTGTATATTTTACTCCCATTGTACCTCTATTAAGGTTTTTTTTCAACTGATATTTCAGAAAATCTTTTAATGAAGAATTACTTTTAAAATACGTTATATATTTCAAATCAATGTGTTTTAAATAAAAAATGAATGTAAAGTATTTATTTAAAACTTAGATTTCTGACAATAATGAATCTTAGGCACGAAAAAGAAGAGGGAATAAGAAATAGATTTTGTTACTAAATACTTTTAAGTAAAATCCTTCTTTTTTTCCAAGAAAAATCTTCAGTAACCCACTTTTAATGTTATATTGTCCCGAAGATTCGAATGAACACACCGTTTAGCCTAACAGACGAATTGATTGAAGCAAAATAGCAACTCGCAACTTTACAAGATCGAGAAGTTGCCTACAACTAGTGGATATCAGCTTTTATGCCCTAACAGAATATTCGAAAAATAAATAATTTACATAATAAAGAAATATCTAGAATGTTAGAGAACATAAGGCAACAATAAATAACATTTTTAAATTAAAAATCCATACTTTGGATCAACTGCCATGGCAAGCAAACTTTGGGTCTGGATCTCGTGCTCTTACCATCTGGCAACTCAGCTCGTTGGCAAAGTTTCTTTATGCGGCAATAAGTTCTACGCTTCCCCTAGAAATGGGGCCACATGATGTGTATGCCCACTTATTAACCTCGTCTCTGTATGTGTTCATAGAGAGACAGTTCCTCGACCCTGTATATGAACACACGCACATTCCAGTTCAATTCGAAAATCTCTTCCTGGCCGCTAGTCTACTGCGTTCGCTCTCTCGTGGCACCCACGGTGTGACGGGTGCTTCGGCTGGGGTGGATCAGGTGGAGTGGTTCATTAGTAATGATCTGCCTCCTACACCTGGGTCATGCGTAGAGGACCCTAAGGCTAAATGGACCAGTCCATTTCTTGAATGAACAGATCAATATACACACATAGAGATAGATAGAGCAACACATTATATATATATGGGTGTGTGTGTGTAATAAATCAAAATTAATACATATTTATATCTCTCTAAAATTCTCATTTCTTTCACATCTGTGTTCCCAGCCACAAAATATCTTATCTAAAGTATACGCGACTTGAATTCTTCGAACCTATTTCCTAAATCTAACTCTGAAATAAATGCAAATTTTCTGTCAAGTTGCACATTTTCCTACCGTTCCCGCGAATGGTTCCCTTTTTCCACTGATTAAAGTTCCTTTCTGACTGTTAAGAATTCTGACTAAGCTGCCGGTTAATTGAAAATATTCCCTGCATCATTTCGTTGTGGGGTTCCAACAAGTGTTTTCATGTATCACTCCCTTCTCTGCTCTTGCCAGAGTAGAATGTCGTTTTCTACTTAAAATAAAAGTTATGTTCCTCTACGGACTCGCTGCTTCTTTTTATGGAAACGCCAGACTGCATCTTTAATATTAGGATTATTAATTAGTCTCCTCCTAACCCAATAAGCCCGGCCAATTAAAAATAATAGAGACTAACTTTCTAATAATTTCGTGTAGCCGGCGGATTAATTTTCGCCGCATTTCACACACACACACATATATGTGTGTGTGTGTGCGTAAAGAAAATTCTCAGGGGTGTTCAAAACTTAAATCAAGGGCTAAAAATTACAGCGTCCTTTTGCTTTCTAATTTTTACAACTAACCTAAATTAACCACTGGGCTACAGTTTAAGCCCTCAAAGATGGGGCCTGACCAATGATAAACCTACATGGCTCTAGCTTTAATAACATTTGGACTTTAATAACTTTAGGAAATTTCCAAATAAAAAGGAGATGCACGCTGTCGGAGGCAGATATTTTCCCACAGATCTTGTCCCAGGTGTTGGGGTCTTGAACATATAATTTCATGCTGGCTGACCCTTCCAGTTTGTCCAGTCCCTATGATGAAGTGGGAACTCATCCTCCAACGAGATCTTAATAAAGGTCTTTAGCTAAAACCTTCACATTTTTAAGTCCATGGTTGCAACCGCCCATCGTGAAGTCCGTCTCATTAGATATATATATATATATATATGTGTGTGTGTGTGTGTGTGTGTAATAAGACGGAGTATATGACGGATGATAGTAGTCATGGGCAGAAGATGATACCGTTTTAGTCAACGACCTTTAATAGCAAAGCTTTGAGTGGGCGGGTTCCCACTTCACTATAGGATCGGGACAAACTGAGAGATCAGTTAGCAGTAAAAATCTAAGTAATTATCTGGGTACGAATCTATGTAAAAGTTTGGGTATAAAATCTCTCTGAAAAAACTTTCTGGAGCAGCGTGCATCTCCTTTTTTTTGGGGGGGGGGAATTTCCTAAACTGACCACTAGGGTATTATAACTTTTTAATTGGTTAGACCCCCTTCCCCTAGGACGTGAACTGTTAACCCAGTGGTCAGTATAGATTAGGGGTTAAAAAGTGGAATGCAAAGGCACGCGGGTTTTTTTTTTACCATTGACTTAAGATTTGAAAGCTTCTAAGAAATTTTCTCGGTCTTTAATGAGGGCTTTTGGCCATATATTACGTCGGTAACCTTTGAACTCACAGCTTGTCGGAAATTTCTTGACAATTGAGTGGACGTCACTCACTTAATGTTGTATTTTATGTGTTCTCTCAGTTTAAATCTAGCAGCATTTTCATTTAAAGGGACAGCATATTACTTATAAGCAACTTTAAATGAAAGATGTTTTATTTTTCACTTTATATCTTTTTTTAATTATTATTGTAAATACATGAAATTGCCAATATTTGTTTTCTATTCTTATTTAGTTAGTATGGTATTTGGATGTGGTATAGCATCTTTCATTCTAAAAGGGAATACCAGGAATTGCCGGCTTCCTGATTTTATAGAATGGGGCTTGTCCATGTCCAAGTCACCTTCAAATTTCTCGCGCTGACCATCCGTTGGTTGCCGTTTTGCTCCCCCGTCTTTCAACATTTGTCCAGTTTGAGCGTTGCTTAGTGACATAAAATTCCTAGGCTTTTCTTCCTACTTACTCTAAGTTTTGGAGATTGTCTTGGGTTCCCGCTGGCGGGATTTTTCCACTGACCTCATCATGAGCGGTGTTGAATGGGCATCATTTTGGGAAAAATTGGGGGAGAGATCACCCGCATCATTTCGAGAAAAAAGTATCTTTTTTTAGCCATTTTGCTTTTGACGTCATGTCGAGGGACGACTAATTTTTTGACAAAGTCAGCAAGTAACAGAAAATAATAAATGTTCCTATAAGCTAAGCAATGAACTCTTTTCTATTCTTCCATTTTCATTTACCACTCTTTTAAAACCGACGTAAAAGCTACCATATGATTACACGGAATTGTGTCTGCCGTCGGATAGTTCCACTAAATAACCGGTGAAAAGTTATTGCGGCTTAAAGGAGAAATGCCACTATTGTCTTTCATCCTTCATGAGTAACAAGATTATTATATTCAACAACATTAATAATTCTACAATTACTTTTGCTGAATTTATATTGTTTACAAAAAGGGAGAATTTTATATATATAAAAGGAAAAGTGTGAGATTGCTTTAGAAAGGTGAACATTTTCCTGACACACTGTGCATCGACTTTCAACAACAAAAACTGAGTTTCATTTATTATTTTTGCTTTTTTGTAAACAATTATTGTTCTCTATTAGTTTAAATTTTTAAAAATTATTAGAAATATTACACCAGAAAGATTGAATTTTCAAAAAAGCCAAAATAATGCTTACGAATTCCATTTCAAGAACTAAAAATACTAAATGAAATAAACAACGAAGAAAAAAGTAGGTAAAGTTTCATCGTAGGTCTCTACTTTGTATATTGATTATGAAAATTTGAAATCAGTGTGTGCAAAAGGTTTTTATTTCAAGAACGTGCGAGCTGAAAAAACACCATTTTCACTAAAAGCGATTTATTTTTTTTGATCGATTCTTTAAAAGCTATTCGGAAAGATACAAAGACTGTATTGTTTTACAGGTTCTAATTCGCATATTTCAATAGGATTTGTTTTAAATGATTCGAAAATGTCCAGAAATTGTAAAAAAGTGAAAATCTCAAAATCGAATTTTTGAGGTTTGAAAGGATATGTCGCCCTAAATGACATATTGCCAAAACTATTAACTTTAATATTTTGGTAAATAATTTTAACTTGTCAGTTCATATCAAATACTTCAACAAATTGATATTAAGTTTACATCCTTTGCCATGGAAAGAGATTTAAAAAAAAAAAAAAAACACAGCTAACATCATTGTCTAACGCTGAAACACTCATAGGAATTCTTTCGACTTCAAGCCATGTCTATCAATTAATTAAAAGCAGAAAGCACATACATACATATATATATATATATATATATATATATATATATATATATATATATTTTCTCAATCATATCACTGTGCATATATATATATATATATATATATATATATATATATATACATATATACATATATATACATATATGTTTTTACAGTGATATGATTGAGAGAGTGAAGGAATGTATGTATGTATGTATGTATATATATACATATATATATACATATATATACATACATATAAATATATACATATATATATATACATATATATATATACATATATATACATATATATACATATATATATGATATATATATATATATATATATATATATATATATATATATATATATATATATATATATATATATATATATGCATGCATATTTCTCCTTATGCATATATTGCTAGATATGTACATATATGTAAGGTTTAAAATTTTATAGATAAATGGAATATGCAAATGTATATATATATATATATATATATATATATATATATATATATATATACAGAAAGAGAGCAACTATGCATATGCATATATTTATATACTTTAGTGATAAATATATAGAAACTATAGTTTTAATACATTATATTCTATTAAAACGCAAACATTTCCTGAAACACCGAGATAAGACTTTCGATATACCACAAAACTTATACTGAATTACATTCATGTAAATTCTAGACTAAGGAAAAACTTCGAGAATAACGAAACAATCTAGAACTAACTGTCTATAAATGTCGATTAAGGGTCTTGGGGTGAGAAAGGCGTTGCGCGTGTGTTTTACGAATTGCATCAGCTGCCGGTGCAAGAGACTCTTTGAATGATAAGTGATGCAACCGAATCATCAGATCGAATCCACGTGTCTGGTGCGGAGGACCCTCCAAGAAGCTCCCATCTTATCGTCCGCTCGCACAGTATTCACCAAAAATTCCTCGATTGCTGTTTTGGTCATTAAAGAGTCGAAGGTCGGGTCAAGTGCGCAACCGATAGAATAAAGCACTTATTGAAGCAATGGCGGTAATTCTTCCTTTTCGAAAGCGGCCGGCTGCTTCTTAGGAAACTACGCAGTTTTGTTTTCGAGTGAAAGCGTGACTGCGTATCCACTTGACAAAGAGAAACGAAATACACTAAGACTTGGTAATACCCCAGCTAGTTCGTTTCACTAAAAAGTTTTGCAATTTGTGATAGATTGTTTGCTGATATCGTATCTGTATCTTCCTGAAAGAAAAATAACGCCGAGAGGATTATGTAGCGTCATATTTTGATTTTATTCAAAATTTGTACCACAAATGAAGATGATTTTTATCAAAACCGAGGATAGTAGTGCGCAGTGCGTGCTTGCACACAGGTGGCCACATTTCTAGGGCGGTCAATAGATTATCTTCTGGGTCTGCAAAGTGATAAGGGGTGGTCAAATACTATTATGAACTCAATATTATTTAAATACAATTATATTTATAAAACGGCGGAAAAAATTGTAGACACACTCAAGAAAGATATTTGAAGTTGATTTATATTTGAATTTTATCCATTTCAAAAATTTGAAACATCAATTTCAGAGGCACGACAGTAAATACATCAGCAATCAAGGCAGGAACTTTCTGTTTCCGGAAAACTTAATGAATCATTTTAATTTGGAATAGATGAACTGACGCGCGATTTTGTGCACTCAGATCACACCATCGTAGATAAGAAGCAAGTAAATAAAGGGTAGAAAACTCTCACACCCTTCAAATTAAAGATTTTAATAAGCACACAGAAGAATCTGTATTATCAAATGGTGTGATCTTCCGGGCAATGCTAGCCTAGAGCGTTTTTTGTCCATGTTTTAAATACATTTACCGAAAGATAAAATATTAAATTAAAAGATTGAATAGAAATTAATATATTTGTGTATGTATGTATGTATGTATGTATATATATATATATATATATATATATATATATATTGTATATATATATTGTATATATATATATTGTATATGTATATATATATATATATATATATATATATATATGTGTGTGTGTGTATATATATATAAGTGTGCGTATATATATATATATATATATATATATATATATATATATATATATATATATATATATATATATATATATATATATATATATATATATTGCCGCATTGAAAAGAAGTTTTAGAGTTTCCATAGCCGATTGGTCATCACACTAGTCTCGTAGTCAAGAGGTTCTGAGTTCGAACCCCTGTAGCTGTTATAGATTTGAAATCCGCGTAAATATTTATATAATTCTTTTATATATGTTCTACTTTATTTCGAGTTCCATTAGGTTCTGGAACTTTTTTCAGTTTGCCAGAAATGTATTCTGAAATATTCACCATTTCTCTGCGTTGAGCAGTAATACTTTCATTGTCTTCCCAGGCAGATTGCTGGAACATTCCCTGCTGCTCTAAAAGCCGAATATCTCTCAGTCACAGAGAGTTCAGACATGTGCAGAGCTTGCAATTTTACACTCTTTGGGTTAAAATAAATGAAGTTGATTGAGTTGATAATTGAGTGTGAATAAATTCCATAAGCTTTACTTCCTGTGTGAGTTATTGTATTCCACGTTAAATCCCTACGTGACAATATGTATATATGTATATGCATATATATGTATTCATATATAAATTTTTATAGTTTTCTATGTTTTAAACTTAATATTGTAAAATTATGAAAAATACTTTTGCAAAATAATATTTAAATATTTTGGATTCATGGTCATAAACCAGTTTTGAGCCATTAGCCTCCTGTTTGCAAGATGTATTTCACCAACCCACGAGATTCATAACCAATTTTACCGACGAGATTCATAACTTAGCCCAGTGCATAAAATTAATTTTTATTAATTTATCAAGTGAAGAAATTAAAAATATTTATCACTTTTCCGAATCATTAACAAACCCAAATTAAATTCCATCTAACATCCAATATTGACAAACTTTGAAATTTTCAAATAACGATTTAAAATTTTCAATATCTAAATTACTAACTAAGCAGTTAATCAATCATTTAAATGAATGCATAGAATCATTTTTTATTATTATATCAAGTGAAGAAGTTAAAACATTTTCATGCTTTTCTGATTCAATACCTAACCCAGGTTGAATTCCACCTTACCCCCAATATTAACAAACCTCGAAATTTTCAATATCTAAATTACTAACCAAGCAGTTAATCATTTAACTGAATAAATAGAGTCAATTTTTATTATTAGATCAAGTGAAAAAGTTTGAAATATTTCTTACTTAATCGATTCATTACAAACTCACAATATTAACAAACCTCGAAATTTTCAATATCTAAATTACTAACCAAGCAGTTAATCATTTAACTGAATAAATAGAGTCAATTTTTATTATTAGATCAAGTGAAGAAGTTTGAAATATTTCTTACTTAATCGATTCATTACAAACTCAGGTTAAATTCCAACTAACCCACAATACTAACAAAAGTAGAAATTTCCAAGCTCTAAATTACTCAGAAAGCAGTTAATCAATCATTTAAATTAATGCATAGAATCAATTTTTATCATTAGATCAAGTGAAGAAGTTTGAAATATTTCTTACTTAATCGATTCATTACAAACTGAGGTTAAATTCCAACTAACCCACAATACTAACAAAAGTAGAAATTTCCAAGCTCTACATTACTCAGAAAGCAGTTAATCATTTAAATGAATGCATAGAATCAATTTTTATTATTAAAGTGAAGAAGTTTGAAATATTTCTTATTTAATACATTCATTACAAACTCAGGTTAAATTCTGACTAACCCACAATATTAACAAAAGTAGAAATTTTCAAGCTGTAAATTACTCAGAAAGCAGTTAATCAATCATTTAAATGAATGCATAGAATCAGTTTTTTATTTTTATATCAAGTGAAGAAGTTTGAAATATTTCTTACTTAATACATTCATTACAAACTCAGGTTAAATTCTGACTAACCCACAATATTAACAAAAGTAGAAATTTTCAAGCTGTAAATTACTCAAAAGCGTTAACAAAATGAATCACGTTAACGAAAACATAAAGTTAATTTTTGTCATTGAACATTATTGGATTATTACTCTTTGGGAGGTAGCATCACTCGGAATCTTTACAGAATCAAAGATCTGGGGATAGTATTAGTAATGACTAGTGACATTTTCTTATTAAATTGTATATGAGCCAATATTACTTCGTAAAAATAAACATGATAATAGAGGCCTAAAACTCAGACTTCTTTTGATATCAAGGGAATAGAAGGACGATTTTAATTCATCATACGAGAATATCTCTGGATAACTTTGTTCTGTCCAAAGTAACTCGGACTATCATACATGTCATTTCAATAACACAAAAATTATGAGAGGAGCGAATATCCAAAGTTGGCGCCATTATGTCCAACTATAATGTAGGAGAGCAGAAATCGTCATATGGTAATTTATTCCAATTCTAATCTGCACTCGAACTAACTCTCCTTGAAGGCTCTACGGTTATACAACAGCTTCGTCATCCGCTAGAACAGAAGTGATTTATGAGAACTAATTACTTTCGGATTGTAATATTTAATTACTTATTATCGGCGAGCCAATTTTTCCGAGGGAAGTTGTGGCACCAATTAGAAGGATAAATATATAATAAACTCATTAGGAGAACGACATTCGATGACGGCCACAAACAGCGATAACGGAATGGAGGTTTTCATTCTTAAAAAAATGGAAGGTTAAGAACCTTTTTTACCAGTAGCAGCAAGATAAATCACAAGATAGCTCTAAACCTTGGAGGAAATAAGCGAAAAGTTTATTCAACGATGAGCTCTTCTTTCAACTTTTACTTATTTATTTATTTATTTATCTATTTTATCGATGTGATTGTCCCACATCCCTTATTCTGATCGAATTACGGAAAGAACACTTCCAATTCATTTCATGCATAATCACGGGTAGAACGGCTTAACGTATTTTAATACTCGGGAGTTTTAACACTAGATTTACGGATGTTGATCCTATACCTATTTTTACTGAAGTTACAAGAAAATGGAAGTTTTTGCAAAGAAAACAGTTCCAAATTAATTTAAATAAAATGTTTATTATCCAAAAATTCATGAAAAACATTTTTTACATATAAAATCTGTTTTTGAAACCCCTTTTCCGCAAATATTTCTATTACATTGAGCACAATAGTTTCTACATCTGTTTCTCTTGCATAATTGTTGAACTTGACCATTCTTCCGTGCGTCAGTAGTATGAATTTTCTGTAATTGGAATGGAAGTGTTCTCGTCTTCTTCTCTATATTTACTTCTTAGCTCTTCAGCCAACTGGAAAATAAAATCTTGACTGTTGCCCAGGCCTGATAGGACCAATAAATTTCATGTTATGCGATTAACTGTTAAACCATTCTATGAGTCCAATTGGCTCACAACCGTGAAAATAGGTATACCCCATTTGATAATGCGAAATGAAGGGGTCTGCGGGGAAGAGGAATGAAAGTTTACATATATTTTAGTACTTAATTAAAAACCAACGTATGTTTTTGAAAAGAGATATTAAAGTTATATATATAAAGTGATCAAATGTTTAATGAGTCAAATTGGCTCGGTCCGTAAATCTAGTGTTAAAGTATGTTGTCGAACACAATAGATCTTCGCGTGCGAATACAGAAGGTCGTACGCACTTTATGGAACCGATATTGTAATTTAATTTCTCACTTGCATTTTGAGATAAAAATTAGTAATTTGGTAACTTCAGAAAAATCGTATTCTACTCTTATCTTTTGAATGGAATGTAAAAAGATAAAAGTTTTATTTTGAAAATGGCTTTTAAAATGGAAATTTGGCTTGAAGGTTACCTACTTGCACTGTCCGAGGACAAATATTTGTATCAGCAACTTAAAAAACAACGTAAAAATCCTAGTTATAATTATTATTTAAGTCCTAGTTATTATATAAATCCTAGTTAGCATTTAAAAAGGGGTATTTATTATATATTAAATTTTAAAGAAAAAAAAGTATATCAAAGTAAAAATGAAAACATGACCTCAAAACCTCATCCTAAAACTGTATTAACATAATTAAATATCAAGAAATTTAAGCATAACACACTAAGAATGCCTTCTGGTACTATAAGTAAAAAAATTCATAAAGATTTGAAGTTTAAAAAATCTTTAAACCTTAAGTTCATTTGCTTTTGCCAAAGTCAATTGATAAAAGAGAAAAAAAATTTGGAATATTATAGGAAAAATACGTAGCAGCTGGGAAAAGGAAATTTGGCGTAACACTCGATAAGGCATACATATATTTAGGTGACTGTAATCAGCAATAGAAGACCAGTGGCGTTGGGTAGCGCTTCGCACTCCCGTGACACAGGTCCAAGGTTCGATCCCCGGGCCGGACAAGGTTGACTTAGCCCTTCATTCCTTCAGTGGGTAGATACAGAGGACCAAGCGTGCTTGGGAACTAAACGCTGGGGCGTAATATTGACCACCTAACTGACACATATGCTTCCCACCCCAGGGTCCTTGGTGAAGTAAACGGAAATTGGCACCGTAGGCTCTGACCCCCTAGGGGCTGTTGAGCCGAGACGTAGTAATCAAAAATATCAATTTTTGTTGCTGAACTGATGAAATGAATGTACGAAATGACTTCGTCTGTGTACAGAAAAGTTCCCAAACAGATTCAGGATAGTTGTAGGATTTTGCTACAACAGCAAATCAAAAACCCAATGAGTCTTTTAAGTAAATTAAGTAAAGCCGAAATCAGTTTACTTTACTATCAGCGGAATATTTTAGAATCAATTTTTGAAGAAATGCCAACCTTATATGGAAAGGACATTGGTAAAGTGGAGCTTCCTATGGACAAAGCCTCTAGTGCCACGTCTAAATCAGCTGCCACTTCTTTAGCAAAGAAAGAATCAGAAACAGGAATAAAGAGTATTTCATTTGATTAAATACGTATAAAATCACCTTACGCTTCTCCAGTGAACTTTTGCAGTTGCAATTTATTAAATAGAGCCTTAGGAATACCGCATTGAAGAACACTGAACGGTCTTTGCCGTAGACGATCTCTTTTTAAAAAAATATTGATTGCAGTTCCTGTTCCTCGTTTTTTTATTTAGGCAGTCTTAATAAATTTTGTGTGACATCTGGATAACATTACAAAGATTTTGCGTAATAGTATATTGGTGAGATCATTCTAAAAATACGCTAAGTCCATCTTTTGCATGAAGTCTGTCATTGAGAAGTCAAAATTCAGTAGACAAAGGCACAGCCTAAAGGTACTTTAAAATGCAACTCAGAAAAACCTCGCTTAATGTCAGATCTTCCATAAAAAGAAACGCGTAAAGAAGGATCACCTTCATAACTAGAGAAAAATCTAGCCCACAGGCTGGATTTAGCTTTAAAAATTTTGCCTCCAAAAGAGATCAATCCCTCTAATTTGCAAAATCATATGGAACAGGGTCTGTATATTTCACTCGTCCTAGAGAGAAAAATAGGGTTTGATTTGGTTTGGAGTGCTACGGTCTACTTTTTGCAACAGGATGGCTAATGAGAAAGGCACCTACAGCTTAAAGCCGATTCCGAACGGCTACGAACATCCATGTCACAGTGGGATTCGAACCCAAGTGAAAAAAAATAGAAGCAACTTGATACAGCTTGATTATTAATTAAAACACTAAACTCCTAAAGGACTTTGAAGAATACATTAGGTAGAATCACAGTTGCGGGGGCTGGACGCCATGTCTTTAGCTCTATTTTTGTACAAGTGATCGCCAAATTGTCGCCAAGGGATGTTTACAATTTGTGCTTCGTTTTACCCAATTTCGAAACATATTTTAAACAAAAAAAAGTTTGAAATTTTGTTAAGATGAATACAAATTTTAAAAAAAATAGAAAATAAAAAATAGAGCAAGGTTTACCAGAAAACTGGGTTCTAGAATTTGGCGACATCTCCCAAGCTTGGCGTGCCCACTGAACTTGGCTCGGCCGGCCCCCTCAACTGGGATAAGGCCGATACATTATTTTCCTCATCCCTATATATTTCTGAACTTACATAAACAAGATATTTTTAACACATTATTGAAAATTAAGGAAAAGGATAAAAATCCGTCGATGTCAGCCGAATAGCTATCAGCATCCATTCAGTGGTATCGAACTCCGGTACCGAAAAGTAGCCCTCTACCATTCAGAACTGTTCCGCGTCTTTTGGTTGAAATGCAAAATGAAAGATTTATTTTGAAAATGAAATTTAAAATAGATAATAGGTGACGTAACTGCACTCTCCGAGGAACCTAACTTCATTTTTTTTCAGAGCAAAAAATCATTTCCTATTTTTGCTGAAGGTCTAAAGTACCGTATATTTCGGCGTATAAGACGATACTTAATACCTAAAAATGACCCCCCAAAATCCGAGGTCGCCTTATACGACAGGTACAAAAAAATGTTGATTGCAAAACACCATTATAAAATGAATCAAATCACTCACCAATGCTTTTAAAATCCTGCAAAATCCTGATATTCATCATCTGAGGGCTCAAGTACATTCTCACTTTCATTGTTGAGTTCATCATATGGATCCCATTCTGTACCTAATGAGTCGAATTCTGCGTCGTCATCAGAATCCCATAACATATCGTCCTCAGTGCCGTCCATAGTATTAGAAATCCCACACTTTTTAAACGATTTTATCACTGTTTCCACTTTCACCTTTTCCCGTGACTTGATGACAATTCCAATGTGGTGTTGCAAGGTGCTAAAAAATAAAATTCTTTTGTTCCTTATATCTAAGCATTACAATATTATTGAGAATTTCGGGGTCGACTTATATGGAGGATATATGCTAAAATTATAAAATTTGGCTGAAAATTTATACCTCGTCTCATCTGAAGCTCGCTTTATACGTTGAAATATATGGTAATTAAATGCCTTGCTAAGTTAAATTTTTAAACTATTTTTTTTTCTCGCTTTTAGCTTTATTCCAAAATTCGATGAATAAAAATATAGCATTTTCTGCCAAAATTGTTGTTTTATGGCCGATTCCAAATGGTATACTCGCAGTAATATTTTAAGAAGATACATCACCTTTAAGCACCTTTAAAGAAAATATTTTTTTCTTATTTTTCACCTTGTCATATGTTTTTTAATTATTAGTTCAAATACATGGGATTTCAGCATTTGTTCTCAATTTTTATTTAATTAGTTTTGCTAAATTTAGTTTGTTCCTAACAAATGAAGAGCCTTTTATATAAAGTGAAAAGTGAGAGCTTGTTTAAAAAAATATATAATTTTGCTAACACCTTGTGCTTAGACATGTAACTATGCAGAGTGAGTTTATGTTAGGTTAAATTTTAACTTATTTGCAGAATGCACAGCGTCATGTTATGCGTGTGGTGTGGAGATACGTAGAAAGTTCAAAAACGAAGTTCATTTCAGGGATTAAACGCTTATTCATTCAGCTCAAACGATAAAAATATAAACTATTAATTAAAATAAAATAAACTGGTTTCCAACATATAGCGTCGTGTTTCCTTACGACTGACTTACCAAAAAACAGTTTTAGAAGCACCAAACAATCAGAGTTACAGAAAAGCTCAGAAACTAACCGGGAAAAGTCCATTTATACCACGGCTGATACTTAGAACACAGTTACATAGGAGGAAGTGCGGTTACGACCAAAATGATAATTTGTATCGATATTTTTTATCGATAAACATTTCCAACAGTTGCATCAATAGTTTTTGCTTTTTTGTAAACAATAATTACTGGGTATCATTCTCCATCTATTTAAATTTTTAAAAAGTATTTGGAATATGACACCAAAGGATTGATTTTTCAAAACAGTTAAAATAATGTTTAAGAATTCCGTTTCAAATACTATGAATACTAAATGAAATAAACAACAACAAAACTAGGTAGATTTTCATTTTATGTCTATAATGAATTTACTGCGAAAATTTAAAACCATTATGGGCGATACTGATTTTATTTACAGGACTCGCAAGTTGAAAAGGCACTATGGTGCTAATTCGAATATTTCAATGGGGTTTGTTTTAAACGATTCAGAAATAGCCAGAGAATTTTAAAATGTAAAAATTTAAAAAAATTGAATGTTTGAATGTTTAAAGGTAATGTGTCTTTCCTCTTAACTAATATCCTTTGAGTAGGACATCATAACAAAATTTATACATTTCAGCTTTAAGGGCAGTATCGCTGCCATCGCTAAGTTTGGTTTAATGCCATTTGTAAATGTTACAATGCAAGCTTTCAAAGCTAAGATGAATAATGGACTATTGCAAGTTTTCATAAGAATTGATAATGGTGTTTCCTGAATGACAATAATAAATCGTATCTATTCGAAAGTATAAACTGTTTCATTGACATATAGACATCCATGTGGAGCTGCAACCTTTAACCTTCTATTTATGCTTTATTGGAAAATTGTTCACCATATTATGGAACAGCAAATGAAACCGTCTGAGTGTATTTGCTTTCAAGATCAGAACAAAAGAAGGGTAAAAAGATAATACATTGTTACGCTAAAACTGCACCTGTGGAAAATATTTCGTATTTGAAAGCCTAATAGGTTCCAGAGCACACAATTCTATTTGTTTTTATTTCACCATGGCTGATTTCCCTGAAGGGGACAAGGGACCTTCGATCTCATATATAATTTTATTTTCGTTCTGAAAAAAAATCAAGTTAGGCATACGCTTTGTTATCAAAACACCTTTTTTGAATAACATTAGTATTTTACTCTACTGAAACGTGTTTTTTTTTATCATACACCATTATTTTAAATTTTTAAATAAGTGTTTATGCAAAGTTTCATGTATATGACTTAAAGGAGTAATCAAGATTAGACTGGTTAATTCTAGAAAAAAAATCGTGCTAAGAAAAAGGATCTTTTAAGTGTTGGTAGAGGATCTGGTATGCACAGTTCGTTTCATAGAAAAAATCTGATGTGTGCACCACATGTCTTTCTCGTACGCCTATTATATCAAACACTTTTTTTATTTTGTGTGATATAACATCGCCGAACGATGGCTGAATGGTTAGGGTGCTGGTCTTCGGAACCGGAGTTCGTGGGTTCGAATCTCACAGTGGCATGGATGTTCGTAGCCGTTCGGAATTGGCTCTAAGAAGTAGGTCCCGGTCTCATTAGCCCTCGTGCTGCAAAAAAGGAGACCGTAGCTCTCTAAAACAAGCCAAATATGATATGACATCAGAATCATCATTCACACATTGTCTTCAACATTCAAAGATTTCGTTTCTCAACGCAACCGTGTGTGAATAGAACTAAAGTATCGCTCTCGGAGACCCGAAGCATTCATATTCGTTATAGTAAGACATTTTGTTGCATAGATATTTCGTTCTAAGTCGGAATAATTCGCGATTACAAAGAGGGTTTGGGTTTGGTTTGGAGCACTATGATCTACTTTTTGCAATACGAAGGCTAATGAGACAGGGACCTACCTTTTAAAGCCGATTACGAACGGCTATGAACATCCATGCCATAGTGGGATTCGAACCCATGAACTCTGGTTCCGAAGTTTAGCACCCTAACCAATTGGCCATCGTTTGGCCGATTATAAAGAGGAGTACAAGGAAGTATTGTACATCCTACCCCCCAACAAAAAAGCACCAGTTCACAAGAGACGTAATTCAAGCAGCTACGCTCTCTGGAAGACTCTGTGTTATTTGAGTGGGCCAAGAAGGGCATTGTTTTTCAACACATCCCAGACCCGTTCAAGGCAGTACAGATTGTCTATTCCCAAAAAAAAAACGGAAAAGGACTCTACCAAACTGAACATATAGAAACTTATATGCCTGCTGCCAACTCTAAGTAAACTTGTAGAAAAGTAATAACAAATTGCTCATGTAGTTATTTGAGACCAACAGCTTACTAAGCGATTTACAGCACAGCTTCAAGTAAGCTTTGAACTATCTCACCAGAACAATAGAAAAAATCAATAATAATTTGACCAACTTAATGTCGGTCAATATAAGAAAAACTTTCGATTGGTTACTTATTATTAATCGGATGAAAGAAATTAAGTACCCTTAAAATCTAACTAACCAATTTCTCTCATGTTTATTATTCAAAACATAATAGAGTCAAGGGCCCAGGCCCAAATAAACACAGAATTAATGAAGGCTGCCATAAGGCTCCTGCCTAAGCCCTATCCTATTGCTAATAATTGTGGAAATCATATCCTTTAACTTCAGGCAGAACCTCGAAATCAATCAAATCGTCGAAGCGCATTCCATTCTCAAGAAGCATTCCACTCTCTGGCCAAAATATCTCCCAGATTGGACTCACCATTTCACCAGATAAAGTCTACCAGGTGATCTTTGTAGCCAAAAAACGCCTCCGCCTACCTCACTCTAAGGCTAAATGCGACCTCTGTCCCCAAGTCTAACGACAACCCACATTAAAATCTTAAGACCAACGTCCAGCTACATCACGTACATATACATAAAGTAGTAGGAGAGTGGAGTACCATGGGAGTACTCCTTCGTGTTGGATAAAGACAGTAACGGAACCTTTTTGTAACTCATGCATCGACAGCAGCACAGGATTAAGAATTTTGGGAAAATCTCCGTTAAACTTAAAGGCAAGTTTATTATTTTTGTACAGAATGGCCAGATATTCAGGTCTTTATGGAGAGAAACGCTTGACTGGGTAAACTTCCTCCTTCTATAGCTTCACCACCAAGTGAGCTACGAGAAGTCTGGAGAATATTTAAAGCTAATCCGGAATCTTGAGAAGTTGGTGTGAGTTTTGGCAACCTTTGACAAATATCGCCAATTTGATGAACAATTCGATGCAAAATCATCAAAAGCTTGGTTATTGTGTAATAAATGTTTGCATTTTAGTTTTTTTTTTTAATAAATTATAGTTTTAAACCCTAGATGTGGCAATGTTACACGTGTTCGTAGCATTTCTTAAGCTACACATACATCTCAAATGGTGATATATGAGTAACAGTTTTGCAGCCTTGTTTGGCATATCTGTCTACACACAAGAGCCAAAACATTATGACCACTTGTCAATAACAAGTTGGCCCACCTTTGGCGTGCAACACAGATTCAACCCGCCTTGGCATAGATGCCACAAGTCCTTGGTAGATGGCCGGAGACAGTTTGTATCAGATGTTTAAGCAACGGTTACGCAAATCCGAGATATTGCGAATGGGTGGTCTTCGAACTCTGAGCTGCCGTCCTATGACATCCCAAATGTGTTCTATCGGATTGAGATCCGGGGAGTTAGGCGGCCAGGATATTAACTGGAATTGAGCATCCCGTTGCAAGAACCACTCCACCACAATTTTAGCCTTGTGACACGGGGCGTTATCCTGTTGGAACATTCCATTTCCAGCTGGAAAAACAGAGGCCATGTAAGGGTGCAACTGGTCCGCAATGTAGCTTATATATATATATATATATATATATATATATATATATATATATATATATATATATATATATATATATATATGAAATTTAGTGCAGCGCACTCCCTCAAGTTCGCGCCCTCATCACTAAGTGGGGTAAGTAAGGAACGACAGAAGGACATTTCGAGTTAGAGTCGTGGAGGAGTTACCAGGTCGAGTGAAGGACCCGTAGCACTTGAGCTCCCTCAATTTATTTAACACCGAGTAGGGTGTCTTGCATATGTTAAGCTTCGAGTAGAAAGTCTTGTCTATACCGTGTCATCACTGTGATTTAACTATCTGTCATTATGCTTAAGTGTTATTTGTGTTGTTACGTAATTAAACGTTGTTATTGTTAACATAGTCTGTCATCAAATTTGTCTAACGACACCCCTAGACACCGAACCCTACATATATATATATATATATATATATATATATATATATATATATATATATATATATATATATATATATATATATATATATATATATATATATATATATATATATAAAATCCATAAATACACTCAAGATATTATATGCATACTACATACATAAACATTAAATAAGCTATTCAAAATGTCTTATATCGATAACCTATCTCCAATATTTTATATAGTGTATTATTATCAGTAGTAGAAACATAGCTAGTTTTTTCCTAAAGGAATATCAGCTCGGTTCTACCAAAAAGAACGATTAAAATCTAATCAAAAAGAGTTCTTCAGTATCATACCCACACAGAAAGAAATTTAATTTCCAGCTCATGTGCTCAGCAGTTTTCACGAATGCGAGTGCATCTTTCTTTTAAGACAGCTGTATTTTTTTATTCCTTTGAGCAACAGAAAATTTAATTATTATATCAACTAGTCTTTGAAATGAAAGATAATTTAGTATTCATTAAAGGCAAGTATAGAAAAGCTAAAAAGGGAAAATACACTCCCTTTTGTAGAGAAAAAAAGATTTAGCATTAATTACTCTTACAGGGAAATTTACTTCAGAAAATAAATGACTGGATCCGAAAACTAATTTTATTTACTATCTACTAATTACTAATTTAACTATCTTTAATTACAAAATTTATATCTATTTCTGAAAAATAAGTTATACATATAAAAAGCACTTTTGAAAAATCTCTTTTATTTCGCAAGAAAAGAGATAAAAAATGCTCTCAGTTTTAAATTTTTAGTTATGCCGCTTATTAATAGATGGCGGTAGTCGTTTAAAATCTCTGCCATTGAGATTCCAAGTATGCTGAACAAATTTTTGCATCTACCAAACTGATTTTATTTCCACTCTGATATTTATGGTTGAATATTGTATTGTCACCAGAATTGAACATATGTGCCAAATATCAGACATCTCGCTAGTCAGAAAAGTAGTTAAAAAAGATTTCAAAATATCCACTGACACACTAGTAAAACTAAGTAAAAGCGATTAAGAAGAGAAAATAATAGAATAAAAATCTTACTGTAAATTGCTATCCAATCCATACATTTTCTTCCTTTTACTTCTTTTCAAAAGATATTTCTGGAAAAATCAGTTGTACATATTTTTTTCCTGAAATCTATATAAAAATTATAGATTCAATTTTATATAAATTAAAACAACACGCGAATTATTAAACACAATATTATAAAACACCTGAAAAAAATATTTTTTTCTGAAATGTCAGCCACGACTGAGAAAGTATCTTAACACTTTGACTGCCAAGCCAAAATTGCAAATGTTCACAACGGGGCCAAACTTTTTTTTTGTGTAATTTGTATTTTTTCAACATAAAACTATATATAAAAACAATATTTCAAAGCAAACAATATTTTAAAACAAACTCTCTCTATTTATATATATTCCCTTTTTTGTTGCATGTTCCAAATATTTAATTTTTCATAAAACTTAGCTCATAAAATCGTCACATATACCAATTTGAGCAAACCACGTATACCTAACACATCGTAGGGAGCCCAACAATCAAACTCCAATACGATTTTCATGTAACTGATAACATCTTTGATAGCCATGGCCTGAAGTGTTAAAACACCATGGCTATCATATCGGATAGCCAGTGTCTCAACGGAAATATCACTGGATATCACATATGATAGCCATGGCAGTCAAAGTGTTAAATTTTACGAATGTACTGTGTAGCACCAAAGCCTGGTTCTAAAAAGTGAAATTGTAACCTACTTGCATATTCAGACCGTGTGGGGAAGGGATGAAAGGAGGCATAGAAATGACCTTCAGACATCCCAGTTGTAATATGGAATAAAATGTATTAGAAACATTTTGCTGTAAAATTTGCGCATATGCATCTGCTGGAAGATAAAAATTTAAAAAAAAATGTTTTCAGCTTTTTTGCAAAGTTGTTATCTACTTAAATGAATTTAACATGAAAAATCTGTTAAGACACACTTCTGACCTTCAAATCCCGAAGCCTAAAAATTACGTCCCAAACGTTTAAAAATAGAAGGATTAAAACAATCCAGAACTGAACTACAAAAAGCCGAGCAACTATTTTTTTACTTGAATCCCGGAAGGAAGGACAAATCGAAAAAGAAAAAAAAAAGTCGTTCAGGAATAAGGCTAAGCACGTGCTTCGGAGAAAGTGACGCACGTGTGGTCAGTGAATATCCGTTGAAGATGATTGGAATCGAACTGCCCAGATCCGGTACATACGTAAAATATTCGGATGATTTTTTTAGGTTACTTTAATTGAAAGAAAGAAAAGTGCATAGCTACGATATAGGTTAGGTCATATTTTTACTCTCAACAACTCGTGGTTTGGAATAGCTATTCGTAACGCCTTTGTTATTATACAACAAAGCGTAATAAAATGTTACAGTTTATTTATACTTTTTAAGATGTTTCATTCAATGTTCTCTATGATGAAGAGTCGGGGTTTCATGTAGAGGTAGGGAGCTGTAGAGGCTGTATGTAGATTGTCAGAACTCAAATCAGCTTCTGTTTTGTTGACCACCTCCTCTCTACCTGAGGTGACTCCCTTTACTGCTTGTCCTGACAATCTACATGCAGTCCCGACAGCTTCCTACCTCTACATGAAACCCCGACTTTTCATCACATATAAGGTGCCGTGACCAGGATTGGACACTCGGTCGGAAACTTAATCCCAGATCGAGGGCTGCGCTATTTGAAGAGATAGGTTGCTATCGTGAGAAAACAGAGCTGCATCTGCAAGGAGCAATATGCAAAAAAAAAAGGATGAAAAATGTAGGTCCAAACTTACAACACAGGAGGGAAATATGTAATGAAGGGACATATTGAAAAATCTTCATTACACAGTCAGTCCTGCAACATATGCAGATGCCGTATTTGTAAAATAAATAAATAAATAAAAGCTAATCCCCGACTAAAACGTCCGTATGCTTAATCCTGGCTTCCAGTAAGACGTCTGAACATTACCTATAAAATATAAAGATTTTCAATCCTTATATTATAAAGCTAATCTTTAGAACAGAGGTTCGCAACTTTTTCTGAATCATCGTCTCCATCACAACTAAAAATGTTTTCTAATACCCCCTATTCCATAACAGTTAATTATACAAAATGCTAAAATATTGCTGCATATTATTTATACCTATTCTGACTATCTGTTAAGTATCCCAAAATGACCATCCAATGAAATCAAAAATTGTTTATTAAAAATTAAAAACAAGCATAAAATCATGAAAAAATAAAAGAAAACTAATGAAATTATGGAGGCTGAAAGTGTTTAAAATATTTGTGAACTCACTACTGACACTGTTCGTAAATACGATAAGCGTCGAAAAATGGCCCAATGGTTAGGCCGTTAATATTCGTTACTTCGAGGGCTCGAATCCCACTGGGGCATGGATGCTCTTAGACGTTTGGAATAGACTGTAAGAAGTAGGTCCCTATCTGCTTGGCCCTTGTGTAACAAAAAAGTAGACCGTACCGCTCCAAACCCAAATAAGATGAAGAAAATGCAATTCAAATTTGTGCACTCTAATGCAAGGATGTCCAAAGCTCGCCCTGCGGTCGAATTTACGAAATTTATAAGTGAAAACAAATATCTCATTTATTATGATAAATACAATAGTATTTGATTGATTTATAGGGTACTTTAGTAGAAAATGTCTGCTGGCCGGAAACCAGATAGATATCTGCCACCGTTGGTATAGTCAATTTAACAGTTATTATACATTAATGAAGTTAAATCGGAACCCTGAAAAAGCGTAAATTGTAACAAACAACACTTCAATGTAAGATAGCCATTATTGTTTTAATTAAAATAATACATGAGATGCGAATATGAAATGATAGGTATTTTACATACAAAAAAAGGTAAGCATTTAGGAATGTTAATACAAAGAGTTTTTTAGAATGGTGATCTTGATCACCAAAATCGTGTTTTGATTTTTCGTATTTCCGCTTTTGAAATCCGAAATATTTCCCAAAATGAAAACATCTATATGCTGTAAATTTTCGAGAGATTGTCGGACTATTCTTTGATGAATCCCGGTAAGAGACATTATAAACAAATGTAAATATAACACACATATATCATCGTGATTGATAACATTATCCTAAAAGTCGGAGTAGATATAAATACTGGATAATAGAAAATATTAAAATACAAGCAAAAGTTAATCCCTAAATAGAAAGTGCTTGCTAAGAAAATGCCAACATTGAAATTTCATGAACTGTGACGTCACAACCAGTTACGGAGCTTTTTGAAGTCACGTGGTTTTCTCTTAACTTTAAATTTAATTTTAAAAATGCTGTACCCATTTTTTTTAATTTTGAGAACAGTTTTAGAATGAAAGAGTCTGGAATTATCAAAAAAATAATAAGTTGTTTTATCCCCCCCCCCAATGTGCAAATTTCTCATTATTATATTTATTTTATTACAAGTTGCGAGATAATAAAAAATCTCATTTTGCTGACCATTCTCAGTTATATTTTACATGAACAGAAAAATTGAATTTTCAGTCCAATTTCGCCAACCTGAAAATCTCTTAAAACGGCGAATGAAAAATGGGAAGAAAACAAACTGTATTTAGAGAGAGGAATTTCTGTTACATATTCCAAGCATATTCTTCGATTAAATCACCGAAATTAGAGCATAAAGTAACCGTGCCTCTAAAATTAGCTCTCTCCACAAATATTCCGCTCACATTTGAATCGCGCTTCACTCCTCGCCAGAATTCGAGCACAGCATTGCGTCAGACGCATAAATATGAAACACAAAAGGAAGGGTTCAAAAATAAGAATATGGAATATTCGCAAAATATAAAATGAATGGAGAGTTTTCTAAAAATAATTATTTCCCCAAAGTTTAAAAACTTATAAAACGTAGCAAATGTATTTATATAATTTATTTTACTCATCTTGGAATGGGGTATTTACTAATTTCGATACAGTTTAGAAAATGTGTTCTCTAATTTTCCATAAATGAAAAAATAACGTCCATGATATCTAGCACCAAAACACTAGTTGAGGGAAGATCAAAATTAAACAAAAAATATTAAAAATGTTTTCCATTACATTAGTATTCAGAAGAAGTATTCAGAAAGTAAGTTTTTCGATGTGTTCCCCTTTAATGTAAACGTAATTAGGATGTCAATTGCAACAGATCTATGACGTATCTATCATATTCCAGCTGGATAGGTCCCGACTCCTGCCAGTATCATGGTAGCAGTGGACCGAAATGGAAACTAATTCCTTCTCCCGCCGCCTGCAAGGTTCGGTCGATGATCTTGAATACACAAAGCATTGTGCCAATTGAAATTCATCGCCAGCTCTGCCAGGTCTATGAGCCGAAACTGACATCCGAACACAAAATTCAACTCTTAGGAGCAGCACTGACATTTCTGCTACGATATCACGACTACGGCGACAAGTTCCTCGACAGGATCTTCACGGGCAATGAGACTTGGATTTCGCACCTTACCCCGGAAACCAAGCAGCAGTCAATGCATTGGCATCATAGTGGATCTTCAGTCAGGACCAAATTCAAACAGACGTTAACGGTACGGAAAGGGATGTGCACGGTGTTTTGGGACAAGAAGGCTTGTTCCATTCACAGGCGGCAGAGATCTACGACAGAGGGATACAAAAGTGGATCCCCCAATACGACAAGTGTCTCAATTCTGGTGGTGGCTTTGTTGAAAAAAAACTGAAACATGCTGCACTTGTTGCCAATAAATATGTCCCTGAAAGTGTGATTTCTTTTTTTCTTTTAAGTAGGGAAACTTACTTTCTAGATGCGCCTCGTATATATATATATGTCTAACCAAGGCACAAATTTGTTTAATGTTGCTGTCAAATAATCCATTTAGCATTGATATAAAGTTCTGGAACCAATTAATAAATGAAAAATAATGTATTATTTTATAAAATTGTACCATATTTTGTGAATTCACTTTTTGGAAATTATCGATGTTTGGTAAACAACAATGAAAACAGAGGTGAGCATTTCAACTATGTAAATACATGCGTGTGTAACGACATCCCTTCTTATCAGAGATATGTAGTAGTCATGTATAGAAGGAGGTAGACACTTTACGTGAGATTTAATTCATCTCCGACTAATGTTGATTGTGCCTGCGAACTCTAATGAAGCAATCTTCATGCTATATAGTTGTTTAATGTTCGTACAGGTTCTCAATACAGTCATCAGTGAGCACCATTATTTGACATGTTCTCATTGAATGGCCTTGTAACATCACAGCTCTAAAATAGGTAACTTTGGTAGCGTTGTGATCGATCAGGCTTCTACAAAGGCCTCATGAGGATGACACATCGAACACAAGCGAGATGGAAAAGAAAGAACGATTTATTCTGATATATACAAATATTTACATCATGTACATTATCAGCACGACTCATTCATTCTCGCCCGCCGGACAACAACTCTCAGCGTCTTCTCCCACACCAAACGACGCTCGGCCCTCGTGACGTCACTCGCAATCCCCCACACCCCTCTCTCTGACTTTTTTGGAGGAGAGGTTAGGGAGGGGAGAATGGATGTATGGGGACACCCCCAGATAGCAAAGCGCACGTTTGACTGACGTCAGAGCAAGCCGTAATACAAAAACAAATATATATTAAAGGTTTGGTTTGGAGTGCTACGGTGTACTTTTTGCAACACGAGAGCTAATGAGACCGGGACCTACAGCTTAAAGCCGATTCTGAACGACTAAGAACATCCATGCCATAGTGGGTTTCGAACCCACGAACTCCGGTTCCGAAGGCCAGCACCCTAACCAATCGCCCATCGTTCGGCAATATATATTAAAAGTTTTCCAGTAGCGTGATCCTACAGCCAATTACAGGCTTTGATGTCACTGATCACAAGGTGTTAAAACCGAATCTCTTTAATCAAACAGCTTATCTTTTCTCGGGAAAACCTAGTTTACAACATTTTAAATCTCTATCTCATCCTGCCTTAAGGCCAATTATGAAGTTATAATCCCTAGAGGTGCTACATTTTCATAGTCGGAATGATAGAACTTGCCAGGGACTAAATACGAATTTAGAATATGAAGTTTAAGTATTACATTTATTAATAATTCTTAGGGATGTGTATTAGTGTAAGCTTGGGTTTGTTATTTAAATACAGTTTATATATGTAAAGATATTTTAACCCAAAACTAACTTAAATATAATTATATTTTAAAATAAATTTCTGGCGATTCTATCCTTAAAATTGCAACCTTTGATGAAACTTTTTTGTTTTTCTTCACATTGTGGTAACCTTGGCGACTTGGAGAATTGTCTACCACAAACATTTCTAATCGATATAATTACACGGAACCAATAGACAGAAAACAAAAGTAACACGATAACAAATAAGCATAAAATTAAACGTGAGTACTCATTCAATAAGCCATTAGATCAATACTCAGCAATTTCACACACACACACACACACACACACACATATATATATATATATATATATATATATATATATATATATAAGATATGGTATTCAAAAACCTTACTTTATCATTCATCTGTTTACAAAGGTTTAGTAAAACTTGTACAATGATTTTTAAATGATTATCATGAACTGGTACTTCTAGTAATGTGTGTTTTGTACAAAAACCATTTAAACCCTTTTTATACAAATTATATTCCAATAAAACATATCGATTAAGCATTCGAAACATATCAAAATATATTGTTTTACTTTCAATATAAAAAATGCCGCGTTACAAAGCATTACCAGTCATGATTAACCACGCACAACAATGTTTGAACTTCGCACAATCCTGCTTAGATAAAGAAGCAAAACAAAGCAAAATGAAGTGACAGAAAGTTGGCTCGGCGAAGCGCTTTGTTTATATATTCCTCCACACCATGCAGGGAATCCCTCTCGCTCTGCACATTCAACACCAGAGCACGCGGGTTCAGTTACAGTTAGCCTCCATTTTAGAAATAGACCCTCTCTCTCTCTCTTGACAAAAAGAAAAAAAAAAGAGCAGGGTGAAAAGAAAAAACGAAGAAGCCAAATGTTCCTGTCTGGGATGCACAAAAATGCAACCTATGCCATTCCCCGTTTATAAATAGAGCCATGACTTTCACCGGCCTAGATTAATTATTTAATTTATGTAGAGGTGGCGTGGAGGTACCTTTAGTGTTGTTTTTTGTTCCAATCGTGAAAGTGCGCGTTAAAAAAAATGGACGATTAGGTCACGATGATGTAAAACCGAACTATAAAGTGCTTGAGAAAAATTCCTCGCGTCTATATTTTGTCTTATATTTATATTTCAAGAGACTCTTAAACTAGATAGTCTAAAAATAACTTACAGGGTTACGCATGTAATTTTAACTTTGATTTTTTTCGCGTCTGTTTTGTTTTGTAAGTCCTCTAAAGGGAAAAAAGACCATATAGGCTGAATAGCAGCCAATAAAAGACGAAATTTTAATAAAAATGCTTACAGGGTGTCTAGGGGGAAACCATTTAGAAATCTCCTAATATTTATCTGATAATTCGCTGTCATTGCAATTTTGTTGAATTTAAATTCACAATATTGAATACATCATTTCTTTCAATTTTTATAAAGCTATTATTTTACATATAAATTTATATTTACTTAAATAAAGTTATAAATTTCATCATAAACAAATAAAACCCGAATGCAGTTAAAACTTGGAAATATTCTTTTCTGTGTGTGGGATGTTCGGAATAACTTACGTAAGGAACAGAGGTCTAATCAATTTCGTTAATATAATTATAAAAAAAACCATGACAACACTTACAGTTCTCATATTTAAATAATTCATCCCAATATATTTATTAAGAATTGTACATTATTTAAGATTTGATTTGCCTCATGGCATTTCTTTCCTTTTTAGCTTCTTTCATTATTGACATTTTTTATTCCAATCACTCTTCAAATTTGACTTTTTTTTTCTTTTGAGCTTAAAGTGCTTCATTTTCTTACGATTCTTTTTTTGTGTAATTTAACAGTGGGGCCGATTGGTTAGGGTGCTGGCCTTCGGTACCGCAGTTCGTGGGTTCGAATCCCACAGTGGCATGGATGTTCGTAGCCGTTCGGGATCGGCTTTAAACAGTAGGTCCCGGTCTCATTAGCCCTCGTGTTGCAAAAAGTAGACCGTAGCACTCCAAAACCAAATCTAACTTAACAGTGAACAAGCGTTAAAAGAATGCACAGCAGGGCTGTGACTGAGAGTTTATTACATACACACACATACTATATATATGTGTGTATATATATGTGTGTATATATATATATATAAAATATATAATATAATATTATATATATATATTATATATAAATATATGTATGTTGTATATATGTATTTATATATATGTATATATATTGGTTTTAAATATATATATATTTTTATATTATATATATATTGTGTTTTTTTTGTTTTCAGGATTTAAAATATAGAGTAATTTAAGAGATTTTTAGGGATTCTTTTTTTAATGGGAGTAACGCACCTCGCGTTACTAGTCACATAAATACGGCTCACGCGCAGTGATATGAGCAGAGATGCGATAAGCAGTTACTATAGGCAGACGTCCTCCTCGATAGTGTACTGCCTTTGTTGCAGTTCCAAAATGAGATGCCATTGTGAAACATTTAAATGGATTAATAAAGATATGAAGCTGATGGTCAGGACTCTAGTATGTTTACATCACCACACACACACATATATATATATATATATAATTATATATATATATATATATATATATATATAATCAGTCTTCCCGTCGTTTGAATAACAAGAGCAATAACTTAGAATGGGTTTTGTGCTTCCCACAGGTGTATTTTGTAAGATCGTGTAGGTGAGAAGTAATCTTCCCACGGCCCGCGAAAGGGTTAAAGCAGTCACGCAGAATCGTCGCATTTTTCACAGAAAAAAACCCAGCGAAAAAATCCTTTTGTGTCGTTGATTTTTACAAGGTAAGGAGATTTTCTTTATTTCATAGATCATTTAATACGACCTAGGGCTTATTTTTTTTTCGGGCTTGTTTATTTTTATTATTATTAAACTATCCTTATCAAAAATAGCATTTTGATTATGAGATGGGATCTTATATTTTACAATTTAATGGCTGAATCATTTCTGCCTATTCCATATCGGTGACTATCTTTGTTAAAGACTGCACAGAATAAAACAAATAGAAAGTTTAAACAACTAAATCACGTCACGTTAGTGATCAGCTATCATTTTGAACATCATAGAATGCAGTTTTTGAAAGATTTATTTGATATCACATGTAAAATGGATTTTTATATTAGTTTGGTTTGGTTTGAAGCACTACGGTCTACTGTTTTGCACACGAGGGCTAATGAGACCGGGACCTACTGCTTAAAGCCGATTCCGAACGGCTACGAATATCCATGCCATAGTGGGATTCGAACCCACGAACTCCGGTACCGACGATCAGTGCCCTAACCAATCGGCCAGCGTTCCACGATTTTTACATTAGATTAAAGTCATTTGTCATGATTTCAGTCAATGGATCTGCCGAAAAAGTAAATTGATACGCGCTGTTGAATACGCTCTCATGAAGTGTCGATTCAACTGGAAAATTTATAAATAGAAATAGTTTTAAAATTTTGCTAGATTGTATATAAGATTGGCCACTACCTACTCGTAAAAGGAAAATTAGTTCTGGGAAAACATTCTACAAGCTGTTTTTAGCTGTATCTAAAAATGAACGCCAAGTATTAATGGGTTAAAATGAACCCGGCAATATCTATACCACAAATACATACTACCATATTTCCCACATCCGTTTTACCTCATAGGTACTAAAATTGAAAAGAATTATATACATTCTTTTTTTCGTCAGACGGGGCTGAAGGAGTAGATAAATCGTTCGCCAAATTTAAACGCGTGGAAGGCGTCCAAGTCAGTGGTTTGGTTTGAAACAGGAGGAAACTTTAAGGTCCCGTGACAGATTACGTGGGATGGGATGGCTCATTCAACAAACATTTTTCACTTCCATTGATCACCAAAAATTCGAAAAAATCGACTCGAAAACCCACAACTATTTTTACATTTTCCATATGTGTCTTACGATTTCGCTTCGAAATGAGAATGAAAATCGACTTTTGCAACGAATGAACGTGTACTTAAGACACAGATCCTTTAGAGACTTCATTATAATAGTCATCAGACAAATCGCATTAAATCAACTTCAAATGAGATATTTTTTCTTATATTTCGCCTTATCATATTTTTTAATTATTATCGTATATACACGGGCTGCTCAAAAGTTTGTTATTTAATTAGTGTTGCTTCATTTACTTTGCTTCTAAAAAATAAGAATTTTTTTTTCATTAAGTGAAAAGTAGAGATTACTTCAGCAATTTTAAAATTTTCCGACACACTGTACTCAGACAACAACACAAAGTGAGTTTCCTTAAAAAGGTTACCTTTTTTGATAGTCAACTCGACTTCCTATAAGTCGAATAATCCGCTAACTCGAACTTTTAATCAAGTCCCGAATAATTTCTATACTTTTGTTTAAAAAACTCTCTCGGTAACTCGAAATGACCATCGAAGTTTTCGGGATAGATTTCCACCGGTAAAAAACCCAATTATGTTCAAAACTTCGAAAGCCAGTCCACTCGTGACCTTCGAGAACCTACGTTCTCGTACGTCACGAGCAAGCACTGGACGCTATTCACATCTTACAGCAATACCTGGAGACCACCGAATGTACAGACAACACCCTATTTAACTGTATTCAAAAGTTAGGCGATTTTGTGAATGCCAACAACCTTAAAAATAACTGTTTCTTTCAAATGAGATTTACATGGTATGTAAACTAATTAATATGTAATGAGGTCAAATTTTTTGAGTTTTAATAAACCTTTTGCACCCATTCTTATTCTTCTCTTGTTGTTTACATAGGCCATTTAAAAATTGAAATGCGTACAACTATAGTATTATGGCACATGTCAAACCATTTAAACCATGTCGAACCATCTTAAGTGCCAGTTGAGACTAATGGTAGGTAACTTCAATAACTCGAACTTCGGACAAGTCGAATATTTTTGGGGGTCCCCTGGGACTTAGTCATCGACGTTCGACTGAACAATAATTAATAGGTATCATTCTCTATCTACCGTAATAGTCCGCACACTATCTGTGTTTAAAATGCAAATTTCTTGAGCCGCGGACTTTCTGCTGTTTTAGTAGCAAGTAGCGCAGTCTTAAATTGTGTCCTGGAGTACGGAAAAATATCGATAGTCACTATTGACAGTTCCGATTGGCAACACCGAGTGGATGCGTTCAAGATCACGGGTTGGGAGTCGAAGGTCATTTTTTTCACGAGGATCACGCATAACAGAGTGTTTTGTTTTCAAAGTTTTGATTTGCGGTAATATTGATCACTCATTATGTCTTTAAAACATCATCGCAGTTTTTTACGGTAATTTCGCACATGTAGTCCGCGGGCGTGATTTTTTATTTACAAATTTCAAAAATCATCAGATAAATCGCGGACTATACGTGCAAAAATATGTATTTCAGTATGACAATATTAAATCATATTAAGAATAAAAACTCAATTAATTCCACCTCTAAAATTTGATATCATTTATTCTGCCATAGCCTTGGAGACGAATTTTAACGGAAGAAACCGAGCGGCCTACATTTATCTGTTCGAGATCCCAGCTAAGTAAATCGTCTTCTAATGCTGGTCATTGTATTTTTCCACGACGATTGGATCGCTTTCTTCTCTTATTTTTAATGTTTCTTTTTGCTTGAGCCAATTTCTTACTGCTTCTGCTGATTTCAAGCTAAAATTAATTCAGTAGTTGGACTATTTGCTTTGGTTTGATCTGGAGCGCTACAGTCTACTGTTTTGCACACGAGAGCTAATGAGACCAGGACCTACTGCTCAAAGCCGATTCTGAAACTCACGAACTCCGGTACCGACGATCAGCACCCTAACCAATCGGCCAGCGTTCGGCGAGAAGTTGGAGGAGAAAGCAGTAAGAAATTGGCTCAATCAAAAGGAAGCATTAAAAATATGAGAAAAAAAGAGATCCAATCGTCGTGGTAAGATGCAATGGCCTGCATTAGAAGACGATTTACATAGCTGGGATCTCGAACAGAGAATTGTAGGCCCTCTGTTTCTTCCGTTAAAATTCGACTCCGAAGCTATGGCAGAAGACATTATTCCAAAATTTAAAGGTGATATTAATTCAGTCTCATCCAGAGTTTTCGGCACTCTACTGTACTTAGGTTTTTATTCTCAATATGATTTAATATTGTCATGATAAAATACATATTTTTGCACGTATAGTCCGCAGATTATCTAGTGGTACGGATTATTTGATGATTTATGAAATTTTTTTAAATAAAAAATCGCGCCCTCGGACTCTACGACGGTGCGTACTATACAGGCGAAATTAAGGTATTTAAATTTTTAAAAAATAATCTGTAATATTACACCAAGAGATTCAATCCCCTAAAAACACTAAAATGCTTAAAAATTCCCCTTCAAACATTATAAATACTAATGAAATAAACAACAAGGTAAAAGGTAGGTAGAGTTTCATACTAGATCTATAATGTATTTACTTTGAAAATTTAAAATCATTATAGGCAAAGTTTTTTTTATTTAGTGTGACGTGTAACAGAAAAATACACCTTTCTCAGTAAATTCATTTAAAGTTCTTAACAGTTTGATAAAAGCTATGATATTAAATACAAAGATTATATAGTTTTAGAAGTTCCACCGTTTTAGTGTTAATAATCGTGGCAGATTTCGTTTTCTCGCGATTTCAATGTTTATTGTCCAATAAACGTCATGAAAGCTTGCGCGTTATAAATAACAGAGACATGTGGGAGTAAGGGAAAAAAAGAGGATTTGCGGGCAATGACTCAAAACTTGCGTCTGGTTATGGTAATCTAAGAAAAGGCAAGAAACGAAACACTCAATACCTAAAAATTAACAGAAAGTATTGTTTAATTTCAGGTCATTTTTAAAGACTGTCTCATATTGTAAATCATAGACAAACGCTTTTCTATGAGTCTGTATACACTATCTACCAATAAGTATTTGGACACCTGTGATAGAAAAGGAAAACTAACTTCATTCAAACTCAATAGTTGGTAGAGCCTCCACGAGAGGCAATTATAGCGTAAACTGTCCGGGGCATACTTTCCACAAGTCTTTGTACTACAGCTAGTGGTAGTGTCTTCACCTCAACTTGGAGTAGGCATACAAGTTCCTTCACCCATTTTCGACATGTAGTGCACCCCTTAATTCAGTTATCCAACTCGTCCCAGAGGTTCTCGATAGAGTTCAGGTCTGGGCTCCTGAGCCCAGTGCATTCGATGAACTGCATTGGTAGACAGTGTACAATTTTTGTTTCCTTATACAAAGTAAAAGGGAAAAATAATGTATAAATGATCACGAAAAATTTCAAAGCTCAAATATAAACAAAAAAACTAATTTGACCATGTTTAATTGCAGCTGGAACATTTTGTGTGTTACGTTTGTAAAGACATACAAGGAAACTTAAACTATCCATTTAGACCATTCCTAAGCTAGTTTGGAATAGTTTTCTCTTAATGTCTGTAGATACGTATGTATCTCGCATAACTCAAAAACGATTACCTGTAGATAGTCGAAATATTTTTGTTTAAACGTTATTCGACTGTTATAAGTTTAGGTGTGCATCTCTCCTTTGGAATGCCTTCTGAACCCTATATAACAAAACATTTCAATTTAAGGAATAACTCTGTGGGGCTTAGCTGAAAATGATTAATAGTAGAAGATCAAAATCTTGTATTTAAGACTACGATAAGATATGGGTGAGCTCCTCCTCTTTTCATTGCTATCTGGATTCTATAACAAAGTATTTCAATATAACGCAGGTTAATGCTGCGTGGGTATAACTGAAACATCATTGACCGTAAAATCCTAAAGTTTCTATTTTTTCCACTCTTGATTGCAATCTAAACTTTATACAATGAAAACTTTCAATATAATGTGCAATGTTATACGTTATATTGAAATATTTCGTTGTTTGGGCATTACAAAAAACTATTATCCCCAAAACAGATGATCCTGATTTAGAGATGATCATGTATTTAGAACTATTATAATTGAGACAGGTGAGTTATAGTAATCATCGAGAGAGTAACATCTATAAAGAAGGTAAGTGGTACTTGAGAGAACGGAGGTGACGGTAAACTCCGGACTTGTATTCTAGGTTCTTTGAAACTTTGAGGTTTTAATCAAATTGTTTGGGTTATATATACGTTATCCTACTAATATATTTAGATGTCCTGTGGTAATTTGTTCTTTGTGTGGAATAAGACGTGTATGTGGTTGCTGTCTTGGATTGACTTCTTTAGAAACAACTTGGCAATCCCCACAACAGCATTTTGTTCTTCCTCCTTTAGTTGCAATCTAAAACTGTGAAATTCGACAAAACATTTCGACATAAAGTATAGTAAAGCTGTGGAGTGGTTCCTACGGACCTTCAGAGGTCCATACTACCGATGAAGGGGTAGTGATGTCCCGATTCGGGTATTCTCAGTAGATGCAGTAGACGGAAGTGATCCCAATTCAGGCGGTGGGGGAAAAGGTTTTGTTGGCAGCAAGGGATTTCATATTTGGCGATGCAAACTAGTTTAGATTTAAAAAAAAAAGTTCGTAGGCTATTAACCGCTTTTAACCAATACCGCCTTCCCCATTTTTATATAGAATTTTCTTTGTGTATCGTTGGAATAAGTATTTATTTCACCTTGGTCTTTCATCTTTTCCAAACAAAACATTGCATCGTCGGATGCACTTGAATTACCTTAATCTTTCACTGTCACATTCTCCTCAGAAGACTGAACCAAACTTCTATTCCATCTTCTAAAACGACATAACAGTCGTATATCATCGACTTTGTATTCTTTTTAAAACAAAACGACCTTCCTATAAAAATGAAATGAATTTGCCAGAATGTTTTCTGTGTGTATTCCATAACAATCAAAACACTAGAATGTATTAGAGACATGGAAATTGATTCAACTTATTCAAAAAGCAACGTGCGTCAGAAAAGATGGTTAAACGGAGATTGCGTGAAGAAGTCTGGGAGGTCTTTATTATTATCCACAGGTTTTACTGATTACAAGTGTGAGGGTTATATGCCAGTCTCAAAACCCATCACCTGAAAAAGGACTAACTAAAAACCCTTTTCAACCTGAACGCCTAAAATGGGTCAATTCTTCATTGCCGTCTAAAACGGTACTAAACCGGTGGAGGGGTGTGGAAAATAAAAATATATCTCTATTTAAAATATACTATATGTCTGTAAACATCTCCATGCGTTCTTGATAGATTAACACACAAAAAAAGATAATTTTAATTTTGTGGGAAGAGAAACCTTCAATATCCTTTTTCATATTAACTTATGTTCTGAGAAAAGTAAAGAGTATTCAATGTTGCGACCAAGGAAACTATAGCTATCAATCGGTAAATCCTTGAAAATAAGGAACTTCCTTTCTTCCGCCCGTCTTTGCAGATTGTTCCTTACTGTCACATCCGATGAACTCTAAGAATATTCGAATTCTCCCGCTAAAGTGTGGAGTTTCCTGTTGTCACGGGAAAAGCCCCGATCTCATTTCGAATCCCCAATATCAGTCTACGAATCTTCTGATAGCGAATGTCAAGGGGAAAAGAGACTGGTTATACCCACAAATAACTTCAATATCGGTGCCGGAATTTCACCCGTTTGCTTCAATATAAAAACTTCCTTCTCTTTTTTTTTCTGAAATTTCACTAATGAGAAACTAAACAAAAAAGGAGTTTTTCCAAGAATGCCACCGATATATGTATATGCGTAAATATATGAACATTAATAAATATACACGCACATATATATATATATATATATATATATATGTTATGAACTTAATTTTTATATTCAAGTGCTATATACATATTATTAATTACATATATTCATATATAATGTATAATTATGCCAAAGAGCAGAGCCCTACCGAGCAACTATCGAGCTGAATAAAGAGATACTACACATCAATAAGATCAATCTCAGAGCTAGGAACCTGACATGTATACACATAAATGATATATATAATTTCATATATGCGTGTGTTGGTACATATATTTATATGCCCACATGTACATACGCGTATACATATTAGGTTGGAGAAAAAGAAATCCCTTATTTTTGCGTGAAATTAATGACTTTATTTAATATGTTTCGGATTGTCCGATTTGGGTCAAATATGCACTGTTTTGTTGTATAATTTGTTGCCATTTTAAAGGTAGCTTCATAATGCCTCTCGCATAGAAGTCTTAGTCCTTACTGGCGAAAAACTCTAGTAATCGATTTTCACAATCATCTCTTGATCTCAATTTCTTATCACTCAGGAAGTTTTGTAATACGAGAAAAAAGGTGGTAATCGCTTGGTGCCAGGTCTGGACAATATGGTGGATGCATTAAAACTTCCCAAGCTCCCTGTGTTTCTGGCGAGTCACTACAGACTGGTGGTCTAGTGTTGTCCTTATGGAACACAACACCTCTTCTATTGGCCAATTCTGGCCGTTTCTGGTGAATGGCTAGCTTCAAACGGTCCAGTTGTTGACAGTAGAGATCTGAATTTAGTGTTTAGCCATACGAAGGCAACTCATAATAAATAATTCCCTTCCAGTTCCACCAAATACATAGTACAACCTTCCTCGCCGTTAATCCTGGTTTG
>CM063508.1:182219829-182257329 GCA_032207245.1 Pardosa pseudoannulata | reverse complement strand
AATTTCTTACTCCCTAATGTAAGAAGGTCCTGGTAGTTGTTGCATTTTATCTGTGGTAAAATCTGGAAGGACTAACTATACCAACCCTATACATTGCTAACTATACAACCCAGCTAGATATCTGGATGATTTCATCTTTTGCGCTGGTATTTTTTTTAATTTGTAACATTTCACTACAAAAATATGAGAATGTAAATACATTTTTAAATATTTAATAATGTTAAGTTATTAAAATTGTTGAGTATTACTAAATAAACATCTTTTAATCACCACGGCTGAAAGATGACCGAATCGGTAGGGTGCTGATCTTAGGTACCACAATTCTTAGGTTCAAATGCCACTGCTGACGTGGATATACGTATCCGTTTGGAAGGCAATAGGTTCCGGTCATACCAGATCTTGTGTAACAAAATAGTATACCGTAACTGTCCAAACCAAAAGAAATCATCGCATAAAAGACTTAAATAAATATGTAAAAATATAAATAAAAATATTTATATCTTAATTTTGTTTTTAAAATTCTTACAAGTAACTTTTTGGGGAAGCAGCATTTTATTCATATTGATGCAATCGGGATATTTGATTTCAATTTCAGTTGAAAAGTTTAGAATAGGTTTACTAAAAATAAAGATGTTCATCTGTGTTACATTAGTTTTTCATAAGTAAGAAGATTATTAATGATCCACCCGTAAGTATAGTATAAAGTTAATACTCAGTAACATATTTTGATTAAAATCATAAAGGTAACTTCAGGAGCATGTTTACATACATTACATTATGCATGCACCCTTTTGCAAATTAAATTTCTTTCAAACTTAACACTTGTTTTCGTAGTTGTTCTTGGTGGAATGGGTTGGTCGCTGCTGTTTGTTACCGGTATTCGTCGGTTTGAATCTCACTGCTTTAATGGATGTTCGTAGCCGTTCGGAATCGGCTATAAGTAATAGGTCCTACTCTCAGGACTAGGTTTCATACTGATGTTAGGAAGCAATGGAATATAGCGCTCCAAATGAATCAGCAAACCAACCAAAACTATTCTGGGTATCTATTTAATACTTCCTTTTATGTATAATTTAAAATTTTCCTACTACAAAAATAATTTATGCATGCATAAAATAAAAAAATGCTTGTTTTCAATCATGCAATTGCTCATTTAGCTATATACAAAAATCTAGTCTAACGTAATAAGTTGAAATTATTTCCTAACATAGAATCTGTCTCCATGAAAAGGTCTTTTAAAATTTTGGAAATTCAACTGGGTTGGGGGGAATCCCCTGAATACTCCTGACTATATCGTTGAAACATGAAATCCGTTGGAGAATCTTGAAGTTTCTTAAGAATCTTGTAACCTAGCCCAGCCAGGTAAAAAATTCCACAAATAGTGGAGTTTAAAGGGCGATACTTATGCCGACCAGATGTTCAATTCCCGTTTCAAGAAAAAAAAAACTCGTTTAGAGACTAATGGCCGAATTCCATGCTCACCCTAGACCATATTGTGTCCATTTGCCTCCCTTGAGAATCATTTCAGTCACTCGAGGTGACAATGTTTATGTATACTTTTCCTATACAGGCCTATATTGTAAATAAAATAAAAATACCTATACTTGCTTTAAACAATTCGCAGGGAAGGCCGATAACCGAAATTATTATAAATATTAAACATACGAATAACAACAGAATAATTTCAAAACTCTTTAAAATGTCGAATCAAACATTTAAGATACCCTAAAAATCTAGAGGGACAAAACTAAAAGTTCGAGTACCTATACTTCCTTTAAATTATTCACAGGAAAGGATGATAACCGTAATTAGAATACATCATAAGCATACTTAAATAAATAGAATAATTTAAAAATTCATTAAAATGTCGAATCAAAAATTTCATTTATGTATTAAACCCTAAAATTTTGGAGGGCCAAACTACAAGTTTGCCTGTCCTCTAAAAATTCTGCCCTCCCCCAAATTACGCCCATGTATATATATATATATATATATATATATATATATATATATGTGTGTGTGTGTGTGTGTGTGTGTGTATGAATGTGTGTATGTATGTATATATATATAAGGAAATGTAAACTGAATCGGGAAATGTAGGCATTTTATATAAAACCCTAAGAAAGCCCGAGTAAAGTGCGTACACTAATTTCCCGATCCAGTTTGCATTTCCTTACACACACACACACACACACACACACACACACACACATATATATATATATATATATATATATATATATATGTGTGTGTGTGTGTGTGTGTGTGTGTGTGTGTGTGTGTGTTGGTACGAAATTTGATGTGTCCGAAAAATACATTTTAACTTGGTTTATCTGAACAATTTTGTGCAAGTTGAGAGAAAAACTTTTGTTTTTAAATTTCCATTGCAATTTTTAATGAGGTTCATGTAGGATTTTAATGAACAATAATTAAGTCATGGTATAAAATAAATTAGTACTTCTGCAAAGTATGAAAATTTTCAAACCATTTTCGAAAAGGTAAATGAACTGATATTTTTTTTACATATTTATGTTGTTTCGATTCTTATATTATTTAAGGGCACGTGACCTCTTGAACATCTAATCGAAACAGAATCGGAGCACGAGTTAATAAATGATTTGATATTACGTTGCACAACGTTTGGGGTGACAATTCTTGACGTTTCGGATATTTCAAAGGACTGACGTCTCCAAGTCGTCACTGTACGTCATGGAGATAAACGATCTGATGATGAAATCGTTCGTACTAAAATAAATAATGAACTTTTAACTGCTTTAACGCCCAACGTTAACTTACCTCGGAAGTTATTCTAGACGAAATTTTAGATAAAAGTTTATTATCTTAATCAATTGCAGTGCAGTGCTATCGTACACCGTACTTTAATATGATACAATAACGCATTCAACCGCACACACGCCGACAATCGTGCTATGCCTAAAGGAATCATAGCCAGAGGTGTTGCCAGGTCACGTTTTTAAAAATTAATTAGATTGTAGCAACAGGTTACTGAGAAAATACACTAAAAATGTATTTTATATTAATTTGCATTATATTTTTATTTACGGCTCGCTCTGATGTCATTCGAAAAGTAGGGGGAATTGTTACTGAGTTACTATTTGGGTGTCGCCGTTTTTCCATTTTCACCTCCCTGTGATCTCCTCTAAAAAATTCATATAGGGGTGGAGGGGTGCAACTGACGTCAAAGCGGCCAAAATTCTTTATAAATATTGCTTACAGGTGTGACACTACACTAAAATTCTAAAATTTCTTGAAGGTTTGAATACAACTAACAATATTATGGTTTAGATTAATAAAACAAAAATCTCTAATGCGAAATCTAATTTACAAGTAAATCATTAATGCTATCAAATGATTATGCAAAAGAACAATAAAAAGATAGAAATATTAAAGAATATAATGAAGGAAATAAACATGTAACTGAATATAAGAAATAATAAACAAGAAAAGTTCAAAGTATATTTTATTTAATTAATTGTTGAAAAAAATAAATTATCAAAACTCGTATAATATGTACTAGACGACCCGAGAGACTTCGTCCTGTTTTAAGGCTATAAATTCAAAAATTGTAAAATGTTTTTAAATAAATTATAAACTGGACCTTTTTGATGGAAAAGTAAAGAAAAAAAATATTTTTTAAATACTTCGCGCCACCAAGCTTACAGTCATCCCAAACGTAATTAGATTAAATTGAAATTACCACATCGCCTGCACGGGGATTTGATCCCGGGAGTTCTCGCACTCTAGCGCGTCGCTCTGAACACTGAGCCACAGATACGGTGTCAGCGAAGGGTTTCAAGTGGCATTATAATAATCTCAATAAGCGCATAATTCTGGATTTTTAATAAAAAACATTTTCTGTCGGATCCAATTAAGAATCTAAACTATTTTCGAATCAATTTAATTACATGCACAAAATTTCATCAAAACCATTCCAGCCTTTTAGGAGGAGTTCTATAACAAACACACGGACAGAATATTTATATTTATAGAGATATACATTTATACATACCTGTGTGTTGTGCGTTTAATTTTTATATTCTACTGTAATATTCGGGTTATTAGAAACTTGTAAAGTATTATTATATAATGTATTTAAACGTATATTAACTATATATTCGTCACTAATATATATATATATATATATATATATATATATATATGAATTTTATACTTGCCGCTGCATCAGAAAATAGCTCCTATTATTTTTAATTCCCGGGATTACTGGACAATGGGCAGACCTAGTCTTTCCATTAAGATAACACCGATGTTGGAACTTTATTAGACACTCTGAAAAAAATATACATCTTTCCAAGACTAACATTGAATGATGACCCAAAGCACATTTCTATTACACATTTCGCTCCACAGCGAGTGAAAACGCGAAATTTTCCACATAAGACCAGCAGCTTAGTCAGCTTAATTAGATTAAATTAATATTCCGACATTGCCTGTACGAGGATTGGATCTGAGGACTCATCATACTAAAACACGTCGCTTTGACCACTGAGCCACAGATACGTTGTCAGGGAAGAGCTTCAAGCGGCGTTGTAATAATCTCAATAAACGCACAATTCTGGTTTTTTAATAAAAACATTTTCTGTCGGATCAAATTGTGAATCTAAACCATTCTTGAATCAAATTAATTACATACACAAAATTTCATCAAAATCAGTCCAGTCGTTTAAGAGGAGTTCTGTTACAAATACAAGGGCAGAAGAATTTTATATATAAAGATAATGCTTGGATAAGCTAGTAGAAGATGATTTGGTTTTTTGGTTTGTTTTGGAGTGCTACAGTCTACTTTTTGCAACACGAGGGCTAATGAGACCGGGACCTACTGCTTAAAGCCGATTCCGAACGGCTACAAACATCCATGACATAGTGGGATTCGAACCCATGAACTCTGGTTCCGAAGGCCAGCACCCTAACCATTCGGCCATCGTTAGTAGAAGATGAAGCTAGTTAGATGAATACTTTCATCAATATTGTTTACAAGTCTGAAACTACACTGAGTCTGAAACAACAACAAAGTGTTAGATCTAGAATCATTTTTTTAGGATATACTTTACGTATGATTCTAGATCCTGTAATGGAGATAATCCTTGGATTTCGTGACCCATGTTTTACCCTCTGTTTGGTGACGGTACGAATTAGAAAAGAATCTTCGTAAGATTGAAATTCTAGAAAAAAAATACCAGCACCAAAATAAATATTTAAAGTGGAAAAAGACCATAAGACTTATCTACCACTATTTTATTGACAGGGTATTTTTAGCATATACATTAGCGGCTACAAATCGGCCTAACCACTTTTAACCGCGCCTCTACTAGTGGTTGGTGCTACTAGTAGAGTCACTACTAGTGGTTGGTCGAGAAATTCCCTGGCGTCTTCTTCGCTCCGGAAATTTGCATTTCCCACATGGTGAAATTTCCATTCACAGAGCAAAAGATGCAACCATGGTGAAAGTGGTTTACATTGAAGAGTGACGCCACATGTTACTGATCAGGAAAGTAGCTTATAATATTAAAGAGATATATCAAGCGGAAACGAGCAAATAAGCAAAACGTTTTAGTATTTCCTTATAAAAATGCAAGAAGGGTCAAAACGTGTTCTGTCTTTGACATTTTTCATTAAGTTTCACAATATTCTTTTATCACTTGAGCCAGCAGTTGTTCCACTGACCCAGTCGAGAAAGCGTCATTTTGACGTCACTTAATTCCCCGAAAAAAAAAGTTGACCGTTGTCTGAGGCGACAAAAAAACGTCAAAAACGTGTCATTTTCGTTCTGCATAGAAATTTAACTAAATATTTTTTAATTACAAAATAAAATTTGCAATCAAACATTACATATGAAAGAAAAACCCGCAAAACTGCGTAAAACCGGTTTAAATATTTTTGAAACGGTATTTTCCAGAAAACTGGAACACCAAGTTTGGTAAAGATTGAAATCTGTCTGGTGGTTCGAAAAGCGTTTAATATTCTATTCGTATCTCCCGAAATTCTTTCGCCAGATTCCAGCCAGGTGTCTCTCACGTAGGTGAGGAGTGAATGGAAAAACTTGTCTGTCGCGTAGGTTTTTAATCTCGGAGTGAAAGTTTCATTCAAACTCATACTAAGATAGAGATAATTAGAAAACTAGTGCAAAAACAGGGGAGGATTTTAGTTTCTACTAAGCTTTAAAACTCAAAGTTGCATGAATGTGTTTTTTTAATAACTTAGCGAGTACTTGCCTCTTCAGCATTCGTCCGGATTTTGTTGATGATTTTATTATGAGAGCACTCTATATGTGGTCAACACTACTTCAAAGGAACAGCACTGGTCATTTAGAAGCAGACACCAAGCAGAAGACCCACCAGACTTGGCCTTCCACCACCACAGATACCGTTTTGGAACTTGCAGGACATTGAGATCACAAACCTAGTTTAAGGCACCATTAATGAGCACGATGGATCTTTACCGACTAGAGCCACAAATTCATAAATCACCGCCTTAGCTGCACTGAGCTGTTACTGTTCAGTCACTTAAAGGTATTACTCCAATATTGTCACATTTACTGCAAAGAGAATAAAAAGTTTTTATATATAGTCTGTATAGGTTATATGGTAGCTCAGCGGTCCATAAAAATCAGACCCTATAAGCGGGGTGACCCTATATGCGGAACAATACAACCATGTTGAATTGTGGCAGGATTATATTCACCTATCAAAATGTAGTACTCATAAACAAATAATTATACTTTTAAGAACATTTTAAAAATTAATTCGAGAAGTAAAAAATACATTAAAAATATGCAATATTTTTTTTTTTTTTTTGGGGGGGGGGGATTTATTTGTTTACCTTACTAATCAAAGTACAGCACACTTACATTCATACATTCATGTTCAATGTATTTAATAATAATCAGGTATATAAGTTTGCTTCCTTTTGTTGGTTGTTAACACAACTTTTTCAAAGTCTGTAATATCTTTTAAATGATCATCTGCTGCTTCGGAATGAGTAAAATAACACCTGATATCATGTATGAGAGAGATAACTCCAACCAATAAACAGACAGATGTCCACTTGTTATCAGTGGAGGGCGAGAACTGAGAGAGGTGGAAAACTCCGACGACGAGTCTACACAAGCAAGAAAGGGAGAAAGGGAGGAAAGAGACGAAAATAAAGACTTGAATTCAGGTGCTCTTCGATTTGGCATTGACTTCTTAAAAAACGAAAAGAAAAAAAATGGAAACGTGTTGAAAACATGAAACTGACCCTATAACCGGTAACAAGAAAGTGACCGTATAAGCGGTGCGCTTTAACACATGTTCCCTATTAAGTTACACAGGACTTTAGAAAACTGACCATATAACCAGGGTGACCTTATAAACGGGTGACCATATAACCGGTACTGACTGTGATAGGTTCCTACGGGGGAGGTACAACACTCCCAGTGGGCGCTTAAGCGGTGACAGTAGCAAGTTCAGAGGCAAAGGTGGGGCGTTAAGGCTGTCAAGTGCGGGCGATCATGACGTACCTACCTATTTAGAGAATTAATGAAAATTTCAATTGTTTTCATGAATAAGCATTTTATCTAACTATCTAATAAAAATAATCAATAAATCAATCGAATAATATTGTGCTTACCATCATAATAAGTATGATACTTGTTTAATTATGTGATAAATAAAGATGCCAGGGTTAATTTAACAAAAATTTACTTGCTCGAAACATCAAGATTTACACATAAAACAGAAATATATAAACAATGGGACGGGAATTCAACAGTATACGACCATTCCGGTCGACAGCAAGCCTCGAACTCAGTTATTTCTTGGTATACACCTATAGAGGGCGCTGTAACCTACGTCACAGTCTAGACTTATTTTTTACAATTATAAATTTTGCGAATTCCATCACGGGTCTGGCAGCTCCCTGAGTTATCTGACTGCAGAAAGTTTTATTGTCTTTCCTTCATCGTATGTAGGTGAACGTGGGCTGAGATCAGTACTGAGTGTACTGTCTAAGAAAAGGAACATTGCTGAACATGGGAATAGACGAATGACGTTTACGAAAGTGGCACCCCACATTAATGAATTGTCAATACTCATGGATTTTTCCTGTCCAAAATGGACAGGAAATTGCAGAAATTTAAGCTTCAACTCCCACTTAATCCTCTTAAGAGTTGAATTCTGTAAAATCCTTCTTTAGTTGTCCCGTACAACAAGAACCTCTATTTCAAATTTCTCGTTTTTAGCTTCAGTAGTTTTGGCTGTGCGCTGACAAAGGCGACTTTTTCCCATAGTCATACTTTTTCTTCAGGATAGGTATCAACAGGATTATATGAGCCTAGCTCGTCAGTCCCAAGTTTCTATCAGCGAGCGAGAAAATAAAAAACTAAGCAGGAAAAAGGATAGATAATGGTGAATAAGAGGAGTTCAGGACACAAAATCAGAGAGTAGACAATTAAGGGAGAGAAAAAGACGATATTTTCGCGGATGGAGACATCCGTTCGCGTCAATGAATAGTTTCGTTTTTCTATGAGATGCTGGCAATAGCAGGAACAACTAATCAGAAATGAGAGTGCCGACCAATGTGAATTTGTCTAGTAGAACATGAAAAGACGGTGTAAATATTGGATGAGGGTGTAACATTAAGTTTTTAGTTTACTGTTTATGATTTTTTTATTAGGTTTTTGTAAAGAGAAACAGCGATTATTTTCTCATGATTGAGTCTTTATTATTGCATGCTATTATTTTTTTTGTCGAAGATAGCTTTTAATTAACATTGCTGTCTAATACAGAAATGTTTTTTTTATTTATGATTTTTAAAGGTTTTATATAAAGAAAAAAACAAATTATTTTAAAATACACTATTAGCAGTATAACGTGTTGACTACATTGTTAATGAGATCATTGCATTGGAAATGTTTTTTTTCCTATTTAGGAAATGTCTAAAACGGTGCTCGTTAAAAACTAAAACTACCAACTTAATGCACTTAATTCGTAATTATATAGAATTTTATGTGTGCTTCAGAAGAGAGAGAATTGAATGCTATTTGGACTAAACTAAAACTTAAATTGCATTACTGGAAAACAAATGAATGACAAGGAAAAACCTGTCACCAAATTCAATATTTCAAATTATCAATAATTCAATACCAATAATATTTTCATTTAAAATTTTTAGGTTATCACTTAATTTGTGAGAGTTTTTACTGAATATTTTAGTGATGTTATTAATTTCAAATAGTTTTTAAAATGTTACCTTGAATTAAAGAATTCCCTGAAAGAAAAATCTAGTAAAGCACGACTTATTCAATGATCCAATAGAAATATATCTTTTCTGTAACACAACACAAAGAAATGCTCGAACATTTTTTCCGTTTTGCCCACTCAGTCAGACCTTAAAAATCGTCAGTGGGGAAATTCTTTAGTGTCTGCAGCTTTTATGACTGTGAAAGCAGCTTTTATGCAGCTTTTGATTTGACAAAAAAAAAGAAAAAAAACTTTTAATGTAGTTTTTAAACGAGAAAAATTAACTCAGCCAATTTTTAGGTGAAAAAATCATGAATGCCAATTCAATAGGAATTTTAGAAATACACGAATGCTTTTAAATTTTCCTAACAATAAAACTCTGTAAAGCTATGGATATTTCTCAAGAAATCCATTTTCTTGAAAGGGATTTTCCCACCACAAATATATATACAGTCTCCGGCTAATGGCACCCGCTTATAAGGCACCCGGTTATACGGTCATTTCTAAAGTCCGTCTAACTTAATAGGACATGTTTAAGCACCGCTTATACTATTTTCTTTTTCTTACCGGTTAAATGGCAATTTCATGTTTTTAACGAGTTTCAATGTTTTTTAGTTAGTGATGTAACTTGAGAGGACCAATTCAGCATTATTTCCTCCTTTCCCTTTTTTTTTGTGTAGATACAATAGTTATCATTCTAATTCTCTCCCTGAAACAAGTGGCAGATTTGTTATTGGTTAAAATTAAATAATCTCACAATGGGATCAGCAATGTAAACCAATCTATTTTACTATCCGAAGCAGCAGATGATCATTTAAAAGCGGACTTACTAAAAGTTTGTTAACAACCAACAAAAGAAGCAACTTATATCTACGTAAATTAATGTCTAAAAGCCCCGAGTCGCAAAATTCTAGGCTTTTTATACCTGAGGGTCAGTTAAGGTCCCGCCAACCATTTTCTGGTCAGATACGATTCTAGTTACCGGAGAACTCCAGCTAAGGTTACAGCTAGTATTTTCAGTTCAATTCTCATTCGCTAGCTGTCCCGATTCCTGACTTCTCCAGGCAATACTCTGGGGTCAATACCGCAACTGATCAGGGGCGTGACGCCTATTCAACCAAACTGTCAACATACCAGACACTCTGCTTCTATTGTAGCCGGTTGGAGCAGGGGGAATTCAGATCAGTTGATTTAGGTTCTGAACAAAGGGGGGGGGTCTTCACACATCGATAAATTATGTCAGTCCAAACTATCCACTACCTTCTATTTCCGCGATTTTTTCACTCGACTACGAACTGCTACGACTGCATGCTGAGTCCTATGCTATGAACTTACTTCGTGATGAGATAAAAACCTCATCCCATATAAAGTCAGTAGTATGTATGAATTTCGATTGAATTTCAATTAAATATTAATTAATTTACGACGTGCATTCTCACAAGATAGAGTTCCGTCATCTTCCTATGCGACTTATACTTCAAACTTCACTCATACTGACAAGAATGAATATTTTGTTTTTTGTTTTCGCTTTCCATCCACGAGTGTCTTACTCTCCAAGACCAGATTGATATAATGTTTTGTTCCAGAGAATTCCAGCAAGAGAAGAAATAATTTGGTTTTCATTAACCTACTTTCAATTCAGTTTCCGATGCCAATGGTGAATTCGTAGCTACGTCATTTTACCGAGTTACAGACCGAGGGGCTTCACCAACAGATAAATTTCAAGAACATTCCTCGTAAGTTACAGAATTAATGTGTCAAAAGGATTACGGATTTACGGATTTATTGAGCGATCAGGTAACGTGAAGAAACTAGTAAAAAGCTACCTAAAAATCCGAGTAAAAAGTCTATCTCCGATAGCACGGATCTCTTTTTTGTTCAGAACTTTTTAAATTGGTCGCTAGGGTACTATAAAGTTTTAAATAGTTAGGCCCCTTTCCCGACGGCGTGAAATGCAGCCCCAGTGGTCAATTTAGATTAGGGCTTAAAAAAGAGAAAGCAAAGAGAAGCGGGGATTTTGCCATTGACTTTAGATTTGAAAACCTTGAAAATTTTCTCGAGACGTAATAAGGGCTTTCGGCTATTCATTTCCGTACTATTGAATTATCAAATTACGAAGATCCTGACATCATCCTCATTCTTTAAGGGGGCCGGGCCGTCTTTGGAGTTTTATATAAAATCTCTATATTAGTTTACCTATTTAGTGTGCTCTTCTCTTGCACAAATACACACACACACATATATATATATATATATATTATATTAATTATTATATATATATATATATAAATTATAATTATATATTATATATATATATAATATATATAATATATATATATATATATACATATATATATGTATATATAATATATATATATATTATATATATATATATAATATATACTTATTTATTTCTCCTGTGTATCTCCCATATAAATATAGAAATATATATATATATATAATATATAAATAATATTTATATATATATATATATATATATATATATATATATATATATATATATATATAAATTATATATAATATATATTATATATATTATATACATTTAAATATATATACATAAATATATGTACATATATATATAATATATAAATATATATATATATATAAATATATATATAGTAATATATATATATATATAATATATATAATATTTATTATTATTTTTATAAATTATATTATTTAAATATATATATTAGTTATACATATATATATATATATATATATCAACAAATATATTATATATAAAATTATATATGAAATATATTTATAACATATAATATATATATATTATATTATATATATATATATATACTTATATATATATACCTGTGTATCTCTCTTTTTATATAAATATATATATATATAAAAAATATAAATATATATATATAAATATATATATATATATAAAAATGTACATATTTATATAATATATATTATATATAAATATATATATATATATATAATATAATATATATATATATATATATATATTTATTATAATATATATGATATATACTATTATATATATATTATATATTTATATACATATATATTATATAATCTCTCACAAAATACTATATATATTATATATAATTAGAGAGAACAGAGAGAGAAAGAGAGAGAGAGAGATACACAGATATATTTGTTATAAATGAGGCTTCTTCCGTACCTGCTCGCTTACTTTTAAAGGATGAGATACTGTGGGTTCATTTTAAGAAACGGTTTGTCCAAAAAGAAATTTCACTGCAACGATTTACATTAAAACACATTTATTTTGGACAAATTACAAACACATAAAAGATAAAACTTAACAAAATAACGTCATATCACAGATGAACCATCAGAAACCCAAACTATGGGGTCCGCACAAGTCTTTTGTTAGCCAGCTCAAATCAGAATCTCCTGCACCCCTTGGTGTCGGGAAGAGAGAATATCTATCTTTCTCTGTTGCAGCTGACGGAGGCGGAGAAAGAATCTCCACCCCCCTGCCACACTCACACACACACATAGGTCGAGCTTTCGTCCTGTCGGGGTACAGCATTTCTACACTCTCTTCGTATGTCCGATTTTTGATATCACCTTAGCGCCTTAAAAAAACACTTCGGAATCGTTTATAGTGCACTGGTCTAAAATTCGACATTAAAATTGCAGGTGTGCATACTTCGAGGCCAGAAGTCTTCAGTCTCGTTATAATATTGTTATAAATTGTGTACGTGTAAAGGTACAACTTCCATTAATAATTTTTGGTGGTCAAATTCGTTGATTGAATAAATAATAGTACTTTATAAGATATCCCGCATTTAGTGACACGTTTGGCGGCAAAATTCTTACATACCAAATAAACTTATAATATTATATAAACTACCTGTAGAACAACTATGTAACGATAGTAAGAACGAGTAAGTATTGCTAAATGTACATATCTCCTAGGACCAATTCTAATAGGGAGAAACCTTTTAAACCTCTTCTAGATTGAAATTAACTTTCAAAAATTGCTGGGGTAACTAGTGCAAACATTAATAAGTTACACAAATTTTAATAAGTTTTTAAAATCTTACCATGTATGTAATGTATATATTTCATGGAGGGTTAGACCTCTGAACTTCCCACCCCTTCTCTCAATACATCCTTGGTGAGCGGTTAAAGAATCTTGAGCTTTAAAAATTTTAATTTAAAAACACAATTGCCTTTTATCAAAAGCGTTAATTTGCTTCCCCCGAAAAGGCATTTTCGACCGATAAGGCAAGCCTTCGAAAGAGCTCGAACCTTCTCACATATGCGTTTCCTTTTCGGTTTCTCTTCTCCCTTTACCCTTTTGGAAAAAATTCAAAGTTTTCTGTCTTCCTTACGGACTATTTGACGCCGCGTCTAAACTGGGAAACACTTGCTGGCTGCGTGCGCACCCTGCTCTATCTTAGCGCAGACTATAGTCTATTTTTAAGACCCCGGAGAGTGGCAATAAAAGAATATCCGGAGAAGAATACACAAAAGAACGCACCGCGGTGGTGGCCAACTGTGAACGCGCATTCCTCGTCAAAATCCCCGCAACAAAATTCGTCTGCGAAAGAGTTTCAAAGTCTATTTTTTTGCACGCGCCTGCTGGCACACCTTTCCCGACATCAGAAGCGCGAATCGAGGCTCCACAGATCTATAGCCCTTCGCCAAATGGACTGAGCACGCCAAAAAACCGACGCCAAATAAAACTTTTACATTCAATTCTACTATTTTCAAGGAAATTTATAATTTATGAAGTATGTATATATATACAGACATATATACACATACATATATATGCATGTATACATTTCTACACACACACACATACACACACATATATATATATATATATATATATATAATCTATATATAATCTATATATATATATATATATATATATATATATATATACATATACATATACATACGTGCATGCATATATGTATGTGTGTGTATGGAGTGATTCTGGGAAATTACCCTCAAAATACTGCAGTGTCATAATTTAACACATCGTGTATAAACTTACTATTATGCTTATTTCATTCTACATATAGTTAGTTCATTAGGAGTCAAAAAGGTTAAAAAATACGCTTCATATATTTATTACAAGTTTATCAAAATAAATATCTTAGCACAAAAAGAAGCGCAACAAATTTTCACCTATAGATTGCATTCTTTTTTACTTTTCTGCTTGTATATCAATCAATAATACCGGATAATCTTAAATTTTTACAAAAATTCTATTGAATTGCTAATAATAACTAAATCAATAGAAATATTAACTAAAATATACTGAAAAGTATTAATATATTTGTTGCGAAAATTCTACAAAAAAAAATAAATAAACAAATAAAATAATGTTTGACTGTACGACTGTATAAGGGACACAGCCGTACAAGTTAAGAAATCCCTATTTTAACAAAATATTTATTTAAACTCGTTAAAGCTACAGTAGAGGTACTGGAAATATCGATATCAACTGAAACAGAATACTTTAAAACTAATTTGAAGGTATGGAAAAAATAATTCATTGCAATGAAAAATATTAAAAAAAATTTTTTGAACAAACATATATTTAAATATACATGACATTAATAAATGTAAAACCTATACCTCGTAAGATGAAATAGAAAATGTCATCATTCTCTTTTCACTTTTTAACAAGTATATCAATATCAATATATATATATATATATATATATATATATATATATATATATATATATATATTTATATATATATACATATATATATATATAATATATATATATATAATATATATGTATACATATATATAATATGTATATATAGATAGAGCGAGAGAGAAAAACAGATATGTATGATAATTACATATATATATATATATACATATATATATATACATATATAAATTTATATATATATATATTGCACACATATACGTATGTATACAAATACTTATATATATATTTCTCTCTATACATATATATGTATGTATACATATGTATATATACATGTATATATATAAATACAGATATATGTATATAATTACATATATATACATAGGTGTACAAATACATATATAAATTTATATATACATATAATTGCCCATATATACGTATGTAAACAAATACATATATATATATATATATATGTATGTATACATATTTATACATATACATATACATATATATAATATATATATATATATATATATATATATATATATATATATATATATATATATACATATAGATATATACATATATATATATACATATATAATTGCACATATATACGTATGTATACAAATACATATGTACATACTTACATTCATACATACACTTATATATATATATATATAGATATAATATATATATATATATATATATATATATATACACATATACATATCTGCCTAATAATAATAACAATAATCTAATATCTTTATTCTCAAAGATAGATATTGACATGAAACGATATCCATTATTGTTTCTATTTAAATTCTAAAAGTACAGTAAAGAATTATAGTATTTGGCTAATTCGCAATGAAACAGGACATTTTTAATAAATGTGTTAGGTCCATTTTTAAGAAATGTTTTGTATTTTAACCATAACTTCTTTTCCGACAGATTTTGGAATCACAAATACATCAAGCTGTTAATTGCGTTTCTCTGAAAACTACCTGTAAAAGTTCAATATCTTTTTAAGAATTGAGATTTATAGAAAATCTGCTACCTCGTATTCCACAAGTTTCTAACCAGATTCAGTTGACAGAATTTTTTTATTTATTTGTTTGTTTTTTGCAATGGCGCTTTCATTTTTCAGTAGATTTTCAAAATCACAGATTCCCGACTGGGACTATACCCCCCCGCCCAGTATGTACTTCTGTCTTTCAAGGGGTTAAAGTAGATGGTTTAGAAATAAATGGGGGCGTTAATTAAATCTTGGTGGCGTGGCATACCTATGTATTTAGGTAATTAATAAAATTGAAAATACCTTCTGTCACATGAACAACATTTTACAGAGTCATCTAAATTTTTTTCCCAGCTATCTAAAATTTTTTTCGTGTTGACGAAATTGAAATCAGACATTAAGAAATTGTTAAAACTGTACCAGCCTAAGCCATCTTATTAATTTTATTTCTTATTGATTTTGTAGTTTTTTAAAAAATGTTATACCCATTTTTATTGCATTTAATGGTCGTTTAAATTGATTTATACTTTCTAATTTTTCATAAAGAGATAAATAAAAGAGGTATATAAAAATACAACAGTTCTTTAATGTTCGGTTTAATTAAGTACTATGGGATAGGGGGGACGTTCGAAATTTTTTCTTCTAAAGGATATTATGGTATAGAAGATTTGGGAACCCCTGTATTAAATCATGGTTGGTAACCTTAATATAAAAATATACTTCTCCTTCCCCGGCGAATTTCTTATAAAACCTATGTAATCAATTATTCACTTGTTTGAAAAAATGTTTGATAGCCTACGCACATTTTTGAAGGTCAATTTTATTCGGTTATACGAAGGAAACGAAAAATTTTTGTGAACAGATTTCTGTCATGACACAACCAAAAAAGTACTAAAACACTGCATAAACCAACGATAGGGGGTTTTACTTTTAGGTTTAGTTGGGTTTGAAGTGCTACGGTCTAATGTTTTACTACACGAGGGCTGATGAGACCGGGACCGACTGATTAAAGCTGATTCTGATAGGCTACAAACATGCATGGCAAAAATGGGATTCGAACTTTGAATTTCCGGAACAGAAGAACTGGTAGTCATTTTTTTCTGTTTTTGTAATTAACACAATCTTTTTCGGGCCTAATGTGAAAGATACAGCGTCAAAATATAAGTAGTATCATATGTCGCCCTCTAGTACGTCCTAATTTATAGAGAAATTTCTTTTAACATGTTTAAAAACCAGAGAGATATTTTTGTACTGTATTAATTATAAAGCTGATTTCGAACGGCTATGGATATCCGTGCCATTAGCGGGATTTTTACTATTAGTGCCTCATTTAAATTAAGCAGTCATTAAGGGGAGCGCATAAATTTAAAAAACAGCTATCCCGTATTCCACCATTTTGTAGCCAACAGCTTCAATGAACAGGTACTTATTTGAAGGCCTAGAGCGATCTCTTTTTCGGTGATCTGTTAAATCGTGGTTGGTAACCTTAAGAAAACCCCCACCAGAAGTGAGAAGTGTACTCAAACATTCGTCTTTGGGTATAAATAGATTTTCATTCATGTGACACTGGTGAAATGGAATAGATGGAATCGGGAGATATTTTATCTCCATTCAATTCACTTCTGGAACTATTTCGGGCAGGGGCAAGATCAATTTTTCCGATCATTGACAGCGGAGAGATCTCTCTCGATTTCCTCCGCATTCTACGCGTTTATCTCCCCTCCTCCTCTTTGCCTAATTTTAGCGAAAAAAATCCAAACAATCGTCGAGTGATAGCAAACAAAGGACGAAACAGTTTTTTCTTTTCTTATCGTTGTCTTAATAATCGAGTCAAAACCAAGGTTGGTGACCTAAAAATCAGCTGGTGTCCTCCAAACACTTAGCTCGACAAAATCCGTAAGGAAGGTTTCTTCTTTTTTCGTCTTAATATTTGGAGGCGAGTTGAGCGTGTGGCAAAGCGAGGAGTGGTTTCCTCCTTTGGCTTCATTGCATTTTTTTTTTTTTTTAACTTTCGTTCCTCGCCACGCCCATTTTGTCGAAGAACGATAAAGTACTAAACGAAAAAAGAATTATTACAATTATTTCTTGTTAGTTGTCTGTTCATTCTCGCGAAGACACTGTCCGAGTGACGTCAAATAGCCGTCTTTTTATCCGGAGAGGACGACTTTGGCAGGAGAAATTAATAGAACTGATAACTAAAGAGGAAATTCGATTTTCCCAATGCCTTTTCTCCGGAAATGAATTTTGGGATGCCGTCGATTTAAGGGGACGTTGACGGAATATTTCCATTCTTTAGTATCCGTAAAATGTCGCTCGGATTCAAAAATAAATTTGAAAAGGTCGCATTAGTTCAAAATTGTTATCTTTAAAATCCCTTTATTGATGTCTTAAGGTCACTTGAGAAAGATACTTTAAGAACTTTCTTACTTAGTCCCATACCCCTTCCATCCCCTCTAGATGAGTGTATGGGGGAAAACTCGAAGGTGGAATGGAAATCCGCTTCAACCATCTACATACCCCAGCTCAGGGTGTTGTTTTGGTTTGGAGCGCTACGGCCTACTTTTTGCAACACGAGGGCTAATGAGACCGGGACCTACTGCTTAAAGCCGATTCCGAACGGCTACGAACATCCACGTCATAGTGAGATTCGAACCCACGAACTCCGGTACAGAAGGCCAGCACCCTAACCAATCGGCCATCTTTCTGCACCAACTCGGGGGAATAGACCCGTATTTATAGAAATCTATTTAAACAATTTACAGTCTTTTGCATCACGGAAGGTAATGTTTTTTTTAATACATCATCTTTGTATACACATTTTCATATTTTAAGGTATACAAAAATGTAATATGGGTGTACAATATTTATAGTAACGTTATATTTTTTCTATTTTTACACTCTTTCGGAACAAATATATGCATGTCTACAAACTTGTTATATTTATTTATTATGGTAAAACACTTTTGACAATTTTATATACAATTCTTAAATATTTTAATAATTTACAATATATACACAATGCTTTTCGTTTTACCTATATAACGTATATAATTTTTAACAATAATATAATAACATAAATAGTTGCCGCATTATATTTTGGTTTACAATTTTGCAGAGTTCATTAAAAATAAAGTTAATTTATTTTATTTCGTTACAAAAACATATACTCAAGAGCCAAAACATTATGACCACCTGTCAATAACGAGTTGGTCCACCTTTGGCGCGCAACACAGCTTCAACCCGCCTTGGCATGGATGCCACAAGTCCTTGGTAGATAGACGGAGACAGATTGTACCAGATGTTTAAGCAACGGTTACGCAAATACGAGATATTGAGAATGGGTGGTCTTTGAACTCTGAGCTGCCGTCCCATGACATCCCAAATGTGTTCTATCGGATTGAGATCCGGTGAGTTAGGCGGCCAGGACATTAACTGGAATTCAGCATCCTGTTCCTGGAACCACTCCAACACAGTTTTAGCCTTGTGACACGGGGCGTTGTCCTGTTGGAACATTCCATTTCCAGCTGGAAAAACAGAGGCCGTGTAAGGGTGCAACTGATCCACAAGGATGTTCAGATACCCTGTAGCATTCCTGGTCTGCTCTACCACAACCACGGATCCCAGAGACGCCCAAGTGAACGTCCCCCTAAAGCATAATACCGCCACCACCAGCCTGTGTATGACCTGTGTATATATTATTAGAGATATTATAATTTTTAATACAGAGTAACTTTCATAGAGACTTTAGGAACACGTTGAAGAGTCAGATACAATGTCTGAATAGGTAGGCCGGTATTCTTCAGTACCGAAGTTCGTGGGTTCAAGTCCCGCTGATAACACGGCTGTTCGTAGCCGTTTACAATCGGCTTTAAGCAGTAGATCCCGATCTCTTATGCCCTTGTGTAGCAAAATAGTTGAGCGTAGCGCTCTCAACCGAACCGAAGAGTCAGATGTGTAGTTTTATTTATTTAACAACTTTGTTAAAATCACTGAAAAAATCTTCCCCTTCTTATTTGTTCTAAAATAAATATTGTATACCTCAGGTGGAAAAGGGCTGCTTTTATAAAAGTTAGCTCTGATATCAATTTTTCAACTATATACATTCCGAAAACTTGAAAATTAATAGACTAGTACTATTGGTAAGTTAGATTTTATAACTCAAAATTATTATTTTTATTGTATCCGTGCATAATGTAACGCATTTATTTAAAACTGCTCCTACCAAATTTTTTTTTGTGAAGGGGGGGGTATTCTAATATGCAGTTAAATCTTACAAAATAATCTTTGCAAAAATAACTCAAGATTAATATTATAACAAGTTATTTCCGTTATTTGAATAATTTAAATTATTTTATGTGAAATAAGGAACAAATGACTTGATGCAATTTTTTGTATTATTTCTATATAGTGCAAGCCAAACGAAGTCCAGATAGGTAGAACGCGGCTCTTCTGTACCGGAGTTCGAGGGTTCGAATCCCACTACTGACATGGATGTTTGGAATCGGCTTTAAAAAGTTAGTCTCGGACTTTAGCCTTCGTGTAGCAAAATATTAGACCTACCGCCTCAACATGTTTCATTTTTAATTTCTTTTATTTATTTATTATTTATTTTTTTAATTTATTTATATATTTATTTATTTATTTATTTTTACAAAAGATACTCAGAAGAATCTTTGAAGCGGTTTGAGAAAACAATAAATGTCATAACCTGTATAATCACGAGTTATATCGAAAATGTAAACACCCAGACATAGTGAATGTTATTATATACAATCGTATTCGATAAAGATATTCGATTATGGGACACTATTGATCTGAAGACCAAATAACAGTTGGGTTTGAAAAGTTCGTAAGCTAACAAAGAAAAAAATTTTTTTTGATAAAATTTGATTTTTTTATTGAATGCTGTTGCCTTCAAGGACGATACAACGATTATAGTGGTCATACAATTTTTTGATACTATTTTTATAGTACGATTTGCCTTTAGTCACAAAATAGGCCTCAATTTCGGCGATTACTTCTGATTCGGCGCTAAATTTCTTTTCAGCGAGAATTCTCTTGAGGTCAAAGAACAGGAAAAAGTCGCTGGGGGCGAGATCTGCAGAATACAGTGGATGCGGAAACAATTCCAAGCCCAATTCATATAATTTTGTCATCGTTTTCATTGACTTGTGACATTGTCTTTATGAAACAGCTCTTTCTTATTCTTCAAATGGGGCCTTTTTTCCGCAATTTCGTCCTTCAAACACTCCAATAAAGCTATGTAATAGTCGCTCTTGATGGCTTTTCCGTTTTCAAGATAGTCTATGAATATTATACCATGCGCATCCCAAATTACTGATGCCATAACCTTGCCTGTCGACTGTTGCGTCTTTCCACGCTTTGGAGTTGGTTCATCACTCGACTGACTGTCGATTGGACTCCAGTGTGAAAGGATGGAGCCATGTTTCATCCATTGTCCCATATCGATGCATAAATTCGGGTTTATTACGATTAAACATCTCCAAACACAGCTCAGAATCATTAATTCGTTGTTATTTTTGGTCGATTGTGAGCTCGCGCGGCACCCACTTTGCTCAGAGCTTTCGCATACACAAATAATCTTTCCCGATATGTCCAACACGTTCCTTTGATATCTTTAGAATCTCAGATATCTCTATCAACTTCACTTTACGGTCATCCAAAATTATTTTGTGGACTTTTTTGATGTTTTCGTCGGTAACAGCCTCTTTGAGACGTCCTCATTTTGCCTCGTTTAAACTTAGCAAACCACTACTCAACGGTTGATTTTCCTAGTGCAGAGTCCGAATAATGTTTATCGAGCCAAGCCTTGGCTACAACAGTAATATTTACGCTAAACAGCAATGCTTCACTAACACATGAAATTCCTTTCTATCCATTGTTTTCAAACTAACAAAAGTTGCTTCACTCAAAATACTATATCTCACAAATTAATAGTTCGACAGCTGTCAAATTTATACCCATGTCTTTCGAAGGTTAGGGCTAACTAAAAATCATATTCATTTAATACTAGTAGCGCCATCTTTGCCAGCCTAAGAACTTTTCAACCAAACTATTAAAGTAGCATTCTCTAAACCAGAAGGAATAATAAAAAAGGCTCGTCCGCGGACTAGGGGACTGAAGAAAAACTTAAAGACAATTGGTGTAAAAAATTGGAAAGCCATGACGCCGAATAGATCAAGAGGGCAAAAACTTGTTGGGTAGGATTTGGCTTGTTATAGGATGTACTGCCCAACAAGAAGACTGAAGATGCATAGCTTGCTTTCGACAAGCCAAATTTATTTCTGTCATAGAATATTACAAATCCGGAAGTGAAAAAAAATTATTCTAATTGATTTCAAAGTAATCATATGCTTGGGCGAGGCAAGTATTGAAATGGTGCACTTTAACTGCCGCATTAACCTGACCAATTTCCCCGAATAACTTTCCTGTAGAGTTCCTAGCTAAGAGTACGAAATTTTGTTACTATTATGCTAATTTTGTAATCATCCGAAAAGTCGATACTCTTTTCTTTAGAAAATGAAAATTCTCTAGATCGACGTAAATTATTAAAAATATTTATTTAACTTTAGAGCAGGGAGTAGAAATATCCCATTCAGAATTTTTTCATTCTTTAGTTCATTTCTCCCCTTCTAGCGGGCGCTGTCTGTTTTACTTTGAATAACAATGGCGGGTTGGAAGTTCTTTCTACGCAAATTCGATTTTTTATAGAATACTACAGAATATTTACCATCCCACAATTTTAATTTCCGTCAAAGATCAGCCTGATACTTATGTCAGGGTATGCATAAATGTTATTATAAACTAGCATGCTTTGCCCGCTAGGTGACTTCCGGGCGTAACAAAAATTTGAAATGCATATTTATAGTATATATATGTAAGGAAAAGTAAACTGAATTGGGAAACTAATGTAGGCATTTTATATAAAATCCCTAAGACACCCCGAGAAAATTCTCAGGGGTTTTCAAATCTGAAGTCAAGGGCTAAAAATTTCCACGTCCTTTTGCTTTCCTCTTTTTAACCCCTAACCTAAATGGACCACTGGGGCTACAGTTTACGCCCTCACAGAAGGGACCTGACCAATTATAACTCTACATGACCCTAGCGGATAATTTTAAAAAATTTCCAAACAAAAAGGAGGTGCACGGTGTCGTTGGGCAGATATTTTTTTCCCACAGATGTTGACCCAGGTGTTAAGGGCTTTTTTACTTATAACTTCATGCTAGCTGACCCCTTAGTTTGTCCTGTCCCTATGATGAAGTGAGAACCCGTCCTCCAACGTTATCTTAATAAAGGTCTTTAGTTAGAACGGTGTCATTTTTTATGGGCCATGACTGCAACCAGCCATCGTAAAGTCCTTCTTATTACATATACTTCTTTTTAATGATAAAATCGAAACAGATGTATTATACGACACGTTTGGAGACCTGTTTTTGATAGAAAGAAATATCGTCATACTTAACATTTTCTCAAACCACTTTAGCCAAACGCTGGCCGATCGGCGGTACCAGAGTTCGTAGGTTCGAATCCCATTATGGCATGGATGTTCGTAGCCGTTCGGAATCGGCTTTAAGCTGTAGGTCCCGGTCTCATTAGAACTCATGTGCAAAACAGTAGACCGTAGTGCTCCAAACCAAACTCAAACCACTTTAAACTTGATGAAACAGGAATTTAGCACTATTGTAAGTTACATTTTAAATTCTTGTGTAAGTGTGCTTCATGCGAAAGCTGAAACTTGGAAATAGATGTTTTCTAGTAATTCCGATTTTCTAGTAATTCCGAAGGAGCCAAGTCTGAAAAGCACTCCAATGGAAACTTAATTAAATGTATAATCTATAAGTAATCAGAAAATAAATTCAATATCACAGTAATAAATTTGAACATTTATAAATACCAAACTAATTTGGAAGTTTTTCATATAAATGTCCAAAGTTGAAAAACTCGTTCAATGGAAGCTGAACTTGGTATAAATAAAAAAAATTATAGTTATATTACCAAACTGGGAAGTATGAATGTTATTTTTAAATCTTTGACAATTAGTAATACTTTTTTAAAATGTTCTAGGATTACTCAACTCTGTAAAACCACTACAATAGTATGGTGAAATATGTTAATACAACCATAAAGTTTTCATGCTTTTAATTACTAAAATTGTACATGAAGATGAATATTAAAAACTTTTTATTCAAACATGTTTGCACATTAGTTTATAGTAAAAAGTTAATAAATTGCAGTTAATTAGTAACCAGATAATTTAATAATGAAATAAGAAATTGGTTATAGTAAATTTGTAAAAAATGTTTGAATAGTTAAGTAATTAACAACAAATATATAAAAAATAAGTGACTTGCAGTTACCTAATTTTATTGCAATAGCAGATAACACAAATTTTACAATTTTTGACAAACAGGGTTTTGGAATAACGGTTAAAACCGTGATTAAACCATCCCATGTCAAAAACCTAACCCTGGCCGGACCCTACAGGACACCAAACCAAACCAAAATAAGTCATCTCGAAGTGTACGGAAGTCTGGAAGAGTACACTACCTTCACTTATTTTTTTTTCTTTCTTTTTTAGAGGTAAATTCACCAATTCGATTCCAAACTCCGAAGGCCCCGCGACCCCCTTGTAAAAAAGTAACTAAGGTAAAAGGTGCGTGCCAGCAGACTGGCAACCCTGAAACAACCCATGACACTGAAAGCGTCGGGAGGCGGTGAAGTGTGAGGTCCCAAACAACCTTCTTTTCGGCAGGTGTCGGCGAGGTGTTTCTGCGCGAATGCAAGGTCTCCCATCGCTCCGAACATCTGTTTCTCCTTTCGTTCGGAAGAAAGGAAAGGAACCGTTTTCCCTCGTTATGGAGAAGTCCAAAATCCTGAAAAATATTTTGGGGCTCGTCCAGAACGTAGAAAAGAAAGAAAAAAAGGATGAGATTGTTTTAAGTGGAGCGGGATGCAAAACGACGCAGAAGAAAGTGCGTTTCTCCTGGCCGGATATCGATGATCGTTTTCGGGATGCTTCCAGAAAGCTCTTCAGATGATACAGGAGTGGCGACCAAAACCTCTTTGGCGGCGATGAGATAGAATTCTCAAACACCATAATCACAAGTACTCATGTTTAGACTTTTTAAGCATAAAAGAGAGGCTTTTATAGGTTGCACGAAATGACGTACATCGGGCTTAGCACTCGAATACTAGCTACTAAGTATTACCAACACTGCACACGATATATGTGTTTATGTATACACATGATTACATACACGCACTCACACACACATATGTGTGTGTGTGTGTATATATATATATGAATATATATGTATATGTATGTATACATATATGTATGTGTATATATATGTATGCGTATATGTATTATGTGTTTATATATATGTGTGTGTGTGTATATATATATATGTACATATATATATATATGTACATACATATATACACACACACACACATATATATATATATATATATATATATATATATATATACACACACACACACACATATATATATATATATATATATATATATATATATATATATATATATATATATATATATATATATATATATACGTAAGGAAAATTCTCATGGGTTTTCAAATCTGAAGTCAAAATTCCTACATCCTTTTGCATTCCCCTTTTAATCCCTAATTTAAATTGACCACTAGGGCTACAGTTTAAGCCCTCAGAGAAGGGGTATGACAAATTATATATATATATATATATATATATATATATATATATATATATATATGGCTTCAACCCGCCTTGGCATGGGTGCCACAAGTCCTTGGTAGATTGCCGGAGACAGATAGTACCAGATGTTTAAGCAACGGTTACGCAAATCCAAGATATTGCGAATGGGTGGTCTTTGAACTCTGAACTTCCGTCCCATGACAACCCAAATGTATTCCATCGAATTGATATCCGGTGTATTAGGTGGCCAGGACATTAACTGGAATTCATCATCCTGTTCCTAGAACCACTCCAACGCAATTTCAGCCTTGTGACGCGGGGTGTTGTCCTGTTGGAACATTCCATTTCCAGCTGGAACAACGAAGGACATGTAAGGTGCAACTGGTCCGCAATGATGTTCAGATACCCTGTAGCATTCATGGTCTGCTCTACCACAACCACGGGTCCCCGAGAAGCCCATGAGAACGTCCCCCAAAGCATAATGCCGCCACCACCGGCCTGTGTATGACCTACTGTACATCGAGGGAGCAACTGTTCGCCTGGAAGATTCGTGGCGTATTCTGACATGGCCATCGGCATGATGAATGACAAACTGTGATTCATCTGATCAGGCAACTCTCCCCCACTGATCAATGGACCAGTCGCGATGTGCCCGGTCCTTGCGTTGGCGCAGGTGGGGCTGTCGCTGGACAGTCATGCGTGCAGAGACGAGTCCTGCAGCTTCGGAAATACTTGTTCCGAGCCTTCGGACCATTACAATCTGCCCTCTATTAAAATCGCTTAGATATGCAGCCTTTCCCAATGCACACGGAAGTGAAAGAATGATTCTTCAGACTCTCCAGCAGAAGTTAAATACCATTTACACCTGATCACGTGCCTTCCACGTCATCCAGAAGATTTCATTGCAATATGTATGGTTGGTCATAATGTTTTGGTTCTTGAGTGTATATATATATGAAAAACTATATTCAGATTCATAAATTTTGAAAACAAAAGGGACCAGATTTTAAATAACAGTGAAAATTTTAAAGGAATGGGTTCTAACCAGTGCCAGTGCTAGTAGGTGTGCAGGCATCCAAATTTCTAGGAGGAATGGTAGAATATCTACTAGGTATGGGCATTGACAGGAGGCGGCCAAATAGTACCTTGAACGCAAGAATAGGGAGTGTCCAAATATAACCTTGCGGCTAATAATCCTGATCCAACCCATGTGTATAGATGTATGTGTGTAAAAAGACGGAGTCTACGACCATCATAAATAAAATATTGTCTGCCGTGATAAATAAAAACATCTTTTGTAAAATTAATTATGATCGTCTATTTCTTTTTGGGAGAAATGACGTCATTTATAATAATTACTATAGAGGAATTTAATAAATTTAAAATTATAGTTGTTCTTTCCCAATCCATAGATTTAAAAAAATCTTTCGGATTTCCTTGCCTTAATAGCACTGTTTAGCTTTCATATTTACAACATCTTCTGGTATAAAGGATTTATCTTGTCTAAATTTTTTATCCTTTTCATACCAGAATTTTCCAACTGAACCATCCCCTGCGGATTCGAATGACTCATTTTTAACATCATTATTTCATTTTAAAAGATCATTTTTAACAACGTTGCCTTTAAAGGCAACGTTGTTAAAAATGATCTTCGCTCTTTTATACAAGCAGGAAACAATTGTCCAAGATTTCAGAACACGTCGTTTAAATAAAGCCTCTTATTAAACTTCTTCTACGCATCCCTTAATCCAGCATGTTTTCCTTCGAATAAAAGACTCTGTTGTAGTCTCAGGAATTTGTTCCTTTGGTGGAACTTCTTTCATGTTTCTTTTTTTACTGCAGTGAAAGCCCACACATGCATTGTATGTCAATGTATTGTTTGTAAACACATATTTGCTTGAATTTTTTTTAACTTATTACAGGAATATTACTGCATTACAACAATTTCTACCATCATCGTTTTTTGGAGATCTCGCCCACATTTTATCAATGTTATAACATCTAATTGTGCATTTCTCTTTCGGATTGCAATCTGCATTCTATATAATAAAGCATTCTATATAATAAAATTTTTTATTATAACGACGATCAACGCTGTAGGACATAATTTAAGAACAATTAATATATCGGCCATTAAAGCTTCCGATCTACAATAATGTAACTCAAAGATGTCCACGTATTCATAAGCAGTTGTAACCATGAATTTAAACAGTTGAGACTTTGCTTTTAAGGTTTCCTTCTAGAAAACAAAAATAAAAATCTATTATTTGCAGAAAATAGTCTTGAATTTTTACTGACTATTATTTCCTGGTAAGGAAAAAATGACGTATGACCTGCACCGAAATGTGCTTTCTACCTTTAAATAAAGGTATAAGATGTTTTGAGTGGCCTTCGGTATACAATTCATAGCACCTCCTACTATAAAGACCAGTGCAATTACATTCAAAAATAGTACATAGAAATACATTAAAATACATTATATAGAAATACAATTAAATAAACACATGGAAATACATTAAAAAGGGAAACTGAATACGATATTTACATGAAAATTGTATACACCGTGATACAGTGGAAGTTTACCTACGAGTTCACCGCCTGTTCCATTAGACAGACAAATAATTTACGAGGCGCATCCAGAAAGTAAGTTTCCCTACTTAAAAGAAAAAAAAGATCTCCCACTTTCAGGGACATATTTATTGGCAACAAGTACAGCAATGTTTCAGCTATTTTTCAACATAACCACCAGCGGAATTGAGACTCTAGTCGTATTGGGGGATCAACTTTTGTGTATCTCTGTCGTAGACTCTGCCGCTTGTGAATGGAACCAGCCTTCCTGTCCCAGAACACCGTGCACATTCCTTTCCGTACCGACAGCGTCTTTTTTTAATTCGGTCCTGAGATAAGATCCACTATGACGCCAATGCATTGACAGTTACTTTGTTTCCGAGATAAAGTGCGAAATTCAAGTCTCATTGCCCGTGACGATCCTGTCGAGGAACTCGTCGCCGTCGTCGTGATACCGTTGCAAAAATGTCAGGGCTGCTCCTAAGCGTTGAATTTTGTGTTCGGGTCATAGACCTGGCAGAGTTGACGATGAATTTCAATTGGAAGCAATGCTTTGTGCATCCAAGATCACCAACCGAACCTTGCAGGCGGCGGAAAATGAATTAGAGTTTCCATTTCGGACCACTCTTACCATGCTACTGGCAGGAGTCGGGACCTGTCCAGGTGGCATATGACTGATACGTCATAAATCTGTTACGCATGTGCAATTGACATGGCTAATTACGTTTGCTTTAAAGGGGGAAAACATCGGGAAACTTATTTTCTGGATGCCCCTCGTATTTAGTGTTGTTGCAGAAAACACAAATGAAATGGAAATACACAACTAGATGTTATAACATTGATAAGTTTTGGGCTATATCACCCAAAAACGATGTTGGTAGCATATGTAGTAGTGAAGTAAGAAGTTAAAAAAATCTGTTTACAAACAATACATACACGTATAAAGCAATTTTGAGCTTTCACTACTGCAAAAAAAGAAAACTGGACAAAGTGCTACCAAAGAAATAAGTTCCTGGGACTACATAACAGTTTTTTATTCAAAAGACAATATGCTGGATCAAGGAATGCGTAAAAGAAATTTTATAAGAAGTATTATTTAAGTGATGTATTCTAAATACTCAGGCAATCGATTTTAATGTTTTTGAGTTGAACAGCCCAAGCACCGTCTAGGCCTGCTATGGAACACATGAAACCCTTGTGAGGATGAAATAAAACAGGTATTGGTCAGGCATGTCCGGGCCTTTGCAACCAGGGCTAGCCGATTCGGAGAGGTGAAATCTGATAACATAGAACTCGAATGGACCATGCCAGGTGAGAAAAGTAGTAACGGCATTGGAGATTAGCTTTGAGGTAATAGACCTGGACATACCTAGCCTTTATGACCGTGTCCCATGTAACCTGCCAGTCAGTTATGCGTCACTCTCGAAATGAAAGAAGTATTATAATAGTAAATTATTTCAGTTTAAACTAAATACCTCTATAACGAAAAGTCTCAATATACCGAATATTAACACTTCGGGTGTCTGCTAGATAGCAGTGCTTGAGATTTACTCAAAAATCCCGGAAACATTGAGCAACGAAACCTACTTTGAATTCTAGTCTTTAACACGCTTAGAGGAAGCATTATAGTAGTTATAAAATTTTACTTCGTGACTGTACCGAGGTACTTTCCCACGATGGTCAGAACGTGCATGCACTGCTGTGGAAGAAATCTACAAGAAGAATTTAGGTGCAGCTGATGACTAGTTTTAGAGACCCCTGCGGAGAAGTTATAGATCACGGAATGGCACAAGCGTATCGGTCAAGCTTGCACAGAGATGTAACCGTGAGGTACGAGGGCAGGGGCTAAAAATAATGTCGGCTTTCACAAAAGGGGCTATTTTAATGAGCCCACCTGCACTCCCGAAGGGGGTGCAGATGTGGGAAATTTTCACCACCAAGCGATTGGCAAATAAGAAATCGAGGTGATGATGTGGAAAAGAGAGTGAAGAAAAGAGGAGTCGAACTCGGGATTGAAGAATTGCTAGACATGCAGAGAGCCCGGACCAGGAATCGAGTCCCGAACCCGCAAGCCAGCATAGACGTACAGCAAAAAAACGATCGCTACGCCAGTACCGACGCCCTTTACATCCTGATGAAAGCCCGAGCCTGCTTCCCTGTAATGTCCAGAGGTAAATAGATTTACAATATTCCCCAATAGATTTAACATAGTCCCCCAAGTGCAAACGATACCGCCCTTGCTTCATTCCTACTTCTAAATGATAAGGTGAGGACAATGTTAATCGCGTCTGTAGCATTACTTAAGCTACACGTGGTACCAGGTGGTGCTAAATGAGAAACAGCTTCTCATCTGTATTTGGCATAAATATATCTGCAATGTCAGCTGCACTGAAAAAAAAAGTATTCCATAAATCAGTTTAAATTTCTAAGAATTAATAATGAATCAGATATTTTAATACTGAATTTCTGAATAGTTTTCAAAAATGGACTTTGTTCACTTTATAAACACCATCAATCACTATCAAAATTTTAGTTATCGTCTCAAGTTTCTAAGCTCTCTACACATGAAATGCAAAAGTTAATTCCGTATGTTTAATAGTTCAAGACATATTTACACATATTTTCTTTAGTGGAACATTTTTCTAGAAATGAAAACTTTATCATCATTTTTACTCGGATACCACGCATTAGAAATGCTAAGGTTTATGTTTTCAAACATACATCTTAAATTTTATGCAGACTTTCTATAATGTATGGGAAAAAATAGTGCAAAGATATAGCAATAATTTGTTTTTTTATCTACAAATATACATATAAGAAACTGTCATTTTTTTTACATTGCCATTAAAAATTTAGATGTAATATTTGAGATATCTGATGTCCCATGTTCATTTTTTAAATTTATTTTAGGACACCAGTGTACTAAAGAGTAAAACGGATTGTACGCGGTACGAGTAACTGATTCTCCGCTCTTTCTCCATTTCTGTTTCGTATAAAAGGTTAAAAATTCAAATCTTCCGAACATGTCGTTTATTCCCTTTTTGCTGTATTTCCATCTTTTCCGTCTGGTTAATGCGCTAGCACAAGCATCACTTACGAGATAATCACGTAATATATCTGCATTACATAATTTGTTATATAATTCTGATATCTGGAACAACTCCGCATTACATACCTCGAGTAAAAAAATCCTTGAGATTTATTTATTTTTTTTTTTTGTGATGGTTGGAAAGTTTGAGGAAATTAATTCTTTCGCGTAAAGTTTATCTTTATAACTGATGCGCATATACATAGATGTTTATATGCGTGTATTTTATCGTAAACGTTAAACAAACTTTGCTGCAGAGAATTTTTCTCTCAGATTCTATATTTATATATTATAGTTTATATACAGATATAGGTCATAATAATAGGAACACTCATTTAAAATGAAATCTTCCTTCGACCGTCCAATACACAGGTGAATCGTGTCAGAATAGTTGTCCAGCCAGTGGCGGCGAAAGGGAAGGTGTCAGTCAAGTATTTCGCAGTGTGAGAGGTGCGTGAGAAAATTCTCTTTGAGAAAAAAGGTGGGCCAACTCGGTGACAGGTGGTCATGATGTTTTGACTCTTGATATGATCTTTATATATATCACCTTACCGGACAATGAAAAGCCTAATTAAATTGAACCGCGGCTGCATTGAAGAAAGCGACGAGTTCAACCTGGACCTTCAAGTTTATTCGAGACTAAGAAAAACCATGATTCTCTGACAAGAGCAGAACATTGAATGATACATGTAAACACTTCCCTATAACAAAGTTAGTTCCATAACAAGGAATGAAACGAATTCTTTCCCAAGAACCCAGCAGCTTACTCAACGTTATTGATAGTCAAAAATAACTTAAGATGGTTGGAAAAATTAACCATTTGATTGAGAAAGTTGGAAAATATGGCGAGGGGACAGAAAATTAGTATTTATTTCAAAGTTAGCTTCGGGATACGGGTAGAAAGAATTTTAAGTCAGAGTACACTCTTTTAAATAAGATATTACATGGCTGGGAAAATAGATATGAAAGAATAAGAAGGGGGAAAAGCAGGATTTTAGAAGTGTAATTTTGATACATTACATATATATATATATATATATATATATATATATATATATATATATATATATATATATATATATATATATATATATATATATGTATGTATGTATGTATGTATGTGTATGTCTATATAGTTTATATATGTATATCTAGAAGCCTGCAATCATTTCTAGACATTTCTAGTCAGAGTAATCGTAATGATTACAAAAAATAAAAAGAATATATGTGCGTTGGGGAGCGCGAAGCGCTACCCCAAAGCTACTGGGCTTCATATGCACACACACACACACACACACACACACACACACACACACACACACACACACACACACACACACACACACACACACATATATATATATATATATATATTATATATAATATATATATATATATATATATATATATATATATATATATATATATATGTGTGTATACACATACATACATATATACATATATACATAATACATATATATACATATATATATATATATATATGTGTGTGTGTGTGTGTGTGTGTGTGTGCATTTAATTATTTATATGGTTAAAGTTATTGTCCATAGGGATTTCGTTTGAAAGTGAAAAATTAAAATAATACAGAAATGTCAATTTACCTTTCAGTTTTCAAGTACAATACAGGTAAAGTTTCATCCTCCATTATCTCTCAGTAAAAATTTATGCGCAAGTTTAAAAAAAATAGAATGAAGTGATTTAAAGTCGCTGGAACCTTTACCCTCCCCCCTTTTCTCCCGAAAAAAAGCCCATTAAGCATCTGAATGGAGCAATCCTCTGAATGTATCCAGTTACTTCTCTCCGGCGTCAAATTCGTACTTAAGACATTCCACTTAATGAAAATTCGAATCCATATAAATCGAATCTTCAGATTAGTGTCAAGGCCGACAGCTTTATTTCATTCAGTCTGGTGCTCTCGGTAACCGCAGAATCTTTTATGAAAACAATACTCGAACAAGAATTTAAATAATAATAATAATAATGTATCTTTATTACTCCAAATAAATATTTTCATCTGGATTTAGTTGTTATTGTGCGTTTAAATTGTAAATATTACTCTTAAGTAACTTAAAATAGGAGGCGCAGAATTATTGTAATTTGTGGGTAACATTGTAATTTAGTAGGGCATTGAAAGTATAAAATTAGATTTGTTTTAAAAAGCGTTGAATCTTTTTTTATTATGTAATTCAGACGTTTCCAATCTTTTCTGGTCTACCGTTTCCTTTACAAGAAAAAAAAATGTTGGAACGTGTAATACTACACTCAAGACTCGAGTTGGTGTTACATGGGCACCTGTTTTTTTTTATGGCGGCCGAAGACTGACACATCGAGAGAGGGTGGACAAGCCCTGTTCCAGGGAGGTGAGAGTTCAACAGGAGGGGGTGAGGGATGCCACCCCCGCCCGCACCAGCTGCGGAGAAGAACATTTTTCCACAGGGAGGCAAAAGCTTGACCAAGAGGGGGGGGATTCCACCCCGGCCCTCGCGAAGAGAGTAGGGAGATGCCCGGTCGGAACGACGGAGAACGGGCCTTCTTCTGAAAATAGCTGAGACCGAGAGAGGTACTTTCCGCTCGGCACCATGTTTTTTTCCTCGGTCTTATTTCAGCCATGCTTAGGAGTAAGATGTGGAGTGTACATATGTTTGACAAAATAATGTTGTAATTAATAAACATATATAGTCAAGGATTTAGTCGCTGCAGTAAGTAATTGTCTGCCAGTTAAGCATATCAGCGAACCCAAGATACCTGCTCCAGTAACAATAGGCGTGCGGTCATCGGAATGTGCAGCCGGGATGCGCGAGGCTCGACAGAATGAACGCCCCAAACTCTTAATCGTTAACTATACTAAAAACATTGTTGTATATTATTTATATCTATTTTATCTGTCTACCTATTTATTAAGAATCTTAAATTAGAAAATAATGAAAACGGCCGTTATACGTTGTAAAAATTGGTAATTAAAATTTTAAAAATTAGCATAAATTAAAACTTAAAGAAATTCAGCCCCCTTTTCAGCTGTCTGAAGAGTAGAGATCACTCCTCCAATGACTAAATTGCTGCATAAGCTGTTGGTCTCATTGGGAAATATCCGCGGGATTACACGCTGTGGAGAGAAATTTGTAATAGAAATGTATTTTCGTTGTCACTTCGATCCAACGCTCTTTGTCTGGTAAAGATGTTCATTTTTAGTCTTAATAAACTTCAAAGTTCTACGCGAGACTTCGAAAGTTTTTAATGGAGTCACGACTAAAATTTACTTAGATTTCCACATCGTCTAGTAAGCCCGGTTAATTCAAAATAATAGGAGCAAAAACTTTAACGGCGATAATAATTTTGTTCCGTTACGCATTTATAAATATACATATAGATATAAAAATATATGCATATAGGTAATGGGAGTTCTAGATTCATGTCTCGAAATTCAATGGCTGACTTGTTATTCAGCAGAAAGTTCAGCTGTTTTCCCCTTTTCCTCTCAAGCAGGTGTGGCCGGCGTAACAATGACGTGGAGAACTGAAGTCTAGGTTTGTGACACTATAACATGATGGGGTCATTTCCCTTATGGCTGGTCGATACAAATTAATATGGAGGCATATGGATTACCTCCCCAGCCAATGAGTGTCCCGTAAAATGAGTGATGTCAAGCTCATCCGACGTCATGGAGGGAGCTTTAAAAACGGGAGCTAACCAGCTCTTGGGGCTTTTTTGCTTTTAGAACCAGAATCGCTAAGAGAGCGAGGTGCCCATCTCTCTAGAGAGAGGAATGTTTTGGTGTGAGCCAGGCGACTTAGTGTTGGCGGACATTGGGCTGTGAACAAAGTCCTGATTTCTAGACGATCAGAGTATAAGAAGAGAATGTTTCACTTCCTTTTGTGACATTTTAAAGTATTATTATAACACACCTACTTGTGCTCTTCTCTTTTTGTTATTCTGCTAATTCAAACCTTATTTCTGCAGAGTATCCCTTTCATATATAAACTATACAAAGATATCTGAAACGAAAAAGTTTTTAGGTCTTTGCATCCATCGTGGTATGACTTACCCAATAGAGAATGATAAGAAGTTTTCAAAATTGCAACTTATCCGTAAGATAAAATACTGATTCCCACTGATCACACAGAAATCTTCTTTTGACTGATTACGAAACTAGATGATTCGATAAAATTTTATATCGTACTGAAAATAATTCATACAAACTTTCGATTATTATCTTTGAAACTCGGAGGGAGATTAAATATTTGACTCCATAATATCACCACTTGATATAAACAGCTGATTAAACCCATTTTATATCTGCAGCATACGTAAAAAATATTTTCATTTCCTGGCCGAGTTTAAAGATACTGTTTCGGTGATTGTTGCTAACTGGTAACAGTGCAGTAAGATCTGCATCAAATGACGATACTAAGTTTACTTTTCACATCGAATTTTCATTCATCATTTTATCATATTATTATTTAAAAGTACCTTGGATTTATTAAAATAAAAATAAAACTGTTATTTTTGGTTTATCAGCAGTTCCGCCGTTTTTTATTTTTCAGGAGAAGGGTAAACGAAAGGTAACTACAGGTGAAATTTATCTCCCGAACCATCCAGGAAATGGTATTTTTTTCTGGTAAATTCTATGAACATTTAAGCATTTTAGATACAATTTTAAGAGAAAGATTTTAAAAGAAGAAAAAATAATAACAATTGCACTATACTCTTTTGTTACTTTTTATAATTTGCTATCCAATGCTAATCTTTCGAATAATAACCTTTTTTTTATTCGTGTCAACTACAGTACATTCACGAATATCCTGTTTGCGAGTATCCGGTTTCCGTACTATTCGACCCAGTTTTCTTTTATCATAAATAAATGAGGAAGGCAAGGTATTGGCAACATCGCCTAGACCAGGGATGGGCAAACAACGGCCAGCGGGCCAACTACGGCCCGCCGGAAGGTTTTATCCGGCCCGCGGATAGAATTTTAAGTTTCCGGTCCGAGGCAAATTAAAAGAAATATATATTTATACATTATATATCCGTCTCCTTTTCTACTTTGCTTAAATAAATATTATATCCCAAATTTCTTATCTCACGTCCAGCAGATCAGCGGTATATTTGCTTCTTATATGTGAACAAGTGTTTTCAACTTTGAACCTTAGAAAGAATCATTTCAGAAGTAGACTGACAGACAAGCCTTTAGCATCGTTCCTTAAAATCAGTACATCTCACTTCGAACCTCAGTATAAAGAACTTGTAGCTGAAATTGCGTTCATCTCATTAACGTATTTAAACCGTTAGGTACTTCTATATTTTTTTAAAAAATTTTAGAAAAAATTATCCTGGCCCGCTAAAATTATTTTTTTTCAATTTTTGGTCCATGGCCGAAAAGGTTTGTCCATCCCCGGCCTAGACATTGGAAGCGGGACTGTGCTACGATTCTACTGCGGGTCTTGTACAAAATACAAGTTGTGACAGGAAAAAAAGCAACATTCTGCTCGATGTTCCTTGTTTTGTGTGTATGTATCGGCCCTCAATTGTTTCCGCCGTTCCTGATTATAACTGCACAGTAGTACAGCATTCGTAAATTTTTCTCGGGGTATGCTTCATGTTAAGTGTAGAATTTAAAATGGCTGATAAAAGAAAAACACTTGTAGTGACTATGATTACAGTGATTAGACTCTGTCGTAATGTGGCAAAAAGTATAGCTTCGCAGTTAATTAGGAAGAAAGAGTACAGTGCAGGGCTGAACACAAATTGAGCAGAAATTGAAAAGAGGTTTGTTGCACAAGCTAGTGGAAGTGGATTAAACTTATAATAAATCAAAAAATGCACAGTATAACAGTGAGCTTTCGGTATATAAACTGTTATTGGCGGGTAGAGAAAGGAGTTCGTAGAAATAAGGACTATAGGGCCTTTTTGTTATCGAGCCTGCCCATCCGCCATATTAGGCCGGACATTGGGTAGCGTACTGCATTGTGTTTACCATTAATCTGCCGTTGCATGTTTCTAGAAGTTTCTATTTGTTTAACCCAATCCAATCAACTCATTCCCTCAGTTAAATAAAAAAAAAACAATTTGTCACTGACGTCAAAAAGCCTGCATAACCACTGGTACAATTCGGACTGTCTGGAAAACAAAAGAAAACACCGATTCTAGATGGATC
>CM063508.1:182202329-182217329 GCA_032207245.1 Pardosa pseudoannulata | reverse complement strand
TTATATAACGAATGCGAAATCGGTGTTCGTTTTTTAAGACATTCGTAACTACCATCAAGTGTTAACCCCTTACGCTCCTATGTCGAGTGTGGCTCGATCTCAGTTTTTATCTCCAGATATCTTTTGTCGACTTTCTCGAGACAGTTTTTTCACTTCCAATCACTTCCAAAAAGTATTGCGTACCTGTGCATTTGAGCTTTTTCTAGTTTTAATTAATAATGTTCCTACCTTTCATTTATTTAAATTGCCAGCCCTTTTTTTCTTTTTTAGTTGAAGTAAATTTCTGATAAACACTTAAAAGCGTTGAGAATTGCTGCTAATGAATTTCAAATAAAATTCGGAGTGCGAAGTGTTAACATTTGGCATGCAGGTATACTTTACCGCCAACTTACGCGTGCAGCTGGCGTTTTTTATCGCGCGAAAGTTTAGTTATTCAGAAAAATCGCAGTTAGTCGAAAACTACTTTGTTTTTAGGAACGAAACTTTTTTTATTTTACACTTTAATATATACTGTATGATTATTTTAAAAAAAAACATTTTCACGAAATCACAAAAATAAACTATTTTTAAAATTAAAGTCCGATAATCTGTCAGCGCCTATTTCTTCATCACTATCTTTGTCACAACGGCTCATTTTATCAATTTTGTATTCAACAATAAAAAAACCAAGCTTCAAATTGACAAAACACGACTTGTACGTTCTGGAGTTAGGAATTTGATGGAAGTCTAAATAACGCAATAAAAGTCCGAGTCACTCGACAATCATAACTTGTGGAAAGAAAAAAATGCAAACAACACGCATATAATGCACAGCAACTCAAACAACACGCACATTATGTCACATATACATATAATTATACGTATTTAGTAGATTTGTGGTGGTTAGCGGGTATCCACCACAAATCTACTAAATACGTATTTTTACGGGACCCGTTCTCCAGTGACAGACTGCAAAAAACGTAAAAATACTTTGCCCGTAAAAGCAAAAGTACTCAAACGGAAGAGTTGTTTTTATTTTTAGAGGTGTAAAGTTGAACAAATTTCCTAATACGAAAAAAATGGCTGTAGTTCAGAGAGTTACCGATAGGGGGAGACAATGAAAATTCCTCTTCCAGGAGAAATGTAAATGTATATTAACGATAAATGATGAAACAAATGCAAGGCTGAAATATGATAATATCACTAAAAGGTTAGCAGATGATCGACTAGAGTTTTAAATATAACACACATGAGCAGGTACTACTAATCAGAACTCTCATAAACTGCCAGCGCAAAATTTAGACAGAACTCAAAGCATTTTGACTTATGCCGACTGAGGTTGGAGATATCTGCAGTCTAAATCTTGACTGATGCAGACTGAGGTTGAGATATTTGCACTTCCAAACCAAAGACGAATGGTAATCTATAACTTTTAAATGTTTTTCGACGATAAGGTAGAAATACATTTTTATAGTATTTATGAATAGAATATATGTCAGACCATTCCGTAAGTGCTGGTGAAACTTAACTAGTTCTTGCGCTGAAGAAACGCAGATCGTAAGGCTTTGAATTAAATCCAACTATTTCGAACTTATAAAATATCTGAATAGAATAAATTTTAAAAATAAGTATTTTAATAAATCGTTTTTGTATAACAAAAAGCTATAATAATGCTAAAAAAGTAAAGAATAGTTTTAAAACAGTACATGAAAGAGGTATTGGGTAAAAAGCACCTATATGAAAACTGTAATGTGCTTATATAAAGAAATTGCGTGGAGCTACTACAGGATAGGGGCCAGTTGATATGCAACTAAAATTAAAAGTGTGGGGTGCCCAACATATAACAATTAAATATCACATTTGTTACACTAGACTCATAGCGGGATTGACACCTGCCATTTTTTTACATCGCTAAGGAGCGGCCAAAAATGGACACAACAAGAGAGAGTAGAAAGAATGCAATAATAACGTTAACGCACCTGTGTCTTTTCCTATGACTGCATGTCTCGTTTTACGTAGCTGATCCCCTATTATAACAGGATTGTGGATTCGGTAAATAGCAGATCTGGCCGACAATTAATTAACTGCAGCGATTAAACATTGAATAACCCATTTATTATACACAAAATTAAGAAAACAGGAAGATTAGACATTAATTCAGGCTGAACATAACATAATTCAGGCTGAATTATAACATAATTCAGGATGAATCATCACAAAAAAAAAATGTGTCGAGTGGTCTGCATAAGTCTCTGTGGGTTCCAACTCACCTCCGTTCGGAGCTGGCATATTCTTGCTCTGAAGCTTCCGAGGGCGGCGGGGAGGGATCCTTTCTGGTCAAGCTTTCGCTTTCCTGGGAATGTCTGTCTTCTCCTCTGCAGTTTGCATCCTTACACCTCCTGGTAAAATTTCAGTGTCGGGGAGTACAGTTTGCACAGAACTTCCTGGGCCTAGCCCTCTAGTTCTGAGAAACATATGATTTTGGCAAAACAACTATTGGATTTGATTTGACTATGACTAGTGCAGGGAAATAAAATAGGCAATGGATGTTTGAGTTTGGGAAAAAATAACTGTAACACAATTAGTTAAAAAATTGATTATGAAATAGAGAATTAACAATGAAATAAAAGAGTATGTTAAGCTTTAGCTAGCTAATATCTTGAGCCGTAGAAGTTTAAAGTTAAAATAGATAGTACTGAATTTTAATATAAAAAGTAAAGTCAGTAGCGAGGCTACAGGATCATGGACTGTAATTTCCAAGAATAGCAGTGCTTGCGGAGGAGAATCCGAGCCGGATCCAAAGGAGAAATTCTAAGCCAATAGAATTTGAGAGATCTGACCAATGGCAATCTTAGAAAAGTAACCCACCAAAGTGTGGCCGCAGCAGTAGTTGCTGCAGGAGAGCTAAGTTATGAGAGCAGCGATGGGGGCGTCAGACGTTACAGTGGGACAGGATTCAGGATTCAGAGGAACCAATCAAATTAAAGGGAAATCAAATTAAAGGGAGAAACTTTCGCCTCCCTGAGGTAAGACTTTATACCCTCTATTGTTGTACTAGTTTCCGGACGCTCCTTAGTGCCGGGAAAAAAAATGGCAGGTCCATCCCTCCAAGACACACGTCTTGAGTCTAGTGTAACAACATTGATGTTTTACTATAAATATATCACTTATACAACTGTTTCTATATTAAAAATATGTTATATGGATGATGATTCCGAATAAATATTGTATTGTCACCGGATATGGACCTATGTGCAAAATTTCAGATCTCTAACTAGTTAAGAAGGTAGTTAACATTTATTACAAAAGTGACACACAAGTGAGATCTTAAAGCTATTTAAGATAAACTGATTTCTGGCGGTGTTTGCTGTCGTAAGGAGCAACTCAATGAACGTACTATAAGTTAATTAGGGTTTGTCATATCGGTATCAGGTCGCACAAAGTTCCTTCCTCGGAAAGTGTGTTGGTCACCCCTCATTCGGACGATCACAATGCTTTCTTTGTGTGTGATTCAGATGCATTTGAAGATGAAGCTTCCCAAACGTAAACACATTTTGCGCTTATTAATGCATCATTCATTAACCAGTTTCGTCCGGTTCGAGATTATGAGCAGGAACACTTCTCGATACACCAGAGTAAAGAGTAGTAAATTCCTTTCCGTTGCATCACCGTTCACAACTCGCATTCCTTTTTTTTCGCCACATGCATAAAGTGAAGAAAAAGACTCTGTTCTGCATATTGACACAGCGGCCTTCTTTTTCTCGATGGCATTTTCAGCTGAACACGCCAATTCAGATACTTATCACAAGTAATTTTTTTAATAGCCAAACTGTCGCCAATAGATGCATTAAATACGGATTTCAAGCTAAAATGCATTCAAAATACATTGAAATTTATTTTATTCACAATACAAACTTTAAACCTTTGCTTGCGTCTGTCTGTCTGTACGTAACCTCAGCTCTTCATAAACAGTCGAGAGTTACGAGCCGAGATAGATATGCACAGATTTGGAAAATTCTGAGAAATTCATTTACGCAATTCTCATTTTCGTAGGATCATAATTAATGTACAGGACAGGCAAAACCACCAAAATGTTAATTCTTTTTTAGTCCAAATTTGTGCTTTTATGTACATCTTTAACCGCTTCCCTTACAATTTTTTAAAAATACATTACAAAAAATGCTCACATTTTTTAAAATTTTTATTATTAAATACGAGGAAACGAAAAAAAAAACAAATTTGTAGGTGTTAAGTTGAATTTTTAATTTTTTACAGGTGTAAAAGCATTTAGTTTGAACATTGGTTTATAATCAAGTTATCTCGGCAAATGGAAAAAAAGTTAAATATTAGTCTTCGTATGATAGTGTTTGAAACAAAAGACAACAAAAAGTGACACCTGACATTCTGTACACTGGTGTCTGGTCTCTTTTCTTACCTCTGGAATCTGTTTTAAGGGTTCACGGAGTACACTGACCAAGAGTACACTGTCTCGTTGGATTTGATTTTTTTTGCAGTAGCAGGAATAACATCTGGAAAAGGCCATGAGGTTAACCAGAGTGGGAAATTACTAACACTGGGACCTCCTGATGTGGCGGAAAACTCGTCAAGATGATTTTTCGCAACTATCCTTCTTTATACATTACTAATCCACAACGACGTATACGATACAATAGGGAAAACACGTGATCAGTCCCTCCAAAAGAACCAAGAAACCAACAAAACTGCCAATCAAAGCTGAATATTCCCTTTCATTTACTCCAGGTCGAGTAAAGCCGTGATAAAACAAATCGTACTGACAATTTTTGCTTAGTCCGAGTATTCTCGGGATAATAATTTACTGCAATATATACGAATCAGGCAAGCGGTTAATCGAAAATTTATCTTATGTTTATTTACTACATTTATGTAAAATAAGATCTTATTGAAAATATTTAAAAATGTCTGAAAAAGTTTGTGTGGCAGTGTATGCAAAGAAAAAACGAACAACTGAGAAACAGGGAAAACGAAGAGTAAGACATAATGGAGCAGTTGTAGCACACACGTATAACTTAAACTGGACTATTATTTAGCCGTTTCTTTCTGGTTTTATTTATTTATTAATTTTTTGAAAAGAGGGTGGGTCTTTTCACGATAGAGTTACAGAAAATTAATCTGTAGATGTTCTAAGAACATGTATAGAATATTTTTCCCACTCGCATGTTACCTAACGGAAAAAGTGCGTTAGCTATAATTTAAAGCCTTCGAAGGAACTTTGCACGACCTTACGAAAATGCGAATATTATGCGAATATCTTCCAATAAAGAAATAACATATTTACCAAGCATAATATTTTGTTTCTTTTCCCGCACGTGTATGCGAAAAGAATAACGGAAGTGAAAATGTGTAATTTAACCCTTCCGGATCTAACTCCCTACTAATATTACTTCAAACTTGATTCCTCTCTATTCAACAAATTCTCCTACATATACCCGAATTCTATTAAAATGACCTATAATTAAAACAATTATTTCATGATTTTCAATAACCTCTCTGAAAATGCTCATTCAAGATGAATTCCTCATCCATGTAAGATTCTGGTGTTTACCGTTTTTCACCAATAAGTCAAATTGCCGACTGTGGAATACCTGTTATTGCTAGAATAAAAAATCATCTTTTAATGCAGCTGTGTTAAAAATCTTCCTTAACATTTTCACAAGTTTACTAATCTACCAGACATTGTATAGTATATGTAACATGTTGAATATTATGTTTGTTAATTCGACTTGTGGAGGAAAGTAATCCACCTTATTACAGAAAGAGAGTATCCCGACAGAGAACATGCCGTATGAACCTCCTACATAATTTCCGAGAGTTCCTTAGGAGGATAGTGAGCTATATGGATATAGTTTTAATGCATTATACAGGCTATCGATTCTGGCGATAAGATCCATGTCCGATGTTAGGGTGTCTCGTACACCATGGATTTCATGTGTCCCCACAGGTAGAAATCCAGGGGAGTCAGGTCGGGGGATTGCGGCGGTCCGCCTCTACCGATCCAGCGATTTTCCTGCAATTATTGCTCTCTAGCGGTCACAGTTTACATTTTCGGACACAAGTTCGTATGTAAAGCTTGTTCATCATGATATGATAGACCATCATGTTAAGTTTGTAAATGACCTTTTGGGACACCCTGTATATTAATACATTATAAGCATCTAATGACTTGGACTTTATATGTATGTATATATATTATGTGTGTGATTTATACATTGATATTTATGTAAGGAATTTGGACCGCACGACCAGTGTTCAGCATATGTGTGCCTTTCTTGATATCTGCAAAATCGTCCCCGTTGACCCCTTCCACCCGGCGTTCCTTGGGGAAATAGGAGCTGGCCGGCAAAGGGGGGCAGATAAGGTTTTTCGGATGCACTTGTTGGTGTTTTTGCAGGCCGGCAGTACATCTGGAAGGGAGGACTTCTCTTTTTGGCAGGGATCAAGTTTCGAGAATGCTGATCCCCCCCCTGAAGAAGGGAGAGAAGATGTGAAAGAGAGCAGTTGGATTCGGGCCTGCGACTTGGAGACACCTCTCTGTTCGATGTGAGAGAAAACGACGACGGTTTTATTTTTGGATATGAAAAATGCTCGGTTAATCTTTTTTTATCTTAGACAGGCATTGAGACTCAAAATATGTCAATTTGGTTTACTTTAATATTTAATGTTTTCGTCATTTTTTTTTTTTGTAACTAAATGTTATTTGTTGTTCTAAAAGCTTTCGGACGTAATTTTATGAATCCCACAGGCGATCTACGAACATACCTGCCCCAGTAAAGTAGGCGGGCAGGTACCACGCAAATATAGCTCCCCAGAACAGAGTGGTATTACAATTTATATACATACATTGTCGGTATTCTTGTAAATAGTAAGTAGCAAGTGCCCAAGTGTTTTAGTGTAAGGCACCTTCCTTACTAGATTTCCCTTACTCTATGTCAACCTTTGGGGAAAAAAATTCCCTATGGCCGATTTTCATTCAAAGACATTTTAAGAATATATATACCAATTGATACAATAGCAAATTTTCTCGGATGCTATCTTTTCCTTATATTGAATCCTTGTCTGTTAAATGTTCTTGAAAAAGGGTTTATTTGAAAAAGTGTATACGAAAACCACTCGCAAACAATTTAAAATGAAATATTTCCCTCAACATTTTAACCCTTTCGTGGGCCGTGGGAAGATTACTTCCCACCTACACGATCTTACAAAATACACCTGTGGGAAGCGCAAACCCCATTATAATATATTGGTCTTGTTATTGAAATGACGGGAAGACTGATTCCCGCTTCGGTTTTGCACTGTCATCAATTGTTCGATCGATTGAATAAAATTAGCAGCTCTGTTTTGAAAGTTTGGAAACGTGGAGTGAGAAATAAATGGCCCACGAAAGGGTTAAAGGAAAAGACATCCTAGAGAATTGACTGTTGTATCATGTGTATGAAAATTAAAAAAAAATCTTTAAATGCCAGCTGACCAGAGGGAATTTTATTTCCCCTCCCACCCACACACACACACACACACACACACACACACACTTTCAACATCAGCAAAAGGAATGCAATATCGCAGGTGCAGACCTACCTTAAATTTTCAAATCTTATAAATTAAGGTTTCATTTTAAACGACTAATAATATTATTACTATTTCATCAACAACCGTATGTTTCCTAAATGCCCTAGTAAAACATTGAATTTAGAAAAGATAAAATAAGTCTATTTTCAGATTCATCCTTTTTTTTTTTTTTTCGTTACTTGTTTTGACTTTGGAAAAAGCATTTTTCATGAGGCTAAAACAACTTCTTTCCTTTAGTTTCTATTCTCCAGTATTGACGTCTGTACCGCCGAACTGTAAACAAGAAGTTATTTACCGTTGATTTTTCGAATTAAGAAAAACGAAGCCAGTACGAGATACAGGTAAGTATTGTTTTCTGTTCTTCTTTAGTAACAAAAAAGAAACATCTTTCATCTCGTAAACACCTGGTTTAATTAGATCTCTGGCGCCCATTATTGGATTGCAAAACACACTGGCTCAGAAGAAATGAGTTACTCCACGGTGGGAGAAATTCTTCCTTTCCCTGGCAATATGTTTAACGCAACACTTTTCGTAATATTTTTAACGCATAGACACTCGCTATTGAATGTCGATGTTATATGTATATAAATATATATATATGGCCAAACACACACACATACACGTGTGTATATATATATGTGTGTGTGTGTGTGTGTGTGTGTGTGTAATGAGACGGACTTCTCGATGGGTGGTTGCAGTCATGTCCATAAAACTGATACCGTTTTAACTAAAGAACTTTATTAGGATTACGTTGGAGGACGGGTCTCCACTTCATCAGAGGGCCAGGACAAACTGAAGGGTAAGCTAGCATGTACAAGACCCTTAACACCTGGGTCAATATCTGTGGGGAAAATATCTGCCTCCGACAGCGTGCATCTTTTTTATTTGGAAATTTCCTAAATTGTCCACTATAATTGGTTATAATTGGTTAGGTTCCTTCTGTGAGGGCGTAAACTGTAGCCCCAGTGGTCAATTTAGGTTAGGAATTAAAAAGGGGAATGCAAAATAACGAGGGAATTTTTAGCCCTTGATTTAAGTTTTGAAAATCCCTGATAATTTTCCTTACACACACACACACACACACACACACATATATATATATATATATATATATATATATATATATATATATATATATATATATATATATATATATATATATATATGTGTGTGTGTGTGTGTGTGTGTGTGTGTGTAATACGGCCGAGATTCATTGAAAATCACAACACAGTTTATATCTGGTGAGATACATGAAATCCATACAACAGGAATGCTCAGTAATTAAGTAAGTAAATTTACGTGATGTTGTTGGACTTTCGTCTTGAGGTTTTTAATGTGGGACGTCCAAGTAAGTCTGGCTGAAGTGTCACTCTAAGATACGTTTACATATGTCGAATTTGGAAATTGAGGCCGCATTCAGCTTTGGAGTGTGGTACCTACGGAGGCACTTTTTGGCTACAAAGGTCACCTGGTAGACTTTATCTGCTGCATTGCTGAGTCCTTCCTAGGAGATACTTTTGGCCAGAGAGTGGTGTGCATCTTGAGCTCACTCTTCAACAATTCTCCTGTGCTCCCCAACACTGATTATAAGCTGAAACCAGGAGCCTAGATTCAAGGTTCGGACTGAAGTTAGAGGATATGATTTTCGCTATTATTAGTCAGAGGGTCGAGCCTAAGCAGGATCCTTGTGGGCAGCCTTCACTAATTCTGTGTTTAGTTGGGCCTGGGACCCATGACACTCCTGTGTTTCTGCCTAATATATACGAACGAACTAGGTTAATTAGATTTGATGGACGCATAATTTCTATCATCAAGTTAATAATGGATTCAGAAGCGATTATGTTATGCATCCATAGTAATAGCATCATTCGAACCTCCGAACTCCGGTGGCAGTGGAAGGGCAGTCCGAAGGGCAGTGGCCAACTCATTCGGTCATTCTTTGTCAATTGGTTAAATAGAAATTTTAAGATTATTACACCAAAAAATATTTCGTTCCTTAGCCCTAATTACATAAATAGCCATAACTGTATGAAGAAGCAAATACATTCATTTTTTTTTTCAGTATAAGAATTTTACTCTGAAAAAGCTGAAAATATTTCTATTTTTGGAAGAGAAATTTAGTTCAAGGATCTAAGAAATGCCACTAAGAAGTAATAAAAGAAAAAAAAACATTCTCGATAACGTCGTAAAATATATTTAAAATATTTTAAAGTATCGGGGAAAGTCGTGAAATTATGTTAAGGCATTAAACTGTTTATAAACATCTGACCCTTATTGAAGACAACACTATCGTAAAATCTGAGATTAGCAAAATGACTGACCCTGATCTACTTAACGAAATTAAAACATTTAAAACAAGTGAATCTCGAAATAGCCTAGATTCGGTAATGAATGAAAGTAATAAGTGTACTCTACTAAATAAAAGACAAGGAAATCAAAAGTTAAAAAGCAATTTTTTATTACCTAAATAAGGGATGGGCAAACATTTTCGGTCGCAGGCCAAAAATCGAAAAAAAATAAGTTTGGTGGGCCAAGATAAATTTTTCGAAAATTTTAAAAGCCATATCCAAGTACCTAACGGTTTAAATACGTTAATGAGATGAATGAAATTGCAATTTCATTTTTTAAAGTTTCTTATACTGAGGTTCGAAGGGAGATGTACTGATTTTAAGGAACGACGTTAAATGCTCCTCTGTCAGTCTACTTCTGAAATGATTCTTTCTGAGGTTCAAAGTTGAAAACACTTGTTCACATGTTAGAAGCAAATATACCGCTGATCTTCTGGGCGTGAGATAATAAATTTGGGATATAATATTTAAGCAAAGTAGAAAAGGAGATGGATATATAATGTATAAATATATATTTCTTTTAATTTGCCTCGGACCGGCAACTTAAAATTCTATCCGCGGGCCAGATAAAACCTTCCGGCGGGCCGGAGTTGGTCCATCCCTGACCTATATCATACCTGCCAACTTTTAAACATTGGCATCAGTAAAACTTTTTGGTTAAAAATCCGTTATTTATTGCAAACCAATGTGTTTTTTTTTTGGGGGGATGGTATAGTATCTGATAAATAGGAAAAATTAAACATCTGCTTTATAAATGTTTGATTAGATCTATAGGCTTACCTACCCATTCAAAACTGTCATGATGAGAAAAAAAGGTAAAAGAGAACTCTTGGATTTTTTAAGGGGAAAATAATAAGAAGTATTTTGGGTGGGAAGATAACTGATAGTCTGGCATCGAAGATCGAAGATTGTGGCTAAGCTATATTTGTGAGGGTGGGGTTTGATAAAAAAAAAACATCATTACAGTGCAAATAAAGTTTAATAACATAAAATATTAGCTTGCACACAAAAATAATAAACAAAAAAATAAAGTTAAACAAACCAAATCTACATAATTCAAAATAGTTAATACAATTAGAACCTGGGGAGGTCAAAGGGTTGCAGCGACTCCGAAGTCCGTAAGGCCAACTGTTTTGGGGAAGTCTTCTTTTTTCGTGTGTGTTTTTATACAGGTGGCAGCACGGTGCTGTGGCGAAGTACATTTGTTACAAGATTAAATTTAGGAACTATTGCTTAAAAGTGGTTGGCTTGGAAGGATCTTCGTGAGAAGCCGTCTGAATCTCTTGAGCGACTGAAGAAGAGATTGGATAGACAAAAAAATTGCTAATAAATTTGGATACAATATTACTGAAATGTACTTGATTTATATTTTATACATACACACACATATATATATATATATATATATATATATATATATATATGTGTGTGTGTGTGTGTGTGTGTGTGCATATGTATATTAATATTTAATTTTTATGAAAATTGCAGTTTCAAACGTAGAAAATATCCAACACATTCTATTCAGTTTCTAGGGTCATGGCTCCCATAATTCGGTTTTAAATTAGTATTTCATTCAGTTCCACGTAATTTGCCTGTATTATGTAACTGTATGAGAAGTGTTCTTTCCCAATTCGAATTAAAAAACATAATATTCATGTTACATATACTTTACAATATCTCGGAAAATCATAAACATACCAAAGTGTCAGGGAAAAAATTTCCCGACAGTAAGCTCCAATCCACAGCTGCAATTAGAAGATCATTTTCATAAACGATAACAGCAAGTGTTCTAGAATTGGCGAAATGAATAATCGACGAAAAACGGTGGACACCCTCAGAAATAAACCGACCCAAGATGTAATTAAATAGAATAAAACTCTTGTGTGAGAATATATAACTGCATATCAAAGCAAATTCAGCAAGAATATAGTAAGTAAAATTTACAAATTGTATAATGCTTCATATCCATAATCGAGTTACTTCTTTGAAGGGGGGGAGAAATTTATATGATGTAATATCCTGGGTAGCCTTTGTTTCGAAAATTGTTTACATGTGTAAAATTTATTTTCGATTAAGAATAGAACATCTCAGAAAGGGGAGATTGGCGAATGATGGTAATGATATTAGAACCCGACGTTGACAAATTGTTGAAGCTCCACCAGCCTCTCTTAACTCATTATTTTTTTTTCAAATTTCTTATAGATTTTATGCTTGCTTTAAACTTAATGAATAGTTTTTATTAGGAAATTTGATAAATGCTTTAATTAATTTCTACTTTTGTTTCTTAAAAGACGGATAAGCTGGTAAAACAGGTATAGATAATATGATGCAATATTATTTTAATATTTCGTATGGTTAGCTATGATGGAAGAGGAGGCGTTCGAATAATGTTTTTTCTTGTAAAAGGGGTGGTGATCCAGAAAAGGGTGAGAATATTCTAATCTAGTATCTTAACCAATGCCTGGACCCTCCATTTACTTTTCAGAAAATCTGCGAGAGTTCCCACTATCTTACCGCCCCTTTTCTGTTTTCTGCACTCAGTAGCCTCAGTAGCTTCCAGCGAGGCGAACAATTTCGAAAAGAAAAAGAATTAGAGAAAAAAAAATATAACAAGACGTGATCCTCGATTTCGGATCTACTTCCAAGGCTACGTCGAGTATCACGTGGCGCGCGTGCCTGATGATGCGTAGAGGAAGATGGCAACACGCCTCCGTGACCCGGCGAATGACGAGAGGTGGCGGCCGGCGAGCCCCCCGCATCCCCCGAGCAGCCACGTGGGGCGCAAGCGCTGTAAAGCGGAGAGACGATCGGATCGGCTCTCGCGCGATAGTTTCCAAACAAAACGGACACAGAAATCTCAAGGAAAAAAGGGGCTACATGAGCGATTTTTCTTCGCTGTTTTAATATTAACGTCAGACCGTACTACAACATGAACGGTGGTGGTTGCTGTTTCTGATGCCACTTGGTCAAACCAAGCACGATTGAGTCATACGCTCTACTAGTATTAAGGCAAAGAGGTGCGCCTTTCGTTTTAACGAGTACCGCTAGTGTGAAAGTACGACTTACGCTCAAGTCGTCTTCGTAATTTAGAAGCAGGGACCAAGCTGAAGACACATAGGCTTGGCCTTCCACCCCCCAGAGGTATTGATTGAGAACTTGGAGGATTTTGTGACCACTAACATATTTTTCGTATCCCAGTCACTTTTAACGATCTTAGGCTGCCTCGGGCTCTGAACTGGCAACCGATCTACCCGCACTCGGAACACTATACTTATACATGACGCCAAAAAGTATCACTACAGGGTATCACGTCACTGGGCAGTTACTGTGATAAAAAATCCCGATTTTCGTCCCAAAATTATCTTTTTACATATTTATTATATGCCAAAGTTTCTTAAATTGTTGGTCGCGTCCCCAATTGGGGTCGTGCGACCTGCAACAGGAGTCGGTAAAAATTTTATCAACTTTGATATTTTTAACTCATTATAATAATTTTACAATTACCTAATATTTTTACACAATGCATCTGAAAATAGATAAAGACAATATAATGAAGAAAAGAAAACATTTCGGTGCATTTTTATAATGTTCCTTTTATTTGCTTTATACGTGACGCTATCAGATCGACAATGGGACGTGTACACGATCAGAGTGTTTTGTTAATACATGCGTGCTGGGGTTTTCTCACTAGTGACAGTCCAAGTGATTACACTTAATGGTACAGACTATAGTTAATGTTTTCTTTTACCCAAGTAGTTGAATTTATTTTAATCCTTATATTACATTTTTCAGTTTGTTACTTATTTAAAATGTTTACATAGTTCTATGTATTAACCGCTTGCCAGATTATCCCGAGTTATCTCGGGTTCGTATATATTGCAGTTAATTATTATCCCTAGAAAACTGGGGCGAAGAAAATTTCTCAATACGATTTGTTTTATCACGTTTTTACTCGGCCAGGAGGAAACGAGAGGAAATATTCAGCTTTGATTGATATTTTTCCAAGTTTTGTTGGTTTAGCGGCTCTTTTGGCGGGACTGGTCACGTGTTTTCCCTATTGTATAGTATATGTCGGCTTGTGGATTAGGACAGTTGCTAAAAATCATTCAGATGCTAATCCTGCTACTGCAAAAAAATCAAATCAAACTAGATAGTGTACTGTGCTATCGTAAAAGAGATTCCAGAGGTAAGACAGTAAAAAAAGAAACTAGACACCAGTGTACAAAATGTCAGGTATCGCTTTGTGTTGTCCCGTATTTCAAATACTATCATACGAAAACTAATATTCTACATTTATCGAGATAACTCAGGATAGTAAACTAATATTAAAACTAAATGCTTTTACACCTGTAAAAAATTAAATAATCATCTTAAAACATACATCTTTTGTTTTGTTTCGTTTCCTCGTATTTAATAATGTAATAAAAAAAATGAGATGATTTTTTGCAATTTGTTTCAAAAAATTTTGTAAAGAAAGCAATTAAAATTAAAAGTTAAAGTCAATGACTTAAAGCTTTATTTAGTACAAGTGGAAAAACGGACTATTTTACTCACTTGTCTGTTAAATTGGCGCAACTCTTAAGGGGTTTCCAGACCTAAAGTTTTAAGTAACTCTGGTCTATATCATAGGTTCCCAACGAAAGATCTCATAGGACGCTGAAGCCTTCCATGGTGGTGGTAGCGGATTCAGAGGCAAATGGGGAGAGTTTAAGGCAGTCAAGGAAGGCCACCTGGAGACATAATATTCATAAAAATACGCATATCTATGAAAATTATTAAATCAATAGTACCACAGTGTATATACTATTATGAACTCCAAAGATGGGTTCGGGGATTGAATGGACTTTAAAGACTACAGCACGAAAACAATCATTTATTAGCATTCAGTTGGAAAAATACAACACACCGTGAGTACACTGTAAACCGAGAAATCCACTTAACGACTTTGTTTGGGACTCAGCCTGCCTTATATAGGCCCGAAGAAACTGCTGGAATATTCCAGAAACCGGAACCGGAAGTTGTCACGTATCGCCACACTTGGCAACATTTGGCGACACTTGGCGATGAA
>CM063508.1:182184829-182194829 GCA_032207245.1 Pardosa pseudoannulata | reverse complement strand
CTTGAGCTCGTGCCGCGGACAAGAAACGTTGTCCCCCAACACACACACACACACACACTATATATATATATATATATATATATATATATATATATATATATATATAATGTCAGGTCTAAAAAGGGGGTAATTGGAAATTACGTGAGTTATAAACGATTTTAAAAGGGAACTCTTTTATAATAATAAAAAAAATGAAAAAGACCCACGCTTGCGTAACCTTTTGGAGTAATGCGGTCCAGCGCAGATATTTCCCAGGAAGTTGATGACTTCTCAAGCGAGAAGAATCAGTTAGCGCGTAGACATGGAGCTCTCAAAACATTCCACGCTTAACTCCACCACGAACAAATGAAAATGGTGCAAATGTTGCTTTTAAATGAAACTATGATTTAATAAACTTAATATTATCAAGAAAGACTGCTTTCCATTCGCCTTAACACTGGATCACGTTTTATATTTATATATACATATACATATATATATATATATATATATATATATATATATATATATATATATATATATATGTGTGTGTGTGTGTGTGTGTGTGTGTGTGTTATATATATATATATATATGTGCGTGTGTGTGTAATGATATTTTAACTGAGAACTAATTTAATTGGAGTTATATTCTAAAACAAATTGCTGGCAATTCTATCCCTAAACTGGCGTCCTTTGCCGAGATACCTTTGTTTCTTTTCTGAATGTGGTAGTCTTTGCCACCTTCGCAAGCATCACAGTTAATTCCTGCTCAGCTCAACTATTCTTACATAACACTTTTAATTAACTTAGTTTCTATCATCAAATCCCCCCATGTGTCTAAATTTTAATCTTTTTATTAGCTGGTTTCCTACCACTATATAACCAAATGTTACATGTTTTAGCTACAGAGTCGCCATAGACGAGTCATCTCAATAAACTCTGTATTTTTTAAATTTAAAATTTCGATGTTTTATTTCTAAAACTACGACTGCAAACTATGCAGCATGAATACCTTTTTTTCATTTCATATGGGTCTAAAACACTCGCTGCATACACACGTATACATATATACATATATGTGTATGTGTGTTATGTATTACATATATATATATATATGTGTGTGTTAAACATTATAGAGTTAAACATTTTGAACATCTATTTAATTATCTGTACGACTAGCATAACAAAACCCATTTCCGGTCCGTTAATGCATCGGTATTTGGTGTAAGACGTCGTCATTAGTGACACAGTGGCGTGGTTGCATCCCGACCCTGGCGTATTACTCTAATCCTTCCACAATAACCCCATTCTCGGGTAACCTTATAGTCACCCTGGCAAGGACGTCCACTGTAACGTCGACCAAACTTGATCTCTCGTAACGTGAGGCATTTTAAAGGTCTCTTCCTCCTACTTATTACGGGAGGAGAGAGGAAGAATTTGCATAACTTAATAGAACTTCGATTGCGTGAAAGTGGATCGGATTGTTCACCTACATTGCTCTAAACTTGTAATTTCATTTGGTTAAATAAATCAAGAATGCGTTCTTACGTCGTCAAAGAGAAGAGACGTTTCAATGTTCGGAGGCAGGAGAATATTTTTCTTGAAAAGGATTTCACTATTCTTTTTCTCGCACGCGCCGACAGTTTTTTCAGTCTTCCCATTCCACAAGAACCTATATCGCCCAAACCGAACGTTGGTCCAATGGATAATTTACTGCTTTCCAGTTCGAGTTCGAATTTTGCTGCTGATAATGTTCATAGATATTCGGAATAAGCTTTAAGTAGAATCTTCATCTACTGGTATAGCTGTCATAGTGTTCAAGGAGCCAGGCTCGAACCTCGGAGTACCGGGGTCGAGCTACGCAGAAGTGCGATATATCTCCCTGTACACTCAGAGAACGTGCGGAATAAAAATCTGGGTCTGAAATCTTCCCTCTGGGAGGTCAGTAGATGAGACAGAGATGTAGATTCAAATGCAAAACTATCCCCTGTTGAATAAGGTCAAAACGGTTGGTTGGTTGTTTGAAATTTAGTGGCGCTAATTCCACAAGGGACAAACTGCGCCAAACAAGACGAAAAATTCAAAAGAACAACACAATTTTGAAAAAAATTTGATGAAACCGTAAAAATGAAAGATGCCCAAAACCAAAGAAAAACATTTAAAAATAAACAAATTAGTAGAAAATTTAGAAACACAAACAGAACAATACGATAATCAGCAAAGTTTGATTAAAAATTAATTTTTTTAAAAATGTAAAACAGAAAATGAGAAATTGAAAAAGGTACAAAACAACAATGAAATTTATTTATTTACAAAGATTGAAAAATTAATTTAAGATTGAAAAAAAAAATTAAAAATTAAGAATTAAATATTACAAAATTGAACATTAAAAGTTAGAAAAATACAAATCAGATTTCAAAGTACAAGCCAGTACAGCGAAGAAATTGGAATAAGTCTGGATGTGGGATTTTTCCAATGATTGAATTAAGATTAGGTGATGAATTTCCAAAGAATTTTATGTACAATGATTTAAAACAAATACAAGACGTTAAAATATGTGCGACTGTATAAGTAGTCTTACAATACGCACACTGTGGAGGTGCCTCACCAAGCAAGAGATGTGCATGTGTGAGTCGGCAGTGACCCACACGAAGACGAGTGATAATCACGTCCTGTCTTCTAGAAGGAAGTTGAGGCCACTTGGAAATGTTTTCTTTTACATCTCGCAATTTATTTGATACTGTATCAACCCAAGAATTCTGCCATTTAGAGTGAGCTAAATCTTTGATGTAAATTTTCAGGTCAGGATAAGGAAGGCCAGTGTTTAAATAGTTTTCGGCAGACTTGGCAGCTAAATCCACAAGTTCATTTCCTATTATGCCGACATGAGAGGGAACCCAGCTAAAAATTAACGAGATTCCCATGGAATTAAGATTAGTTATTAAAGTGAGAATTTTGAAAATAATAGGGTTATTACAATTAGGAGAGATTAATGAATTTAAAACACTTTGAGAATCGGTATAGATAATGAAATTTTTACTATTGTGGTGCGTCATTTCCTCTAAAGCCTTCAAGATAGCAAAGGCTTCAGCAGAAAATATGGAGAGTTTAGAATGTAGTTTATAGCTATTGATGTTTTCTTCGATACTGTATGCACAGCTAACAAAGTTTGTGGATTTGGAGCCATCGGTAAAAACAGGAGTGTAATTTGTAAAGTATTGTTTGTGATCTTGAAATATTTGTTGGTATATGTTATTATCAGTTGAACTTTTTTCAAATGATTTAAAAGGGTTAATAATACTGAAATTAGGAGTGTACCATGGAGGAATTCTAATATCTGTGGGAATAGTATCAATATTGTCAAAGTTAAGATCTCTTAAAATTCCTTTTATCCTTCCCTGAAAAGGCAGAACACAAGAAGGTCTAGCATCATAGAGGCGTGTGAGGTAAGTATTGAGATTATTTTGATGAATGGGATGATTAACATATGATGCTGTTCTGAAGTAGTACTGTAGACACAGCACCTGACGACGTAATTCCAGAGGAGCCTCACAGCAGTCAACATAGAGACTTTCTATAGGAGATGTTCTGAAAGCTCCTGAGCATAATCTGAGAGCAGAATGGTGAATGGTATTCAGCTTTTTCAGAACAGAAACACGGGCTGACCCATAAACAGGACATCCGCAGTCCAGTTTGGAGCGGATGAGAGCATTATAGATCTTAATTAGGGAAGCCCGATCAGCTCCCCAGTAGGTCTTCGAAAGGACTTTTAGAATGTTGAGCTTCCTTTCGCAATTCTTCCGCAAAGTTGTGATATGTGGTGCAAAAGTAAGTTTTTTGTCAAAGATGACGCCGAGAAATTTCACCTCATTCACAATGGTGATCTTATTACCAAGAAACTGGATTTCAGGGTCGGGGTGCAGACTTCTTTTTTTACAAAAATGCACGCAGGATGTCTTTGAGCTAGAAAAGCTGAAACCATTCTCGCTCGCCCACTTACTGATTTTGTTAACTGCAGTTTGAAGTTGTCTATTAATATATCTCATATCAGCTCCATCACATGAGATGTGGAGGTCGTCAACATATAAACTCCCCTTTACAGAGGGTGGTATCTCATTAAGAATCCCATTAATTGCTACGATAAATAAAGTAACACTCAACACGCTTCCCTGAGGAACCCCTTCTTCTTGAGTAAAAGTGCGAGATAAGTTATTTCCTATACGAACTTTGAAAGTCCTTAATGCTAAGAAATTTTGTATGAAAATAGGCATATTTCCACACAGCCCTAAATCATTAAGCTTCCTTAAAATACCATAACGTCAAGTGTGGTCATATGCTTTTTCGATATCGAAGAAAACAGAAACCAGATGGTTTCGTTTAACGAAAGCATTCCGGATTCTGGTTTCCAGGTCAATCATGTTGTCTAGTGTGGCTCTTCCTCGACGGAAACCACTCTGAAAATTAGAAAGGCAATTATTTTCTTCCAGATAGTACATGAGACGAACATTTATCATTTTTTCAAATATTTTGCAGAGACAGTTCGTCAAAGCAATTGGACGGTAACTGAGAGGATTCGTGGGATCTTTATCATGTTTTAGAATGGGGATAACAACAGCCTCCCTCCACGAGGAAGGAAAGCTATGTTCTTTCCAGATCCTATTGTAAAGTGTTAACAGATTGGACAATGAATTTGTGGAAAGATGTTTTATCATTTCATAAGAGATATTGTCAGGACCAGCAGAAGTTTTATGGGTATTATGTAGAGCTGTGTTTAATTCATAAATGGTAAAATCGCTATTGTAAGCAAAGTTTTCTTTAGTTTTAAAATTTATAGGTTTTTTCTCGGCAAGGCTTTTGAGTTTCATAAAAAAGGGTGAGTAATTTGAGGATGAAGAGGTTTCAGCTAGTGATGAGGCTATTGTGTTGGCAATATCAGCAGGAGAAGATATTAAGTTGTTATTATAATTTAAAATGTGAATTTGGTTGTTTGGGTAAACGCCACAACAACGCTTAACTTTTGACCATAAATCTTTACTGGAAATAGATGAAGAAATACTGCTAATATAGTTAACCCACGAATCTCTCTGGCTTCGTCTTAAAGTGCGACGGAAAATGCTTTTGCACTTTTTATATGTAATGAAGTTTTCAGTTGTCGGATAACGTTTGAACACTGAAAACGCTTTTCTTTTCTCCTTATAAGTCTGTCTACAGTCTTCGTTCCACCACGGCTTTGTTTGCTTATAAGAATGGCAGGAAGATTTCGGAATAGAAGCATCGGCTGCAGAAATTATTGTTTTAGAAATTTCATTAGCTGCTTGGTCAATATTAATATTTTCGACCATGTCTGGAGAGATATTAGCTAGCGTGCGGAATTTTTTCCAATCAGCGGAACCAAGAATGTAACGAGGCAACCGCTGACTGCCATGGGAGCCAAAATTATGCGTTAAGATGATGGGAAAATGATCACTATTGTATAGGTAGGAATCTACATGGAATTTCCAAAAAGGAAATACCTGAGGACTACAGAGTGCCAAATCTATTGAGTGAAAGGTTTTGGTGGGAGAATGGAGGTAAGTTAGTTCGTTTTTATTGAAAATGCACAGATCATGGTCGGAAATAAGTTTTTCTATTTTACGACCCCGTTTATTAAGGCGGGGGCTACCCCATAATGGGCTGTGGCCATTTAGGTCACCTATTATAATGAATGGAACTGGAAGTTGTGAAATTAGGTTGTCAAGACTATTCTGGTTGATATTATTATTTGGAGGGAGATAAATATTACAAACTGTTATTAGAGAATGTATGTGTATCTGCACAGCTACAGCTTGAAGTTCCGTATTAATGTTTAAAGTGGTGGTAGGGTAGTCATGGGATGTGAAAAGGGCAACACCACCAGAAGCCTTACCCCCTTCTATGTGATCTTTTCTGATGGTACTATAACGTTTTAGTTTAGCTTGTTTATTGCTATCGAGAAGGGTCTCTTGGAGAGCAAAACAAATGGGATGGTATTTATTTACAAGATCTCTGATGTCAGGAACGTGACATTTAAAGCCATGGCAGTTCCAAGACAGAAGGGCCATATTAAAAGGCAGAGGAGAAAAGGATTGGAAATCAGGCAGGGGGATTAACCCACATGCCCTCAGAGTCCGAGTTTTCTGTTACCATTTCTTCTTCAGATGTCAGGTACACTTTTAAGGAGTCATCTTCAGCATTCGGACGGTTTTTTAAAAAGTCTTTCCTGGATAATTTGCATTTTGAAGAATTTTTAGATAATTCGTCGGAATTATCTAAAACACTAAAACTAATGTTTTTTAGTCTTTCTCTAAGTTTTGTAGTTGATAATTTAGCCTTAGATAGTTTCTGTTTAGAGGGAACACTAGTACTTTTAGATTTTGATACTTTAGATATTTGGCTCTTTGGTTGTAACATGTTTTTAGGTAGGCGCTCATTGAGAGGTTTCTGGACAAAAATGTTTTGAACTTGTAGTGGTTTATTTTCGGTGTTAGGAGGATTGGAACGCGAAGATTTAGGACTATTGGTGACAGGTGTCTTATTCTCAGTTTGAGTGCTAATTGATCTGCATTCTTTAACAGCTGCAGCATAAGTAACTCCAGGTCTGGGAGTGCACTCAGTGACACGTTTTTTAGCTTCTGGATAGGAAATTTTTTCTTTTATTTTGATGGCCTGAATTTCTTTTTCTTGATTCCATTTTGGGCAAGTGCGCGAATATGCAGGATGACTCCCTTTGCAATTGATGCATTTAAAGTCAGACTTGCAGTCAATGCCGTCGTGGCCAACTTCTGCGCAACGTGGGCAGGTAATGGATCCACGACATGAAGTTTTGGAATGACCAAAACGTTGGCATTGAAAGCAGCGCAAGGGATTGGGAATGTAAGGGCGTACAGGACATCTAAGGTAACCTGCAGTTACATGGGAAGGCAAAGATGGTGAGTTGAATGTCAAGATGAGGTGCTTGGTGGAAAGCAGCTTCCCATCTCGACGAATTGTAATACGGCGAACACCGCAAACATGCTGCTGTTTCAGGCCGTCTAGTATTTCCTCCTCAGAGACGTTAAACAGTTCTCCCTCCGATATCACACCTCGACAAAAGTTTAATGAGTTATGTGGTGTGACCTTTATATTAATATCTGCAAATGTGGTGCATTTTAACAGCTTTGTTGCTTGAGTACTGTCGGCTACTTCGACTAGTAAGTCGCCAGATCTTAACTTTTTGGTTGATTTTACTTCGCCGACAGCACTTTGTATACACTTATGAATGAGGAAGGGAGAGACAGCTGAAAAGCTTCCCTCCTTCCTCTGTACAATAAAAAATCTTGCACGAGTAGCATCAGTGACGAGATTTTGTTGCCCCTTATGACCCAAGGGGAGGAGTGGGGGGGTTTTGACATTCTCCATAATAAAAGATTTGGTGTTCAGATCCCGGCCGCACCACCCACCATGGAGCCCAACAAGGGGGTGCTAAAACGCTCCCAAAAAGGGACATAAACGACGCACCAGTGCTAACCGGGATCTATACGCGCACAGCTACCCCATAAGCAGCTTTGACCCAGTAAAGTGCTTAGCAAGTAACCGATTGCTTGGCCCAGGCCAGTGACAAATGTCGTCCGACCAGCCGATTGATGTAGACGGGACCATTCTACACAACCCGTTTACCCGAAGCAGGGGCCAAAGTAATGTGTTGGTTTCCCTCAATTACCAGGATCCCCTTTTCCGGGGACACGGGTCTCCACGCACGGCAAACACGTGGGTGGTTAACAAATCGCGAGATGTTGTGTTCAGAAAAGGAACACAACATATCGCGATAAGCCCTCACCTCCGAAAAGGTAACCACAACGAGGGAGAAAAAGGAAAAGGAAGAGAAGAGAAAAAAGGAAAGAAAAGGAAAAGAACAAAAGATCGCTGGGGTACCTCGGGGTTGAGACACCCGTGTTTACCTAAAGTAGGTAAACCCCCTGAGGGGTTAAGGTCAAAACGGAAAAACACGTATAGCTTGGAATCATAAAAGTCATGTATCCGTCATGGTAGGCAGCTCGTTGCGAATTCTTATTGGAGTCCCGGTAAAATTAGCCCCCGTGTTAAAAAACAGTGCTCTAAACCTATTCAAAAACTTACAGTATATTACGCAATCAAGTATTCTCTACTTGTTTGCATTGTAAGTTTAACTCGATAAGATTAGAAAACAAACAAAAAAATATTTAAGTAATTTTACATTTTTAATCTCAAATGCTATTTTTTCTCTCATTTCTTATTGTTATTGCTATCACACGTATATAATCATTTATTCCCATTCTTATACATTCCCATATCTGTACATCGTTTAGTAAGCCTTAAGTTTTATCAGAACATAATAAAGATTTTGACAGATTTGTTTTAGTTAGTATATTTTATTGAAAAGCTATATAAATGTCTTTGTTGTGATAGCGAAGATTCCACGAACTCCGGTAGGCCAATATCTCCGTAAAAAATATCTGATATTTTAATGTAATATCTTTCGTTCGTTCTTCTCCTTCGTAGGTACTACATTCTATAACAGGCCAAGGCTGTCCCAGTAAGTTTTTGACATCCTGACCTATTCGGTGCCATGGCTCTCCAGTTTATTACACCAATTGTCTTTAAGTCTTTCTCCAGCCACCTAGTCGATGGTCGACCCTTTCTTTTTGTTCCGTCTGGTTTAGAGAATGTTACGTTATTTGGATTTCAGATCGATAAAGTGTCCCAGCCCTCGAAAATGATTGGCCTTAATAACATGATTAAGTCTGATTCTTTATAATTTCGATATATAGATTTGGTTTGGTTTGGAGAACTAAGGTCTACAGTTTTGCAATCGAGGGATAATGAGACTGGGACCTACTGCTTAAAGCTGATTCTGAACGGCTACGAACATCCATGCCATAGTGGGATTCGAACCCACTAACTCTGGTACCAACGATCAGCGCCCTAACCAATCTGCCGATATATAGGATACGCCATTTGTTGTTTTCACAAACCGCTCCAAAGGTTCTTAGGACCTTGCTTTCAAAATTCATCCCTTTGTTCTGCAATTTATTAAGGTACCAGCACTCACTACCATATAAGATCACAGGCCGTAGGAGTGTTTTGTAAATGTTAATTTTTGTGTTTTGTTTAAGAAATCTGCTTTTTAATCCAAAGGAGTACTTGTTTACAATTGCTAGGCGGCTATCAATTTCAGTATCTTATTTTTGCAGGTTACGATAGTCCCAAGATGTTTGAAAATTCCTCGACAGCTTCAAATTCTTAATTATTCCCACCCAGTGTTGATGCATGTATTATCTTTGCACTAAATTTAAAAAAAAAAAATTAAAAGATTAATGATCAAGTTTGCTGAAACATCTTCCATATTTGTCATAAACTCGATTTACTTTCGGTGAAAAGTCGAAGTGATTTTTCTATCTGTACTTTATAACAGAGAAAGTAAATAAATAGATCGAGGAAATGAAATTGTTTCCCTCCGTTACATTTTCTGAATGGGTAGGAAAAGGGGAACATTTTTTTAATCTTCTTTTGGAATGTTCGTTCTGCAACCGGTGGAAAGCGGTTGAAACTGGAGCGTGTCAAGGTGAAAACAAAGTCAATGCGCTCCATCTCAGAGCTTGACCAGCTGGACGTCTGTTCAAACTAGACGCTGCCAGACTTGGGTTAGAAGGGAAAACCATGAATCAAACAAAAACAAACAAGGCAAGTTGTCATGTGTTCAAATTAAGGTTACGAAACTCTTTCACTACTTGCGAAATTAAGAATCAAAAATTGATAACACGTTATCTCCTTTTCATTTTTTTTTTCTCTTTTTTTTTCTAAGTTTTTTTTATGGATTCAAGTAGAACATTTCTTGAAGATGATTTTTGCAAAGATTGAGAAATTTTCCAGCGTGTTATTTCATATTCTTGTATTGATGTTTTTTCGTATAAATACCGATGTAATTAATGGTTCTTTAACTAGCAAGTGAATTCAAAATATTACATTGTGTGCGTGTATATATATA
>CM063508.1:182164829-182182329 GCA_032207245.1 Pardosa pseudoannulata | reverse complement strand
CTATCTCAAAGGAAAAAAACAAAAACAAATGAGGCATCTTCCTTCCTTACTTTCACGTATGCGTCAGTAGCGTTCACAAGGAAGGGGTTTAGGAGTTCAAATTTCTCCCATGGACTAATATATTGAAAAAAGACCATACATTTCTAATATGAAGATAACAATTCAGTTTACGCATTGCTATTTTATTTTGACAATAGTGTTCGGCGTGTAAAGAACTTGGATTCTCCAAAGTCTTTTTCATTTGTTTATTAACACCAAACACACATAAAAGGAAAGGGGAATAAATCCGCACTCAAAAACTATACATAATAAAAAGGGGTTTAACAATCCCCACACTCGGGCTAACGCCGCACATTTTCTTCGACTGCAGTTCAAACTCTGTCACAAAGGGTGGTCACATGACCACGCTGGCTGCGGGTTAGTTAGGCATGCGCAGAGCTGGTCCGAACAAATAGTATTTTATTTTTGACAAATTATAATACATTAGAACCTCTTTTTAACGACCCCAGGATACAACGAGCCCTTCGTTAAAACGACCATCTTAAAAAGTCCCAATTGTTTTACCATAGGAATAATGTTAATTTTGAATCCTTGCAACGACCCCAAGCGTATTATTTTTCGTTAGAGCGACCGCAAATTTTAGACCGCAGAACTCATGAGCAAGTGGGCTATTTTAAAATTATTGTACTGTGGCGCAACTTCAAGAAACTTGTACTCCTCTCTTTGTGTTTGCTTAAAGGACCCTTTCGTCACGTACGACATTGATGTCCTAGGTAGATGACACTCCAGACACTAATAAAATAATCCAGCTCCTCAGTGTGAAATTTCCGGATCTTCAATTATTTTTTGATGAGTTAGTTGCGGTAGACAAAATTTTACAGTTCTGCGAAGAAAATTTGAATGAGTACGATTTTATTGTTCGTAATACCGGAAATGAAGGAATCTGCGATTCCGACGACGGAGAAGAAATTGTCCAAGCTTTTGAAAAAAGGAATGAAAAAGAAGCCTTCAATGCAACCAATGTCTTGCGTCAATAATTTGAAGGACAATTAATTCTGAAGATTTCCATCACAATCTAACGGATATGGAATCAGTGATAATGAAAAATTCCCAAATGAACTTGAAATAGGCATCAATCACAGACTTTTTTTTCAAAAATTCAGTAACGGAAATACAAATAAATAGAAGTGTTCTCTAGGTATGTACTGTTGCGTCATTTCTTTGCTCAATTTTTTATTATTTTTTCATTTCGTTACAACGACCCTATGATGTTGGTCCCACAGGGGGTCGTTATACCGAGGTTCTACTGTATATGCATTAAATTATAATTAGACAAAAAGGTTGCAGCGTTGCATATAAAAACGTATCTCTCATTTAGCGTTTTCGTCTAAACACCACCTATAAAGGAAGTGTATATACGCCACTGGTATCATCATAGGGAAAGTATTGTAATCGTCCAGAAAATTAGCCACGTGATTTGGATCGATCTTTGGACCGAAAACACCATTTTGAGATTTATGTCTTTTTGTCAACAAGCTAATTTGATTTCTGCATTTAAAAAGAAAATTCACATAAAAAATAAATATCCCTCGATATCCAACAAAAGTGTATTAACACTTGATTTACGGGCCGAGCCAATTTGACTCATTAAAAATTTGATCACTATATATATATAAAAAAAACTTTACTATCACTTTTCAAAAAAAAATACGTTGGTTTTTAGTTAAGTCATAAAATATATGTAAACTTTCATTCCTCTTCCCCTTCATTTCGCATTATTCAATGGGGTCTACCTATTTTCACGGTTGTGAGCCCATTTGACTCGTAGAATGTTTTAACAGTTAATCGCATAACATGAAATTTCTGGGTCCTATCAGGCCTGGGCAGCAGTCAAGTCACACATTATTTGTTCCTCTTCTCATGTGGCATTCCTCACATACAATATTTGTGCGTATGTGGGAGCCATTGCCACTTGTTTTCACTACTATCAATGATTATCTGTATAAAAAGACGATTTAAGTAAATATTTCATGAAAAGATTTTATTTTCCAATTGGCTGAAGAGATAAGAAGTAAATATAGAGAAGAAGTCGAGAAGACTTCCATTCCAATGACAGAAATTCATGCTACTGACGCACGGAGGAATGGTTAAGTTCCACAATCATGCAAAAGAAACAGATGTAGAAACCATTGTGCTAAATGGAATAGAAATGCTTGTGGAAAATGGGTTTCAAAAACAGATTGCTTGGGTAAAAAATGTTTTCCATGAATTTTTTATAATAAACATTTCATTTAAATTAATTTGGAACTATTTTCTTTGTAAAAAACTTCCATTTCCTTGTGTGAGTCCAATTGGCTCACTTCAGTAAAAATAGGTATAGAATCAACATCCGTAAATCAGTATTAATAAACAAACGAACGTTTATGAGGTGGTTTTTTTTTCTAAGCAACTCCGAACGTAATGTTCTCTGTCACTGAATTCTAATAAGATTTCTTTAGGGTAATTTGAAGTGGCAACGACGTCATCAGTGACGCAAGAGTAATCATAGACTATCAATGAATGAGTTAATTACATTGTTTGTGATAAACAGGAAAGAGGTTCTTGAATAGGGGATATTTCATAAAGTAATTTAAAATATAAAAAAAGTTATTGCGATTAATTAATGATACAATCACTTAACTGTATTTTGTTGCTATTTTGTTTTCAAATGGCATATTTTGATCCATCTAGGATCAGTTTTTTTTTAATCTTTTCCAGACAGTCCAAATGTTGCCAGCGGCGTCCCACACCTTTTGACGTCAGAGAGTAATTGTTTCTTTTAATTAAGGTTGGAGAAAGGGTTGCTTGGAATGTGGTAAACAAATTGAATCTTCTAGAAACATGCAACGGCAGATTAACGGTAAACACAAAGTAAAAAAAAAAAAATATCACAAAAGAAAGTTGTTATTCCACACCTGCCCACCTATAAATATAATCCGTAAAAATTACCATTTTTGATTTAATTTTACGGACGTACAGGTAAAGTGAGATTTTTTTTTTTTTTTTTTTTTTTTTTTTTTTTTTGCGTTTTTGAGAATCTTGAAAATGAAATTGAAATTTTCAATAAAAGAAAAATAGATTTTTCCATTAGTCATGTGTGAAAACTGAATATTTCTTTAAATTTCAGGAAAAAACTACGTAATTTATTAAAAGATTTATAAATATACTTCTGTGGTAAAATTATACATCGCACGATTCTTGCAACCACTGAATACGACACTATCCGGATATTGTATTTTGAATGCTTATTAATAAAGCAATTTGTCGCAACGTCAAGAACTACTATAATGCCCTTTTCCATTCATTTTCATGTTTACAACAGCCAATAGGCATACAAAAACTTCCCTTCCGTTTGAAATTAAAGCCAGAATTGTCATAAGTTGAGATATTCCCTGCTGCGAAAAAACGCCTTACAGTTAAATTTGCGTAATTGGCATAATGTTTTGGCTCTTAAGTGTAAATGACGACCCACTTTGTTTGTGCTATCTTAGAAACTAAAGTTGGATAATTGTACGGTGCTCCCTTAACCCTTTGAGGGGCACCCATAGAAACTTTTTGGTTTTTAATGAAATTAGTTTATAAATGTATGTATGAACCTTTTAAATATGAAGCATATGAAAAATAAATCATATTACTTGAAGTATAACAAAGGGGTAATTTGGTTGCGTAATCACCACCTTGGAACAGCATAATATTAGCAATAGTATTGGAAAAATAATTAATAATTTTATTAAAAGTGTGTATAAATCAAATAGATAAGAAATTTGCAAGTGAAGTTTAAACAGGTAATTTTATTTTAAAGTCTTAACTTTCACAAATCGAATTTTTCCTTTTAGAATCTGGTTTTGATAGAGCCTGATTATAAAAGCAGTTTTGATAGGAATAATTAAGAGAATAAAAAAGTTAAGTGTCGATAGTTTGATGCATCAAAAAACTGAAAATCAAAAACTTTTTTTCCTATATAAATCAGAGAAAATTTTTGAATAGCCGGTATATTATATATACCAGTGCCCTTCAAAGGATTAATAGAAAAGTCAACAAATATCTGGGGTTTGGTAGTGGCGAATGTTCCTGCACTGGAAATAATGATACTTCGGTAATCATCCGTACAGATATCATTCAAACGCACACATACACATTGATAATAATAATGATACAGTGAAGATGATCAGCCAAAATATTCCACTGATCGAGGGAGTAGAAAGTTTAATTGTAAGGATCGGGACTTATTCGAATTAAACTAAGGTTCGAGTTATTATAAATTCCTTGCAACTATAAAAAGAAAAAAAAAGGCAAAAAGAATTCCGAATCTTCAGATATTTATTAGTCCCATATGGCACTATAATCCTTTCCTTTCCGATGACTTTTTTCCAGTACATATTTCAATAAACGAATAGTTTGAGTTCGTTCACCCCTTCTGACCCGAAGAAGAAAATTTTGTTTTGACAGCAGATAAATCGAGTCAAAAGGTTTATTTAGTTTTCGGTTTCTATTCTATCTGGTTTTCTTCCCCACTTTTGTTTCATAGGAAAAGAGTTTAAAGGAAGTATAATTTTGAGGTTATTAGAGAAAAATAACCTGTCTCGATACCTATCTTGTTCTTTTGTCTCAATTCTACTGTCTCACTTTTGCGTGCTTGCAGTTTTGTTTTATTTATTTTTACTAATCCCTTAGTAAAATTAGTGTATGCTGATTTATTGTTATTTATTTATTTAAAAATTAGGAAATACGATTACAGGATAGCAATTATCTTGTTCTCCAGTGGCGCACCTGGACTTTATTTTCCGATTCGTGCCCAAAGTCTTAATCCAAAGTACACTCAACTTTCAATCTTATAAACAAAATAAGCATTACACCCACTCACAAAGTACACACATACATAAGTCTTTGCATACGTAAATGCATCATGAAATGGATCAGCAAAGATGTACGCCATTTAATTGTATCTTGAAAAATCTATCTTCTACTTCATTGTGTGCTTTATTTCCCTCTTTAAGTTTTTACTAGGTTTTAAATTTTCCCGGCAAATACTGCAACTCATTTAATGGACGCTCCAATACTTTCTCGGATTATTTTCGTTAATTCGAGTTTTCATAATTTGACCTAGGTCCGATCTCCTACCCTTGGAATTACCGAAACTCTACTGTATTTAAACCGCAAATATACTTGAGTCTAAATAATTTAAGTTCAAAATATCTCACCCATAATGTCACCGATCCAAAATATCGCTTTTTCAACATTTACAGAAATTAATATTTGATTGTTCAGAATAGCAGGACATATTTTACTATAAAATAAAATGAACAGAATTCTACAAAAAGGTACAGGGTGGTCAAAAGATGTTGCAACTCACTTTTTTAAACTTCGATCTATATTTGTTTCTGTAGTTGTGCCAATTTTATTTTGTGACAAAAATATTCTGATATTTTGGACAGACAAATATGAATTCTTTTGTAAATTTGGTAGGTGCCATGAAATGACGTGATAATACTTACTGAATTATGGAGAGTCAAAATGGCACAAACACATCATATCATAACTAACGTCAAGAATACAAAAAATAACATTTATTTGCAATAAATACAATGAATGAATGGTTCGTCAAAATCTTATTCGAACATCAGAAAGGATAGTTCGTAATGCATTTTCCACGCCCTCCTATCGCCCCGTTCTGTCACTCTTCGTTGCCAGTCAAGCTACTCACTCAGAGGTTTGGAAAACCACGAAAAACAGATCTGAAATTGGGAAGTACCCTCTCCACACTCACACACATATGTAAAGAGTGAGTGAACGAGAGAGAGGGGGGAATCATATACGAGGCGCATCCAGAAAGTTAGTTTGCCGATGTTTTCCTCTTTAAAGTAAACGTAATTAGCCGTCTCAGTTGCGCGTGCATAACAGATCTATGACGTATGAATCATATGCCATCTCGACAAGTCCCGATTCGTGCCAGTAGCGTGGTAGCAGTGTTCCGAAATGGAAACTCTAATTCCTTCTCCCGCCACCTGCAAGGTTCGGTCGGTGATCTTGAGTACACAAAGCATTGCACCAATTGAAATTCATCTGTCAGGTCTATGAGCCGAAACGGACACCCGAACACAAGATTCAACGCTTAGGAACAGCACTGACATTTCTGCTACGGTATCGCGACGACGGCTACGAGTTCCTCAACAGGAGCGTCACGGGCAATGAGACTTAGATTTCGCACTTTACCCAGGAAACCAAGCAGAAGTTAATGCATTGGCATCATAGTGGATCTTCGGTCAGAACCCAATTCAAACAGACGCTGTCGGTACGGAAAGGGGTGTGCACAGTATTCTGGGACAGGAAGGCTGGTTTCATCCACAGGCGGCAAAGTTCTACGACAGAGATATACAAAAGTGGATCCCACAATACGACAAGTGTCTCCATTCTGGTAGTGGCTATGTAGAAAAATAGCTGAAACATGGCTGTATTTGTTGCCAATAAATATGTTCGTGAAAATGTGAGTTCTTTTTTTTTTCTTTTAAATAGGGAAACTTACTTTCTGGATGCACCTCGTACATAAATCTCTTTATGTGCATCTCACTGTGAGTGAGAGGTAGGGAGTTCATATACATAAATCTCTCTGTTTCTATAGATGTACTTCAGTGACTAATACCAGATACCAATATCCAGATACACACTTCAGTGACTAATATAGAGACAGTATTGTTTAATTACATTGTATATGAATACTTTATAAGTAGCTAAGTTGGCAGTTGCAACGATCTCGTAACTGAAGATTGCAGGGGACTCGAGGCAGCCTAGGACCTGCGGTGTTCGTTAAGGGTGACTGGTGCACTTAAAATAGGTTCCTGGATGCAATGTCCTTCAAGTTTTCAAATGATAACTTTGGGGGTGTTCTGTTTGGTCCCTGCTTTTAATTTACGAGGACCAACTTGAGCTAAGACGCACTTTCCCCCTAGCAGTGCACGTCAAACGAAAGGCGCATCCCTTCCCCTTAATTCGCGTGGTGTATGGCCAGTATGCTTGGATCGTCCAAGTGGCATTGGCAACAACAGCAACAACAACAACTTTTGAGTATTTAATTATCCAGATATAACATTAAAATATGAAAATGAAATGCAAGGCTTTTATATATACATGTGTGTGTGTGTGATAGATGCATATTTACATACATCTCTCATGGACATTCTTGGCAATAGCAAGTAGCAAATGTCCGGGCGTTCTAGGGTTACCCTTTTAAGGCATTCTCTTCAGTCCTTGTGCGCATTATAATACAAGGCAGGGTCAGCGGGCGTGGTCAACCTTAGTTCAGATCACATTGCAAAACAGCGGACAAAATATAAAAATTTCTCGCCTGTCTTTGCGTAATTTGGCATCGAGATTCTTCAAGGATTATCCGCGGCACTTTACTTCCTCTGACGGACCATTAATCAAATCATTTATTTGTTTTGTCCTCAAGGCACACGACCACAGCAATGGTGTCTCTTTCATTACACAATAGAGATAGAATAAAAACATTTCAACAATATCAGTCAGTACACAGATTATGTTTCATAAGGGTAAGAAAAAAAAATTGCAAAATTAGCCAAAACGGGATACATTACATTTTAAGAAAATTTAAATAGAAGATTTCTTTATTATTTTTCTGCCTTATCATAGCTTTTAAATTATTACCGTAGACACACGGGGTTTTCAGCTTTCTTGTTCTCTGTTTTAATTTAATTAGCTTTGCCAAATTTACTTTTCTTCTAAAAAAATAGGATTTTTTTATAAAGTGAAAAGTGACAGCTTTTTTTAAAAATTAAAAAAATTATCTGACACACTGCGCAGATTTTAAACATTACAAAGTGAGTTTCATTAATATCTTTTGCTTTTTTTTTGTAATTAATAATTATTAGATGATATTCTCCTCCAATTAAATTCATTCTAAATATTAGAAACATTAAACCAGAGGATTGAATTTTCAAAAAAGCTAAAATAATATTTAAAAACTAGCATATAGCCCGTCATATGACGGGACCAGTAAAATTTTTAGTTTTCCAGAATTGTAAAGTACCCTATGAGGCAGGTTAAAAAAAATCGTTTTTTTTTTGTTTTTTTTTTTGTCTGAGAATTATCTTTCAACAAAAATAATCGATTAAAATTATCACATATGTACCTAATCTATTATTTAACCCAAATATAAAATAAAATTATTTACTTACTATCTAAGTTTAGTGATAAAACGTTAGATATAATGAAAACAATATTTAAATAATGTAAAATAAATGATTCAATGAGATGGTTAAAGGAATGACGTCATAATGCTAAAAAAAATGTTATTTTTACCTATTTATTATGTGATAAATTGTTAAATTTAATTGCCTGCTCTTGAAATGGGGTTTGATATTAAGACATTAAACGCTCGAAAAGGGAGACTGAGTGGATTTCGAACGTTTTAAAGAGAACAGTATTTTTCGCAGTGATACGAAGCTTATTGATGCCAATTTATTTTAGAATTGGATGTATAGTTTAAGAAAAGATAAACTTTACTTGCTTTAAATTTTACTAATGCTAACTCATCAAAAATCCAATATGGATGCTCTATCCATTCCAAATTCAACCGCTTCATAAATTCGAGGCCAGACGGACAGATAACTTAGTCTATTATTATATGACGAAAAGAAAGTTTGAGGATACAAAACATGAAATACTTATGTGGCCAGGGACATCCGTAGAACAATAGGTGAATTTAATAAAATAAAAATCATAAAAAGTTGAAAAAATAGTAAAATTTTATTTTAAAAATAATAAAATAACTTTAGGAATAAGAATTTAAAAGAAAAAAGCAGAAAATATTAAATTAATTAGACATTTAGAAAAATTCGGCTGCTTCGGGGACAGAACTGTCAACTCGAGAAATACGACAACCAAATGGCCAGACACTGTACCGAACGTGCCATGACCACTCATAGTGATGGGACTAATTAGAGTATATGTGGGACGTGTGAAAACAATCCAGAAATTTAAATATTACTTTCCGCCCTCACCATCCTATCAAAAATGAATTTAGTATAGAATAAGAAAGGGAATAAAGCTTGAAATAATAGCATTAAACGCTCGAAAAGGAGGGTTAGGGTGAACTTCGAACTCGCTTTGAATTTTGCTAACCATAACTCATAAAAATCCAATATGGATGCCTGTATCCATTCCAGGTACAACTGCTTCATAAATTCGCGGACAGACAACTTAGGCTATTATTATATAGAGGTTTCCATTTCAAATACTGTAAATACTGAATGAATTAAACAATTACGAAAAAAAACGAACATTTTAGAGTTAACGAAAATTGAAAAAATACAATTTTCCATAAGATGCACTTAATGTTTTTATACTTACCTTAAAAGCTATTATATTAAATATAAAGATTGTGTAGTTTTACATTTTATAATCGGAATATTTCAATAGGGTTTATTTTAAACGATTTATAAATGTCCAGATATTTCAAAGATGTCAAAATCAAAGAATCACATTTTTGAAGATTTAAAGGAGGGATGATAGTCAGAGTTCATCTGTTTTTACGACTCCTTTTCCTTTCCTGTAAAAAAATAAGTTTTTATAATTTGTTTTTTAGGTGAGTGCTTTTTTTTTTTCGAATGAAATATGTGAAAATATTTTTTTTCCGTTTTCTGATCGGATCGAAACGGAAAAAAAGATCAAAATCTGGAAATCAAATTTTTGCACAATTAAGATGCTTTAACATTCCCGTATACATAGAATAGGAAAAAGTGGAATACGAAAAGTGGAGTATAAAAATTGGGAAAATGTGGGTTTACGTGGAATGATTTCAAAAATGAAAGTCGCTGTGTTCTTTTCTGAAGAGGAGCAATAGGTCAAAAGAAGTGGGGAACTGGAACCTCTTCTCAATATAAAAGACCAAATGATATATATAAATGATTTTTTGTATATATATACACTCAAGAGCCAAAACATTATGACCACCTGTCAATAACGAGTTGGCCCCCCCTTTGCCGCGCAACACAGCTTCAACCCACCTTGGCATGGATGCCACAAGTCCTTGGTAGATGGTCGGAGACAGATTGTACCAGATGTTTAATCAACGGTTACTCAAATCCGAGATATTGCGAATGGGTGGTCTTTGGACTCTGAGCTGCCGTCCCATGACATCCCAAATGGGTTCTATCGGATTGAGATCTGGTGAGTTAGGTGCCCAGGATATTCAGCATCATGTTTCTGGAACCACTCCAACACAATTTTAGTCTTGTGGCACGGGGCGTTGTCCTGTTGGAACATTCCCTTTCCAGGTGGAAAAACAGAGGCCATGTAAGGGTGCGACTGGTCCGCAGTGACGTCCAGATACACTGTAGCTTTCATGGTCTGCTCTACCACAACCACGGGCCCCAGAGACGCCCAAGAGAACGTCCCCAAAGCATAATACCGCCACCACCGGCCTGTGTACGACCTACTGTACATTGAGGTAGCAACTATTCCCATGGATGACGCCATATCCTGACACGACCATCGACGTGATGAATGACAAACCGTGATTCATCTCACCAGGCAACTCTCACCCACTGATCCATCGACCAGTCGCGATGTTCCCGGGCCCAGCGTAGGCGCAGTTGGCGATGACGCGTGGTCAGCAAAGGCACACGAGTGGAACGTTTGTGTAGAAGCAGGGAACAAGCAGCAAACACCCCAGAAGTATCGTTTAAACTTAGAAAACAAACCTATTTTATGTGCCCCAGCGCCTTTGATGAGCGTGGTGCATCTTCGACTGGAGCCTCAAACTAGCAACGAGATCGATGCCTTTACCGACTGAGCTACCGAGGCTTCACAGAAACATAAATTAGAAAATATTTTAGGTAAATAAAAATATAATTGGGATATATTGTACGTTGGTGTTCAGTACTACGTGTGTCTGACAATCGGTATTTCAAAAACAAGTTTTATTGTCTTTTTTTAATTGGTGAATAAACCTACAGAAGTATGTAGACATTCAGTCGCATATTTAAATAAATAACTACGTACTTTGTAAAAGCGGGAATATAAAAAAAGAATATTTATCTTAAGGCAATTGTAACATGGTCGGGTTTGCTGATCCACCATAAATATAGATTGCAGTATATACACAAAAATAGAGTAAAATTATATGATATATAGATATGTGTGTGTAACTATACATATACACATATACATGTAACGAACCGTAGGCGTACACATCATCTATCAACATCCGCGGAATGTGGACGTGTCCATTGGAAGTCCTCTACTGAAACAGCTGAATCCAGTGCCCCAATCCTAGAATGGGACACTATGCTGTTTTTCTTCGGAGTGTAGTATACAGAGGCAAAATATGACCAACTTCGACAAATTAGTTTATTACCAGTGTTACATGATTACAATTACAAAGCACACATCCGAACCTTGCGCCCTATTAGCAAGGAACAGAATGTCAAAAATCACCGAACAATCCTTCGACCCTTGGTGCTCGCCTATTTAAAACATTTTAAAACCAGAATCGACGTCATGATTGACGTCAAGAGACAGCCAATCATGCCGCACAGAAAGTTCTCGCGAATTCTAAAAACCCATCCCACTGACAGAGTGACCTTGGGCAATTCCCAAAACCAGAAAAACGCTGCCAATTCATAAGAATTGACATATAGAATTCTGAAACCCAAACAGAAATATTTTAAGCAACGCGCCCCATTATTACAAATATATATATATATATATATATATATATATATATATATATATATATATATATATATGTATATATATATATATATATATATATATATATATATATATATATATATATATATGTATGTATGTATGTATGTATGTACGTATGTATATATATATATATATATATATATATATATATATATATATACATACATATATTACTTTCGTATGTGTGTGTATTCATATATAGGGTTGTGTAACGTATTAAAAATTTAACCTTGTAACCTTGTAGACCCTGTAAAACAGGGGTCGGCAACCTGTTTGTCCTTAAGGGCGCAATACTAAATTTGAAAATCACCGAGGGCGCATATTTTACGGATAATCAACAGGTATAAATAGGCATAAAAAACAGATTTTTTTATAACTTTATTTTGTTGGTGGCATACATAATGATACATATAATTCAGTGTGAAACTTGGGTGTCCATATTTTCAGCTAATTTCTTATAATTGGGGAGAGGTTTGAAAAGTATGCGGGAAAAACTGTCGCTGTGATTCAAATATTGTTTGAAACAGTAGTCAATGCAGCTGTTTCAATATTTAATAACATTCAAGTTGATCAAATCAATAATATTATCCAGGAATATGCTTACAAAATGGATGATAATGCATGATTATTTGCATACAACAGTGATGAATAACAAATTCGTTACGCTAAAAGGAAAGCTGAAATGTCGCCCATTCTCAATAAAAAAACTATTGAACATATTGATTTCAAATTTTAAGCAGTAAATATATTATAGACCTACAATAAAACTCTACCTACTGTTAACGCTGTTGTTTATTTTATTTGGTATTTACACTATCTCTAATGAAATTTTTAAACATTATTTTAAGTTTTTTGAAAATTTAATCTCCTAGTTTAAAATTTCTGATACTTTTTTAATAATTTAAGTAAGCAGAGAATTAAACTTAATGATTACTCTTTACAAAAAAGCAAAAACTATTAATTAAGTTCACTTTCTGTAGATGTATGCATGTACACAATGTGTCAAAAAAAATTAAACTATTTTTTTAAAAAGCACACATTTTCCTTTATAAAAAAGAAGTTCTTATTTTTCAGAAACAGACTAACTACAGCAAAACTACTTAAATAAGTACAGAGAAAAAATGATGAATAATCCCATGTATTTAGGATAATAATTAAAACACGACAAGTCGGAAAATAACGAAAGTTCTTGCATTTGAAGTTGCTTAAAAAATATGTATTCTCTTAACTTCTTAAGAGTAGACTCATCCATAAATTTAAAAAAAAATGCATGCAAAAGTATAAACAAAAATGAAACAAAATCTAAACTTCACTTACGTTGTTCCAAAATGTAAATCGCATTGTACTTGCTCTGAATGGTGCCTCACTTGGGGAACCATGATAACGAAAATTTAAACATATACCGTTGTTGACGAAGAAAAAAATAGTCATGTAAAATTATTTTAATCACTAGAATGTCAGCAGCAGCGTGCAACCATCATTCACTCAAATTACAATTCTTGTTCTCACAACAAAAACATTGCCACATAAATGCAACTAACTTAACTTGCTCTCAAAACAGGTAAATATTGAAATAGAAACAGTAAGTATAACAGGAAGCATTTAGTTTGCGGGTAAATAATATTTATAAACAAGACATAAATCACAAATAAATGATTTAATCACTTTGAACTAGCCAAGTTTTTTAGCATATCTTTTACGCCACAAGCAGCAAATGATAGTCATCTCTAAAACTGATGCAAAACTATGTTTTAAAAACAGTGTTCTACGGTTTGAGTTATCGTTTGTTCATAAGGCAATTTGTCGCAACGTCACGAGCTACTATAATGACCTTCCCATTCATTTTCATGTTTACAACAGCCAATAGACAAACAATAAACTGCCCTTCCGTTTGAATTGGCATAATTTGAGAATTTGCCCTACTGCGTGAAATCGCCTTATTAGATTAGCATTGCATATAAAACACTGAATATCACATTTTTTTTATTTATAATACGTGAATTTTTTAATTTAATTTGTATTATAATTAAAATTTTTATAATACAAACAAGAAGCACGACAGCACAACTTTTTTTAACACTAGATTTACGGATGTTGATCTTATACCAATTTCTATTGAAGTGAGCCAATTTTTACTCATACAAGAAAATAGAAGTTTTTGGCAAAGAAAATAATTCTAAATTAATTTAAATAAAATGTTTATTATCAAAAAATTCACGGAAAACATTTTTTTAATATTAAAATCTGTTTTTGAAACCCATTTTCTGCAAACGTTTCTATTCCATTTAGCATAATGGTTTCTATATCTGTTTCTTTTGCATGATTGTGGAGCAGGAATTTCTGTGATTGGAAGTGTTCTCAATTTCTTCTCTATATTTACTTATTAGCTCTTCAGCCAGTTGGAAAATAAAATCTTTTAGTGAAATATTTACTTGAGTCGACCAATAAGTTTCATGTTATGCGATTAACTATTAAACCATTCTATGAGTCAAATTGGCTGACAACCGTGAAAATAGGTATACCCCATTGGATAATGTGAAATGAAGGGGTCTGCGGGGAAGAGGAATGAAAGTTTACATATATTTTATTACTTAACTAAAATCCGACGTATGTTTTTGAAAAGTGATATTAAAGTTATATATATAGTGATCAAATTTTTAATGAGTCAAATTGGCTCGATCCGTAAATCTAGTGTTAAATAACTTGATGCCATGTATTCAATATTTCTTATTTATATATCTACCAGAACAATACCAGGTAATATTGCTAGTAAATAACTAGAATTCTTACGACGCGGGTTAGCAATGAATAAGTAAAATATAAATATAATTATTTCATTCTTTTTCAATCTTATCTTTTTTTCATACGTTTGGATGTTTTATCACTGTTATGAGAACAATTTTCTATAACTCCGTTTTATAATGTTAGTTTTATTGCAATTCCTTTTTATTTTGTTTGGGAATTTGAACTCAAAAGAACTATTAATAAGTCTTGAAGCAGTAGCAAGAAATATGATTTTGGAAATGGTTTTAGATCAAAAACTCGCCTTTACGTATGCAAAGCAATTTCTTAAGGTCCCATTTCTAGGAATTGAAGGCTTGTGCCACATTGTCAAATAAAGCAGTAATCTGGCGATTATCTGTTTAAATACAGCTGCTCGGGTGTCTTGTACAAACATTATGAAACTTCCACGTGGCAAATGGCTATTTGCTCTTCGGTTTCAAACGAACGGATTTCAGAATCGAAACCAACATTTCAGAGGATTATCGAATAGCCTGATTTTGGGATGTAAAGTTCATGTATAAAAATACATGAACTTTACATCCCAAAATAACAATGAATATTTTCATTGTTTTAATAGACATAAGGAAAATGAGATTTGGCCTGTAACTTCAATTCTTGGCGATCAGATAACGTAATTTTAAACTATTTTTAAACTGAAATAAAGTCTGAAAAATGCAAGAATATATAAAGAAATTTCTCAGTTTAAAAACTTTTCTTTTCTAAGTTTTCGAAATGGTGTATGTTAAAATATTTTAGTTCTATTCCTACGAAATTTCTCTTATTCAGCATTTTTCGCGATATCCTCCAAAAAAAAAATTTTTTTTAATATAAAATTTTTCCTAAACTGTCAGATTACTGTTTTTCGTATTATGAATAAAACTTAAGTGGAATATTAAAGAAACATTATATTAATTTTCTTTTTATGCATATTATAAAATTCGTACCTTTTCGTAGGCACTATTTTTCATATCCAATCTATGTCAGTTCGATAAAACGATTCAACAAATGTCGTCGATTAAATTTCAGCCTCAAGCAAAAAAAAAAAAATTAAACTTAAAATTGTTTATAAATTGAGCCATAACATCGCATGTTATGTAAATTGCACACTATGGCCAGTTGTTCACAACTGCCGTACTAAAGTGAGCAGTAGACTATGGAAGCATCTACGCACTCTCTCATTTAGTGGCCCAATGCAACCCTTACACCATCGTCCAAGGTCACCATCAGGAAGTGGTTAACAATTGGCCATAGTGTGGCTACATTAGAAATGATAGAGTTTTATACAATGAAAGACTTGCTAACCGTTGGCGAAAAACATATTGGCGTCAACTTGGAGTTGATCAACCAAGTTGGCGAAAAACAGATTTCACGCCAACGTGGATAATTTTTCAAGGAAACGTGTACGGACGGGCATTCGCGGATACGTGTAGGAGCATCTATTAATGCTACTTTTAGCTCTGATTATTTTAGTTTTTATCTGATTTTAATTTCATTAAATCTCAAGCAGTTGTTTCTAAATATGCCAAAGTTAGAAATCATTATCAAAAGTAAGTTTCCCAAATTTAATAACTCACGCCCAGAAGATCAGTGCTCTGTTTGCTTCATCTTATGTCAACAAGTGTTTTCAACTATGAACATTAGAAAGAATAATTTCAAAAGTAGGCTGACAGAGGAGCATTTAGCCTCATTCCTTAAAATCAGTACATCTCACTTCGAACCTCAGTATAAGGAACTTTTAAAAATGAAATCGCAACTTCATACATATCATTAACATATTTAAATGGTAATACTTGTATACTGTTTTTAAGATTTTAGAAAAATTTATCTTGGTCCACCAAACTTATTTTTTTTTCCGATTTTTGGCCTGACCGAAAAAGTTTGCCCATCCCTGTGCTAGGACAAGGTTTGCCAACATTGGTGGTACCGTGCCCCCCTCCCCCCAGCCAAGTGGGTGCTAAAGCCTTCCATACATATGGGTAGAGATGTATAAAACCCAGAATTTTGATAAGGTGGGAATAAATCCGGAATTTTGGGAACTTTGGGAAGAAATCATTTTAACAATGTTTACATTTATTTTTTCAACAGTGGCTATTTAAGAACTAGCATATTATTTCTAAAAGTTTTTTTATTTACTTTTGGCAATATATATATATATATATATATATATATATATATATATATATATATATTTATTTATGTATGTATTCAAGAAATAATAGCAATGGGCATTTAAATGATTTTATAGTAGTACTTATGTAATTAATTACCCTGTTAGTCTTGTTAAACACCTAACTGGTTTCTTCAATTTTAATTGCTAATATAATAATTATATACATTATTTTTGATCATTATTTATTATGTAAATTGCTTTATACTAAACTTGTTCCCCTCCTTTTATAATACAATAATAAATATCTAAATATCTTTAAATTTAAAATAACAGTTTATTTATTTATTTATCTTTTGAATTGCATACATCATTTAAAGGTGTAATCAAATGACACTGTTGCATTTTGTGTCCAATTTCTGCACACATACATTATATATATATATATATATATATATATATATATATATATATATATATATATATATATATAGATAGATAGATAGATAGAGAGAGAGAGAGAGAGAGAGGGATGTTATTCAAGAAAAATAATGATTTATAGGTTTTGTGACACTACAGATTATTGCCTAATATTAATGTAATAATAAAGACATTGTATATTTCTCAAAAGAAAAATATACTCATACTTGCGTTCTAAACATGATACCTTGCCAAATATAGTTAGTTAATCCCAATTATTCAAATTTTTTCATAGAATACAATAGTTAAATTTTGTGAAAATATCAACTTTTGAGGTCTACAACAAAAACAGAAAAAAATGGTGGTTCTCATTGTGTCATAGAAACTGACAACTTCAAAATACTTCAAAATTCCCATGTT
>CM063508.1:182154829-182162329 GCA_032207245.1 Pardosa pseudoannulata | reverse complement strand
ACTGAATATTTTTTTTCAGTAAGTTAAAAGTGGGACTGTCATAAAGTCTTTAAAATGTATGCAATTAGCAAGCGTGAAGGTGAAGATAACAATGTGTATGAAGAAACTGGTATCCAAAGTGAAAGTAGCAGCGTAGGGGTCGTCAAAAAATAACGTCACGCTTAGAGGCGGGGGAAGGAGGGTAACAAGAAGTGGGACATCCCATGATTTATGACTGAGTATTTAATTTTTGTAAATGCTCATAATATACAACAAAAAATGAAATGAGGTCTCAATTACATTTAAGTAAAACGAATATTATCGCATTTTATAAAAAGTCAGTCTAGTGTCTGTGTTTATAAAGAATAGATTTAAATCAAAATATATAATAAATTTCAAAATTTACTGCTTCTAATTGCACATTTATATTAATATTTTATTTTCTAATGTATATTTATCGTATTTTGTCAAAAATCTTGACTCTTATGATGCACAACGTAAGTACACGAGTCAATATTATTGTTATATTTTCAGATGTTTTCCGAAACACAAAGCTAAAACTTAAAAGTAAACTTTGAAATAGGCTCTAAAACGTACTGCAAGTATGTGTCTATGTAATATTTCGGGAAATATGACAAGGGATATATGGAAGAGGGGCACTTTCTGAGAAAGGGGCAAACAAAACACTGAAAAAGGGTGATATCCTATATACAAAGCTCCATATCTGATTACAGAGACAATGGTGAATTTCTAGGATTCCATACTAGATAAACACTAATATATTTACCTTTTATTTCATGTAACCGTTCCGTTATAAAAAGTTTTATAATTAAAATAGGTACTGTCTGATTCAAATATTTTTTTCGTCCAATCTGACCTAATAAATTCCATAGTAGTCCACCCTGTAAGAAAAAAGACTTTCTGCTCTAAAGTGAAATAAATGACTTGGTGTACCACTGCATCGCAAACACATCCCACGCTCTGCAAGCATGTGAAAGGCAGCGCCTGAATCAATGCACCTGCACACACGGCATCAGACGGAGTGCAAATCGAAGGATGGCATGGCATTCCACAGACGAGTCCGACCGAACTGGTAAAGCCCAAAAGGCACACACCAATAACCAGGAGTCACTTGAAACTTAGTCTGGCACCTCAATAAATTAATTTAATTTATACATTATGTGTGTGTGTGTGCGTGTGTGTGTGTGTGTAAAATGTCCAGTGTTAAGACGAATAGAAAACAGCCTTTTTTGACAATAATAAGTTTATTAAATCATAGTTCCATATGAAAGCAACTTGCGACATTTTCATTGTTCGTGGCGAAGCTAAGCGTGAAAAAGTTGTTGACAGTTCCATGTCCAAGTGCTAACTGACTTTTATCTGTTTGCAAACTCATCAAATTATTTTAAAATGCTTCCGAATGATAAGATTATCCTAAAAGCTTATGCGAGAGTGGGCCTTTTTCATTTATTTTATTATTATAAAACAGTTCCCTTGTCAAAATCGCTTATAACTCACGTAATTTCTGACTACCCTCTTTTTAAACCTGACATATATATATATATATATGTATATATATATATATATGTATATATATATATATATATATATATGTATATATATATATATATATATATATATATATATATATATATATATATATATATATGTGTGTGTGTGTGTGTGTGTGTGTGTGTGTGTGTGTGAGTGTGTATGCATATACATTGAAGACCCCTTACATTATTACCACTCCCCATTTATATTAAGTGGCTCCCCCAGAAACAAAAGAAACAAAACAGAGAGTGTGAGATCATGTTCCAGTATATAAAGCGGCTATGCATTGTCTTACCAAAGATAGCACGATTAGCAACATAATGAGAAAAGCAGCCTTGATTTGTCAGGCATCGAAAAAAGGTCAAATCATTATGGCTCGGCAACTGGGCACATCAATATCAGAAATGGTGCGTTCAGTGGGCTGTTCACGTGCAGTTGTTGTGAGCACATATCGAAAATGATGTATGAAGTGTGAAACGACGATTCGCTGTGTCATCCATGGCGCATTGATTCCAGGGAAGAGCGGTAATTGCTACGCATTGCTTTCCATGAATGAAGAGCTACGACAGTCGAAGTCACCACCAGTTACAACAGTGGCGACCCAGATAGTATTTCTCAACACACTGAGCAGCGTACATTAATGCATATGGGTCTAAGCAGCCAGAGCCGATGTACCTGCCCTAACGGCATGTCATCGCCATCTACGTCTGAAATGAGCCAAAAAACGTAGGAATTGGACATTAGAAGAATAGAAAAAAGTTGCATGGTCCAACGAATCACGTTTTCTGGTCCATCACGTGGACGGGCGGGTGCGGATACACCGATTTTCAAAGGAAACCCTGATTTCCCGATGCACAGTTGGATGGAACCAAGACGGTGGCGGGTTTATTATGATGTGATCAATGTTTTTGTAGAGCACATTAGTACTGTGACGCTTTCAATGTTCTTTAGTCACAAAGTAGCGTTAAGAAGGATCCACAGACTTAACAGAATTGGAAATCACTTCTATTTCTGGAGTAAATACTGGCTGTAAAAACAAAGGGATTCTAATATCCCAAAACATTTCGAAATGTAAAGGATGTTTGCTTGGATAACATATCCACGATGATCACAGTCGTAAAAAAACAGAATTAAATATTCTCACACGATGGGGAGGCCTTTCCAGGGCTCAATGCCTACCGAAACTATCCCCCGTTCGGTGTCCGAGACCCTGCCGCTCCTTATATAAGCGGACTTTACGAGTCTCCCGAACGTAATTGCTAAAAAGCTGGCTCCGGTCAAAAGTCGCGGAAGTCTTCACGAGGTCAAAACACCTACGTAAAAAATATCGAAAAGCCCCCAGTCGCAAAATTCTAGGCTTTTTATACCTTGGGGTCAGTTACGGTCCCAATTACCTGATAACTCCAGTTAAGGTTACAGTTAAACAAAGCGTTAGTGTTCTGAACCAAGGGGTCTTCACAGTACCCATAATCCCCATAGAACAATCTCTGACGTTTGTGAGCTAAATGAACAGGTTCACCCATTCATAACAACAGTGTGTTCGATGCTTGGTGTTTACCAGCAGGATAATGCACCATATCATAAAAATCAAATCGTCAGAGAGAGGTTCGTGGAACATTCCAATGACTTTCAAGTTATAACTTGGTCTCTAAATTCGACTAAGGGACCAGGGAATCAAATTCTCGCTACCGCACTACCTCTTTGCAATATGTGGAAATTGAAGGACCAGTTGGTGAGTAGAGCTTGGTACCAGACTACCTGTCAGCACCTTGTGGAATCAATGTTACGCCGGGTGCTGGCGGTTTTGAGGGTTAAAAGTAGTCATACATGTTATTAATAGGATGGTCATAATGCAATGGCTGTACGGTATGTATTTATGTGTATATAGTATATATTTATATATTAAATATATACGTATATAATATATATGTATTTATTTTATATATGCAAACACATATAGAGAAGCAGTTTCATTGTATAAGGAGCCATTTTTCTGCAACAGAGTGTTTCACGTAAAGCAAAGTACTTCGAAAAACAGCCAGTGAGACAGAGTTTAACCCTTTAAACAACAATCGTTTCGCAGCAAAACATCGGTTAATTTTTTTTTCTTTTTCTTTAGAGAGCTATAAACTATCTTTCGATTTTCTATGACTTTTAAACTTTACATTACCAACAAATAGTAACAACTTAGATATTTCTTTTTTATTTATTTATTTATTTTACGTTCATTTCCATGAAAATATCGGGAATTTGATTTTTCACATTTATGAACCCCAGGCCCTAAATAATAATATTTACCCAGACAATACTTATATATTGCTTGTCTATTTATTTATTACGTCCTTTTAATGATAATTATTTATTGTTATCCCAATATAATTGGAAAATGAAATTTTTTTACATTTATAAAATTCATAGATAACATTTATACCTTATTTTGGTTATATTTATTACGTCCTTTTAATGATAATTATTTATTGTTATCCCAATATAATTGGAATATGAAATTTTTTTACATTTATATAATTCATAGATAACATTTATACCCTATTTTGGTTATATTTATTACGTCCTTTTAATGATAATTATTTATTGTTATCCCAATATAATTGGAATATGAAAATTTTTTACATATATAAAATTCATAGATAACATTTAAACCCTATTTTTGTTATATTTATTACATCCTTTTAATGATAGTATTTATTGTTATCCCATTATAATTCAAATATGAAATTTTTTTACATTTATAAAATTCATAGATAACATTTATACCCTGTTTTGGTTATATTTATTACGTCCTTTTAATGATAATTATTTACTGTTATCCCAATATAATTGGAATATGAAAGCTTTTTACATTTATAAAATTCATGGATAACATTTATACCCTATTTCGGTTATATTTATTAGATCCTTTTAATGATAATTATTTATTGTTATCAAAATATAATTGGAATATGAATTTTTTTTTATTTATAAAATTCATGGATAACATTCATACCCTATTTTGGTTATATACTAAAAATTTTCAGTCGTGAATTTTAAGGAGTTAAAGGGAGTAAAGGCAACTCAAAATTCCTAACGCCTCCAGCCTTTTTTTTTTTTTATTTCACAATAATGCGAGAGACGTGTCTCAATGCTTAAGAAAATATTCCTTCCCTCCTCCGTCAAGCGAAAGACAAAACAAATTTCATTTGAAAATAACAAGCGAAAAGAGTGAAACCGAAACTTTTAAAATAATTTCCTCAGAGCACAGCAAACCAGTTCCCTGACAGAAAACGAATAAAAAAAGATAAAAAAAAAAAATGGTGTCGAGTAGATTCCGGGAGAGTTCTGATCCATTCCGTAACCGGAAATCAACAAAAACAAACTAAAAATGCAAAATAAACAAATGAATGAATGGATGGATGGCTGAATGACTGTGCGCAGGCGCGCATACTTGGTGGAAGAAAGGTGGGGGGTGAAAACGGGTTTCACGGTTTTGTTTGTTGACATACAATAAACTCGAGGAATGTCTCAGTTCTTGAATTTCAAATGTAAACATAGAAGATTTGGTTTCCAAGAAAGAAAAAACTACAAATAAATGAATAGGCCGTACACTTACTTGCCTTCAGCTACATATTATCGGCAAGGCACGTAGGGCACGTGCCCAGAGCCCACTGATTTCAATGGCACAAACAATTTTAGATCCAGATATAATTTTAAAACAAATATATTTTGTAGAATTAAAAATTTCATGATTTATTCTATATACAAATTATGTGAGCTAAAATTTTGTAAGTTTTTTATTATTTCACAAAGTACCCGCAAGTATAAACAACCCACAGATTTGTCAGTCATGGGTTTGCACTTAAAAACTAAAGGCAAGAATGCAGGCCATTTTGAAAAATGGAATTCACCAATCAGATGACCAGATTTTGAGGACTTTTCTCAAAAATGTTCTCAATCGCAAAATTGAGCAAAAACAGGAGGAGGGCCATGTATCCTAGGTACCAAATGAAGATTAATGATGTATGGAATAGATATCATGGGGGTGTAGAAAAACATACGCTTGCTTCGGGGGAATCATAGTTTATACCCTAGTAATGTTAGTAAATACTACGTACACAGTCATCGATGCAAATCTTTCAGCTATACATTAACAAAATGTAATATTTAACACTAAAACTACCGGACATTTTTTATAAGGGCAAAAATAACGAAAAATAGGGTAATTTGACCTCTCTTGGTAGATTTAGTGTTAATAATGATCTACAAGGGTCCAAACCAGATTCTCTGCCCCGGGCCCAAAATCTTGATAATCGGGCCCTGCTTACCTTCATCCCGAAATTCGAAGTTTTTAAAACTTAGAATAAAAACATACCCTTTCATTGTTGGATGACCTGTACTGAAAAATTTAAAGAACAAGCTGAGTCACCAATTAACGGAGACATTTATATTAGATCTTAAATATACATAGATGTGTGTATAAACATATATGTATAATATATGTCTATACCCACAAACGTGTATATACACAAACATGTATGTACAACATGTACAACACTCACATATATATGTATGTATATATATACATATACCTATACCACACACACACACACACACACATATATATATATATATATATATATATATATATATATATATATATATATATATATATATATATATATATATATATATTAAGAAACATACATTATATATATATATACATATATGTGTATATACATACTTGTATATATATATACATATATGTGTATATACATACATGTATATATATATATATATATATATATACATTTACCTATATACACAAGTATAAATATGCAACCAGCGAAAATTTTCTCACCGATTACACTGGAAATTTATCCCTATCATTTAAATTGCACGGACATGCTGGTCAGTACTAAAACTCCTAATCTAAAGGCAGTCGTAAGCCATCAGAGACATAAATATAGAATAGTGGAGCTTTAAATTTATTGAGGATAAAAAAATTAATGGATCCAGTGATCGCCTATACAAGGCAAGAGATCTGGATCGAATGCTCACACTTCTTTTACAAATGTCGATCTCAAGAGGGAGTTCCCAAGAGACTTTAGATTATTCAGCGATTTTGGGGAGTTAAGAGTGAACCTCGATTATTTAAGTGAGCTCGAAAACCCCGCTGGCAAGAATTAGTTATTGGAGAAGAGAAACTATTTTCCTGGGACAGCTGAAAAATCTGGCCAGTGGATAGAAAATGAGCATTTATCCTAGCTTTAGTTTTAGAAGACGGGCAAAAAGAATTTAAGTTGGCGAAAACTTCTTTACAACTAACATTTTATGGCGGAGAAATTGGGTATTAAAAAAGGTGAAGGGGGACAAAAGAGAATTTTAGATAGATATTTTAGGGGTAACAATATTGATATTATATAAAACTCTCTCTATCTTTATGTATAGATATATATATATATATATATATATATATATATATATATATATCACACATACACACACACATATATATATATATATATATATATATATATGTGTGTGTGTGTGTGTGTGTGTGTGTGTGTAATATGGGCGAGACTCATTCAAAATCACAACACAGTTTATTTCTGGTAATAAACATGAAATCCGTACAACAGGCAAACACCTGTACAACTTCGTGCAGACAGACAATGTGATCCTGCACACACACCCTTTTCAAGTAGGGATTCCTAAGGTAAAAAGACTACGAATAATCCCTAAGCACAATGGATCACGTGATAAAAAATACCCATTTTTAAAGAGAACGCGCTAACTATTGGCTAAAGTAGTACAAACAGAGGCTGAATTAAGTCTATAGCGTGTCTGGAGGGAAAAACCAGAATGACCACGCAAACCCTGAACTCACTTTATGAACAAAGGTTATTAAATTAATATTAAAATACGTATAAAGGGATTTTAATATTACATCCTCCAATAACATTATTCGTAATT
>CM063508.1:182122329-182149829 GCA_032207245.1 Pardosa pseudoannulata | reverse complement strand
ATTTATATATATGTATGCATATTATACATACACATACATATATATTCTTATACATTTTATAGATTTAATAATAATGATATTATTATCTAAATTATTATTTTGTTCTGTGTTTTGCTTTGTTTACATTTCTTATATATATATATATATATATATATATATATATATACATATATATAGATATAGATACATATATATATATACATATATATAGATATAGATACATATATATATATACATATATATATATAGATACATATATATATATATATATATATAATATGTGTGTGTATTTAATAATATATATATATAATATGTGTGTGTGTATTTAATAATATATATATATATATATATATATAGATTTATAAATATTTAATAATAATAATAATAAGATTATTATTATTCTCTGCGTTTTGCTCTGTTTTCATTTATATATATTTGTGTGTGATATTTATGATATATAGAAGTGAATACTAATATATAAAGTTTAGTTATATAAGTATTTAATGTTGCTGATTATAAAGAGTTTATTGAAATTTATATCAAAAAACGCGTTTTGAAATAATAAAATATTTTCTTGACTAAGTGCAGTTTCATACACAGCACATCTCAACACATTAGGAAAATCTGTAATATTGAAAATGGAATTATTATCTAAGCGTGACAATGATTTTATGTAGATAAAAACTATGAACTTTTGTCGATTTAGCACGGTATTTTATGCGATTATGAGCATCCATTTCGCTGAAAACAAATGTTTTGTTTACATTCTGCTTTGTAATCATTCGTGTTTGCTTTTATATTTCGAAAATCTTGACTCGCTTACAACAAAGTAATTTTCCACCTATTTTTGTTATTGAAGATAAAACAGGGGGAAAATTACTTTAGCACGTTCAAATCCGAGTTAAGCTGTCGAATAACATAGGCAATCACGTGTTGACATTTGACAAGTCCAAGCGGTGTGTATGTGTGTAATACGAGCAGCGTGTGTGTGTGTACGGGATCTAGCGTACACGTGCCTCCATTCTTGATTCTGCTCCAGGGTTGCATTCGCTTTGCGTTGGCGCCAAAAATCGATTTCGGCGCGCGCACTCCCCTACCTACGTTATTTCCAGTAGAGTAGGGGGGTGATTTGCAAAGAGGGAGGAAGAGAAGCCAGGGGAAATGATAAGGGCTATTAACTGGGCGTGGCGTGTCGAATTCAAATCCATTCTACTCTTTTTTCCCCCCTTAGAATCTTATATTATTTTTATTTTTCAAGTGCACTCTAAATTTTATTCCATCTCGCTTTTCGTAGCTGTATTATAAAATAAGGAAGTTAACCATTAATAAAAAATGCATTCGAACTATTTAATTATAAGAAAATCCCAGAAAACAAATTTTAAGTAGCTTCTTTACATTTATTTTGCCAAAAATAAAAGTAATGTAATTTAACTAATACAGTTGCCCTTGTGTAGACGTTTAAAAACCTAGTTATGCATCTGAATTATCCAGTTCAAAAGATTATAACAATTTTTTTTACGAATTACAGAGAATAGTAATTATTTTTCCAGTATAATATTACATAAGGGAAAAAATAAATAGTGAAAGTACAAAATAAAAGAAACAAAGCCTTGTACAAAATAAAAGAAATGCTGTTACCCAGATAAATTTCAGTGCACAATTTTCAAGGAAAATGATTATATTTAATATTTAAATACCCAGAACTGATTATTGAACATAATAATAACAGTATATATAATATTAAACCATATATATTGAAACAAGTAATCAATATTATGGAATACTTCACTAACATGTCTGATTTATAATATTTTAACAGTTCTGTATATATCTTTTACAATGATTTGTTGGAAACTTTAAATTATGTTTAAAAATCATCTGACTTCTAGCTGTTATTTTATGTAATTCATTTACTTTTAAAATGGAGGCACATGAATAAAAGTTTATTCTCGGAATAGTGTATTCTATTTGAATTATTTATCCACAGACATAATAACATCGATTTATTTTTGCTATACAACTTATTTCTTAGCATTTTAAAAAATAATTGAGAAAAACATTAAAGACAAAAGTTGTTGTAGTAACCGAGTTTAGTTAAAGTAAAACTCCTCGAACTACAAACAAAGTAAAAAATAATATATAACTGCTTCTGCTGCTTTGGAAAAGAAAGTGAAAAATAATTTTGTTAACGTTTTAAAAAGTCTTAGAAATATCTCAGTTTGCAAGTTTCTTATTCAGTTTAATAATAATGATAGTATTCTGCTTTCAATAAAGCTTTAAAAAATTTGTATAACATATTTTATGATTTATTATTATTTTATATCGAAAAGATTATCGATATTATTTATTATTATTTCAAATTAATACATTTATAATAGCTCCATTGCTTAATATCAATGAAAATAGGCTTATACATTATTAATATTACACTTCCTAGTAAATATTTGATTTCTCCCAAGAATTATTCTCGAAAAGAAAAGTCTAAACTCTGTTCAGAACAATATTACTTAATTTTGCTTAAGAGAAATTAAACATGTAATTTCCTTTAAAAAAACATCACTACAAACACGTAGTTTTATGTAGATATTTTAAAGGATAAATTTCCATAAATATATTTTCGAAGGATAATGATTTAATCAAACTTGTAACTTTCTAGTATTTTAAATATTTTTAATTAAAAAATTTACAATTTTAGATTTAAAAATAGATTGAAGATGTAAGAATGATTTTCAATTTTAATTACGGTTATTCTAAAAGATTTTCATTTATAGTGAAAACTTTTAAAACTACTACCACTTTTTAACTGCTACCACTTTTACCCGGTAAATAATTAATGATTGTTAATGAATCGAGATGCTTTCATTTTATTCAAAAATATTCCATATCTAAATTACAAATTTAAAAAATAAACTTCCTTATATAATTCTTTTTTTTCTCTGAAAAATTATAGATTATACCTTTACGAAGACGAAGTATCAAGGAACTGTTTGGCAACTGCCTATCATTTATGTTAGGAATTTCTTTGTATCGGAATACGAATTTTTTTCTCAGATCTATCAACATCCTACTGTCGCCACGTTTTTTTCTTTTTTCACCCGCGTTTTCCCCGAAGCAGGCGATGCTTTTCGTCTCCTGGCTACCCGTGATTGGTATTGGCGCCGTGCCCACGCCATTCATCCAATAGGCGCAGGGCACCGGTCTCGTGACGTCACATACGTTCTAGGTCATACGCAACCGTAGCAGACTCTAATCATTCTGTGTTGGTAAATCGAGAAGTGAAGTCAAACTTTACTGTTGTGACTAACGGCACGTTGTGTTTAGATCAGAAAACATAAATAAACATATCTAGCTTATCACTTCTCATATCTGTATATAAATCGAACCGCAATCGCTCTTGCAGCTTCAGTTTAGTATCCCATTCCGAGTTGTTTAGACAGAGGAGCATTCTAGAATCTTCCAGAATTCAACGGTTTCCTTAGGGAAATATCCCGGGTTTCTTCGATCCTTTACCGATTTTGGCGAGGCTTTCCAAATAAACTCTCCAATGTTTACAATGCCAGTGACTCTTTCGTTGCCTTCGATGGCGAGTTTGAAGTTTTGGAAGAAAAAGTCGAACACCATCACAATCAATGACTATGACCCAACGTACGAAGCCATCTATTTGGGTAACATCCTAACCTCTTACGCCAAGGGGGAAGGGTGCACAGACAAACCTCTCGCCACATTGTGGAAGGCTCATTCGAAAGCCAAAGCTCAATTATCCATGGAATTGACTGTATGTAACTCCGGTATGAAGTGCAACACCCTTTATGGTATTAAAGAATACTGGGCGTACAGGATAACGCACTGCTCAGCCCCCAAAGAGTATCCTGGTGTGTTCTGCTGGATATACAGGCACGAGAGGCCGAAGATGAAGCAGGAATTACGGTGTCATGCGGCGTTGTTACTCAAACCCGAACAAGCGGCGGAACTGAGTGCAGTATTGAAAGATAGATTAGCGCTGGCGCTGCAGGAGTTTCGGCGGGAAAAGGTGAGGGAGCTTTTATTGATTATTTAGCTCTCCTTTCCATTAATACTCTTTTTTTCTATATGATAGGATAAAGTAATTTTAGAATGTTGTTCAACCTGTTCGCTCCTTCTAAAACTAATAATAGTACTTCATTTGTTTTGTAAACAAAATCTTATTCTGCAATAATTATAAATTAACTAAAATTAGTTTTCCATTTAACTACCATCCCCCCTTTAAATGAAATTGAGGCATTTTATATTTCCCATCATTATAAAATGTGCAAGAATTTTCATTCGAATTTACATATCTGTTTATTTCAATTATAAATATGTATTACTTTATTATATTTGTAAATACCAGTTTTCTTTTGGGGAAAAAATAAAAATTAGCAGTGCCTTTAAATGTATCAATTTGCTATTGGCATAAAAAATAATTATTTCTAATACTCAAATAATAAAATTAGTAAATGAAATTTATATTTTTCAAAATGATATCGAAGTAAATTATTTAAGTTCATCGTGTGTGTATATATATATATATATATATATATATATATATATATATATACACACACAATATATACACACACATATATATACATATATACATACATATATATATATATATATATATATATATATATATATATATATATATATATATTTATTTATTTATTTATTTATAAGTGTATGTACAAAATAGGTATAATATATGTGTATGTATATATATTTAGTCTATGCATATTGCTTTATACAAATATTCTCACTCATACAGACATTATATATATATATATATATATATATATATATATATATATATATATATATATGTCTGTATAAAGTCACAGAAATAAGGAAAATCATAATTTCAAATTTTAATAAGTCATATATATGTGTGTATGTGTGACTTATTTATCTCAGTGCGTATTTTATTCATACATTGATATATAAATAATATTATAATACTTTAAATTTTCGATTTCATCTCATGAATGATCAATAGCAATGCACTTTTTAATTATATAAGATTTATAAGCAAGTAGTGTGATTCATTCTAAATAAAATGTAATAAAGTGGTGTTATGATACGAAATATTTTGCAATTTTGTAATCAGCCTTAATTGATGAATATCATTGGTGTTTATTTTACTGAACACTTTTATAAACAAGTCTTTGTAGAGCATATTGTTATTAATTTGCACGCTTAGCTCGTTTCGGAATGCGAATTCCCCCTCGAGCCCTTTAAATTGCTTGACTTCCTCCCAAATGCTGGAACATTACTTAACTCTATTTAACATTGTTATCTCGTGATCTATTATTACCTGCGCTCGAGCCGGCGGGAACACATTTTTTGAATAACCGGACCAGTTTTTTGTTTTTTTTCTCGCGAATTGACGGCGCCGTGCTTCCGAAACATCTCGCTCGCCAAGGACTCCGAAGGTCAACGCTTTTCGCGCTCAATTTTGGCGTAATTTTTGTTTTGTTTATGTGCATGCCCAGTCTGGCTGGGGCGGTTTATCGATCCGATGTCGTCTGGAGAGATCGCTAACAGGAAGGGGTGAAATGACGGTAACTATCGATTCATTAAAAATAGGCCTTACAATCTCATATGCAGGTCGCCGAATTGCCATCGATCGGAAATAACCTCAAATCATGCACTTGCTGAAGCAATGTTTGTAAACTTTAGCCATGTTTAAGTTTGGAATAAGTTCGTTGATCTAAGGCAGTTAAAAAGAAAGCTGTAAATTTATTACATCCAGGGAAAATTTTCTGTTCTTTTTACATCTATAACTACGCAAATTAACTTATTTATTTCAATAACTTTTTACAAAAGTATTTTTATAGTAAAAGAATGTTTGATTATCAGAAATCAAAAACTTATTGTATGGGTGGATTTGTTTAGATATTTTTATATTGCAGGAACAAATATAATCCGTAAGTGTTCTTGAAAATAATTTGCATGACTGTTAAAAATATTCCGAATATTTTATGTAACAGATATATCAATTTTAGATCAAGGCCATGCTCTTCTAAATTTCATAGAGTTTAACAAAAAAAAAATTATGTTCTGAACTCGGAAAAAAAATTTTCAACTTAATATTACTCTGAGACAGCTCGTTTTAAGAACAACACACACACATACCAAAATAATAAAAACTCAATTCAATCAGACTCAATTTTAAAATATATAACTTAATGTAAAATTAATGAATTACATTGAAATTGTAAATACACCCCCTTGTCGCGAAAAAAAATGTAATATTTAGCCATATTTTTTTTTTTTTTTAACTTAAGATATAAAGTTTATTTATTTGAAAGCTGGTGTCGAAAAATTTCCAGTTTAAATATATTGTAATTTTTATTTAAAATATATTGTATTCGTGAAAAACTATTTTATTTATAAAAAAAAAATATAATAGTATGTATTGCTTGCCCAGTGTTATATAAGATAAAGATAAATCCATTATATTTTTCACTTTAAAGTACTGACAATTTTGTTCTTACTTTAAAGGATAAAATATCTTAATTTAAAGAAAATATTTTAATTTATAATCCAAACTAAACTTTAAAAAATGATTAATTAAATGAAAATTAAAACAGTGGTTTGCATCTGCCTTTTAGCGATTTTAAAGCCTGGTTGTTAAATTTAAGTATCAGGCGATTCACAATAAAGAAGGATTTATTTTAAATTCAATAAGACTTTAGAATGTTTGTTCCAAATTAATAGGTTCCAAAGATTCGAATAGGATGAAATCGACCAATGAAACTTTTATGACTGTACAAAATTTCCATTATTAATTATAAATTCACTATTATTAAATTTATTACGCAGTATCAGCTTGTACCACGTTTACGCATTTTATCGTCTTTTGTAACTCGGATATATATATAAGCCTCAATTTTTCGTTGATTAAAATTTTTCTACCAATATATCTTAAATGACATTACATGACTTAATTGTAAAACTACATCATTATAGTTATTACATCAGTATAGCAGTAGTTAATTCGTTTTATAATAAGAATCGATTTTCTAAACGTTCGTTAATCCTCTTTTTTCACTCTTTTCACTCTCGATTCCGGGGTCCTCTTTTTTCACTCCTTTTATTCTCGGTTCCGGGGTTTAATTCTTTTCTAATCAGTGGTGAGGCTTGAGTTCTAATGTAAGGGACCTTACAACCTTAGAACTCAAGTCTGTATGTACCTCAATGATTTGATTTTGGATGTACCTCAATAATTTGATAAACACAGACGTAATATATATATATATATATATATATATATATATATATATATATAAACAAACACATTTACTCACACATATGATATATTGTTTATACAAATTAAAAAGTGGAAATTAAGAAAGAATTGTAGCTCTGTTTTGTTTAAGAAATAAAACTCGTCAAAATTTTTTTCTGTACTTCATTCGAAAATTTTAAGGATATTTATTCATTGGATCTAATATAAATAAGGCCATCGAACACATTTTGGTTGACTGTAATTTGTGAGTATTTCTTTAGGACAGATGTTGTAGTAATTATGATTTTTAATCTCTTTTATTTAACTTCATTTGTGTGTCAGTTGATATTTTGAAATAAATTTTTAACTACCTTTCTGACTAACTAGATATCTAAAATGTGGCATATAGATTCAGTTCTGTTGACAGTATTCAATCACAAAAAAATTATATTAAAAGAAAAAAAAATCTGTTTGGTAAAAGCAAAAATTGTTCAGCATACTTGGAATCCCAAAGGCAAATTTGAAACTAGTATCGCCATCTATTTGCAAGCGATATTACTAAAATCTCAGACAAAATTTGATCTGAACGTGAGAAAATGAAATACACGACTTTCTTTTAAAAGCATTCATTTTTTAATTAGTTAGTTTGAAATTTTCATATCAAGTCAATGGTGTAATAAAAGGTATTTATACTTTTCCCCCACATCAAAACTTGGCAAACCTAGCGTTTTTGGTACACTCAATAACTCAAATGAAACATTTTCTTTAAATATTTTCCTCATCGAATTCTGTAGAAAGATTCTCTTGTAATATTTAATGCATTTTTACCGGTCATTTACCAATTCAAAAAAACTCAAACTTTTATTTTTCTTCCAGCTGAACCGTCAAAAGGCTCGTCTATCTCTCGCCAACGCCGTGTACGACTGCCCGTCCATGCCGACGAGAAAGCTTATGCTGTATCGGGGAAGCATGAACTTCCGGCCACCCATCGAGATGTCGTGCATCGCCCCCAAGCTCACGGTCATCGACGAGGATGATCACGAGGACGAGTACGAGGACGTGGAGGTGGGCACTCCTCCGAGCAGCGACGACGACATGTTCAGCTCGGACGTCTCGTCGCTGTCCTCGTCGCTCGAGGAAGAAGACCTCCTAGTGGCGCGGCTTCGACACCATCTGTTCTCGATGAGGACAAGGAACTCGATAGGGGAGACGTCCGGCTCGGACGAGGACCTGAGCTCGGAGGACTCTAAAAGCAGCAACTCCGATGACCTCTCCTGATGCGAAGCCCGCTCGCTCAATCCAAACATAACCACGCCTTTTTACAATGCCAAAGTTTTAATTTTTTTGTAAAAACAGGACGATCAGTTGTACATATGTTGTTATTATTGTTGATTTGCTTCTTAGAAAAAATTACGATTGGAGTACAAATTTTTTTTTCTCTTCTTTTACCTCGTTTCCTTCAGAAAATGAATGTTGTGGTTATCAACACTAGTAGAGATGTGCAGCTCGTGAGCTTTAAATATCTTTTAAGTATACATGCATGCATGTATATTTTATACATTGAATTCAATTTAAGCTTCTGGAAATCATATTTACTTGATTGATATGTACTTAATAGTTTCGATTAACTTTCAAATGTTTTCTATTTTATTAATTTATAATTGCAAGGTGTCCAGCAAACGGGAGGGAATTCGGCAATTCTAGAAATATCAGGAAATTTTTAAATCATTAAAAAAATTGCAAAAAAAAAAAAAAGCCTGAAAAGTAATTAATTCCGTCAGTCAAAATTTAAATAAAAAATAACAATCTTTAATCGCAGATTTCTTGTGCATTCTTTTAAAAATACTTATTCGCTGTTAAATGTAAATATGGAGAAACAAAAGGGAATTTTCAGAAAATAAAGACATTGGATTGGGGATTTTAACTGTTTATATTAAAATTCAAATTTATATCTAAACTAGTTTTTATAAAAGAATTAAAAGAAATTGGCTATTAAATAGTGTGAATATATCAGGAAATTATCACGTAAATTTCTAAATGAATTTCACTGGACCCCTTGACTTAAAGAGAAAAAAAAAAGACAATTATGAGCTTAAGAGCTGCATTTATGGATAATTCCAACAACCCCAGAACTAGAACTTATCTTCCCGTCGAACTTAACAGTAGTTGAATAATATAGAGAATTCTAGAGAATTCTTTAGACAGAATTTCTAGCGCACTCTATTATTTATTTCTCTTTTAAAGTTAGATTTTTCTTTACAAATTCAGAATCTCTATATAAATAAAAGTGCCGAAAGTGAAAAGTATTGTATTGTTACAAAAGTCTACATAATTTATTTAAATACAAAACCATACGTACTGGAAGTGTAGTTAGGAGTTTTGTATTAAAAAAAAAAATCTTTAAAATTATGAAAATTTTGTATTTTTATACATTGTTACCGAAAGTCATTGTTAAAAAAAAATATATTTGTTTTTTTTTCATGCTGTTTGTATCATGAACTAGTTTTTCCTCAATTTTTGCATTTCATCAAAAGCTCAAAACTGTTTCAAATTATTTTAAAAGCATTTATATAAATATATTTGTATATTATAAAAGTATAAAAAAAAGTTTCTATAGAAAAATATTTCATGTACATTAATTTTCGATATTTTCAAAAAATGTTTTCTGTTTATTAATTATAGTTATGAAATCTTTTGTATAGTATTTGAAAAAAAAAAAGATTTTTTTTTCTGTCAATTCTCACAAGGATTTACGAAAAAAAAATAGTCGAATAATAACATGTAATCTAAATTAATCAAAAGTAAAATCTTGTATTAATATAAAATTCATCCATTATGAAAACTGTAAAAATTATTCTGCATAGTTTTCATATCTTGACATATTCTGTAATAAATTATTTTACCCGTTAATACCTGTAATTAAACTGACATGAGAACGTTTCCTGGAAGCTTTTAAAATAATAATACTAGTTACTCCATTCACTCTTTAAAAAAATCTTATTTATTTATTTTTATTTATTTTTTTTTTTTTTAAGCGTAAGTTATTTCAATCGACTGATTCCCAAACTGTAATTTATTTTGTTTTCTGCAGCCCGTCTCGGAAGAGATGTGCGTGCGTGCATGTTTGTTTGGTAATTCTACGAGATACGTCTTCCTCCCTACCTAGTCTCTTAGAAATGCCATGTTTTAACTTATTTTGCCAGTCATTTTTTCATTTGTGATGACTTTGTACATATGTACAAATATTTTTTGAGCTTTGTTAATGTTAAAAGTTCTGTAAATATTGTTTGTGTAAATAAATGTTTTAGTTTAAAATATAGTCTCCTCATTTTTTATATCTCGACTCTCATATTATTTTGGAACAGATGCATTATAGACGCCGGTCTCGTCAGCCATGTTTTTTTTTTGGCGACCAATAGAAAAACACACGTTTTGAAAAATCGCCAAGTAGAAAAACATGGCGGCGGTCACATCGCATATTTGAAACACAACATTAACAAAACTATACTTTAAAAGAAAAAAAACAGATTAACAATTTAAAGCATTATTAAAATTAAATTTGCATACTAATTATCATTTTTTACGTTATTAAAAAAATAAATAACAGATTAGTAATATGATATATATCAACAGAATAAACACAATATACAGCATTTTAATAAAGACTAATATTATAAAAAATCTAACATGTGAGGGGAGGTTCTCCCCTCAATCTAACATGTGAGAGGGGTTCCCCCCCTCAACCCTCCCTTATATTAAAGGAAAAGCAAAATAAATTTAATAAAATATGAAAATTGGAAAGGGTAGCGCCACAAACATTCTTCAACACTCTTACCTCCCTTAAAAAAAACTTTGTGAAATAATTCTTTTTTACCAAAAAAAAAAAATCTCAGATTCGGAATACCGTTGTTCCCACACACTTGGAGTTTAAAATGAAATGCAAAACCCACCTCACACCTAAGAATATCCTGATACTTTTTAACAATTTCAAAAATCGTAAGAACCGTAACTTCACCCGTCATAACTAAATCCCAGAAAATAAGAACAAAACAAAAATGTTCCAAACCAAAACATCTTGTTTGATTTAGAATATCCTGATACTTTTTAACAATTTCAAAGATATTAAGAACCGAAATAACTTCCCCCGTCATAACTAAATTAACTAAATCCCAGAAAATGATAAGAAAAAATAATACCACCTGACCTAGGCTACTCAAGGTCAAAGTAATTGCGTTTAACGGAGTACCTAGCGAAGTGTAAGGTCTTCACTTTAACATCCGAACGTAAGTATATCAAAATACAAATTTAGGCCTCTAGGCAAAAAGTAATTCAAACAAAAATTGAATACACTCCAGCTCACAAGGAAGCGAGGAGGTGAGATCGTTCTCATAAAAATTTATGAGTAACCAACGCGTTGTCTAATTAGGAGATAATTAGACTGGAACCTTGACAATGATCATTCGGTATGGTTAACAACAATGCATGGATTCAACGACATGAAGCTCAGAATATAATAAAAAAGTAATACAATAATAAAAAAATAGGGACAGTAAAAAATTGCAATGCGGTACAGCAAATAAAAATAAGCAAAAAGTGACAACACTAACAAAAAGATATATTTTTGATTTTTATAAAATTAAGTATTTTTTCAGTTTTTTAATTTTTTAAACATAAAACAAGACAAAACATTACGCAAAGTAAAAAATAAACGAAAGCAAAGTAGCGGAATGATACGATACCCCAAAAATTGGAAAATGAAAAATTAATAGAAAATAGCCAAAAGATACAGAAAACGGTACTTAACTATAAAAAAATAGCAAAAAACAATTAGGCAGTATAACCTTAAAACAGAATTTTAAGAAAATTTGACCAAGGCTACTGTGAACCAAAAGAACAGCTAAGATGCAACTTTCTCGAATAGTGCCGGGTACTGACGTCAGAAATCACGTGCATCAATGGGGTGCAAGAACAAATTAGAGCTGCCATACCCCACCACCAATGTCAGGGCAAATACACCAACCAATTCATCGCCCCATAAAATCGCCAAATTTGGCGACAAAAAAAACCCCAAAAAACACGGCGTCTAAAATGCATCAGTACCATAATTTTACAAAGGATCTTATACTGGTTTCATTCAGGAATGAAAATTATATTTGTTCTTCCATGCAATCTACAATATTTAAAGAAGTGCCTCGTTAGTTCGGTCAACAAAGGTGTCGATCTTGTAATCGAAGGATTGCGAGTTCGAAGCCGCCACATTAACCGAGCAGCGCGGTTGGACTTTGTGATCAAAGGCTTATGGGCAGCAGCACGACCATGAAAACCAAGCAGATGTGCTTCCTTACGGATGGTATTCATTGAAAATTTACTCCTGGATGCCTGTTGAAACTCCTCGTGTATGAGGGCCATCGGTTGGGTGCGGTTCTTCCGAATTTCACTGGACAGTACTCGTCGGTCTCTATCTCCCAGTTTCGTTGGTCTGCGGACTCGGGGCACATTCCGACAATCACCGCTCACCTTCCCCTTCTTAATCACATAGGCCACTGTCGATTTTGAGTACTGCAGATCGCTCGATATGTCCCTTAAAGATCGGCCACATTTGTGATACCCGATAATTATACCTTTCTCGAAATCAGAGAGCTCCGAACTGCGCGGTATCTTGCATGCGACTAATGCCGATGCTGTTCCTTGCACGATGTATACCGGCGGAGGCCGTGACGTACCTCAGGACCGCAGATATCGTCATTTGCATAGGTGGCCAAATACTAATTGGTAGACAGTGTACAACACAGTTGAGAAAAGAAATCTTTTTTGCATCTTGAAGACAATGTGGAAATAATCATTCTGATGTCCCATCATTCAAAATAGAAAAAAAAAGATGACGATATATGGCATAATAGGTGTACAAGGAGGTTATTTGGTGTATACATCAAATATTTTCTACCGAAAAACAAAATATTGTCTGTTGTAGAAGGATCTATTTTCTATTATTGTACCAAAATTTAAAAGGGAAAATTCTATAGAATTAAAAAAAAAAGACTTAACTCACGAAGAGTATCAAATTTATACTTTGAAAATAATTCAATAGCCACATATGTTAATTATTCAGTAATCTAAATTTAAAAGATTAAACTGTATCCCTATTATCCCAAAAGTTTCCTCTAAAAAGCTATTGCTTGAGATATTAGTCCTTCAAAAGTATGCCATACAAGCGTAATCACGTTATATAAGAGTTTGTGATTAAAATAATTTACCTTTCGGTAAAAAGAACTTCCCGTTCGAGAAGCAGAAACCCTTTTAAATTAGCGGCAGCTGCAAAATGCCATATAACAGGTGTCAGGTCTAAATGAGAATATATGTTTAGCTATAATGAAGAATTTATGAATGTCCTTCACTACATAAAATGTTTATACAATTGTGCACATTTTAATAAACTTTATTATTCTTTACTGGATTTCTATCATTTCCTTTCAATGATTGCCTAAACAAGAGTTTCTTAAACTGTGATATTAAGGGAGCTGCAGTAGGTGTTGCCAAAAATTTTACCCACTTTGATATTTCGTATATTTTATAATAATTTTACAATTACCACATATTTCTACACAATGTATCTGAAAATAGGTAATAACAATATAAAAGAAAAGAAAAAATTTTAACATATTTTTTTATAATAGGAACTTTTCACTTGCTTTGCATGTAACACTGTCGTCAAAGGCAATGCGTTTGCAAGATAAGAGTGTTTTCATGTCACATGTGCCTTGTTATTTAAAATGACAAAGACGTGTTTATGGGGGTCGGGGGGATCTGGAGATCCCCCCAAAATATTTTCAATGGGTACACTACAAGATTATTTAAAACCGTGGCCACTCCAATGATCTCGAGTGAAGAAGGATCACAGTCTTAACAGAATTGGAAATCACTTTTATTTTTTCTGGAGTAAATACTGGTTGTATACAACGGGATTCTAATTCTTCCAAAACAAGTCGAAATGTAGAGGATTGTTGCTTGCATAAAATCACCACGACGATCACAGTCGGAAAAGAGATTAAATAATCTCACAAAATGGGGAGACCTTTCAAGGGTACAATGCAAACCCAATCTATCCCCCGTTTCGTATCCGAGACCCTACCGCTCATTATGTGAGCGGACTTTACGAGTCTCCCGAACGTAATCACTAAAACGATGGATCGGGTCAAAAGTCGCGGAAGCCTCCACGAGGTCAAAGCATCTCCGTAAAAAAAATGTCGAAAAGCCCCGAATAGCAAAATTCTAGGCTTTTTATACCTGAGGGTTAGTTAAGGTCCCGCCAACCGTTTTTTGGTCAGTTACGATTCCAGTTAACTGAGAACTCCAGCTAAGGTTACAGCTAGATTTTTTAGTTGAATTCTCATTCGTTAGCTGTCCCGATTCCGAACTTCTCCAGGAAATCCATGGGATCATTACCGCAACCGATCAGGGGCTTGATGCCTATTCAACCTAACTATCAACATCCCAGACAGGGCGTCGCCGTGCTATTGTAGCCGGATAGAAACAAGAGGAATTCAGATCAGCTGATTTTGATCTTTTGTGTTCTGAACAAAAGGGGTTATCACAAAACTTATTAAAATTTGTGGAGATTATTCAAAACCTTCGTAATACAATTAGTCACAAGAGGAGGACAAATTTTGCATTATTTTCAGTACATATAGGCATATCTGTAAATGTAGATGAAAGTTTGAACGAGCTGCGCTTAAAAGCTACAAAAATTATATAATTACGTTCTATAAAACAAAACGGTCGTTGTGAACGACCGTTTATACAAAAAAAAAAATGCTCTACGGTTTCAGTTATTAAAAACGACCGTTTATAAATGACTCATTATGCCATACTGTTTCTAAAATTTATTATCCTAAAGGATATGAAATTTTGTAAAAGAAAATTAAAGGAATGTCATTGCTCTTTTCTCAATGTTTTTGTCCTAGTCATTCATAAAATTACTATAAATTCGTCTGGTAAGTACTAATGCGTGAATTCAATAGAGTCCAGTATTTGCCAAGCAAATTTAAACCTCAGAAAAACGGAGTAAATTAAAGACACATTTGGGTTGCAATTTTTTTTTCAAGATACAATGAAATGACGTATAGCGTTGTTGATCTGTATTAGGAACAAAAAAGCTAGGTATGTATGTAAGTATGCATGTACTTGATATAATGAATATTTTTTTATGAGATTGAAAGTACACTGCTCTTTGGATTAAGACTTTTGACCCTGCGCAAAAAAAAAAGTTTTTCCTAGTCACAAATGATATTAATATATATATATATATATATATATATATATATATATATATATATATATATATATATATATATATATATATGCGTATATATGTATATATGTAATATTAAAATCCCTTATTTACATATTTTAATATTAATTTAATAACTTTTGTTCATAAAGTACGTTAGGTGTTTGCGCGGTCATTCTGATTTTTCCCTCCAGACACGCTATAGACTTAATTCAGCCTCTGTATATAATTCTTTAGCCAATAGTTAGCGTTTTCTCTTCAAACGTGGGTATTCTTTTATCACGTGATCACTTGTATTTAGGGATTATTCGTAGTCTTTTTACCTGAGAAATCCCTACTTGTAAAGGGTGTGTGTGCAGGATCACATTGTCTGTGTACACGAACGACATTGTAAAAGTGCTTGCCTGTTGTATGGATTTCATGTATCTCACCAGAAATAAAATATGTTGTGCTTTTGAATGAGGCTCGCCCTTATTACATACATATATATAAATATATATGTATATGTAAGTATATATATATATAAATATATATATATATATGTGTGTGTGTGTGTGTGTTACGAATAAATTAAAAAATAGATCTCATTTTATTCACAAAACTCTCTACAAGCTATTACATTATGCAAAAAAAAAATTCCAAAAGTCAAGCATTTTAACCGCATTTAGCAAATAAAAGAAAGGTCTAAAATTAATTATCTAATAAAGAAAAGTAATGAGTTTTAAAACATCCGTTACAAATCAAGACATATAAAATAAAACATTACTTCTTTCACTAAATCCTAACAAAGAGAGTTCATTCAATGAATGATAACTTTCATTGTGGAAGATGACGTCAGACTATAAACAAATAACAAACGCATCTCAGTGGTATAAATTCGATCCATTTAAGAAAAGGGATCTAATAATGAACTCGATTAATCCGCGATGTAACGTCACAGAAATAGACCTATTGTTGGAATGAGGTGTAATTCTCCTTAATTAATCAAAGCGAGATCTAAGGTTTCATTTCTCCAATAACGGTCCATTATGGCTTTTCTCATTATGAATTGTTGAACACAAGAATCTATTCTTAGAATAGCCAGACATTCCATAACAATAAGACACGACGTATCGAATAAAACCAACAGAGTGAAACCGCACGCTATGAAAAAAGATAACGGAGTACTGGTTTGTTTGAGACACTGGGCAAAAACACAATATCGATTTTCTTAGGACGGGTTTTAGAGGTTATAGAAAGGCCAGTTTCATTTTTCTACAGTTACAGTGTAAGTGTAAAGGTTATATTGATGTTCTCCTGAGAGGAGAACACTTCTTCAGATTGCCTTCCTATAGAGCTTATTTTTCAGGAATTTCAATACATAGTATTTTTTACGGAGCGCCAATTTCAGTAGTTCTACCGTAATGTTCATCGAGCATCACTGACGAGTTTTAGAGGTTATACAAATGTATAACCTCTAAACTCGTTTACCTACTCGGTAGCCTCAGTGGTCAATTTAGGTTAGGGGTTACAGTTTACGCCCTCAGAGAAGAGGCCTGACCAATTATAACTCTACATGGCCATATCGGACAATTTAGGAAACTTCCAAACAAAAGGGTAATGCAAAATGACCCGGGAATTTTTAGCCCTTGATTTAAGTTTTGAAAACCCCTAAGAATTTTCCTTACACACACACACACAAATAAATAAATATATATATATATATATATATATATATATATATATATATATATATATATATATATATATATATATATATATATATATATTATATATATATATATATATATATATATATATATATATATATATATATATATATATATATATATATATATATATATATATATATATATATATATATATATATATATATATATATATATATATATATATATATATATATATTATACAGATATATACATTATCATATATAGATCTAACTGAAAAATTGAATTCCGGAATCCTTCTGTACACTTGTAACACAAAACATTAAAAATTAAACAATGATAACTTTATACTGATAATATTTTTAGAAATTTCATTTCATCTCGACATAAACTACTAGCTAAGAAAATATTTCTATTTCATAATACTCTTGAAGTTGTGAATGAAAGCCAGAATGATTTGTAAAAATAATAAAAATAAAAACAAAACTCGATAGGAGCAGAAAAGAAAAAAAAATCTGACACGACGGGAGTATAAAACAAGAAAAAAAGTAAATAAATAGAAAGTTTTTTTTTCTTCTTTGAGTTTCGGGGTTACCGAACTTGTCATTCATATGAAAATCTTCAAGGACAGAAAATCGGAGTGTGTTTGCTGGTACATCAGAACGGAATGTTCTCTGATGCACCCCACTCTCATTCAATGATATACATTTATAGATTCTTCTCATTGCTTACTTTCTCCTAATCCACACACAGACATACATATATGCAACCTATTTAAATTAACTTAAACGCATCTGAATTATTTTTCCAAATTTTATTTAAATTTCGGTATGGAAAAAAAATCTCCATTTAAGCGTGAAATTTTTGCCTTGTTCCCATCACAAAAGTTTGTCGAACGATGGCCGATTGGTTAGGGTGCTGGCCTTCGGTACCGGAGTTCGTGAGTTCGAATCCCACAGTGGCATGGATGTTCGTAGCCGTTAGGAATCGGGTTTAAGCTCTAGATCCCGTTCTCATTAGCCCTCGTGTTGTAAAAAGTTAACCGAAGCACTCCCAACCAAACGAAACCCATCAGTAAAATCCTAGTCCAGGTTCTCTTGTTCATATGTAATCACATGAGATTCGGTTGCTCCATTCGGATCTTGCAATTCTGAATGACCAACTGGCCCACTGACAAACCCCAGAAATGCTGAATTGACTAAATTGCTGGATATGGGTGCATCCGTCTTGCTATGAGTCAAGTTTCTATCAATGCTTTGCTACCCGACATATTTGGCTATCGTACGAGCCAGAACCACTCTATTTTCCAAGCCTTAATATGGGTAAAATGAAGATAATCGATAAGGTAATCGATTCGTCGACTACAGGAATTTTGCCGAACCCAGTCCCCCCCAAAAGTATATATATATATATATATATATATATATATATATATATATATATATATATATATATATATATATATATATATATATATATATATATATATGTGTGTGTGTGTGTGTATGTGTATGTGTATGTGTATATGTATATGTATATATGGTACAGATGCAGTATAAACGCCGTTTTTTTTTGTCGCCAAATTTGGCGATTTTATGGGGAGATAGTGGGTTAGTGTGTTTTCCTTGATTTTAGTGATTGGGTATGGCAGCTCTAATGTGATTTAGTTAAGACGTGTGAAGTTATTTCGGTTTTTACTACTTTTGAAATTGTTAAAAAGTATCAGAATATTGTAAATCAAACAGGATGCTTTGGTTTGGAGTATTTTAGTTTTGTTTTTGTTTTCTGGGATTTAGTAATTTAACTATGGCGGGTATGGCGGTTCTTACTATTTTTGAAATTGTTAAAAAATATCAGGATATTCTTAAGTGTGAGGCGAATGTTGCATTTCATTCTAAACTCAAAGTGTGTAGAATCAACGGTATTCCGAATCTGAGATATTTTTTTGGGGAGGGGGGAAGAATTATTTCAAAGTTTTTTAAGGGAGGTAGGGGTGTTGAAGAATGTTTGTGGCTCTACCCTTTCCAATTTTCACATGTTATTAAATTTATTTTGCATTTCTTTTATTACAAGTTGGGGTTGAGGGGGAGGGGAACCCCCTTATATGTTAGACATTTTATAATATTAGTGATTATTAAAATGCTATATACTGTGTTTATTCTGTTGATATATATATCATAAATATTACTAACCTGTTATTTTTTAAATTACGTAAAAAAGGATAATTAGTATGCTAATTTTATTTTAATAATGCTTTAAATTGTTAATCTGTCTTTTTTATCCGTTGAAGTTTAGTTGTGTTAATTTTGTGTTTCAAATATGCCATGTTAAAGCCGCCATGTTTTTCTACTTGGCGATTTTTAAAAACACTCGTTTCTCTGTTGGTCGCCAAAAAAAAAACCATGGCGGACGGGACCGGCGTCTATAATGCATCTGTTCCATATATATATATATATATATATATATATATATATATATGTGTGTGTGTGTGTGTGTGTGTGTATATACATACATATATACATACACACATACATATATATATGTGTGTATATATATATATATAAACATACATATATACATACATATATACATAAATACACACACATACACACACACACACACATATATATATATATATATATATATATATATATATATATATATATATATATATATATATATATATATGCACAATAAAACCTGTAGAAATAAAAGAGGGAAATTATACATCGTACCTATTTTTTAAAATAATTATTAAAACTTTCCTCCACTTAATTAATAAATTTGAAGGAAAGTTTCTTCATTTTAAATTCGAATATAGCATATAAAGAAGTTTCACCCAAAAATTTAACTGCATATTTTACTTGGTTATAAAAGTATATTGCATTCGTCACCAAATTATTATTACTTGAATATAATGAATCATTTATTTATGGGAGTAGCTGTTGGCGCTGAAATAGACAAATTATTTTTGATGATTTTACGGGTTTTGAAAATCGCCAATTCGACCGTGTCAATGTAACTTTCACACTGCGTAATATCGTTTTCATATTCTTCATCCGAAAACAAATTATGTATTTCATTATCCACAATTTTTAAATCATTTAAAACTGCTACTAACCTGTCGTATGTATATTCAAGCTTCTCAAAGGAATCCTCATCTTTAAATTCGGTGATTTCAGTTGAAAAGCGTGTTATATTAGCTCGTATATTTCTTCGTTTCCTTCCGTTTCAACAACAATTTTAATTCTTCTGGCGTCGCCATTTTCAAAAAACAGTTGAAAAATCAAAATTAATAAATTCTTTTACCGTAAATATGTTCGACGGGTAATGTTTCGGCACCATATGTTGAAATTACCATATAACAAATTAAATGCCTTTAAAAAAACGTATAAAACTGTTTGTATAAAACACAGAGTAAATTTTTGAACAACTTCATTTTTAAACTCTTTATTCGTTATTAATACAGAAACTTGAGCGAGTGCCAAACGATAAATCAAAATCTAAACATTTTAATAATAAATAAAACTTAAAAGAAAAATAATAGTCATTTAAATTATGACGTCATCAGATCAGATTTCGATTTCTCCACAACTTCCATTGTCATCACACGTGACCCTTGTTGGATTGAAATAGCATAAGCTATTTGATTTTGCTAATAAGGCAATTTGTCGCAACGTCACGAATTACTATAATGCCCTTCCCATTCGTTTTCATGTTTACAACAGCCAATAGGCAAACAATAAACTGCCCTTCCGTTTGAAACTAAAGCCAGAATTGTCATAATTTGAGAATTTGCCCTACTGCTTGAAATCGCCTTATAATGGAATAGTTCAATAGCAGTAAAGAGTTATGATACAGAAAATAGAAAATCACTTTAAGAATAATCATTTAAGATTTGTAGATTTTCACGAGGATACTAAAAGAAAGTGTTCAAAGATATCCTGATATCATTCGTTAAAGATATTCAATGGATATTTTTATAGCTTGCCTTATGTAACAAGCTATCCAGCTATACAAATATAAACATTAAATAATTTGAACATGTACCATTAAAGATTATGTTCGGCAGAGTCCAGTCCTAGTAAACGACTTCTTTGACATTAAGAAAGTTAGCTTATAAGTTAATATCCAACCTCATCTAAGCAGCAGCAGTGATCTGCTAAAGGTCTTATCCCGCGTCATCATGTATGCAACTCAACATTTTGAACCTGTTAAGAGGCTTTATCACACGTCTACCTGAACCAAGATGAGTCGGTTTAAAAATGTTTGTTGTCACACAAGAAAACAGAGCATTCTTCAGGGGAAAAGAAGTCGTAAAATGAATCTATTGCTTTTTCAATGTGTACGTGTGATAAGACCTTAATAACGTTTAAAATCTTCTTCGATTTTTAAGAAGGATAGCTAGTAAAAGCACAACTTCCACCGGTTTTGTAATTTGTAATCTGTTTTCAACTGATGTCATTCTAGCAGTTTCGGATTGATTACGTTGGAACGTTGGGATCTTATCGTCCCCTTTTCGATTTTAAAGCTATGCATCGAATGGGGTGTTCTACTGTTTTATCACTTGGGTCACATGGGTCAAGGTAATTGGGTTTAACGGAGTACCTAGCGAAGTGGAAAGTCTTCACTTTAACCTCCGAACGTAAAACAGATCAAAACATCCATTTAGGCCTCTAGGCAAAAAGTGATCCAAACAAAAATTGAATGCACTCCAGCTCACAAGGAAACGAACAGGTGAGAACGTTCTCATAAAAAATTATGAGTCACCAACGCGTTGACTAATTAGGGGATAATTAGACTGGAACCTTGACAATGACTATTCAGTATAGTTAACAGCAATGCATACTATTCAATACAACGTGGAGCTCAGAAAAAATAAAAAATTATACAAAAAGTTACAGGGACTATAACAAAAGCAACTTAGTATAGCAGATAATAAAAAATAATCAAAAAATGACAACACTAACAGAGAGATATATTTTTGAATTTTACAAAATTTTAAAATATTTATTTAGTATTTTTTCAATTTTTTTATAAACATAAAACGAGACAGAGCATTACGCAAAGTACAAAATAAACGAGAGCAAAATAGCGGAATGATACGAAACCCAAAATATTGGAAAAAAATAAAACAAAAATAGCCATAAAGTACAGAAAACGGTACTTCACCAATAAAGCAGCAAAATACAAAAAATTTAGGCATAAAAACCTAAAAACGTAATTTTAAGAGAAATTAGAAGTCGATGTCATCGCCGGGGTGTTTTATCACTGTTACCTCAAAACAAAGATAAGGAAAATGTTATCCGAAAAGTTTCTCAAAGTTATCCGTGAAAGGCAAAAATTTTTGATTTCGAGAGACAATCGGTTAGTAGATGAGCTAGAATAGAATAAAACATGCCCTTTTACTTTTACAAGAGTTCAAAATATTTGGTCTTCTCAATCCAGTCTTTCGGCGTTTTCTTTGTGTTCCCTCAGAATTAAGTATAGCTTAAGGATAAAATACTTCTCTGACGTACTCGAAAGTTATTTCCTTTCTATTCTTTCGAAGACAATCGTAAGAAATCCTGGAATGATTATCCATTTTACTTTTGCTCGCCTGCATTTTTTGTGTGGCCAGGCTCCTGATTTATGTTTCGCGAGCGATTTTTTCAGGCACATAAGAAAATGGCGAAATAATGAATCACAGACATTAAGAGATATACCATACAATGGAAAGTATACCATGAGATTACTCTGAGATTCAAACCTTTTATTGTTTAAGAACCTGAAGCCAAAATCTATAAAAATATACTTGGTATTTGTAATAAGGAGACCAATCGTCCCTTTTGGCAGTTCTGTACAAGAAGTGTCCTTCTAGATGTATGTTACCTCCATGGTTTTAGATATTTTTTTCTTTTTCAAAAAGGATAGAAGTAGTGGCAACAGTGTAACATTGCGAGAAAAAAGTATAGAATAAAAAATTGATGTGAAGTACGCAATGACCAAAGATGTGTTTTTATTTTGGCGTATTTATTTATTGAAGTTATTTGTATCAGAATTCCTTTAAGTGATCGGATTTAATACGGAATCTTTCACGTTTGTATTGATGTTATTTTGTTTACGAATAAGAATTCCGTTGATAGACGAAACCGTAAGTACGGGACATTTCCCAACAATGTCCTTCTTTTCCGACACACTAGATGATCTCTCTCTCTTTTTTTTTTGAATATTTAAAAGCTAATTTGTAAAACTTTACATATTTAATAACAAAAGTTCCCCATGATGATTTAAAAAGCTCTTATTTTATGTAGGCAGTAACTGTTGGGATATCGTATCCAGTTAAGAAATTCAAATTTCATTTCTTTCACTCTATTTGGCTGAACGTTGGCTCAGAACGTTCGCATTAACTATTATGGAAGAGTTAGAATATTTATTGAGCTTATTTTCATGTAAAGGAGGCAGTTGTCCTGAAAAGGTTGGGAACCTTTGTGTTATCGTATCTAAAAGACATATTGATGCGACAGTATTCTTGTTTTGCAAAAGTAAGAACAAATACATCATTATCGACAAAAAGCTATTTTTCTATGAGTTGACAAGAAAGTCGAATGTAGCCCGATTATTCAAAATATTTTCACAGTAAATTCTCAGCATATTAAAATTAGAACTCCATTACTGTAACATTAAAATGTCATTATTTAGGCTTTTTCACCTTTGGTTATGCATTGCAAGATGGACTAAGTGATTCATAAATGTAGAGTATGTATATACTAACTATGCATATATATATGTATGAGTATACGTATACTTATATACATATACATACACACACACATATATATATATATATATATATATATATATATATATATATATATATATATATATATATATATATATATATATATATATATATATATATATCGTATCCAGTGGTAGGCGAATGGAAGAAGCAGGCTTTCCAGGTAAATCATCTCTTTATTTCAAATTATAGTTTCCTTTTTAAAGCGTCACTTGCGCCATTTCCATTTATTCGTGGTGAGGCTAAGCGTGGAGTATGTTGACAGCTCGATGTCTTCGCGAGAACTGCCCTTATCTCTTTGCATACTCATCACATTCCTACAGTATGCTTCCGCTTGACCAGATCATCCTAAAAGCTTACGCGAGCTTGGGTTTTCTTCATTTATTTTGTTACTAAGAAAGAGTTCCCTTTTTAATTATTCACAACTCGCTTAATTCCCCCCCCCCTTTTTAGACCTGACATACATATATATATATATATATATATATATATATATATATATACATATATACATATATATATATATACATATATATATATATATATATATATATATATATATATATATATATATATATATACACTATATACACACACATGAAGTCTTGAGGTGAATAACAAAGGCTTTCAATACTAGAATTATTTCGCCATGGTTCAGTATACTTTTAAAATGTACCAGTACTTTGTTTGAAATCTTTTCTCAGACTGAACCTCGTTCTAATGAAGCAAAACACTAAAACTATTTCTTTTGCCACTACGGCACATTCCATTAAAGGCAGAGAGTGTTTTGATCATCACGCATACTACTGAAGTTTTAAAAAAAATTCTAAAAACGAGTGGCGTTCTTTGAGGCACTACTTCAGAAAACATTCGATTTCTCGTAGCAGTGCAATCGCCACTTAACAAATCACGTGAAATCCCTTTAGTGAAACATGCAACTTGTGAGAAATTATTTGTTTTCCCAATTTCATTGATGGATTGGTCAACAGAAAAGTTTTCGGAGAATTAATTTTTGTTATCACACTCAGCGATTGTTTTCTTTTTTCCCGATTTCATACAAAACTGACTTCGCGAAATTTTTTATTTGATTAGATCCGAGATTGTCGAAATGGCACAGCTGCGTTTTCGAAAAGTACCAGTTTTTTTCGAAGACTTTCGAAAAAGAAATTTAAATTTCACAAAAAGAAGAGCGTAATATTTTGTCTCGTCACTGCTTATCAGAAGAATCGAAGTCCTTGCAAAAGGTATCAAATTTGTTTATGACCTGAAGGAAATTCTTCGATTCAACCGAAAACGGAGACTGGAATAGCGTCGTATTTTCTTAAATGAACACTCACCCTCTAAAATTCCCCGAAACATGAAATCAATCTGATTAAATGAATGCCATCTTATTAAATTATTTATATTAGTAATTTAAACTATTTATATTAGTAATTTAAACTTAATTGTATTTTTTATGCGTGACGGTGTTATCAATGAGTGTCACTGAGAAAAAACATAATAAACGTGTGGAAGTTTTTTTTAATTAAATGCTTACATCTTTCTAATTACAATTACTTTTTACCTAAAATTCCCACAAACATTGGATATATATTACACAATTATGAAATCTGCAAATGATTGCATATTATATACGGTTTTTTTATGCAGGTGACAATACAGACAAATAACTTTATGCCAAACACAACTGCGAAACCGTTATTCATTCAACACCACCCGACGAGCACGCGTAGCTTATAGAATTATATGGACGAATATTGATGTACCGAGGTACTTTCCCACGATGGTCAGCATGTGCATGCACAGCTGTGGAAGAAATTTCCAAGAAGAATTTAGGTGCAGCTGTTGACTTCGTGCTTTAGGGACCCCTGCAGAGAAGTTATAGATCACGGAATGGCGCAAGCGTAACGGTCAAGCTCTCACAGAGATGTAACCGGGAGTTATGGGGGTTAGGGGCTAAAAAATAATGTCAGATTTCACAAAGGGGGCTGTTTTAATGAGCCCTCCTGCAAGCCGAAGGGGGTGCAGATGTGGGAACATTTTACCAACAATCGATTGGCAAAGAAGAAAAAGGGGCTTTAAAACCGAGGTGATGAATTGAGAAAGAGGATACTAGGTCGGGATTGAAGAATTGCTGGACATCCAGAGAGCCCGGACCAGCAATCGAGTCGCGAACCCGCATGCCAGCATAGACGTACAGCAAAATAACGTCCTCTACGCCAGTACCGATGCCCTTTACACCCTAAGTCCAGCACCGTCGTACTGATGAAAGCCCCAGCCTGCCGCCTGTAATTACTGAAGGTAAACTTGATCTTATTCATAAATCATTACCTCGGGTCTCGGAATCTTTTGATTAGGGAATAACGCATAAAAAGAAAAAAGAAATTAATGAATTGTTGTAATGATAAACGCAGAGTAAAGAAATGTTATATATAGATATTAATTAAGAAATAATGTTTGTAAATAATTAGTGTACATAATAAATGTTTTAGTTCAAATATAAGGTATGATTTTATTACTGTGTTTCCCCCTTAAGAACAGACACTGGTATTTACAACACTAACACCAGTGTCCGTTGTGATACTATAGTGTATTATCATTACAACAGTAGAAATTTTGTATAAACCCCGAAGACGGCTTCTTAAGGAATATACCTTCGAAAGCCCTCATTACGAAGTGGCAAAATTCTCAGGGGTTTTGCACTCTACGATCAGGGGTAAAACATACCATATGTCTCTGCTTTTCTCCTTCTCAAAGCCTCCTCTAAACTAACCACTGGGGATAGCGTTCCCGCCTTCAGGTAAGAAGTACCTCACGGCTAGTTGAAGAAGTTGCGAACCAAAAGTGAATACAGGCTGTTGGAGACAGATTTATCAGAGATTTTCTCACTCTCTTGAACTGTTAAGGAGATCGAATTGGAAACTCTTCCAACTGAAGCTGTGGCAATAAATACCTTTCGTCACTGAAACAGTTCCTTGCTTTATCACACCAACTGGCCATAACTGCAACCCCCTCCCCCGTTTGTACACTTGTAGTTGAACTCCCCGTGAACTAAAGGAGGTAAACTAATTAAACACAAAAACACAATTTTTAAATTTCAAAATATATTTCAATTAGAAAAATGTACGTACATAATGTTATTACATTAACCATTAAGTTAATTACATTTTAAAGTGATTTTCAATTTTTTTTTTTTTGTTTATACGCATTGTTCCTTTTACGGGCGCCAATATCACGTCATCTTCTGAGCATCACTTCCTCGGCTGGAGCCGCTGTTAGTCTACTGGCCTCATGGCAGTCTCTAGCGATTCTAAATTTATTCTATATTTTATTCTATAATTTATTCCATCTTAATTTATTTCTATATTATTCTAAATTTATATATTTATCACGTTATCTTCTTATTTAATTATTTATTATTTTTTGAGAGGGGGGTAGTCGCTTTTAACTCGGATATGTGGAATTCTCGAACAATTAAGACTCGAATTATAGAACAGACTCTACTGTATATGTATG
>CM063508.1:182112329-182117329 GCA_032207245.1 Pardosa pseudoannulata | reverse complement strand
AATAGTGTTAATTATAAATACTCAACGAATAGAACTGTTAATAAAATTAACGAAAGACCTATTAGCTGCTATGGCTGTGGGAAACCTGGTTTCATAAAGGCAAAATGCCCTACGTGTTCCCCAAACATTTAAAGTTGATTCCGCCCAGGTTAGTTGCTTGAAATTTCAAACGTGTGCGATACAAGAACCCAAGGCAATGTTAATGAAGATTAAAATAAATGGTATGTGGGGTTTAGCATGTGCTGACACTGGAGCCAGCCACACTGTTGCTGGAGAAACCCTGTATAACCTCCTCCGAGAACAAGGGGTAATTTTTCGTAAAGTGAATTTAAAATATAACACTCGCGGACGGAGTGCCGAAATTCTCTGAAGTTTATAATACCGAAATAGACATTGAATTGTTAGGGAAAAGAATTCCTACTACACTATTTGTGTTACCTACAGCTAAGGACAATCGAACTCTCCTTGGTACTGATTTTTTATCCAAAGCTGGTGTTAGCTTGGATACTCAGAACAGGAAATGGTATTTCAACAGTAATCCTAGGAAAAAATTCAATTTTGAGAAAGATACATTTATACCAGCTTGTGTGTCACATAAAAAATTTAAATTTAGATATATGTCATGAAAATTCAACGTGCAATTAAAAAATGTCCCCTTAAATTAACTGTTTAGTTTATCTGCAAAATAATACTTCCTAGGTGTTCAAAAATATTTATAAGAATTAAAAAAGGTAAAATTGAAGAAAAAAATTAATGTACATGGAACATTTTAAAAATTAAAAAAAGATTTCAAAATATTGATAAAATAAACATCTAATTTAAGAAATTTTAAAATGTAATTTTGATAGGCATTAATGGCATTAATGTCAATTCAATATTTAAATGTAGCTGAAAATTAACCCTGATAAAGTTAGTTCACCCCCTCGTGACGAAAACTAACATTTCAAAGTACGTCATTCGTTTGATCATTGTTTGATCAGATTTGATCAACATATTTCATCGTTTGATCAATTAAAAATATTTTTGAAAATCTCTAAGGGGCTGGGGAATAACCATATGGATTTTTTAAAATGATCTTATACACATGAACAATATATCATTCTAATAAGAATCATTAGATCGGATTAGATCAACCATTTTTGGGGTTTAATCAACACTGAAAATGCCCCAAAATCACCCCCAAAGGTGTCCCAAAATCAAAATTTCACCCCCCGCCACATTTTGGAATTTTGAGACAATTTTAGTATCATTCGAAAGGACATAATTAGATCCGATTTAAACAACCATTTTTGGCTTTTTATTAGTATTAGAAGAGGCTCAAAACAATAAATTTATCCCCTCTCCCAAATAGGAGCAATTATTCCGACAATTGGGCGGGGGCTCTTATGTCAGAATTTAAAGACAATTTTACTGTCATTCGAATGAGCATCGTTAGATCATATACAATAAATACCTGAGTGTCCCCAAATGTGCAGACGAAACATGGGCAATGCTGCTTTTCGGTGCCTGAGTTCGAATCCCATACATGGATGTTCGTAGCCGTTCAGAATCGGCCTTTAAGCAGTAGGTCCCAGTTTCATTAGCGCTCGTGAACAAAAGAGTAGACCGTAGAGCTCCAAATTCAAACCAAACCAAACCCCAAATGTTCACTGAAATTCTAAAGTTCAATCCATGTTGTAATTTCGAATAATCCTAATTATTAGTTTTATAATATGTAAGAACTTCAGAATATACTGAAATCTTAATATTAGTGTTCCGTTGGTGAACGAAACACTGATATTTAAACTCATTTGAAAAGTAAAATAATACTTACATTTTAATGATAGCGTGTGTTTGATTGAAGAGGTTTGGTTTGGTTTGGAGTGCTACGGTCTACTTTTTGCAACACGAGGGCTAATGAGACCGGGACCTACAGCTCAAAGCTGATTCCGAACGGCTACGAACATCCACGCCAGTGTGGGATTCAAACCCACGAACTCCGGTACCGAAGGCCAGCACCCTAACCAATCGGTCATCGTTTGGTTTGATTGAAGGGGAGAAAGGTAAAGAAAATAAACTATTTGAGATAGATATGTAGTACTATGCATTCAAGAAAATAAATTATGTCTACATCTTTGGTAAAAATCAATTTGTGCTTTAATTGAAAAAACCAGCTTAATTCAATTTTACTTAATTGATTTTTTTTTAATTTATTTGATTTATCAGGTATTTACCACTTAATCTGACCTCCCCTTCGATCGCGACAGATATATTTGCGAGCTTGGTGAGAACATTTTTCGGAAGAATAAACGAAAGGAACCATCATGTTTTGTAATTTTCATAGATTTTACAGATTTGTTAAAATTTTGTCATTATAACTAAATAAACAATAATAAAAATAATAGTTAAAAAAGGATAAAACATAACCAATTTAGGATTATTGAATATTCATTACTGAAAATTTTTGCCCCCCATTTAAGAAAATAAATTATGTCTACATCTTTGGTAAAAATCAATTTGTGCTTTAATTGAAAAAACCAGCTTAATTCAATTTTACTTAATTGATTTTTTTTATTTATTTGATTTATCAGGTATTTACCACTTAATATGACCTCCCCTTCGATCGCGACAGATATATTTGAGAGCTTGGTGAGAACATTTTTCGGAAGAATAAACGAAAGGAACCATCATGTTTTGTAATTTGCATAGATTTTACAGATTTGTTAAAATTTTGTCATTATAACTAAATAAACAATAATAAAAATAATAGTTAAAAAAGGATAAAACATAACCAATTTAGGATTATTGAATATTCATTACTGAAAATTTTTGCCCCCCCAGTTGTAACTGCCAAGTTACGCCTCTGTATGTATGTATATATATGTATATATATATATATGTCTATAGATATATGTATATATATATATATATATATATATATATATATATATATATATATATATATTGTAACGCATTTAGTACCTAGACTAAAGTGCACAGGTGCTTAGGGAGACCACATAAGACAATTAGTTCAATTAAATTTCCTTTACTGAAGTTATCTTAGATCAAATGGAACTATATACAATGATGCCCTGCACGGAAATCCTCTACAGCCGATATCAGGTATGCCGCATAAAGAAGCTGAGCCAACGAGCTAAGTGGCCGAATGGTCAAAGCACGCGATCCAGACCCGAAGATTGTGGGTTCGATCCTTGCCGTGGCTGTTTATCCATAGTACGGATTTTTAATTTAAAAATGTTATTTATTGTTTCCTTATGTTTCCTTATGTTCTTGAACTTTCTAGATCTTTCTTTAATATGTAAATTATTTATTTCTCGAATATTCTGTTCGGGTATAAAAGCTGATACCCACTAGTTGTAGGCAACTTCTCGATCCTGTAAGGTTGCGAGTTGCTACTTAGCTTCAATAAATTGTTCTGTTAAGTTAAACGGTGTGTTCATTCAAATCTTCGTGACAAATTTGGTGGAGGCGCCGGGTACCGATTTCGCCATTGTGGATAACTCTGACAGTGTTCGCAGAAGTCTCCGTTTAAGAGGATTACCTCCGGAATTTGGCCTGTACGACCCAGAAAAAAGAAAGAAGCAAATAATGCCCGAAGATACAAAGCCTGTCGTGGTAACTCCTACCTACCCGCCCCTAAGAAACCCTTCAACCTTCCGTGGGGAGCCTGGAGATGACCCTCGGAAATGGCTTGCCGAGTACGATCGAGTGGCAAAGTTCAACAAATGGGATGAAATGATGTGTCTTGCAAACGTCTATTTTTTCCTAGACGGTACGGCCAAACAGTGGTACATAAATAATGAAGATACCTTGGACTCCTGGGACGCATTCAAGAGGGGTTTAAATGAACTTTTGGGCGATCGTCTCAAGTACACAAAAAGGCCGAAGAACAACTAAAATGTAGAGCTCAAAGGGCAGGAGAGAGTACTCAGTCCTACATTCAGAGTGTATTAGGGCTTTGTCAAGAAGTCAATCCTTCAATGTCCGACAACGAGAAAGTATCTCACTTAATGAAAGGAGTGGCTGAAGATATGTACCAAGTGCTCTTAATGAAAGAAGTGAAGACTACAGCTGACTTTATCAAGTGGTGTAACTACATTGAGGACATGAGGCAAAAAAGAATTGGCCGAAAATTTGAGAGACTACCAAACGTCGTACCAGTTGCAACCATGGAGGAAGAGACAGATTTAGTGTCTCTTATCCGTAGAATTGTACGCGAAGAGGTAAATCGATTAGTAAATCAAGTCGACGAGTTTCCGGACCCCTATTCCGAGCCGCTACAGACCGTCATCCAAGACGAAGTCGAAAGAGCTTTGGCGCCAGTGGTCGTAAAGTCTGCAGACGCCCAACGACGTCCCACGTATGCAGCCGCTGTGACGAGGAAACCTAGAAGTTCTGTCCAGAGATCAGCACCGCAGCCCAGGAAAACGGACCTATGGAGAACGACCGACAACAGACCAGTTTGTTTCCACTGTGGACGCCCTGGACACGTCGTACGCTATTGCCGTGAGAGGAAGGCCATTTTTGACGATTATCGAGCCCGCCGACAGAACTTCGATGACGCTGACGATGAGTTTCGCCGACCCAGCCCCGAACGCCGTTCTTTTCCTAGTCCTACTAGAGGCCGATCACCAACCCGTCGTTTCCGATCGCCGTCGCCATATCGTCGATCAGGTCAATCTCCAAGCCGTAGAAACGAGGAAAACTAAGCAGAGCGACCTTTCGAGGAGGTGAGGCCGCATGTTATGAAAATCCTCCATCGGCCGCAAGGATGACGGGTAACCACCTCGATGTTCTAGTAAATAATCAGCCGATCCGTGCTCTAGTAGATTCTGGAGCCTCGTTTTCTGTCGTCTCCGATAAGTTTCGTCGATCCTTAAAGAAAGTTATGTTCGCTGACGCCAAGAACACTATGCTGAAAGTCGCTAATGGCAATTTTGTTAGGCCACTGGGAAAATGTGTTCTGCGTGTCGTTATAAATAGACGTGAGCTGCCTGTTG
>CM063508.1:182107729-182110229 GCA_032207245.1 Pardosa pseudoannulata | reverse complement strand
CCCCTACTTAAAAAGTAGTTTTACAGTAGTTAAAGTTTTTTTACAGTTACTCTAGATTATAGACAGTACTTTTGTTTTGACTAACGTATATGAAGAAATTTAACGAATAAATAAGAATATTCTTTGTTTGTTCACATATATATTAAAAATTTTTCAATTATTAAAAATGTAGTTTGTCATAAATAAATAATACTAGCAAATTTTACAATGCAATATTACATTTTTTTTTAGAATTAACTACTTAATTAAAATTATGCTAGAAAACATGTTAAGTATCGTATTTTTTTTAAATTGAGTAAAAAGAAACAGTTCAAAATATAATGTAGTATAAACTTTTATATCATTAAAACGTCATTTAAAATTAGATATTTTGATAATAAATTGATTAATGTTTGATATTTGAAAAATATTCCTATCTGTATAGACGGTTGAAATTTTTATATTTTCATTTGTAAAGCAACTAAAAGAACATAGTAATTATATATTATATATCATTGAAGTTGACGTTTGGATGTAACCCTTTTAATACTTTAAAAAGTATAGTGAATTTCTGTTTAGATAATTATTTTATAACATATTAAAAAACTGTTTTATTTGTAACATACTAAAGTACTGTACGTCTCTTGTTAGGAAAGAGGAAAAAGTATTATCAAAAGCCATTGAACAGAGCTTAGAATTTGTGGAAAAATCCAAATGTATTTTGAATACTATGGCAGAACTTTCAATTTGTGTATCCCAAAACGAACTGGATAATTATTGGACATTTTTGGATATGAAGATTAATATATTCTTTGCACATATAGTTACCAAATCCATAAATAACTTCTTCCGTTTGTATTGATAAAAATTTATCTGTATCAGTGTTTTTTAACAATACAAAGTTCAACAAAAGAGGTCAGTATAACTTTCCCTGTGTTTTTACTGACTTAAAATGTATATATTGATTTATTAATTATTTAGGTTAATACTCATAGGTTGTATATTGTAAATGATTTTAATATATCTTGAACAAGTTTTCTTAAGTATGTTATGTGTTTTTTCATTGAGTATGTATCAAGTTATCAGGTGTAAAGAAATAAAGTTAAAGTCTAATTTTCTATTAATAGAATTATTAATCTGTTAATCAATAATGAAATTTTCATTCTCGTGTTTATAACATCAAATGTAAAAAAGAATTCTGATTTTGTTTTGTTTTCGAGAAATAAAATTTCATTTAAATGTATGTTTTTTTTTTTTTTTTACCTTATTTAGTACAGTGTTTACTTGGGGTTTTGCTCTTCAAAACTTGGGGGAAATTTTTCTACTTGAAGTTAGATGAAATAGTTTTAAATATTTTTCTTGGATTAAATGTAGAAATTTCTTAAAATTTTATGAATGTATTTCTAAGTAGTAGAAGAAGCATAAATAATAAAATTCTTGGATGTTTTATTTTTCTTTTAAAACTATAAACATATTTAAATAAGTGTTGTATTTTTTTAAATAATTTATAACTCTCCATTTGACATTTAATGCACTATCCATATTTTAGATAAAGTATGTTAATATCTTGATTATGGGGATGATAGGTGTTATTGTGAAAATCTGGAAGGATTATAATTTGTGCTTGAGTTAATTCTTTTTTATTAGAGAATTCAAATTTTAGAGTGCCTATGTTTTACAAATGTGTGTTATTTTAGGCGTAATTGATAGAGTAAACAAAAAGCAATACATTCTGTGTCTGAGAACGGTTAATGTTAATCAAAAAAACTGAAATTTGCTATAAATAATCGCCAGTAAATAATAAATCAAATTTTTTTGTTGCCGTTAAAACTACAGCTTCAACTGAATGGCTTTGATAGTCAGCCTAATCTCGTGACGTCACAGTGAGTGTGCTCAGGCCTTCTCTCTTTAGGAGGTGTTGGCCGAGCCCTCAAATCCAGATGTTTTCCGGGCCTACAACCCACTTTACGTATCCATTAAATTTGCTGATGACACGTACTTTCTGCTATTGGTTATTTAACGTTGATGTCAAAAGTAGTTAGTGGTCACATTAATGTGACTGGAATGTGCATATCCGAGGCGCATCCAGGAAATAAGTTCCCCTATTTAAAAGAAAAAAACTCACACTTTCAGGAACTTATTTATTGGCAACAAGTACAGCAATGTTTCAGCTATTTTTCAACATAGCCACCACCAGAGTTGAGACACTTGTCGTACTGTGGGATCCACTTTTGTATCCCTCTGTCGTAGAACTCTGCCGCTTGTGAATGGAACCAGAGTGTGACGGACGTCTTCAGATCTTAATCGTTGCCAAAATGCTCACCGGAAAACAGGAATTTTTTGAGGTGCAAGAGTACGGGCAAATAGCTGTGAGCAGGATCAGGGCTTAGGGTGGGTGAGCAAACAACTCCTAGCAAATTCGGTCAAAACAGATGCTGTGTGTAAAGCCGTATGTGGACGAGCACTGTCATGGATAAGCACAACACCTGTAGTAAACATTCCACGCCTCTTATTTTGAATG
>CM063508.1:182100229-182102729 GCA_032207245.1 Pardosa pseudoannulata | reverse complement strand
ATAAGAATATTCTTTGTTTTTTCACATATATATTAAAAATTATTCAATTATTAAAAATGTAGTTTGTCATACATAAATAATGCTAGCAAATTTTACAATGCAATATTACAATTTTTTTAGAATTAACTACTTACTTAAAATTATGCTAAAAACATGTTAAATATCGTATTCTTTTCTAAATTGAGTAAAAAGAAACAGTTTAAAATATAATATAGTATAAACTTTTATATCATTAAAATGTCATTTAGAATTAGATATTTTGATAATAAATTGATTAATGTTTTATATTTGAAAAATATTCCTATCTGTATAGACGGTTGAAACTTTTGTATTTTCATTTGTAAAGCAACTAAAAGAACATAGTAATTATATATTATATATTATTGAAGTTGACATTTGGATATAATCCTTTTAATACTTTAAAAAGTATAGTGAATTTCTGTTTAGATAATTATTTTATAACATATTAAAAAACTGTTTTATTTGTAACATACTAAAGTACTATACGTCTCTTGTTAGGAAAGAGGAAAAAGTATTATCAAAAGCCATTGAACAGAGCTTAGAATTTGTGGAAAAATCCAAATGTATTTTTAATTCTATGGCAGAACTTTCAATTTGTGTATCCCAAAACGAACTGGATAATTATTGGACATTTTTGGATATGAAGATTAATATATTCTTTGTACATATATTTACCAAATCCATAAATAACTTCTTCCGTTTGTATTGATAAAAATTTATCTGTATGAGTGTTTTTTAACAATACAAAGTTCAACAAAAGAGGTCAGTATAACTTTCCCTGTGGTTTTACTGACTTAAAATGTATATTTGATTTATTAATTACTTAGGTTAATACTCATAAGTTGTATATTGTAAATGATTTTAATATATCTTGAACAAGTTTTCTTAAGTATGTTATGTGTTTTTTCATTGAGTATGTATCAAGTTATCAGGTGTAAAGAAATAAAGTTAAAGTCTAATTTTCTATTAATAGAATTATTAATCTGTTAATCAATAATGAAATTTTCATTCTCGTGTTTAACATCAAATGTAAAAAAGAATTCTGATTTTGTTTTGTTTTCGAGAAATAAAATTTCATTTAAATGTATGTTTTTTTTTACCTTATTTAGTATAGTGTTTACTTGGGGTTTTGCTCTTCAAAACTTGTGGGAAATTTTTCTACTTGAAGTTAGATGAAATAGTTTTAAATATTTTTCTTGGATTAAATGTAGAAATTTCTTAAAATTTTACGAATGTATTTCTAAGTAGTAGAAGAAGCATAAATAATAAAATTCTTGGATGTTTTATTTTTCTTTTAAAACTATAAACATATTTAAATAAGTGTTGTTTTTTTTAAAATAATTTATAACTCTCCATTTGACATTTAATGCACTATCCATATTTTAGATAAAGTATTTTAATATCTTGATTATAAGGATAATAGGTGTTATTCTGAAAATCTGGAAGGATTATAATTTGTGCTTGAGTTAATTCTTTTTTATTAGAGAATTCAAATTTTAGAGTGCATATGTTTTACAAATGTGTGTTATTTTAGGCGTAATTGATAGAGTAAACAAAAAGCAATACATTCTGTGTCTGAGAACGGTTAATGTTAATAAAAAAAAAAAAAAAACTGAAATTTGCTATAAATAATCGCCAGTAAATAATAAATCAAATTTTTTTGTTGCCGTTAAAACTACAGCTTCAACTGAGTGGCTTTGATAGTCAGCCTAATCTCGTGACGTCACAGTGAGTGTGCTCAGACCTTCTCTCTTTAGGAGCCCTCAAATCCAGATGTTTTCCGGGCCTACAACCCACTTTACGTATCCATTAAATTTGCTGATGACACGTACTTTCTGCTATTGGTTATTTAACGTTGATGTCAAAAATAGTTAGTGGTCACATTAATGTGACTGGACATATCCGAGACGCATCCAGGAAGTAAGTTCCCCTATTTAAAAGAAAAAAAAAACTCACACTTTCAGGAACATATTTATTGGCAACAAGTACAGCGATGTTCAAGCTATTTTTCAACAGTACCGGGTGACCGAGCTCCGCTCGGAGAAAACAGGTATCGAAGCTAACTCGAAGATTTAAATTTTCAATTGTGATTTATCAAAACAATACATGCCATAAGAAAATTTGTGAAACCATTAGTGAAAATATAACCGGTTAAAGTGCACCATTGTAAACTATTCTAAACAAAGTTGTTTGGAAAGGGAACTATTCTATACAAAGGTAAAGTTTGAAAAGTCATAGAAAATAAAATGTAATTGATAACAAAAAATTATACAATTAAAGAAATGGTACAAAGTGAGCAGTGTAAAGATTGAAGTGTGTTGAATGGAGAAGCATTCTGACAATGACGGTATCTTCTAGTTGTCCATTTGCGGGTATAATTGAATTGATCGCTTGTTGTTCCAAAATTCCGGCTCCTTGAAGAGGTGCGTTCTGCATGTTGAAAATGTAGCTTGAAATCTGATGAATGTTGAAATGTCGA
>CM063508.1:182045229-182095229 GCA_032207245.1 Pardosa pseudoannulata | reverse complement strand
TATATTATAAATAATATTTATTATATACCATATAAAGATAGGTAGGCATAGGTGCAGAAAATTATTGTCCCTCATAATTTTGACATTGTTTGCAGTGCACACCCTGCACATATGGACCGCACGCCACTGATATATATATATATATATATATATATATATATATATATATATATAACGATTTTGTCGTGTTTAAAATAAATAAGGTACAAATTTGTCCATCTATGAGAGATCTACACAGTTCGGTAGATGGCAGCCAAACTGCATTTTAAAAATTTAATACAGATCGCAAATAAACGAGTGGATCCGGACAGCCAATTTAGGGGCTGCAATTTCAAAAGAAATTACTTGGTTCAGTGGCGCCATCTATTTACCAATATATTAACTAAACCTATTATACTAATCGTGAGCTGGTGTTGAGGATTATTAATATACCGTGTTAAAGAATGGAAGGTAAATACAACAGAAATTACACCAATAAATACAGATTTTGATCACACCTATTGCAGCTCTAATAAATAAGATTTATTTGTTTTTATTTGTATGGTATATTACTTTTTAAAAATCATTATCAATAACTGGTAAAAGTATTCAATCCCATTGCATTAGTCAGACAATGTTCTCAGTTTATTGTAATAGAAAGTAAATAGCCTGATTTAAGCATGAAAAATTACTTATTGAAATATTATTCAATATAATAATTTAGAAACTTATAATTTTCTATCAAAAATATTCAAGAATTCTTTTTTACTGTTTACTAAATGAAATAATTATTCAATATTGCTGTATACTTTTGAGAGGAATAGTAAAATTTAAACTTATGAATATTCTTTCATAGAAAAATGTAAGTTTCTTAATTATTATATTGAATAACATTTTTTCAAAACAATGTTCTATCTTTAAAAATCCGGCTGTATACTGCCCATTATAGACTATGGACCTTGAGGTATAAAGTTCATAATGACAAAACTTGCTTTTAAAAATTTACAATAAAAAAATGTGATAAAAAATTGACAGCTAAAAATAAAAATTTTAAAAATTGTCAAAAATGTAAAATATTAGAAATGAATTAAAATATAAAATATTAAAATATGAAAATATAAAATATTAAAATATGAAAATAAAAAATTATAAATATTAAATATAATAATTGTATTAAATTAAAATAAAATATTAGAAATATTAAAACTTCTCAAACTCATTTCTTAGCAAAAATTAATTCTATAAGCTTAAAACGACAAAAATTAACACATATGAAAATAAAATATAAAATTCAAATAACAAAAAATGAAAAAGGGAAATTAGAGAATTAACTTAAAATATTGTGAAAAATGTAAATAAAATAACACTGCCGAAGATCCTACAAAGTTATTTGGATAGTTTTAGTTAGAATATTAGTGAATAGATGGCGCCACTAAATCAGGCAATTTCCCTCTTGATCTGTAGAACTGATATGGCTGTCCCGATCCACTCGTGAATGAATAAATGTTTATAAAGTTAAATGGAGTCAGTCATTATTCACCTTCGGTGCAGAGTTCAGTTTTTTGCCACGGGCACTGAAGGACCTAGTTTCGGCTCTGCAATTGTCCCTAGATAGGAAATAAAAATAGTAAAAGGGAAAAAAAAATTTAAAAAGAGTAGAAAGTTTAAAAAGTATAGGAAAATATTTTTGCTGATGCAAGCATCAATTTTTAAATTTTTATAATTTTTTTTTTATTTTTATAATTTTTTTAATTTATATAAAATAAATTAATTAAAATAAGGGGAGGAATTAATGATAGAGGAAAAGAGACAGGGGAAGATAGAGGAAGATGATAGGGAGAGGACTAATGATAGAGGAAGTGAGGAAAGGCAAGAGTCATCGTGGCGCCATCTAATGTCGGCGCGAGAAACTAATCGAGTGAGAATTTAGATAAACGATCACGATCTTTACGGTAAAGTATATAATTAGCGGCATTGTACCTAATATCTGGTTTAAGTTTAGTTTCTTGAATTAAAACAATATCAATATCCGAGTCTTCTAAAAAATTGCATAGTTCGATTAATTTGTTACCAAGGCTGTTTGCATTCCAGAGTAAAATATTGAAGGTGGGAAGTCTCGGATATTTATCCATGATGGGGTTGTCGAAATAATTGGTGATAACTCCGAATGCTATCAGGAGTTTTTGAATTGGATCGTTATTTTCTTTCACTTTTTTAGCTATTTTTTTTTACACATGATAATATCTTTAATGTTGTAATTTTTTCGTGAAGTCTATTAATTTAAATAATTCACCTATACCCACAGGTTTGGTTTGGTTTGGTTTTGGAGCGCTACCGTCTACTTTTTGCACCACGAGGGCTAATGAGACCGGGACCTACTGCTTAAAGCGATTCCGAACGGCTATGAACATCTATGCCATAGTGAGATTCGAACCCACGAACTCCGGGGTGGTCCTATACCCTCAGAATTAGAGTTATTTTCATTGGAGTTAGTTATCTCAGTAACTGTATTTTTATCACTGGTTGGTTTAGCATTATTATTTTCACTATTTGATTTTTCATTTTTCTTATTGTCATTTGGTTTTTTTTGTTACTATTTTCATTACTATTATTTGGTGGTTGAGTTTTATTTTTATTTTTGCTTGGAGTAGATTTAGATGTAACTAAACTGGAGGTTGAAATTGCAATTCTACAATTATTGATTACAGTATTGTGTTGTTTCTGTTTTAATGAGAGTCGCTCTATCTTGCCTGTAAACTTGGCTTCTTTGCGACACTCTAATTCTTTCACAAGGCTCTGAGGACGGTTTGAAATTTAAAATGAAACATGGAACATTTGTTTTCTCTTATTTCAGAAAATTTCATTGAACTTGCTTTATTGTATATATTTCTGGCATAAATTTTTGTCATAAAAATTTTGACTAGTTCTAATTGAGCTAGAGCTTGTAAAATTTGTACATTCTTATAAGCCCAGTGACAAAGCAGTAGAGTTTATCAAGTATAAATCTAAATATTTTTTAACCATGTTTTTAAATTTACTTCCTGCACAAAATGCAAAACGTTAACATAAATATATCGTCTAAATTTTAAGTCTAAAAGCAACGGAATGAAGAGTACACACGCTCAACCACAAAGCAGCTATAAGCGGTTCAAAACTGACTAAAACCAGCTAGAACAGGTTAAAAAAAACTTTCGAGTGTCCTTCAAAATTTTTAAATTTTTAAAATAAAATATACATGTTATAGATTGAGATGTCTTACGCCTAAAAAAAAAAAGATAAAAAATTCAGTTTAGTTTAAAAATTATGATTAAATATATAAAAGATACTAGTGATTTCGGGGTTTTGCAGTGGACTTGTTGTGGCAGTTGTTTACTTATTATTTGAAATGATTTTTTCTCAGAATACAAATTTTTATTGTTGCACTCAAGATTTCTCAAAACATCAATTATATAATAATAGCCTAAGTTATCTGTCCGTCGTCCTACAATTTATGAAGCGGCAGGACCTGGAATGGATGAGGCATCCATATTAGATTCTTCATGACGTTTCTACTCTCAACTCGTAAGCAACATCGTCGACTGCGTAAAAAGAGGATAGTGGAGTTTAAGCCAGTGATCAAGCATCTCGTTTGGACTGTAGGGGTACTGCGAGTTATCAGAGCCGTGGAGACCTTTGAAATTTCTTTACAGTATCGCCATGACGTTTTTACTCCTAACTCGTAAGCAATGTCGTCGACTGCATAGAAAGAGGATGGTGGAGTTTAAGCCAGTGATCAAGCATCTCTTTTGACTGTAGGGACAATGCGAATTATCACAGCCGTGGAGACCTTTGAAATTTCTTTACAGTATTGCCATGACGTTTCTACTCTCAACTCGTAAGCAACATCGTCGACTGCGTAAAAAGAGGATAGTGGAGTTTAAGCCAGTGATCAAGCATCTCGTTTGGACTGTAGGGGTACTGCGAGTTATCAGAGCCGTGGAGACCTTTGAAATTTCTTTACAGTATTGCCATGACGTTTCTACTCCTAACTCGTAAGCAATATCGTCGACTGCATAGAAAGAGGATGGTGGAGTTTGTTAGGCCAGTGATCAAGCATCTCTTTTGACTGTAGGGACAATGCGAATTATCACAGCCGTGGAGACCTTTGAAATTTCTTTACAGTATCGCCATGACGTTTTTACTCCTAACTCGTAAGCAACATCGTCGACTGCGTAAAAAGAGGATAGTGGAGTTTAAGCCAGTGATCAAGCATCTCGTTTCGACTGTAGGGGTACTGCGAGTTATCAGAGCCGTGGAGACCTTTGAAATTTCTTTACAGTATTGCCATGACGTTTCTACTCCTAACTCGTAAGCAATATCGTCGACTGCATAGAAAGAGGATGGTGGAGTTTGTTAGGCCAGTGATCAAGCATCTCGTTTCGACTGTAGGGGTACTGCGAGTTATCAGAGCCGTGGAGACCTTTGAAATTTCTTTACAGTATCGCCATGACGTTTCTACTCCTAACTCGTAAGCAACATCGTCGACTGCGTAAAAAGAGGATGGTGGAGTTTGTTAGGCCAGTGATCAAGCATCTCGTTTGGACTGTAGGGGTACTGCGAGTTATCAGAGCCGTGGAGACCTTTGAAATTTCTTTACAGTATTGCCATGACGTTTCTACTCCTAACTCGTAAGCAATATCGTCGACTGCATAGAAAGAGGATGGTGGAGTTTGTTAGGCCAGTGATCAAGCATCTCGTTTCGACTGTAGGGACAATGCGAATTATCACAGCCGTGGAGACCTTTGAAATTTCTTTACAGTATTGCCATGACGTTTTTACTCCTAACTCGTAAGCAACATCGTCGACTGCGTAAAAAGAGGATAGTGGAGTTTAAGCCAGTGATCAAGCATCTAGTTTGGACTGTAGGGGTAATGCGAGTTATCAGAGCCGTGGAGACCTTTGAAATTTCTTTACAGTATCGCCATGACGTTTCTACTCCTAACTCGTAAGCAATGTCGTCGACTGCATAGAAAGAGGATGGTGGAGTTTGTTAGGCCAGTGATCAAGCATCTCTTTTGACTGTAGGGACAATGCGAGTTATCAGAGCCGTGGAGACCTTTGAAATTTCTTTACAGTATTGCCATGACGTTTTTACTCCTAACTCGTAAGCAATATCGTCGACTGCGTAAAAAGAGGATAGTGGAGTTTGTTAGGCCAGTGATCAAGCATCTCGTTTCGACTGTAGGGGTACTGCGAGTTATCAGAGCCGTGGAGACCTTTGAAATTTCTTTACAGTATTGCCATGACGTTTCTACTCCTAACTCGTAAGCAATATCGTCGACTGCATAGAAAGAGGATGGTGGAGTTTGTTAGGCCAGTGATCAAGCATCTCTTTTGACTGTAGGGACAATGCGAATTATCACAGCCGTGGAGACCTTTGAAATTTCTTTACAGTATCGCCATGACGTTTTTACTCCTAACTCGTAAGCAACATCGTCGACTGCGTAAAAAGAGGATAGTGGAGTTTAAGCCAGTGATCAAGCATCTCGTTTGGACTGTAGGGGTACTGCGAGTTATCAGAGCCGTGGAGACCTTTGAAATTTCTTTACAGTATCGCCATGACGTTTCTACTTCTAACTCGTAAGCAATATCGTCGACTGCATAGAAAGAGGATGGTGGAGTTTGTTAGGCCAGTGATCAAGCATCTCGTTTTGACTGTAGGGACAATGCGAATTATCACAGCCGTGGAGACCTTTGAAATTTCTTTACAGTATCGCCATGACGTTTTTACTCCTAACTCGTAAGCAATATCGTCGACTGCATAGAAAGAGGATGGTGGAGTTTAAGCCAGTGATCAACCATCTAGTTTGGACTGTAGGGGTACTGCGAGTTATCAGAGCCGTGGACACCTTTGAAATTTCTTTACAGTATTGCCATGACGTTTCTACTCCTAACTCGTAAGCAATATCGTCGACTGCATAGAAAGAGGATGGTGGAGTTTGTTAGGCCAGTGATCAAGCATCTCGTTTCGACTGTAGGGGTACTGCGAGTTATCAGAGCCGTGGAGACCTTTGAAATTTCTTTACAGTATTGCCATGACGTTTTTACTCCTAACTCGTAAGCAACATCGTCGACTGCGTAAAAAGAGGATAGTGGAGTTTAAGCCAGTGATCAAGCATCTCGTTTGGACTGTAGGGGTACTGCGAGTTATCAGAGCCGTGGAGACCTTTGAAATTTCTTTACAGTATCGCCATGACGTTTCTACTTCTAACTCGTAAGCAATATCGTCGACTGCATAGAAAGAGGATAGTGGAGTTTTTAGCCAGTGATCAAGCATCTCTTTTGACTGTAGGGACAATGCGAATTATCACAGCCGTGGAGACCTTTGAAATTTCTTTACAGTATCGCCATGACGTTTTTACTCCTAACTCGTAAGCAATGTCGTCGACTGCATAGAAAGAGGATGGTGGAGTTTAAGCCAGTGATCAAGCATCTAGTTTGGACTGTAGGGGTACTGCGAGTTATCAGAGCCGTGGAGACCTTTGAAATTTCTTTACAGTATCGCCATGACGTTTCTACTCCTAACTCGTAAGCAATATCGTCGACTGCATAGAAAGAGGATGGTGGAGTTTGTTAGGCCAGTGATCAAGCATCTCGTTTCGACTGTAGGGGTACTGCGAGTTATCAGAGCCGTGGAGACATTTGAAATTTCTTTACAGTATTGCCATGACGTTTTTACTCCTAACTCGTAAGCAATATCGTCGACTGCGTAAAAAGAGGATAGTGGAGTTTAAGCCAGTGATCAAGCATCTAGTTTGGACTGTAGGGGTACTGCGAGTTATCAGAGCCGTGGAGACCTTTGAAATTTCTTTACAGTATTGCCATGACGTTTCTACTCCTAACTCGTAAGCAATATCGTCGACTGCATAGAAAGAGGATGGTGGAGTTTGTTAGGCCAGTGATCAAGCATCTCGTTTGGACTGTAGGGGTAATGCGAGTTATCAGAGCCGTGGAGACCTTTGAAATTTCTTTACAGTATCGCCATGACGTTTTTACTCCTAACTCGTAAGCAATGTCGTCGACTGCATAGAAAGAGGATGGTGGAGTTTGTTAGGCCAGTGATCAAGCATCTCGTTTGGACTGTAGGGGTACTGCGAGTTATCAGAGCCGTGGAGACCTTTGAAATTTCTTTACAGTATTGCCATGACGTTTCTACTCCTAACTCGTAAGCAATATCGTCGACTGCATAGAAAGAGGATGGTGGAGTTTGTTAGGCCAGTGATCAAGCATCTCTTTTGACTGTAGAGACAATGCGAATTATCACAGCCGTGGAGACCTTTGACATTTCTTTACAGTACCGCCATGACGTTTTTACTCCTAACTCGTAAGCAATGTCGTCGACTGCATAGAAAGAGGATGGTGGAGTTTGTTAGGCCAGTGATCAAGCATCTCGTTTGGACTGTAGGGGTAATGCGAGTTATCAGAGCCGTGGAGACCTTTGAAATTTCTTTACAGTATCGCCATGACGTTTCTACTTCTAACTCGTAAGCAATATCGTCGACTGCATAGAAAGAGGATGGTGGAGTTTGTTAGGCCAGTGATCAAGCATCTCGTTTCGACTGTAGGGACAATGCGAATTATTACAGCCGTGGAGACCTTTGAAATTTCTTTACAGTATTGCCATGACGTTTTTACTCCTAACTCGTAAGCAACATCGTCGACTGCGTAGAAAGAGGATGGTGGAGTTTGTTAGGCCAGTGATCAAGCATCTCGTTTGGACTGTAGGGGTAATGCGAGTTATCAGAGCCGTGGAGACCTTTGAAATTTCTTTACAGTATTGCCATGACGTTTCTACTCCTAACTCGTAAGCAATATCGTCGACTGCATAGAAAGAGGATGGTGGAGTTTGTTAGGCCAATGATCAAGCATCTCTTTTGACTGTAGGGACAATGCGAATTATCAGAGCCGTGGAGACCTTTGAAATTTCTTTACAGTATCGCCATGACGTTTCTACTCCTAACTCGTAAGCAACATCGTCGACTGCGTAAAAAGAGGATAGTGGAGTTTAAGCCAGTGATCAAGCATCTAGTTTGGACTGTAGGGGCAATGCGAGTTATCAGAGCCGTGGAGACCTTTGAAATTTCTTTACAGTATCGCCATGACGTTTCTACTCCTAACTCGTAAGCAATATCGTTGACTGCATAGAAAGAGGATGGTGGAGTTTGTTAGGCCAGTGATCAAGCATCTCTTTTGACTGTAGGGACAATGCGAATTATCACAGCCGTGGAGACCTTTGAAATTTCTTTACAGTATTGCCATGACGTTTTTACTCCTAACTCGTAAGCAACATCGTCGACTGCGTAAAAAGAGGATAGTGGAGTTTAAGCCAGTGATCAACCATCTAGTTTGGACTGTAGGGGTACTGCGAGTTATCAGAGCCGTGGACACCTTTGAAATTTCTTTACAGTATCGCCATGACGTTTCTACTCCTAACTCGTAAGCAATATCGTCGACTGCATAGAAAGAGGATGGTGGAGTTTGTTAGGCCAGTGATCAAGCATCTCGTTTCGACTGTAGGGGTACTGCGAGTTATCAGAGCCGTGGAGACCTTTGAAATTTCTTTACAGTATCGCCATGACGTTTTTACTCCTAACTCGTAAGCAACATCGTCGACTGCGTAAAAAGAGGATAGTGGAGTTTAAGCCAGTGATCAAGCATCTAGTTTGGACTGTAGGGGTACTGCGAGTTATCAGAGCCGTGGACACCTTTGAAATTTCTTTACAGTATCGCCATGACGTTTCTACTCCTAACTCGTAAGCAATATCGTCGACTGCATAGAAAGAGGATGGTGGAGTTTGTTAGGCCAGTGATCAAGCATCTCGTTTGGACTGTAGGGGTAATGCGAGTTATCAGAGCCGTGGAGACCTTTGAAATTTCTTTACAGTATTGCCATGACGTTTCTACTCCTAACGCGTAAGCAATGTCGTCGACTGCATAAAAAGAGGATAGTGGAGTTTAAGCCAGTGATCAAGCATCTCGTTTCGACTGTAGGGGTACTGCGAGTTATCAGAGCCGTGGAGACCTTTGAAATTTCTTTACAGTATTGCCATGACGTTTCTACTCCTAACTCGTAAGCAATATCGTCGACTGCATAGAAAGAGGATGGTGGAGTTTGTTAGGCCAGTGATCAAGCATCTCGTTTCGACTGTAGGGGTACTGCGAGTTATCAGAGCCGTGGAGACCTTTGAAATTTCTTTACAGTATCGCCATGACGTTTTTACTCCTAACTCGTAAGCAATATCGTCGACTGCGTAAAAAGAGGATAGTGGAGTTTAAGCCAGTGATCAAGCATCTCGTTTGGACTGTAGGGGTACTGCGAGTTATCAGAGCCGTGGACACCTTTGAAATTTCTTTACAGTATCGCCATGACGTTTCTACTTCTAACTCGTAAGCAATATCGTCGACTGCATAGAAAGAGGATGGTGGAGTTTGTTAGGCCAGTGATCAAGCATCTCTTTTGACTGTAGGGGTAATGCGAATTATCAGAGCCGTGGAGACCTTTGAAATTTCTTTACAGTACCGCCATGACGTTTCTACTCCTAACTCGTAAGCAACATCGTCGACTGCGTAAAAAGAGGATAGTGGAGTTTAAGCCAGTGATCAAGCATCTCGTTTCGACTGTAGGGGTACTGCGAGTTATCAGAGCCGTGGACATTTGAAATTTCTTTACAGTATTGCCATGACGTTTCTACTCCTAACTCGTAAGCAATATCGTCGACTGCATAGAAAGAGGATGGTGGAGTTTGTTAGGCCAGTGATCAAGCATCTCGTTTCGACTGTAGGGGTACTGCGAGTTATCAGAGCCGTGGAGACCTTTGAAATTTCTTTACAGTATTGCCATGACGTTTCTACTCCTAACTCGTAAGCAACATCGTCGACTGCGTAAAAAGAGGATAGTGGAGTTTTTAAGCCAGTGATCAAGCATCTAGTTTGGACTGTAGGGGTACTGCGAGTTATCAGAGCCGTGGACACCTTTGAAATTTCTTTACAGTATCGCCATGACGTTTTCTACTCCTAACTCGTAAGCAATATCGTCGACTGCATAGAAAGAGGATGGTGGAGTTTGTTAGGCCAGTGATCAAGCATCTCGTTTCGACTGTAGGGGTACTGCGAGTTATCAGAGCCGTGGAGACCTTTGAAATTTCTTTACAGTATTGCCATGACGTTTTTACTCCTAACTCGTAAGCAACATCGTCGACTGCGTAAAAAGAGGATAGTGGAGTTTAAGCCAGTGATCAAGCATCTAGTTTGGACTGTAGGGACAATGCGAATTATCAGAGCCGTGGAGACCTTTGAAATTTCTTTACAGTATCGCCATGACGTTTCTACTTCTAACTCGTAAGCAATATCGTCGACTGCATAGAAAGAGGATGGTGGAGTTTGTTAGGCCAGTGATCAAGCATCTCTTTTGACTGTAGAGACAATGCGAATTATCACAGCCGTGGAGACCTTTGAAATTTCTTTACAGTATTGCCATGACGTTTTTACTCCTAACTCGTAAGCAACATCGTCGACTGCGTAAAAAGAGGATAGTGGAGTTTAAGCCAGTGATCAAGCATCTCGTTTCGACTGTAGGGGTACTGCGAGTTATCAGAGCCGTGGAGACCTTTGAAATTTCTTTACAGTATCGCCATGACGTTTCTACTTCTAACTCGTAAGCAATATCGTCGACTGCATAGAAAGAGGATGGTGGAGTTTGTTAGGCCAATGATCGAGCATCTCTTTTGACTGTAGGGACAATGCGAATTATCACAGCCGTGGAGACCTTTGAAATTTCTTTACAGTATTGCCATGACGTTTTTACTCCTAACTCGTAAGCAACATCGTCGACTGCGTAAAAAGAGGATAGTGGAGTTTAAGCCAGTGATCAAGCATCTAGTTTGACTGTAGGGGTACTGCGAGTTATCAGAGCCGTGGAGACCTTTGAAATTTCTTTACAGTATCGCCATGACGTTTCTACTTCTAACTCGTAAGCAATATCGTCGACTGCATAGAAAGAGGATGGTGGAGTTTGTTAGGCCAGTGATCAAGCATCTCTTTTGACTGTAGGGACAATGCGAATTATCACAGCCGTGGAGACCTTTGAAATTTCTTTACAGTACCGCCATGACGTTTTTACTCCTAACTCGTAAGCAACATCGTCGACTGCGTAAAAAGAGGATAGTGGAGTTTAAGCCAGTGATCAACCATCTAGTTTGGACTGTAGGGGTACTGCGAGTTATCAGAGCCGTGGACACCCTTTGAAATTTCTTTACAGTATCGCCATGACGTTTTTACTCCTAACTCGTAAGCAATGTCGTCGACTGCATAGAAAGAGGATGGTGGAGTTTGTTAGGCCAGTGATCAAGCATCTCTTTTGACTGTAGGGACAATGCGAATTATCAGAGCCGTGGAGACCTTTGAAATTTCTTTACAGTATTGCCATGACGTTTCTACTCCTAACTCGTAAGCAACATCGTCGACTGCGTAAAAAGAGGATAGTGGAGTTTAAGCCAGTGATCAAGCATCTAGTTTGGACTGTAGGGGTACTGCGAGTTATCAGAGCCGTGGACACCTTTGAAATTTCTTTACAGTATTGCCATGACGTTTCTACTCCTAACTCGTAAGCAATATCGTCGACTGCATAGAAAGAGGATGGTGGAGTTTGTTAGGCCAGTGATCAAGCATCTCGTTTCGACTGTAGGGGTACTGCGAGTTATCAGAGCCGTGGAGACCTTTGAAATTTCTTTACAGTATCGCCATGACGTTTTTACTCCTAACTCGTAAGCAATGTCGTCGACTGCATAGAAAGAGGATGGTGGAGTTTGTTAGGCCAGTGATCAAGCATCTAGTTTGGACTGTAGGGGTACTGCGAGTTTATCAGAGCCGTGGAGACCTTTGAAATTTCTTTACAGTATCGCCATGACGTTTCTACTTCTAACTCGTAAGCAATATCGTCGACTGCATAGAAAGAGGATGGTGGAGTTTGTTAGGCCAGTGATCAAGCATCTCGTTTGGACTGTAGGGGTAATGCGAGTTATCAGAGCCGTGGAGACCTTTGAAATTTCTTTACAGTATCGCCATGACGTTTCTACTTCTAACTCGTAAGCAACATCGTCGACTGCGTAAAAAGAGGATAGTGGAGTTTAAGCCAGTGATCAAGCATCTCGTTTGGACTGTAGGGGTACTGCGAGTTATCAGAGCCGTGGACACCTTTGAAATTTCTTTACAGTATCGCCATGACGTTTCTACTCCTAACTCGTAAGCAATATCGTCGACTGCATAAAGAGGATGGTGGAGTTTGTTAGGCCAGTGATCGAGCATCTCTTTTGACTGTAGGGACAATGCGAATTATCACAGCCGTGGAGACCTTTGAAATTTCTTTACAGTATTGCCATGACGTTTTTACTCCTAACTCGTAAGCAACATCGTCGACTGCGTAAAAAGAGGATAGTGGAGTTTAAGCCAGTGATCAAGCATCTCGTTTGGACTGTAGGGGTACTGCGAGTTATCAGAGCCGTGGAGACCTTTGAAATTTCTTTACAGTATCGCCATGACGTTTCTACTCCTAACTCGTAAGCAATATCGTCGACTGCATAGAAAGAGGATGGTGGAGGTTGTTAGGCCAGTGATCAAGCATCTCTTTTGACTGTAGGGACAATGCGAATTATCACAGCCGTGGAGACCTTTGAAATTTCTTTACAGTATTGCCATGACGTTTTTACTCCTAACTCGTAAGCAACATCGTCGACTGCGTAAAAAGAGGATAGTGGAGTTTAAGCCAGTGATCAAGCATCTAGTTTGGACTGTAGGGGTACTGCGAGTTATCAGAGCCGTGGACACCTTTGAAATTTCTTTACAGTATCGCCATGACGTTTTTACTCCTAACTCGTAAGCAATATCGTCGACTGCATAGAAAGAGGATGGTGGAGTTTGTTAGGCCAGTGATCAAGCATCTCTTTTGACTGTAGGGACAATGCGAATTATCACAGCCGTGGAGACCTTTGAAATTTCTTTACAGTACCGCCATGACGTTTTTACTCCTAACTCGTAAGCAACATCGTCGACTGCGTAAAAAGAGGATAGTGGAGTTTAAGCCAGTGATCAAGCATCTCGTTTGGACTGTAGGGGTACTGCGAGTTATCAGAGCCGTGGAGACCTTTGAAATTTCTTTACAGTATTGCCATGACGTTTTTACTCCTAACTCGTAAGCAATGTCGTCGACTGCATAGAAAGAGGATGGTGGAGTTTGTTAGGCCAGTGATCAAGCATCTCTTTTGACTGTAGGGACAATGCGAATTATCAGAGCCGTGGAGACCTTTGAAATTTCTTTACAGTATCGCCATGACGTTTTTACTCCTAACTCGTAAGCAATGTCGTCGACTGCATAGAAAGAGGATGGTGGAGTTTAAGCCAGTGATCAAGCATCTCGTTTGGACTGTAGGGGTAATGCGAGTTATCAGAGCCGTGGAGACCTTTGAAATTTCTTTACAGTATCGCCATGACGTTTCTACTTCTAACTCGTAAGCAATATCGTCGACTGCATAGAAAGAGGATGGTGGAGTTTGTTAGGCCAGTGATCAAGCATCTCTTTTGACTGTAGAGACAATGCGAATTATCACAGCCGTGGAGACCTTTGAAATTTCTTTACAGTATCGCCATGACGTTTTTACTCCTAACTCGTAAGCAACATCGTCGACTGCGTAAAAAGAGGATAGTGGAGTTTAAGCCAGTGATCAAGCATCTCGTTTGGACTGTAGGGGTACTGCGAGTTATCAGAGCCGTGGACCTTTGAAATTTCTTTACAGTATCGCCATGACGTTTTTACTCCTAACTCGTAAGCAATATCGTCGACTGCATAGAAAGAGGATGGTGGAGTTTGTTAGGCCAGTGATCAAGCATCTCTTTTGACTGTAGGGACAATGCGAATTATCAGAGCCGTGGAGACCTTTGAAATTTCTTTACAGTATCGCCATGACGTTTCTACTTCTAACTCGTAAGCAATATCGTCGACTGCATAGAAAGAGGATGGTGGAGTTTGTTAGGCCAGTGATCAAGCATCTCGTTTGGACTGTAGGGGTAATGCGAGTTATCAGAGCCGTGGAGACCTTTGAAATTTCTTTACAGTATCGCCATGACGTTTCTACTTCTAACTCGTAAGCAATATCGTCGACTGCATAGAAAGAGGATGGTGGAGTTTGTTAGGCCAGTGATCAAGCATCTCGTTTGGACTGTAGGGGTAATGCGAATTTATCACAGCCGTGGAGACCTTTGAAATTTCTTTACAGTATTGCCATGACGTTTTTACTCCTAACTCGTAAGCAACATCGTCGACTGCGTAAAAAGAGGATGGTGGAGTTTAAGCCAGTGATCAAGCATCTCGTTTGGACTGTAGGGGTACTGCGAGTTATCAGAGCCGTGGAGACCTTTGAAATTTCTTTACAGTATTGCCATGACGTTTTTACTCCTAACTCGTAAGCAATATCGTCGACTGCATAGAAAGAGGATGGTGGAGTTTGTTAGGCCAGTGATCAAGCATCTCGTTTCGACTGTAGGGGTACTGCGAGTTATCAGAGCCGTGGAGACCTTTGAAATTTCTTTACAGTATTGCCATGACGTTTCTACTCCTAACTCGTAAGCAATATCGTCGACTGCATAGAAAGAGGATGGTGGAGTTTGTTAGGCCAGTGATCAAGCATCTCGTTTCGACTGTAGGGGTACTGCGAGTTATCAGAGCCGTGGAGACCTTTGAAATTTCTTTACAGTATTGCCATGACGTTTCTACTCCTAACTCGTAAGCAATATCGTCGACTGCATAGAAAGAGGATGGTGGAGTTTGTTAGGCCAGTGATCAAGCATCTCTTTTGACTGTAGGGACAATGCGAATTATCACAGCCGTGGAGACCTTTGAAATTTCTTTACAGTATCGCCATGACGTTTTTACTCCTAACTCGTAAGCAATATCGTCGACTGCATAGAAAGAGGATGGTGGAGTTTGTTAGGCCAGTGATCAAGCATCTCGTTTCGACTGTAGGGGTACTGCGAGTTATCAGAGCCGTGGAGACCTTTGAAATTTCTTTACAGTATCGCCATGACGTTTCTACTTCTAACTCGTAAGCAATATCGTCGACTGCATAGAAAGAGGATGGTGGAGTTTGTTAGGCCAGTGATCAAGCATCTCTTTTGACTGTAGAGACAATGCGAATTATCACAGCCGTGGAGACCTTTGACATTTCTTTACAGTACCGCCATGACGTTTTTACTCCTAACTCGTAAGCAATATCGTCGACTGCATAGAAAGAGGATAGGGGAGTTTGTTAGTGTTAAGTTATATATTTGTATTTTATATTTGTCAATGCCTCGTTATTTACCCTACCTCTATGTGAAGTGGTTTATCCCTACTCGACTGGAGCGCCACACCTTGCATGGTGTACTGCGCATGACTTGTAACTCTGTAGTGTAGTATTTGGAATGTTCGTAATGTGTTATATATAATTGTCCGTGATCGTTTAATTAAAATGCTGTCTATTCTACTGTGCATTTCTTTCATATCACTCTGCTACTAAGCCCAATAGGTTATGGGCCCAGAGTAAGGCAAATGGACTACTATTTACGTTAAATAGACTTTATTGAACGATCGACTTGTGATATGGCGTCTTATGGAACTTTTCAAATCGAAACGCTAAACAAGGACAATTACGAGACATGGAGAATACAAATGAAAGCTCTTCTGATAAAAAATGACTCTTGGATATATGTATCAGGTTTGAAAACAAAGCCAGAATTAAAGGAAAATGATGCAAAATCGAAAGAAGAATTCGATAAATGGACGAAAAGGCAAAAGCCGATATAATTCTGTGCATATCTCCCTCCGAACTCAAGCAAGTAAAGAACTGTGAAACTTCACGGGATGTATGGAAGAAACTGGAAGAGATATTTCAATCAAAAGGCCCTGCCCGTAAAGCTTCGCTGTTAAAATCGCTAATTCAGCATAAGTTGGCCGATTCTTCTCCAGTGTGCATCCGCGATCTTATTTAAGCAAATTCTTTGACATAGTGGATAAACTTTCTGAAATGGATATTAAAATTGATGATGATTTATTAACTGTGATGTTACTCTACAGCTTGCCATCCAGTTACGAAAACTTTCGATGTGCTATAGAATCCAGGGACGAACTCCCGAAACCAGAAGTACTCCGAATTAAAGTGGAAGAGAGCGACGCCCGACGACATGATGATCGACAGAACGACGACGCTAGTAACTTTCGCCGAAAACCTCCCCCATGGAATAACAAAAATAAAAGAGCGCAAAGAATGCTGAATATTCCAAACCGAAAGAGAAAGATGATTCTAAAATCACGTGTTTCAAATGTAAACGTGTCGGCCACCGAGCGGCTCAGTGTGGTTCCAATAGAGAAAAATCTTCAAATTACAGACATAATAGTTTTGGTTTGTTTGCAAGTGTTAATTTTATGCATATACCCGTAGCATCTAAAGAACACACAGAAAGTATGTGGTGCCTTGACAGTGGTTGCACTCGTCACATGTGCAAAGATGATTCAAAATTTGAAGATATAAGTGAAACCGAAATTAAAGCGGTCAGCCTGGCCAATAATGGAACAACAGAAGTATCCGGTCTGGGAAATGTATTAATTAAAGCAGAAGTGAATTCTAAACTGCAAAATATAGAAATTTTTGATACATTATTAGTTCCAGAACTAAAAACTAATTTACTGTCTGTATCGAAAATGTGTGACCGTGGATATACTGTTTTATTTAAAAACAATTGTGCTATTATGAAGAATAAGAAAAGCAATGCTATGTTGGTTGCTGAACGCAAAGATGACCTTTATTATTTACGTGGTAGTAATAATGTAAATCAGTCTAATTTTTCTAGTGAATCAATTGATAGTTCAAAAGGCAGATTTGCAGATATTAGAAAATGGCATTGTCACCTTAATATAAAAGATTTAATGGAATCAGATAAAAAGGGTAATATTAGGGGTTTGAATTTTACAAAATCATCTGCTGATTTTAATTGTGAAGTATGCGCGTTAAATAAATTGACTAGTGCGCCTTTCCCTAAACGGTCAGATCGTGTTACAAATTTATTAGATATTGTGCATTCCGATCTTTGTGGCCCTTCAACGGATACCTTCAATCGGTAAGTCTCTATTTTTCATTACATTTATTGATGATTATTCCCGTTATTGTGCAGTTAAATTTTTGAAAACTAAAAATGAGGCTCTTGATGCATTTAAAGAAATTAAAAACCTTTGGGAAAATCAGAAATCTATCAAAATTAAGGCTTTTATGAGTGATAATGGCGGTGAATTTATTGGTACTGAATTTAAAAATTTCTTAAAAGAAAATGGTATTCAGCATAGATTAACGACTCCTCATTGCCCAGAACAGGCGGGAGTTGCAGAACGCAAAAACAGAACTCTTGTAGAGATGGCACGTTGTCTCTTATCTCAATCAAAATTACCCCTTAAATTATGGGCAGAAGCCATAAATACAGCAAATTATGTGAGAAATCGATGCCCAACAAAAGCCCTTAATGGAAAAACCCCATATGAACTGTGGAACAATGTAGTGCCTAATGTTTGTTATTTTAAGATTTTTGGTTGCACAGCGTATTATTTGAATAACGCTAAAAACGAATAAATACGAAAATTCAAAAGCATTTCGTATTTATCTTTCCGATGAAAATCGAGTTATTATTTCTCGTGTTAAATTCTTCGAAGAAAATTATGATGAATTTTCTGAAGTAGAACATTTCTACGATGACTCATCTCATCGCGAAATAAAACTAAATAAGTCCGATAATGAGTCACAAATTAAACATGAAAAATCTTTTACCCCGTCAATGAGGAATTTGCACATGTGGGGGATTCGAACAACTTAGTGTTTTTCTGATAATTTTAGAATCGTAGATTCCAAAAATGTTCTCAAAAATGTAAAAAACTGGGTCCATCATTTAAAAAATCAATTTTAAAGTTAAGCGAAAATCACGTGGCATCAAAACGCTTCGTGATTGGTTGTGATGTCATCGTTCATGCAGACCAATATTTTTGTATTGCTTTTAAACGCGCACTATTTTCCGATTTTGTTTTTGCAAGTTCCTGAAATTTTCAAGCTATCAAAATTTATTTTTATTTAAACCAGAAGGTTTATTATATCGATCTAGATAGCTTAGTTATCTCAATTTGTCATAAATGTCTCTTCTACCTGGATTTACCAAAGGACAATCAGACAAACCCCCGAAAATTGACAGCATGTCAATGTTTTCTTTCTTGGCAAAAAACCCGGATTTTATGGGAGCAGAAATACGAGGAATTAAAACCCAAAGGTGTGTAAAATCATTTATATTTTTTTCCAATTTTATTTAACATGTATTAATACTTTATTCATGCTAAACACAGCTCTTTTCTTTGTAAACACAAACAAGTCAAATAAATATACATATATCATATACACACACATTTGTAGTAGCATCGTTTTTTATAAATAGAGACGAATGTAATATTAAAATAAAAATTAGAAAGGTATTTATTGTGAGACCGGTCTCATTAGCCTTCGTGTTGCAAAAAGTAGACCGTAGAACTCCAAAACCAAACCAAAACCAAACCAATTCTTAGATATTTTAAGTATGATGAAAAGAAATTTAAAATCTTTAAACGGCTTTACTTAATTATTTATACATTTTTAAATAGCAATACAATTTTATTGCCTTTAATATTAATGTCAAATTAAAAAATGTATAAAATTTCTCAAATTAAATTTAATTTTTAAAGTAATATTATTATTAAGTATTTTAAAAATATTATACTTTTTTTTCAAATTAGTCACCAATTTAATCGAAAAATATCACTGTGATTTGATACACAAGAAAGTATGCATCTCTGAAGAAAATATTTATAATACCTTGAAAATACATAACCTTCCCCTCCCCCGAGTTATTTATTAGATAATTATATGCTTTAGATATTTATATGTTTTTCGATATTTATATGCTTTATAAAATATTTATTGTACTTGAACTCTGTGATAATACTCGAAAATTAGCAGTTTTAAAAGTTAAATAGCAGTGGTTAATCAACAATCCTTTTAAAGGTATAGATGTATTTTTATATACTTTAATTGTTCTAAATTAGTAATATTTAAACAAAAGTAAGCATTTACTTATCGAGAAATGGTCTTCACAAACCCATAAAGATGATTTATATGATAATTTGGGGTTTAATTTCTCACCCCTTTTCATCGCAGTTGTCCAGATTTTACGTGTATGTGGGTCTTTCGGGCCGCTGAAAAATATCTTCTCATTGCAATTAGTTGTTGTATTTTTACAGAGTGGCAAAATACAATATTTAGAGTATGACTTTTTAATGCCAGACATAACAAAAAAAATTTCTATTATATGCGATACTTTACACAAAAACAAATTTAAAAGTCGCCTTTTAACATGTAAACAGCATAGGCGCTCGGTGTCGACATGAACGATGACGTCACAAACTCGGCCGAGAAAAATTATCGTTTTTGAGAGACGTTAAAGAGTCCGCTATAAAACCCATCAGAAATCACTCATTAGGCCCCCAAATGAAAGAAAAATAGCTACTGTCCTGCTTACTTTTTTGTCTTCTATCCTTTAAAATCAAAATTAGAAAACGTGAAAATTCCTCATTGAAATGGAAAATAAAAATACATTGTCACATGACTCAAAACCGGAAACGTTAGAAGAGCGCGATATATTATTGTTGCGTAATAGGGATATAATTCGCGAACCAAAACTAACTGCAAACACAAGTGCCGAGATTGTTCATAGTTGGAATTCAGAAATAGCTATAAATTGTGCTCTTAGAGGATCGCAGGCGCCAGAATGGCATAAGGCTATGGTGGATGAGGTAATTACTGTATTAAAAAATGATACCTTTGAAGTAGTAGACCGACCGACCTCGCAGAAATGTATTGGAAGTAGATTTGTTCTTACAAATAAATATAGTCAAAGTGGATCTATTTTGAAACATAAATCTAGACTAGTAGCGAAAGGTTTTAGTCAACAACCAGGAATAGATTTTCGTGAAACATTTGCACCTGTTGCCCGCATGGGATCAATTCGAATTATGTCAGGACTTGAGACTAAATTAAGAATAAAACTATATCAGTTTGATATAACTTCGGCATATTTAAATGCTAAATTGGACGAGAAAATTTTTATGGAAATTCCCGATTATTTTAAAGAAATTCTTGAATTAATTAGAAAGGAAAATTCCGATAGCGATATTTCTAGAAAGACATTAAAAACCCTCGAATCTCTAAATGAAGGTAATAAAGTTCTATTGTTAAAGAAATCTCTTTATGGGTTAAAGCAAGCAGGCAGGTGTTGGAACACTAAATTAAATGAAATTTTATATAATTTTGGAGCAAAACAAACTAACGCGGATCCATGTTTATATTATATCAAAAATGAATCAGGGTTGACTCTTATAATGATTTATGTTGACGACATTTTATTTATGTCTCAAGATCCCGATCAGCTTGAAAATTTCAAAAATCATCTTAATAAGGAATTAGAGGTTAAATACGTAGGCTTAGTTAAATATTGTTTAGGGATTAACTTTCAAATGAAAAATGGTGTTGTAGCAATGAGTCAACACAGTTATATTACAGAACTTTTAGAACGTTTTGGTATGACAGAAGCTAAACCTGTAGCTTGTCCAATGGACATAAGTAATGGATTACAAAAGGCCGAAAAATGCAATGAAAGTGAATATCCTTACCGTGAATTAATTGAAAGTTTAATGTATCTAGCGATTTCCACAAGGCCAGATATAGCAAATGCAGTTAGTCAGTTGAGTCAATTTTTAAACTGTTTTAATAAAACTCACTGGACTGCAGCTAAACGAGTTTTACGATATCTAAAGAAAACAATTAATTTTGGACTTATATTCAGACAAAGTAATGAAGCTCTGTTTGGGTATACTGACGCAGACTGTGGGAATTGTCCCGATGATCGTAAGTCATATACCGGTTATTGTTTTATGTTTAGTGGTAGTGCAGTTACATGGGAAAGTCGTAAACAGTGTACCGTGGCTCTTTCATCAACAGAAGCCGAATATATGGCTTTGTCCGATGCTACTAAAGAAAGTATTTATTTAAGTAAATTACTAAATGAGTTAAGGGATGAAAACATTGAAAAAGTAAGCATATTAACTGACAACAAGGGAGCTATAAAATTATCTGAAAACCCAATTTTTCACAAACGCACTAAACACATAGATATTCGACACCACTTCATAAGAGATGCCTTAAAAAATGGATTAATTGATGTAAATTTTGTGCCTACTGAAGAAATGGCGGCTGATATACTTACAAAAGCCTTACCATCAGCCAAACATTGCAAATGTTGTAAAATAATGGGACTTGAAGATACAACATTGATCTTCGGGTAAATACCTAGACATTGTAGGCGGGTGTTAGGTTATATATATTTGTATTTCATATTTGTCAATGCCTCGTTATTTACCCTACTTCTATGTGAAGTGGTTTATCCCTACTCGACTGGAGCGCCACACCTTGCATGGTATACTGCGCATGACTTGTAACTCTGTAGTGTAGTATTTGGAATGTTCGTAATGTGTTGTATATAATTGTCCGTGATCGTTTAATTAAAATGCTGTCTATTCTACTGTGCATTTCTTTCATATCACTCTGCTACTAAGCCCAATAGTTAGGCCAGTGATCAAGCATCTCTTTTGACTGTAGGGACAATGCGAATTATCACAGCCGTGGAGACCTTTGAAATTTCTTTACAGTATCGCCATGATGTTTTTACTCCTAACTCGTAAGCAATATCGTCGACTGCATAGAAAGAGGATAGTGGAGTTTGTTAGGCCAGTGATCAAGCATCTCGTTTGGACTGTAGGGGTAATGCGAGTTATCAGAGCACTGGAGACATTTGAAGTTCCTTCTTGGCGTCCAATGTTACTACGGGCCTCCATCGAAGAATACAGACTCTACCTCGCTTTGTTGTTTCGGCCGTAGTGTGAACGATTCCCACTCATAGTGGGTGAAAAAAAGGGCCGTTTTGAGAGCCAATAAAATATAATTAGAGGGAATGCTAATTGTCGTATTTCAATAAAGGTTTATTAATCTTCGCATTTTATTCCTTTTTAGGGTTACTGACTATCTCTTACGTTTACGTTCACTTTCGATTTTAAAAATTGGGGGAGCAAGTTTTTAAACGAAATGTAGATGCCGTGTCTGTTCGTGTGCAAAGTCCGAAGGATTTTCTATTTCAGGTTTAAATTTCTACCTTTCTGTACTTCGTAAATGTTCCTGTGTTTCTGAACATCAGTGGAAATTTTATGTTCGTGTTTAAAGTATGAATGAAGAGTATTTATTCAATGCAGTCCATTACTACAACAACTCACTAAGTTTAATCCTTCTACATGGTGAGAAAATAATAAAAAGTCTTTAGTTTTTTTCTCGTAACTGATAGATGGGATCACCCTTACAAAGTAATGGTTTGACTCTAGTTTTCGTAGCAAATAAGCGAAAATCTTGAAATCCTAGAAGGTATGAATTTTACACTTTCTTAAAGTAACTTTTAATTTAAAAATCACACCTATTTTCAAGGCGGTTAACTTTTAAACTGTGAATAAAACACGAGTGAAGTGAATACTTGAACAGTTTCACTCCCCTTCAACAAATATGATGTTTCAAACACTAGCAAAGAGCTTCAGTGCTGAGATTACGAAACAGAAAAGCAACCAAGATCAGCAACAAGAAACTCCAGAGCTGGTGCATCTGAGGGTCATTTTCACGAAAGTCTCTTCGACTTTCGGGAAAATCAACAATTGCAGCCGAGTCAAAGCACCTTATCGTACTTCAGAAGCCAACGTAGTAGGTAAGGAGAGGAATTTGAGGGACCGGTTCAACTCCGAAATTATCAAAGACCGTTTCGTGCAAAGAAAAGGGGGTCATGTATGTGGGTGTCTCATCTGCCTAGCTGTACATTAATAACAGTGGGCTTAGAACAGTAACGTTGAATTAAGGAAGAAGTGGGTGAAGTCCTCGCGTCACCGGCTGACCATAACTTGTTTTGGTTTGTCCCGGAGGAGGACGAATCAGGGGGTGACCGCGACCAAGATAAGAGCTTGGGGGAGAAGCGCGAAGAACCTGCGAGAGGAGCGCTGGCTAGAGAGGCTGAGTGGAGTACGTCGGCGATGTAAATATTGTATATAACTTTGTGTCGTTTGTTTCAATAAAACCATGGAAAACGCAAGAGTTCTAGGAGATGATTCTTGCTTACTGTTTCCTTAACTCGAACCAAACGCAGGAGCAGTTCGACATGCAAGAACAGACTGGCTAGCACTTTTGGTATCTCATCACAATACTGGTGCACAATCGGAAGAAATTGAGAACATATTTTGATGAAAATTTCAAAGAGCATATTATATAATATACAAGTAAAATTTTGAACATTTTCATTTCATTTCGAAACTATTATTTTTCTTTAGTTATGCTTTTGTTTTAAAAAATAATTTTAAACCATGTACAGTTTATATATTTTAAATGTTAATTTTAGTACTTAATTATGTAGTTACTATATGACTCATTCAAAGCTACAAATTTGTTCATTATATCATTTTTTAAATCATTTTGATATTTTAAAATCCCGTGGTATTATACTGATTAGGAGTATAGTTACATAAGAAAACATGTAGTTTTATTGAAGTATCCTTCACAAAAAACAATCTTCATCTCCGAATATAATTTCTGGCTGCTGCCCTTCCAGAAGCATCATTCTAGGTCGAACCTCTAAGTGAAGCAGCTTCGACCACTGTCAGTACTTTAGGGGGGGGGGAGGGGAAGGGTGAAATCCTGGCATTAATTTTTAAAATCCTCATCTTTCGCACCCTAAGCAAACAGTTTGCGAAATACCACGTAGTAACCTACCAACAACGATTATAACATTAACAAAAATTCTGTTAAGGAATATTTGTGATATTTGTGTATAGAGAATTGACCAATTGGTAGAATCCTGCCACTGTTCTTGGTCAACCACCGAGGTGAACTACCCTTGGCTGCGGTCAGTCCTTCAGCGGGAGAGGGGGGGTGAACATCTTAATATGCTGCTTCGGGATGGCATTAACATAAAATCCTTTTTTCGCATCGTAAGCTAACAGTGTACGAAAAACGTGTAGTTTTCTACCAATAACGATCACGTTCATAACAATTCTATTAAAGAATTTTTTGTGATATTTGTGCACAGAAAATTGATCAATTGGTAATGTGTAAGATTCTGCTCCTTGCTTGAAAGGTTATATGTGGACCGTTATACCCCCTTCCCTAAGGTTGTTATTCTGAAGTGGTCATCAGTATCGCCATGACTGTCTTAATCCTAACTCGTAAGAAGTATCGAATGAGTAGAAAGGATCGTCAAGCGTCTCGCTCGGACGGAAGGTATAAGACTTGTTTGATGCCTTAAAGACTTTATCGATTCCTTTCCGCGGTGATTGTTGATATCGGCCGCCATCGAAATATATACAAACTACCCCGTTTTCTAGCGTAGAAACGTTACGTCAGTTTTCGCGTTAGTGCGTTTGTCGAGAAAGTGATCGAATTCTGATGCCGATCAAATACTACTGCTAGTGAAAATAAAAGGTCCTTTTTAGGGCCGATATTATAAGTGGAGGTAATGCTACTTATATTTCAAAAAAGATTTATTAATCTTCACTTTTTAGTCATTTTCAGGGTTTATGATTGCAACTCTTCATGCTCTCTGGGATTTGTTTTAAATGACCGCTACATTTAAAATTTATTGTTGTAAATTTATTTTTGGAGACGTACGTGTATAAAGATATTAAACTGAGACCAAATCTAAAAATACTTTCTAAGTCGGAAGTCCGCTGAAATAAATAGAAAGTCCAAACAAAAGACTTGAAATTATTTTACATGCAGAACTAATGACAGCAATGCAAACTTACATTCATTTTCGATTTTAAAAATTGGGGCAGCAAGTTAGTAAACTAAATTCATAAGCCGTGTCTCTTCGGGCACAAAGTCTGAAGGACGATTTCTACCTTCCTGTACTTCGTAAATGTTCCTGTGTTTTTTTAATTTTAGTGAAATTTTTTTGCTCGGGTTTGAAGTATAAATAGAAGTATTTTATTCATTTCAGTACAGAAGTCCATTACTACAACAAATCTGCAGAATTAAACCAAATCAAAGTCAGCAGTTTTATAGTTTTATCAGTAGTTTAGCAAGTTTAAACTTAGTAAAAAAAAAAGAAAACTTAATAAAGTATTTAGTTCATTATTGTTCCTGTATTTTCAAAAATATGAGCAAAACATTTGTGTATATCCACAGGTTTTATTAAAGGGTTGGCTAAACTATCCTTACTTTTAACACAATACAATGCAATAAAATGGTTTCTTCGCTTAAAGTTTGCCTAACTAATACTTAACGCGTTGACGGATACTTGCGTCTATAGCCGTCAAAGCGAAGTTCAGTCTGTGGGATGACGGCAATAGCCGTCCAAAACAAAACTCGTTTTTAGACACTACGGCTATAGCGGTACATATGTGTATTTACCGGCGTACAAGTAGAAGCCTAGTGTCATGTTTTCGAAATAATCCCTTAACCTCTTCCGGTAAAATGACGAGTCTATCTCGTCATTGGTTTCTGATTCCATACCGCACAATGACGAGCTACACTCGTCATGCGACTAAAGTTACTGATAAATATGATAATTTAGTTTAAAACTTCTAGTGTACTGAATTTAGCAACACTTTTGTTACTTGTGGAAATCCCAGGTCACTATTGCATATTGTTTATTTAAAGTTTCTTGGTACAAGTCACTGCCAAATTGATGAATCAGAATAAAAGAAAACCTACTAAGAAATGCCGTGTGTGTTACAAGAATCAAATTAGAAGTGAGACTCCCTGGTGATGTAAACAATTCAGAATTCCTTTGTACTTTGTTTTGAAAAAGTACCACTAGATTGAAGACTATTATCTTAATTTTACCGTTTCTGATACTTAACACTATGTAAAAAGTGGATTTTAATTAAGTATATGTAAGAATTGTAAATTAAAACAAGTTTTTTAAATAAAAAATAAATGGTTACTTCACGCACAGTTTTTCATTATTAAATCGTACCGGAAGGGGTTAAATGGTAAATTAAGGAAACTATGTAGTTTCTCAAATCGTTTGATTAGTTTGTCAATATACGTTTTCTGATGCAAGTATACATTACCATTTATGCCATCAAAATTCACTCCAAGAAAATAAATGGAACCAAGTCGGCAATTTCTAGTTTAGTTTTAGTTAAGTTCCTTTTTTGTAATACTTCAGCTGCCTTACCGAATAAACTAATTACAGTGAATTCCGTTTAATGTGATCAGTTTGGGACACCCTGATTTTGATAACAATAAACGATATGTAGAATTAGATAAATTCCCCCCCTCCCTGTAATTCACACGTACTAAATTTCTGTGAATTCTCTTGTAAAAAATATTTTTGCGTGTCTTCCATTGCTGGAACCAACCATTTGTTGCAACAAAATCTTTTTTTCTCCCATTTGATCAGCTACACTTTTTGCTTTTTGTTTCATAAGAGGTCCGCTGACTAGAGCATCACATAAGAGAGTTATAGAAAGAACATAAAATATCACTTTAAAAGAAAAATAAAAAAAAATACGTACCTTTTCATTATAAAATTATAGTTTTAATTTCCAGATAAATCAATTTCTAAAATAAACTGATAAATAACCAGCAAGAAACAATATCCTAACGGAAATGATAGAATAAGAGTTTTACCGGTTTGAATTTTCGGTAAAATCACAGTTGACCACTCAACCAATGAATTTAATTTCTCGATTTTATAACCCAATGAGAATCAGGCGCATTTCAAACGTTATTAACCCTCTAAGCGGTTTGCACGTACAATTCCGCCAGCTGTCACAGACAATTTTCGACCTCCAAAAACGTTCCAAAAATAGATGTATTGTACATTTCTGACAGTGCTTTCCCCCATGAAATTATGAGGTAGGAGGGTCAGGTCGATTGTTTAGGAACTTCACCCCTCTTTGACTGACATTTATTGAGGGATGCACCCCTACTCTCTGAGGAACAAAGACGCTGATAGCTTCTCATGGCTTTGTCAATCTCTATTTCGAAGTATTTCGTTTGCGGTAACATATATATCTCTAATTGCACCACTGAAATATCTTGGATGACTTTAGTAAAAAAATATAAATAATTCTCAAAAAAAAATTTATTCGTACTTTTAGAATACATTATTTCTTATGTGATGATCTTCGAGACTTGACGAGCTTTATGTGTATTAAAAATTAACAATCAATAATGTCTATTTATATATCTATTTATAACCGGAAGTAAAGGGACAATAACGAGGGTGGGGCAAAGGGTGAAGTAAAAAATCATAGAACACTTTGGTCACTGACACAATAAAACTTTAGCGTATTTTTTGGAGACTTTTTCCCCCGGTGTGTTCCACTCGGAGGGTTAACCCTTTAATACCCAAGTCATTTCTGCCGATTACATTTCGGAGCCTATCTTAAATCTAAGTTAATATGGACTGTACAGAACGAAATAAATTTGAAGATTAAACATTTTTGAATACTAGAGCATGTCACGTTAGTGATCAGTTATCGTTTTAAACATAGAGTGACATTTATATAAAAAAAAAAGGGAAAACTTCCTGAAAAAAGATTTATTTGATATTGCAAGTAAAATAATCTCTGCAAAATGCTGTAGTGTAATGGAAAAAGCACATTTATCATGATCTCAGTCTGTACCTGCCGAAAAAGTAAGTTTATGAGCGCCGATCGAAAAATCATAAAATCTAGATCTAAATGAAAAAAATATAAATAGAAATTACTTGAAAATTTCGTAGATTGTTTATAAGATTGCCCATTACCTACTCTCAAAAGGAAAATTTGTTCTAAGAAAACAAAAACTTTACAAGCTATTTTTTAGCCGTATCTAAAATGATACACCAGGCATTAAAGGGTTAAACGGTTTCATAAAGATAGCCTGCTCTGGAATTAGCAAAAATAAAAAAACGACACGGCGAAGAGAGGAGTAAATAATAGGTGTTGTCATACTTGGCTCTTTACCGCCTATTTGGCAGGGGGCACCCACATGTTCTGTCAAGTCCAATTTCTATGCCTTATGATTTTTAATTCGTCCATTTTTTCCCTTTTTTTTCTTTTCCGGGCTAGTTTGAATCTCCTCAAAACTACTGGCTACCTCTACATTATACATATGACTATGAATGACAACCGATGAGTCTACTTCAGTAGCCAACTTATTAGCCAAAGAGCCAAATATGAACATTACAACAATTAAAAAAAAATGGGAGCCAAATCTGCTTGTTTAGTAAAATTATTAATATAATTACCTTTATAATTATTTAGTAATAAAAATACTCCAAAAATATTTTTTTATAAAGCCACCAGTACAAAATTATTATTAAAGTGGTGAAAATAAAAAATTTAAAAAAATCTTTAAAAAATACAGTTTTAATATATGTAACTGCAATAAAAAGAAAAATAATTTTTTCTATCATCAAAATAATAAAACTTTTAATGACTAAAAATAGAAGAACAATTCCGACATTTGCACAAATAGAAGTTATCCAAAATTCGATTACAAATTTTGTTCCGGAACCACAAACATATATAGCAGGTGTAATAAAATCGTATAAAAATACCTATAAGATGTGCAGCTAGACTGTAAATACAACAACTTTTTAATATGACAGGACAGCGGCAGACAAGACAAAACTAATGTTCACCCTGCAACTGCTGGTCTGCGATGCCAATTAGTACCCCTCCCCACTACTTTAGAAAAAGTATATATAGTATAGTATCAGAGCCGTAGCCAGAAATTGTTTTCCGGGGGGGGACCAAAAAGGAAAGACTTGTTTGTGAATGATACTTCAATAAAACAAAATTAACGTAATAGAAGCATGGATGACGTACAATTATCCATTTTTAACTCAATTAAAAATATTTGATGACATTTCTATCTTCCTAACGAGAAAAGGCAATATGTAAAATATTGAGAAGATGTTAAATTTTCGGCCAGCTGTTAGGCAAAAATTTTATAGTCGAAACGATTATTTTTACGAACAGGCTCTTATACAGTTGGGATCTTTTACAGATGGTACCAACAAACTCGTCTGATATTTTCTTTTGACGAAATGTTCTTCTAGAATTTCGGGAGGGGACCGGTCCCCCAAATCCCCCCCCTTGAATACGGCCTTGGCGTGCATGCTTGTGGTACCTTAGTATCACACCTGAGTACGTCGAAAACATACGAACAATTTCAGCCGGTAGCTTGTACATGGTTTGTGTTTACGTTTACGAAAACTAATAAAATTAAACTATGTTCGTTAGGTATTTTTTACAACGATATAAAATTTTAATTACCTATGTCTTAACTTAAACAAAAAGTTACATACATGCTCTCGATTTATAGAAGAATTTTTATATATCAAAGTAAGATGTAACTTTTTCTTGCCAAGTTTTTTTTAAAGGAAAATATTACGCCTTCCGTGGATTCATTGCTTGATGAGTGGTGTAATTTTCCCCAAGATCAGATTGATAATCTGATACTCAGCATGCGTAGGCGTTGTAACGCTTGTATTGCATCGTCCGGGAGACATACTCCGTATTAAACATCATACTAACCATGTTATACTGTTTTCTGTAAATAGGTTCTTTTTTGAAATTTGCTCCAGGGAGTAAAAATCGCAATTTTTATTAATTATGTCAAACATATAGCATCTTTTTTGCTCTTTACCTTTTGTTTAATAAATAGACTTTACAAATAAGTCAAATTTGTTTTGCTTTTGTCAAATAAGTCAAATTTGTTTTGTTCATTGCCTGAACTTCATTATCCTTAATTTATGGGCATGAGTGTAATTTCTGATAATTCTTCAGACTCAACAAACCTATCCATTTTGAACTTTACGAAACTGTTATCTTTACCGAACAGAGTCGTAAGACTTTTTCAACTGTTTCCCTTACAAATTTAAAAAAAAATGGCAATAAATCAAGTTTTTTTTTTAATTTTACTATTAAATACAGTCGAACTTTGATAACTCGACTTTCTATATGTCGAATAATCCGCTAACTCGAACTTTTAATCAACTCCCAAATCATTTCTATACTTTTCTTTAAAAAACTGTTTCGATAACTCGAAGTGAACATGTTGTAATTCGAAGTTTTTGCGATAGATTTCCTCGGTAATAAACACAATTCTCTTCAAAACTTCGAATGCCAGCGCACTCGTGACCTTCGAGAATCTTCGCTCTCGAGCGTCACGAGAAAGCACAGGAAGATATTCACACCTTACAACAATACCTGGAGACCACCGAAGGTACAGACAACACCCAGTTTAACTGTGTTCAGAAATTAGGTGACTAACTTTGTGAATGCCAACAGCCTTAAAAATAACTGCTTTTTCAAATGAGATTTGCATGGTATGTATACTAATTAATATGCTATGAAGCGAAATGTCTTAGGTTTTAATAAACCTTTTGAACTCTTGCTTCTCTTGTTTATATTGGCTATTAAAAAATTTGAAATGTGTACAAGTATAGTATTATGTCACATGTAAAACCATTTAAATAATATCGAGCCATTTTAAGTGGCAGTAGAGATGAATAGTTGGTAACTTCGATAACTCGAACTTCGGATTGGTCGAATATTTTTGAGGGTCCCCTGGGACTTCGAGTTATCGAAGTTGAACTGTACAAGGAAATGAAACAAAACAAAATAGGTAGGTTTAGAGTTTATTTTTTAATTTTTTACAAGTGTAAAAGCATTTGATTTAATGTTAGTTTACTATCCCGAATTATCTCGGGCAAATAGGAAAATTAAATATTAGTCTTTACATGATAATTTTTGAAACAAGGGACAACACAGAGTGATACCTGACATTCTGTACTGTGATATTTCGTCTCTTTTCTTACTGGCTTACCTCTGGAATATATTTTACGGGAGAACAGAAGTACACTGTCTCGGATTTGATTTTTTTAGTACTACCAGTAATAACATCTGGAAAATGCCTTGAGGTTAACCTGAGTGGTAAAGGAGTAATTCTGGGTGTTCCTGGTGTGGCATAGAACTCGTCATGGTGATTTTCTGAAATTGGTTTTTCAATCAGTGGGAAACAAGGTACCAGTCTAGCCAAAAGAACCGCGAAACCAACAAAACTTTGAAAAATGCCCATCAAAGCTGAATATTTCCTATCATTTCCCCCAGGCCGAGTAAAACCGCGATAAAACAAATCGTACTGACAAATTTTGCTTCTCCCGAGTTTTCTCGGAATAATAATTATCTGCAACATATACGAACCCGATATAACTCGGGATAATCAGGCAGGCGGTTAATTTTCGTCAATCCGTACATTAATTGTTTCAACTGCACGTTCTTTAGGTACCCAAACTTTAACTTTTCCGTTTTTTTTTCAGCATGCCCAAACAATATTCCTCAAGTTTCAAATTTCTCTCTACTTTAGGAATATGTGCATAAGCAAGAGATAACAAAATTGAAATGTCGAACCGACAATTTTCAACTTGACCAAATATCTATGGGTGTTAACCCCTTAGTTAATGGATGTCATGGCAAAAGTGTTGAGACATCCTGCCTAAATTCTTAGCTTTAATCCGCTTTCTTGTAAGAGGGACTTAACACCATTCAACCTAGTTTTTCTCAGGGTTGTAAATCGACCTGCGTCTATCTCTTAGTTTTTTCCCTCCGAGTGGAACACACCGATTAAAAAAAAGTCTCCTAAAATATGCTAAAGGTTTATTTGTGTTAATGGCCAAAGCGTTCTACGATTTTTTACTTCACCCTTTGTCGACTAGAATGGAATACGGAAACTCACCATCGTTATTGTCCCTTTACTTCCGGTTATAAATAGATATATAAATAGATATAGATTGTTAATTTTTAATACACATAAAGCTCGTCAAGTCTCGAAGATTATCCCATCAGAAATAATTTATTCTAAAAGTACAAATAAAAATATACTTTAAGAGAATTATTTACATTTTTTAAAGAAAGTTATCCAAGATATTTAAGTGGTTCAATTAGAGATATATCTGTTACCGCAAACGAAATGCTTCGAAATAGAGATTTATAAAGCCATGAAAAGCTATCAGCGTCTTTGTGTTTCAAGGAATAGGGGTGTATCCCTCAATAAATGTCAGTCAAAGAGGGATGCAGTTTCTAAACAATCGATCTGATCCTCCTACTTCAAACACTGGCAGAAATGTACATTACATCCATTTTCTGAACGTTTTTGGAGGTCAAAAATTGTACTTGACAACCGCTTTGAAGACATCATCGGTTTGGCGGAATTGTACGTGCGAACCGCTTAGAGGGTTAAATTTATGGGTACAAAATTCTACACCATTATCGGTGTGAATACACTCACTCTTTAATTCTCTCAGATCTAGTTAAGCACTGTATAAAAGAATAAAATACATCAGTTTTATCCTTATTTAAAAATACATCAACTTTTCTAGAAATGTTCAACACCAGCAAAATATTTGTTATTTCCCACAGAATTTACAGGAGCAGTCACCCATAAACCAATATGGGATTCTTGTAAGACACCTTTGGCAGAACGTTTATAAATGTAATTTCTTTTAAGCGAAACCTTTTAGATTTAGATAATTCACATACTGTATAATTCTCAACATTTAGAACTTCCCTTTAAGTTATCAATACCTTTTAAACTTTTATTCAGATTCATTTTTACAGATAGGACATTTACATGACAAAACCTCCGATGGGTTACTTAATCCTCTATATAAGGATAGCCTAAGTTGTCTGTCCATCTGTCCGCGAATTTATAAAGCGGTTGGACCTGGAATGGATAGAGGCATCCGTATAAGGCGATTTCACGCAGTAGGGCAAATTCTCAAATAATTCTGGCTTTAGTTTCAAACGGAAGGGCAGTTTATTGTTTGTCTATTGGCTGTTGTAAACATGAAAATGAATGGGAAGGGCATTATAGTAGTTCGTGACGTTGCGACAAATTGCCTTATTGGATTTTTGACGAGTTAGGGTTAGCAAAATTTAAAGAGTTCGAAAACGTTCGAAAACCCCTCCTTCTCCCCTTTTCGAGAGTTTAATGCCTTTATTTCAGGCCCCATTTTTCCAGGTTAAGAGCAGTTGATTAACCCTCTAAGCGGTTCGCACGTACAATTCCGCCAAACCGATGATGATTTCAAAACGTACAATTTTCGACCTCCAATTTTCGATCCGAAAATGGATGTAATGTACATTTTTGCCAGTGCTTTCTTCCATGGAGTAATGAGGTAGGAGGGTAAGGTCTACTGTTTAGGAACTGCACCCCTCTTTCACTGACATTTCACTGACAACCATACCCCTTGAGCACAAAGACGCTGATAGCATTTCATGGCTTTATAAATCTCTATTTTGAAGTATTTCGTTTTCGGTAACAGATGTATCTCTAATTGCACCCCTTAAATATCTTGGATGACTTTCGTAAAAAAATATAAATAAGTCTCTCAAAGAATATTTTTATTTGTACTTTTAGAATCCATTATTTCTTATGGGATAATATTCCAGACCTGAAGAGCTTTATGTGTATTAAAAATTAACAATTTATAATATCTATTTATATATCTATATATAACCGGAAGTAAAGGGAGAATAACGAGGGTGAGTTTTCCATATTCCATTCTAGTCGACAAAGGGTGAAGGTAAAAATCATAGAACTCTTTGGCCACTGACATCAGCGTATTTTGGAGAATTTTTTTCTAGATGTGTTCCACTCGGAGGGTTAAATTGTCCTAGCATTATGACGTCATTCCTTTAACTATCTCCTTTAATCATTTATTTTAAATTTAAATATCGTCTGCATTATTTTTATACGTTTTATCACTGAACTTACATATTACGTCAATAACTTTCTTTTATATTTAGCTTAAATAATAGATTAGGTGCATATGGGATCATTTTAAATTGAATCGTAGATTATTTTTTGTTGCATTGGAGAATGTATCACCGGTGTTAACAGCCAATTCTTTTCATAAAAATTTCTGAGTCTATTTCACGGACCAATAAATATCTAGCGTTAAGTTATATATATTTGAAAATTAAGTTTGTTCGTTTTTTTTATACATAACCACACGGTTTGCTCAATTTTGGACATCATTCCTATATACCGCCAAATAATCACTGTCAATATTAAAACCTCTGCTGTCCTTATCACGTAATATGACAACATAAATTAAAGTTGGCAACTAGCTTTCGGTCAGTAAAGTTAAACAAATGAGTTTGTACCAGATAATTCTCAGTCAAAAAACAACCTTTTTTACCTGCCTTATAAGGTACTTTACAATTCTAGAAAATTTAAAATTCTACTGACCCCGTCACATGACCGGCTATATGTTGGTATTAAACTATTATACATAGCAAAATAACATTTAGGATAATATAATGTATACAATTCATTCACTCATGGTACTATAAGAAAATACAAGTTATCAGGAGTATACATTAGCATCCTATTTTTAGCTGAAACAACTTTATAACAACAATATCAATATTACCTCCAGATATTAAGTTTTCCCTCATATTAGGAGTAAATATAACATTTTAAAGTATGGTTTACTTTACCTGATTTATCTGGAGTTGTCAGTTTGACATCTATGCCGACAACTTTAGATGTGTTGTTTTTATCACCAACAAGAACTTCTGAAAGTGAACGTGTCCTAAAATTTCAGAACCAGTTTCTTGTTGTACAAATGTGGGAATTAGTGGCAGTATCGACGAGAAATTTCAGTGTCAGTTGAAACCACACATTTTTCGAAGGAAAGTCCAGTTTTTAAATTCGTTGTAGAAACGAATGTTTTCGTTTAATCAGAATATGCTTTTTAAAAACACCAGTCTTCATTATAACCAGGCTCACTACAAATTTTGCACGGCCTCAGTAGATAAGCTTTCTTTGAAGATTCTTTTCGGCCTTCACTCGTATTTCAGTCCAGCATTGCTCCCCTGCTTTTATTGTCTTCATTTTTGTGGGTCCTTAACACCTTTGACGAATAAGCTCAGTTCATTTTCGAATGTACCTAATGTTCATCTTTTTCTTCAGTCGTATTTGACCTGCTTCTGTTACCAATCGCTTTTTAAACCTTATTAATTGTAAACTCTTCATCTTTCAGTCGGTAAAGTGCTTGACTTAAATTCTCATATTCGGCGGGAGGCCGAATGCGACGATTGATGGAAAAAGCCGAAGGAATTGCAGGACGCCGAATTCAATTGGAAACGCACCAAGAATTTTGTAATTCTAAATGTTGCATTTTCAATTTCAAACTGTCTTTCTGGCAGGTTTACAGAATATTACAACATTTTCTCCATTTGCCTAAAAGGTAATTGAAAACATTTGTCAACGAGGACTATCAGTCTTGCTTGGGATTTAGGGTCTAACTTCTTTTAGATTATTCCACGGTATTTTTCCATTTTCAGTGACCGATATCAAAGGTTGAAACTTTCTTTCTATAACTTTATATCTGGTTGTATGTGTTCTCTGCTTACGCCGCGCATATTGCTTTTATTATTCAGTAGCTCCCTTCGTTACTGGAGAAGTCTGTGCTGTTATGAATTTGCAAAATCCTCGATAACCTGAGTGGTAAAGGAATTATTAATAGAACTTTAAAGCTATAAAACTAGAACTATAAAGCCATAAACTATAAAACCATTAACAGAACTTTAAACTATTAACAGAACTTTAAACTATTAACAGAACTTTAAACTATTAACAGAACTTTAAACTATTAACAGAACTTTAAACTATTAACAGAACTTTAAACTATTAACAGAACTTTAAACTATTAACAGAACTTTAAACTATTAACAGAACTTTAAACTATTAACAGAACTTTAAACTATTAACAGAACTTTAAACTATTAACAGAACTTTAAACTATTAACAGAACTTTAAACTATTAACAGAACTTTAAACTATTAACAGAACTTTAGAACTTTAAAGTATTAATAAAACTTTAATATCTTGTTTCTAAGCATAGTCTGACAGTTTTGAAAAAGAAATATTGCTCCTTGAAATTCAGTCAACCTCTTATCTGCTATTTACTTCCACTCACGGAACTATAAAATTTTAATTAATAGTTTAAGAAATTGAAGCACATCTGCAATAATAATTGCCACGTTCTCTGGGCCCATAACCCTTTTATTTGTTCGTTAAATATGCAGAGCTTCCCAAAGATGAAAGAGCAAATGTATTTAAAAAAAACTTGTTTTAAAACACGAAACACTCCTCCGCTACCAACGTCTCGTATACCCGACTCAGCGATTTAGCTCTTATCAGTCCAGCGTCGCCTCCACGCGATTATCTACGGTCGGTATTGAGAGATCAGCTTCGCTCAGGCGTAATTGGAGATCGGAACAATTTATTTTAATGCTATGATTAATTACTATATGGCTTAAACGGCAACAGTTTTCACAACTTTCGACTCGTATGGCGATTACGTTCTGGTCCTGAAGGGGTTATAAGTATGTACAATCCCTCTAACTTACAGCAGACACAACGAAAAATAGGAAGATTGGGAAAATAACATTGGTGGCACACACGCGGTCCTTTTATCAGTTAAACAAGAATTGAGAATAAAAAATTTGCATAAATTACCATAAAGATTACATTTGGCCCGAAACTCAAGTTCGATGGATTGACGTCATACTTCCCAACAGTTTCCTAACTGATTGATGTCAGCACGCATACAGATTTGACTGTAATTTTCGAAGAAAATAAGCAAAAATCTTGAAATACTAAAAGGTGTGAATTTTCTATTTCATGAAAGTAGATTTTAATTTAAAATTCACCTACTTCCATGGCAGTTAAATGCTTTAATATGCGAAGAAAATACAAGTACAGTTAAATTATAAACAGTTTCACACTCTTTCAATAAATATGTGATGTTTCAAGCTTTAGAAAACATTTTCGGCAAACGTTTCATATTACTAAAGAGGATAGCAACCAAGATCAGCAACTAGAATCACCAGAGCTAGTGTGAAACAGGATCCAAAGTGACTTTCATGAAAATCAACGATTACAACGACCTTGCAATGCCAAACTCACCAGTTCTCGTTTGACCGGCGAGGTGAAGCATCGTTGTCCGTGGTCAGAACTTCGGGGGTTGAACTGGTCTTCTGACGTCATTATAAGGCGTATGTTAGATGTGACATATTTCAATCGCAATATATGAGCATATTTATGCCATTCTTCGCGAATGCCATTCTTAAAGGATCTACGAATCAGCGTTTGGAAAGTTTTTAACACTGAAAACATAGCAACTACAATATGAAGACTGAGGAGATTATCGCAATACCTAAATCGCAATATAATCGCAATATTGTAGCACCTTATATGTTTGTAGCGCCCATATCCCTCTTTCTGTTTGGCAACTGTAATAGTTCAAATTTTCCGTTTCGCTCATGCCCAAGATAACATTCACCGTACATCGTCACACTTTGGGTGTTTATAACTCGAGTAGACTTTTAGCTGATTTCTGCATTTATGTATAAGTTGTACGTCTGGTTTAGGAAACAGCTTTACGTTCTTCCTTTAACAGTTGTTTGACGTGGCAAATTTACTCGGTGAGATGGCAGTTATAATAGCGAGTCTAAAAACTAAATTCCGTTTTTAAGGTTTTTCGGGATTTAAGAATTCTAAAAATTGTTCTCCATACGTTTGCAGATTTAGAAGTTTAGTATAATCTGCGTATGGATTTTATAATACTGTGTATTTTACTACATTAATATTTAGTGTCTTTCTTTATTCTTATATTTATTGCCGCCATCTTAAATCGCATGTTGGCCCTATTAGTATTCAAAAATTATCTCCCCTCAAAGAAAAGCAAGGGGAGGGGAACCCTTTAATGCATATGTAAGTACTTTCAGAGATGTTATATTTAAACATCGGTATAGGATTTTAGATGTAGTCTGAAAATTAATTTACAATCAAATGTGAATTGAATCTATTTAGAATTTCGTGAGATAAAAAATTCTGTATGGAAGTATAGCCAACAAATTATGAATTTTTAAGAAATTAAAATTCTCATAACACAAATTGTGAAATTATTTAAATTGTTGCATAATCGGTAAATTTATTGCTTGTAAATTCATCGAAATTGGTTAGACAATTAAGCTCAAAAATCACGAGTAGAATTTGTTTAAAATCCGCTAGTGGTATGAATGTCAGTACCCGTTCTGAATCGTCTTTAAACCAGATTTCGTCGTCTTAGTAGCCGCTTTGTGGCCTGAAAGTAGCACTCTGAGGTTTTAAAAAAGAAAAATTTTTAAATTAAAAATCTAGTATTAAGTTGAGGATATATGCCAGGTTTGACAGGTTAAATGTAAGTTAAGGCAGGAATTGATAGTGAAATTTGTTCCCTCTGGCAAAATCTACGCGTAAAAGTGCGTCTTCATTCCAAATTATTTTCCAAATTAGGATATCTGTACCAAACTTCTCGATTCCGGGTAGGGAATTGATCAATTTTAAATGGGGGGATTAACAGTAAATTAATTTTTAGTCTTTCCTTTATTTTCTCTAACTTTCTACATATCCGGAAACGAGAAAAATAGTCTCCTAGATTAAGATAAAAGAACATTTCTTAAAATTCTTGTCAAACCTGGCATATGCTTCTAAGAAAACATTAAGTATTACTATAATCTCCTGAGTCTTCATATCGTAGTATATAAGTTTTCAGTGTTAAAAACTTTCCAAACGCAGATTCGTAGATCTTTTAAGAATGGCATTCGCTTGTATATCTAGAGTATAAGTTGTTTAGAATCTGTTTTATTTTGTTCCTCCTTAAGGTATGAAAACAATACTGTAAACTTTAGAAAACCGAACTAAATTTTAATAGTTTCTACTAGCCTGAAATATTTAGCGAAACTTAAAAATAAAATAAAGTTATACTGTAAACAGTGAAAAACAATTATAGTAGTTTGTACTCAGTGTAACGTAATTAACGAGACTATACTGGTAGCTTAATATGATTACTTAGTTAAAAATGATTCGCTTTTCTGCATAACAAGTATACACAATGTGTTGTCACAATAATAACTTTGCCCATTTGACAAACCCAAAATATTTTGAAATAAAACTTAAATTCTCTTTTGAAAATGCTTAAAATGGGCTATGTAAAACCTGTTTTATCGATTTATCAGAAATACTCAAATCTCCCAGCATTATTTTTAAAGGTATTAAAGTGTGAATTTTCAGGGTAAATGTCCTTTGTACATTCTTACCGATAAGTTTAAAATAAACATTGGAGAACGGAATGATAGATTTAAGAAATTCAACAATACATTCTACAATAGAATCTACAGGAATGACTAGGACGTTAAAGAATTAGTTTCCGATTCCATTCAGCTTAGAACTTAGTAGTGAAAAAAGTTCGAGTGAACATGAGTTTGACTTAAAGTTGCTAAACGAAACAGTTGTAGTTATATACAATTTAAGAATAGAGAGAACTCGAATACTGCTGATAATGGAATTAGAGGTGTAGTAAGAGGGAAGACTGGTAAAAAAATCACCAAAAGTGGTACGGAACATTACGAGTTTCTAAAACTAGCCTACGCAAAAATGGCCTGGAGTGCAGATTTAAATGTTTTTTGAAGAAACTTTGTTCTGGGGAACAGGTTTCCTTGTTCATGAAAAAAAAAACCGTTTGTAAAGCAAATGGCTACATCTACTTCTGACAACTCTTGCGTCTAACAACCTGAAGTGGAGAAGGACTACTTCTTCGAAATACAGCCTCTTTATAAAGTGTAAAGCTAAGAAATTTTATTTATGTTTTCAAAAATTTATCATGCTTTAAAAGGTACTTAAATTTTATTCTAATGGATTACTCCTGACTTAAAAAAACAAAATTTAAAAAGAATATAGAATGTCTAAAATTTCATGACTTAACACTAGATTTACGGATGTTGATCCTATACCTAATTGTACTGAAGTGAGCCAATTTGACTCGATCAAGAAAATGGAAGATTTTTGCAAAGAAAATAGTTCCAAATTAATTGATATAAAATGTTTATTATCAAAAAATTCACGGAAAATATTTTTTACATATAAAATCTGATTTTAAAACCCATTTTCCGCAACTATTTCTATTCCATTTAACACAATGGTTTCTACATCTGTTTCTTTTCCACGATTGTTGAACTCTACAATTCTTCCGTGCTTCAGTAGCATGAATTTCTGTCGTTGGAATGGAAGTGTTCTCGACTTCTCGTCTATATTTACTTCTTAGCTCTTCAGCCAATCGGAAAATAAAATCTTGACTGTTGCCCAGGCCTCATAGAACCCATAAGTTTCATGTTATGCGATTAACTGTTAAACCATTCTATGAGTCCAATTGGCCCACAGCCGTGAAAATAGGTATACCCCATTGGATAATGCGAAATGAAGGGGTCTGCGGGGAAGATCAATGAAAATTTACATATTTTATTAACTAAAAACGAACATATGTTTTTGAAAAGTGATATTGAAGTTATATAGGGATCCAATTTTTAATGAGTAAAATTGGTCAAATCGGTCCGTAAATCTGGTGGTAAGAGACTGTAAATACTACTAATGCATGATGGGTAGCTAACTTATTTATTGGTATTGAGAATTTTAAAACACTTAAGGCTTTAAAATCTTCAAAGCTATCAATCACTGATTTAATGAACTTTTATAATCGTTACTTAATATTGCCCCTTCCATAGTTAAAATTATTTAAATTAAGAATATCTAAGGCCTTCGTGAAATTCTTAAATATTTTAATTGTTTGCTCAATTGGAATCGGTAGATAAAGTACGTTTCGTTCAAATATTTTGCTAGAATATAAAGTGACTGATATTTAATTTCTTGTGTAACAAGTAGTATAGAATGTGGCTCGACATATTCTTAAAGGTAAAGATTTGTTATTCTTATGCTTAACTCAAAACACTGCTTGGCAATAAATTGATTTACCTCACGAATTTTTTAAAACCAGACTACTAGGAATTATTAGAATTAACTTGAAATTCAAAGGCTTACGAATAAAACCTTCTATACTAAATTCTCAAGACTGCCATTAATTTCTATAAACATTATGGTTTTTCATACTTTGTGTATATTTGTTTGACCTACATTTTTTCCCTACTACCTGGTAGCTTATTTATCTAGATATTCTAAATTCGACTTTTCGTATTCAGTTTATTGCATGACTACGGTCTTCTAAAACCCCTGAAGTTTCTTCATGAAACATTCTGTAATGTATGGAGGGTTCCAAAAACGAATAAATGTTGCTATGTTGGGTATTTCGTTGAAAAACTAACATTAACGCATTGTATGCGGGACACGTACTAGTACGTTTTCTGACCATTGATACTTGAGAGTGGGTCACGTATTAGTACGGGTTAGTGTAATTTGGTTTGTTTGTGGTATAAAATAAACCTGTATAAAATAAATATAATATAAGTATAATAATATAATACAAATATAATATAATATAAATATAATACAAATATAATATAATAATACAAATATAATATAATAATACAAATATAATATAATAATACAAATATAATATAATATAAATATAATACAAATATAATATAATAATACAAATATAATAAAAATACAAATATAATATAATACAAATATAATATAATACAAATATAATATAATACAAATATAATATAATACAAATATAATATAATACAAATATAATATAAAATAAATATAATATAAGTATAATAATATAATACAAATATAATATAATATAAATATAATACAAATATAATATAATAATACAAATATAATATAATAATACAAATATAATATAATAATACAAATATAATATAATAATACAAATATAAATATAATAATACAAATATAATATAATAATACAAATATAAATATAATAATATAAATATAAATATAATAATATAAATATAAATATAATATAAATATAAATATAATATAAATATAAATATAAAATAAATATAAATATAATAATATAAATATAATAATATAAATATAAATATAATAATATATAAATATAATAATATAAAATAAATATAATAATATAAATATAAATATAATAATATAAAATAAATATAATAATATAAAATAAATATAATATAAAATAAATATAATAATATAAATAAATATAATAATATAAATAAATATTCTTGTAAATAATGATATATACAGAAAAATGAAGCCGAACGTTCTTGTCTACTGCATAGATTCTGGAAACATTTAGACAAACTAGTTTTTACATCAGACGATGTAGAACAGGAAACGGTTAAAATTATATACTACTATTTCTATTTGAGTTTTCATATTTACTATACTAATAATTTATCCACTAAAAATCTATTTTTTGTTTACAAAGATCTTGTGGTTATTTATATATTCCTATAAATATTTGTTTATATAATTTCAATATAAAATACGAAAAGTTGGTTAAAAAACGAAATAATTTTCCATCTACTGAGATTTAACTGAATAACTAAATTTACCCTCAATGCACCCGCACACAATGTGTTAAAATACTTAAGTGCAAGATGTTATGCAGATTCAATAAGTAGGTGACTTGAACTTTATTTTCGGTCAAAGTATGGAGGGAATGTCATCAACGAATCTGCATAAAAGGTTGGGAAATAGATTGAATTGCGCATTTTAAAATTTGGTCACATGAAATTCTACTTTCAGTGGTATCAAAGTAATAAAAACCATAATTAAAATTCTGAAGTGAAATCAGTTTTGTGCCATTTATTTGAAAAACTTAATATTTTACTTTCTTGCAGCGTTTATGAAAGCAAATGTTTTATTTCTCAAATTGCAGTTCCCGTGGTTGGTTCCTGATATTTGGAAATATTTTGCTGTCGATTCATCAGAAAAACTTTACAAAGTGTGTGGGAATTTCTGCATGGAATTAAACGTTGGACACGTTCCCTCCCTGCTTCTGTCGAGAACGCTACACTTTCTGATTTTTATTGAAATTATTTTGAAAACTAAAACATTTTTATTATACTTGAATATCCTAGAAGTGAACTGATTGACTATGAACAAAACTTGTGGACATGACTATCCCTAACCAATGAAGAACATCTCGGCTAATTTGCTTGAAATTAAGAATTTCTGAATTTTAAAGCAGAGCCTTAACTAAGGTGTGGCAAAGGTGGCATCTACCACAGGCGCATCAGTCTTAGGGGCACCGCCCCATGAAGAAAATGGGGGTCCGAAAGTGAACGATTCGCCCCGAGTAGAAATAAGGAAAAGTTGAAAAGTAGTTTATTATAAGAGCCAACTTGTTTATAAATCCTTATTTTAATGAATTTTCTTACTCTTTAAAATACTTTTAGTCTAAACGTGGTAAACATTTTGTAAAACAAGACCGTAGTCATGTAATAAACTGAATACGAAAAGTCGAATTTAGAATATCTAGATAAATAAGCTACCAGGTAGTAGGGAAAAAATGTAGGTCAAACAAATATACACAAAGTATGAAAAACCATAATGTTTATAGAAATTAATGGCAGTCTTGAGAATTTAGTATAGAAGGTTTTATTCGTAAGCCTTTGAATTTCAAGTTAATTCTAATAATTCCTAGTAGTCTGGTTTTAAAAAATTCGTGAGGTAAATCAATTTATTGCCAAGCAGTGTTTTGAGTTAAGCATGATAATAACAAATCTTTACCTTTAAGAATATGTCGAGCCACATTCTATACTACTTGTTACACAAGAAATTAAATATCAGTCACTTTATATTCTAGCAAAATATTTGAACGAAACGTACTTTATCTACCGATTCCAATTGAGCAAACAATTAAAATATTTAAGAATTTCACGAAGGCCTTAGATATTCTTAATTTAAATAATTTTAACTATGGAAGGGGCAATATTAAGTAACGATTATAAAAGTTCATTAAATATTTAACAGCACTCTTAGTCATTAAAACTAAATTTAAATTTAGAAATTCACCAATTTTTTTTATGAAAATTCAACGCTTAAATAAAATATCCCCTCTAAAAAACTATTCCCTTTATTAACAAGATAATACCCACAAATAGTTAAATATTTTTAAGTATTAATAAGGTAAGAAAAATAAAAAAAAATTAATATACTAGGAACATTTTAAGATTTAACAAAATATTTTCAGTTTATTCTGTATATATGATAGAAGAAAATTATGTTTACATATTTTCTCTACGTATGGTGGTAGGGGCGCAGAGCTGTTTTTTCCACGGGCGCTAAATGACCTAGTTACGACCCTGTGTTAAAGAAAAATAACCTTAAATAATGCAGCTAGAAACAGACTAAAACGACTGAAAAGTTTATTAAAAATATTTCTAAGTACGATTCAAATTGTTTGAAAACAAAAGCATTCATATTTTACTATTTCGCCAGAAGCAGGTTCATGATTAGGATTGGAACTTGTGAATTACTCTACCCTTAACTAATTCACAACGGAAGAATTGATCAAATAACTGGATATGTCCTAAATGCTGTCTCAGTTTAAAAAAAAACCTCGAGAAAAGACTCAAGAATGGTTAAAGTGGCTGATAAGATTAATAGCACGAACTCGAGAGAAGTTTGTCTAGTTTATATTTTTGTAGGCCTGGTATATTTAAGCGTAGAGGCATTACTTTAAATGTACATAGTGAAACTAAATTTATTACCGAATGCGAATTCAGTCTCTTTGGAATTTTCGACTTGAATATACTTCTCAATAGAATTTATCCAACAAATTGCATATCCAATTTTTTAATACACTGAAACTTGGAAGCAAATTAAAATTCGATTAATTTTTAAACTACTAAATTCATCACAAGTTAGATGAAGTCCAAGGATTATCACGAGAATTGTATAAATCCCTGTTAAGTGTATATCCTTCGGATTGAGGACTGTAATTTTCACACATTTAATTAACAAATAATGTTTACAAAAAACATACTTTTTTACTTAACGTGAGGCAATCAGAGGCATGCTCCGTCGCTGCGTAGCCTCCATGTCAGCGACTCGCACACAATCGCTGAAAACCAAAGTGCCACCTGTCGGCAATAATTTTACAAATACTTAACAATCCCTCTTGTAGTATGTCCATAGCCGTTCGTAATCTCCATAAAACCGCAGTTTCCTGTATCATTAGTGCTAATGTTTGGTACCGGAGTTCGTGGGTTCGAATTCCACTGTGGCATGGACTGTCGTAACCGTTCGGAACCTACTTTAAGTAGTAGGTGCCGGTCTCATTAACCATCGTGTTCTAAAAGTGGACCGTAACTTCCCAAACTAACAGCTTTCGTATAATTGAAGTCAGATCGTATGACTCCAATCTGAATATTTTCTGGAAGAATGATGGGGTGCTGTTGGCATGGATTTTTGTAGCCGTTCGGAATCCGCTTTACGCAGTTTATCTCTCAAACTTTAGTACAGGAAAAGGGTGACCGTATCGCTCCAAAGCAAATATCTTATGTATTACTACACTTAAGCTCAATGTTTTGTGTGAATTTTCGTTTTTAGAGATAATATGTTCCCTAATAGATTCTTTTGGAACAAAATTTTGTTTGGTAACAATATCCACTATACAAATTCCCTTGGTAAAATGTTCATCGATTTTAATTTTCGCCAAGACCAATTGGTGGTTCCTGTAGAACGCATAAATCGTTGGATCAACACTTCCACATGGTTTCTGGATCTTATTTTCCTTTTACACGTGAAGCCAGTAACACTTGCTAAAGGGTTGGTTAGCGACTTTTAAAGTATTAAAACTGAGTTATTACTATCATCAACATTAAATTTTTTTTCTCGCACATTGTTACGATGTAGATTCAAATGAATGGGATTTTCTCCTGATACTACAGTAGTACCCACTGGTTGTTGAAACATTAGTCTCAACTTTTCTTCCTTTGACAACTTGGATTTGAAAAAGTTGTATCGTTAAGTCATTCCTTAGACAATTGTACAAAACGCTGTTAGACTTCAATTTGGTCAGATTGTAATACATGTATCCCATAGTAGTTTATCATGGTTTGTACACCCCCCCCCAAAAAAAAAGTGTTACCCTTGTTTTCAGAATAAAATTAAGTAATCTGTTAAAATCCTTTAAACTGAAAATTTTTATGCTCTTATTTTATACGAAACAGAAAATACTGCTTTGCTTTATATAAAGCAAAATAGAGAATTTTTGAAATGTGTTATAAACATGCTTTTAACGACAGTTTTGCATTACATTATCAGTAATTATTCAATGAAGATATTAGCCTTGATTTTTTTAAATATTAAGTCTTGATTTGCCTTTCTTTTCCAGTTAAAACCTAATAGTCAAAATTGGGGGGGGGATGTAATTAAAAGAATGTATGATCTTGATTTGTGTAACACTTATGCAACACTTATCTTCATTACTAGAGCTGTTTGACTACATTAGTGATCAGATATCATTTTAAACATCTATGTGCCAACGATTTAGAATATTTTTGAATATTAATGCAATAAATTTGAGAATCGCAGTATCTTAATATTAATAAACACCTGCTGAAATATTCAAAGTTGCTGAAATTTCGTATTTGATCTGTAGAGATCGTAAGTAATACTAAAATTGTAAGTAAAGAATTAAACCAGGAAATGAATAGAAATTATATCTGGTTACAATGCTAGAATTATAATGTGTTAAGTGCTTGATTAGAACTTAAATTATTGATATTAGAAATCATATGCGACTGCAAATGTGTTTGTGGAAATCTGTAATGAATCGATTTTCTTTTGTGAGTCTACTATTGAACAGTTTCAAATATTGTTTACCCGTATCTTTTCCCATTAATATAATACTTAAAATTTTCAGTCTTGTTGATAGTTGTGAAATAATTTAACTATTTCGGTTCGAAAATAATCAAGGTAAAGTTCACTTACCTTGATTTCGGGGTTCTGGGACGCATGGTGGTCTAAAATAAACTCATCAAACTCATCATGACGAGGAAAAAAATCGTACGATCTTTTAAAACACATAGAACATTTATTTTTACACCTAACAGCTACATAGTTTACATAACAACTGGCCAAAATTGCGCGGGCGGAAGTTCGCTACATTGATAGACGGCGCTGAGTCACTGTTGCCAAAACTTACAATAAAATTCAATATGCAAGAGTTCGAGAGGCCGTTCGCGACAATAGTGATTATGAACCTCTCAACCGACTATCTTTAGCAGTTGTAAACAATTTTCGTTGGCCGAGGAAGATAATGTTATCTGTAGTAACCATAATTTAAATTAGAAATATTTATCAATATATATTCGACATTAATGGGTTAAACAAACTATACAGTTCATTTGGATAAATAAGTTCTAAGTAGAACACTTATATTTTAGACATCGTACTTCTGTTTGAGAAAGAATATTTATACATTATATACTGTATTGTCATAAGTGGCAACTACGACGTTTTTCTTTAAATATCTTTTCTTTGATATAGAAACTAATATTTCAAAGCATCTAAAGTTTAAATCGCTAAAGTTATTTCATGCTTAACCATAAAGGTGTTAAATTTTCATTATTTTTTCCTCCTATTTTTAAATAGTGAACAAATCTTGTATTAAATATCCCCTATTTTTAAAACTTCCTCGATAGTTCTTTAAATATTTCTTGACCTCTTTACTTGTACTATTTGCGGAGAAATCTATCTCTTGAAATGCAGTTTGGGATTTTCATATTTCCAGTTCCTCTTTATATTCCTGCTTTGCATCATGCTAAAGCTGCATGCAACATTGCTAGGAACGCTCAGCAGTAATTCTAATTTTACCTCTTTTTAAATGAATGATCTTTTCCACATCTTGGTTAAGATTTGTCCTATGTTTCGCTTGTTCCTTTTTGTTTTTCGAAACGTTGCAGTTTAATGCCTTTTGTATTCACAGTTACCCGTATGTTGTACACTATTTCGGGACATCAAAGCAGAGTAATGCATTTTAATCGGGTATGTTAATACTGACACTAATTCGGGGCAGAAATAATACACTAAGAGTATTTTGTAAAAAACTTCAAATTCTAGTATTAAGTGTAGGTGAGAACATATACCAGGTGTGACAGGTTAAATTAAGTCAGCAAGTAATTTTGAAATATATTCTCTGGCAAAGTCGTATGTAATACCGCGTGCAAATTTTTTACCTGAATTTTTAAAAGAAAGTACGAAATTTTTGTTTTTAATTTTAAATTTAAATAAAGATACCAGGTCTCGATTACGGCTGGGAAACTTTTGTAGTATAAATGGGTGTTAACAGTAAATTTATTTTCCCTTTTTCCTACATTTTCTCTAAATTTCCTTCTATATAGCCGCAAACGAGAAAATACTGTTAGATTAAGATAAATGAATATACATTTTTAAACTTAAGTCAAACCTGGGATATGTTTCTCAGAGAACATGACATTCTATTACCTATAGTTCATAATTAGTTATTTTTTAAATATTGATGAATTGTAAATTAAGGAATCCATCAACGCTTGACTTATTACTATTGAATCCATCGAATCAGTTTTCACAGTGAGATTTTGTTTGCATTCAGGACTAGAAATGTGGATTATGTATCATGATATTGCCTTATGGCAGTTAAGAAGCTTAATGTCTGTCAAAAGCTAGGAAGAACAGCATGCTGACAAAGAATGAATTAATCATTGCAAATCACTTATAAACATTAGTTTTTAACAAAATCTTCAATGTTAAAATGCTATGAGCAAAGCTCCGTCAATGTGCAACACAATCAAGGATTATAGTATATCAATTTATTTACCTTTGCTAAAAACTTTAGTTGTCGAGAATGATCGTTTCTTTATCACGAATTTGATATATCAATTAGTATTCTTTGGCGAGAAATCATGACGCTTGTAATGCCAATACGCCAATCCAGTAGTCCACATTTTCAGCAATTAGAGTATCCAACTTCTCGATTGTGTAAAATTCCTGTTTTAAAGTACACTACCTACAGTTACAAGGGCTATTTTGTGTTGCCTTATGCTAATTTTACCAACGAGTCAGATTAATGGTTTTATTGCTGTTGCTTACGTAATCGGTGACGTATATTAGCACAAACTGCATTTTTACTTGTCCCTTTTTCTTTCTTCCGAAATAATGGTTATTTGTCTAGCCATTAAAAGTTCGACTTTTTGCTAAGTTGATCATTTTCTTGGGTTCATCCGGTGTTTTTACATATCCTCATATTTCTCAATCATCGGGGTTACCCGTTTATCCTGCATCAGTTAAAAATGAAACTAATTTTGAGATTATTCAAAGCTTTTTGTTGGTTCTCTTTACACGTTTGTCTCTTTACACATCTGACAAATTCTACGGTTTAATATTTAAATTTCTGAGTTTCCAAAGTCGATATCTTTCAGCTTCATGGATCCACTTTTATTTTGACGTTTATATGAATGCTTAGGCTACAATATGTTTTCAGGATTAATAACCACGGTATTTGATATGTAAAACTTGCACTAATTACAGTAACTTTAATGTTTACCCAATTCAAATACCAAAAATGCTTTTGAAATTTAATCCATTAATGCTTTTATAAACTGCTATAAACTAAGCTTATTGAAATTTCGTTTCCTTGGAATAAGTTTTTTTTTGTGTGTGAGTAAGAGGGCAATCTTATAAGCAAACAAAATTTTTATGTAATTTCTATTAATAAATTTAACATTGTGGTCGACACTTTAATTTTTCATGAAACACGCATAATTTACATTTTCGACGGGTACATAGACTGGAATCAAGACAAATTTGCTTTATCTGTTCTAAAACTGAATTTTGCAGTACTTATTTTACATGTAATAACAAATTATTTTTACGAAGTTTTCTTTTTTCATAAATGGCATCATTTAATGTTTAAAACGCTAGCTGATCACTAACGTGACGTAGTATTAAAATTTGTTTACATTTCCTATTTTA
>CM063508.1:182038307-182045129 GCA_032207245.1 Pardosa pseudoannulata | reverse complement strand
TCATCCCTTTTGGCAGTTCTGTACTTATAAGAAGTGTCCTCCTATATGTATATTACCTCCATGGTTTTAGATATTTTTTCTTTTCTATAAAGGATAGGAGTAGTGCCAACAGTGTAACATTGCGAGAAAGAAATATAGAATAAAAAATTAAGGTTACACAATGACCAAAGATATGTTTTTATTTTGGCGTATTTATTTATTGAAGCAATTTGTATCAGAATTCCTTTAAGTGATCGTTTTTAACTCGAAATCTTTCACGTGTGTATGGATGTTATTTTGTTTACGAATAAGAATTCCGTGGATAGACGAAACCGTACGTACGGGACATTTCCCAACAATGTCCTTCTTTTCCGACACACTAGAGGATTTTTTTTTTTAATATTTAAAAGCTAATTTGTAAAACTTTACATATTTAATAACAAAAGTTCCCCATGATGATTTAAAAAGCTCTTATTTTATGTAGGCAGTAACTGTTGGGATATCGTATCCAGTTAAGAAATTCAAATTTCATTTCTTTCACTCTATTTGGCTGAACGTTGGCTCAGAACGTTCGCATTAACTATTATGGAAGAGTTAGAATATTTATTGAGCTTATTTTCATGTAAAGGAGGCAGTTGTCCTGAAAAGGTTGGGAACCTTTGTGTTAGCGTATCTAAAAGACATATTGATGCGATAGTGTTCTTGTTTTGTAAAAGTAAGAACAAATACATCATTATCGACAAAAAGCTATTTTTTCTATGAGTTGACGAGAAAGTCGAAGGTAGCCCGATTACTCAAATATTTTCACAGAATTCTAAGCATATTAAAATGAGAACTCCATTACTGTAACATTAAAATGCATCTATGTCATTATTTAGGCTTTTTCCCCTTTGGTTATGCATTGCAAGACGGAAAGTGATTCATAAATGTAGAGTATGTATATATGTATGCATATGTATATGTATCCAGTCATATGTATATATATATATAATATATATATACATACACAAATTATATATATATATTATATATATATATATATATATATATATATATATTAATGAAACGGATTTCTCGATGGGTGGTTGCAGTCATGGCCATAAAAATGATACCGTTTAAACTAAAGATGTTATTAAGATAACGTTGAAGGACGGGTTTCACTTCATCATAGGGACAGGACAAACGGAAGGTCAGCTAGCATGAAGTTCTATGTACAACACCTTCAACATCTGTAAAATATCTAGAAAAATCTGTCTCCGACAGTGTGCATCTCCTTTTTATTTGAAATTTCCTAAATTGTCCGCTACAATGTACGATTATAATTCAGGAATTACGTAAACTGTAGCAGTGGTCAATTTAGGTTTTAACCCTATATAAATTCAAAGAAAATTTTAGTTGACTTTCGATAAAACTCCTTTTTCCTTATATATATATTTATATATATATTATTATATAATATATATTTATATTATATCTATATATTTTGTATATATATATTATAAATAAATATATATAATATATAACATATATATATATATATATATATATATATATGTGTGTGTGTGTGTCGTATTCAGTCGTACGCGAATGGAAGAAGCAGTCTTTCTTGGTAACATCTCTTTATTTCAAAGAATAGTTTCCTAAGGCGTCACTTGCGCCATTTCATTTATTCGTGGCGGAGCTAAGCATGGAGGTTGTTGACAGCTCGATGTCTACGTAACTGTCTCTTATCTCTTTCCATGCTCATCAATTCTTCCATTATGCTTCCGCTTGCGAATTATCCAAAAAGCACAAAAAGCTAAATTTTTCATTTATTTTGTTATTACGAAAGAGTTCCCTTTTTAAATTGTTCACAACTCGCTTAATTCCCCCCCTCTTTTTTAGACCTGACATATATATATATTTTTTATATATATATATATATATATAATATATATATTATATAATATACATATATATATATACATATATATATATATATATATATATATATATATATATATATATATATATATATATATATATACATGAAGTCTTGAGATTAATAACAAAGGCTTTCAATACTAGAATTATTTCGCCATGGTTCAGTATACTTTTAAAATGTACCAGTACTTTGTTTGAAATCTTTCTCAGACTGAACCTCGTTCTAATGAAGCAAAACATTAAAACTATTTCTTTTGCCACTACGGCACATTCCATTAAAGGCAGAGAGTGTTTTGATCACGCATATCACTGATTTTTAAAAAAAAATTCTAAAAACGAGTGGCGTTATTTGACGCACTACTTCAGAAAACATTCGATTTCTCGTAGCAGTGCAATCGCCACTTAACAAATCACGTGAAATCCCTTTAGTGAAACATGCAACTTGTGAGAAATTATTTGTTTTCCCAATTTCATTGATGGATTGGTCAACAGAAAAGTTTTCGGAGAATTAATTTTTGTTTATCACACTCAGCGATTGTTTTCTTTTTTCCGATTTCATACAAAACTGACTTCGCGAAATTTTTTATTTGATTAGATCCGAGATTGTCGAAATGGCACAGCTGCGTTTTCGAAAAGTACCAGTTTTTTCGAAGACTTTCGAAAAAGAAATTTAAATTTCACAAAAAGAAGAGCGTAATATTTTGTCTCGTCACTGCTTATCAGAAGAATCGAAGTCCTTGCAAAAGGTATCAAATTTGTTTATGACCTGAAGGAAATTCTTCGATTCAACCGAAAACGGAGACTGGAATAGCGTCGTATTTTCTTAAATGAACACTCACCCTCTAAAATTCCCCGAAACATGAAATCAATCTGATTAAATGAATGCCATCTTATTAAATTATTTATATTAGTAATTTAAACTATTTATATTAGTAATTTAAACTTAATTGTATTTTTTATGCGTGACGGTGTTATCAATGAGTGTCACTGAGAAAAAAACATAATAAACGTGTGGAAGTTTTTTTTAATTAAATGCTTACATCTTTCTAATTACAATTACTTTTTACCTAAAATTCCCACAAACATTGGATATATATTACACAATTATGAAATCTGCAAATGATTGCATATTATATACGGATTTTTTTTAATGCAGGTGACAATACAGACAAATAACTTTTGTGCCAAACACAACTGCGAAACCGTTATTCATTCAACACCACCGACGAGCACGCGTAGCTTATAGAATTATATGGACGAATATAGATGTACCGAGGTACTTTCCCACGATGGTCAGCATGTGCATGCACAGCTGTGGAAGAAATTTCCAAGAAGAATTTAGGTGCAGCTGTTGACTTTGTGTTTTAGGGACCCCTGCAGAGGAGTTATAGATCACGGAATGGCACAAGCGTAACGGTCAAGCTCTCACAGAGATGTAACCGTGAGTTAATGTTATTTTGATTTGGAGTATACAGTCTACGGCTAAAACCAAGCTTAAAGCCGATTTCACGGGTGAGTTATGGGGGCTGTAATAATGTAGCTTTCACAAAAGGGTGATGCAGCCCGAAGGGGGTGCAGATGTAAAATTTTACCAACAAGCGATACAAAGAAGAAAAAGGGGCTTTAAAACCGAGGTGATGAGTTGAGAAAGAGGATACTAGGTCGGGATTGAAGAATTGCTGGACATCCAGAGAGCCCGGACCAGCAATCGAGTCGCGAACCCGCATGCCAGCATAGACGTACAGCAAAATAACAGCCGCTAAGCCAGTACCGACGCCCTTTACGCCCGACGTCCAGCACCGTCGTACAACCGGATGAACGTCCCAGCCTGCCTCCTGTAATTACTGAAGGTAAACTTGATCTTATTCATAAATCATTACCTTGGGTCTCGGAATCTTTTGATTAAGGAATAACGAATAAAACAAAAAAGAAAATATTAATTTGTTGCAATAAACGGCGAGTAATTTTATCATAGAAATGCAGAGTATATAATTAATGGATATGTTGTTGAGGTATTTTAGCTGGCTTAAGTAGAATTTTGTTTTACATAACACAGTCGTTGTGAGCTTTGTGTAGGGGCTGTAAGCTACCGATTAAACGGGGTTGGGGGGGTTGTGTTGGTTATTTTGTTTTGTTCGGAGGGGTTTTTTTTAATGGGGTTGAGGTGAAATTGTGGGTGATATGATTGACTTGTTTATTTGGCGTTTTTGTATTGAGAGTCTGAGAAAGTGTTTCTAGGCGGGGTTGTGGAAGATTGTGTGAGAGTTTTTTTGAGTGTTTTGTCTGCATGGCGGTGTTTTTATGGTGGCTAGTGTGTGATTTTGATGGGCGAGTTTGGCGTTCGTGTTGAAGGGCCTTGTGTAAATTACTGTGGTTTGATTTGCTTTTCATTCATTCTTGAGTCTCGGAATTTTTGATTAAGAAATTTAATTGTTGTAATGGTTTTATTTGTTTGTGTGTTATGTTGTTTGTGAGATAAATAATGTTTGTGTTGTAGTGTTGTATATAATCTAATATTTATGTTTAGTTTGAAATATAGAAATTTTATTATTAAATATATAACTATATGTATATAGAATCTAATATTTACTTAAATAATTATATTGTCAATTAGAAATCTTAAATAAATAAAAAATTTTGGATATAAAAAAATTATAATTAATATACCTTCGAAAGTCCTCATTACGAAGTGGCAAAATTCTCAGGGGTTTTGCACTCTACGATCAAGGGTAAAACATATCATATGTCTCTGCTTTTCTCCTTTTCAAACCCTCCTCTAAACTAACCACTGGGGATAGCGTTCCCGCCTTCAGGTAAGACGTACCTCACGGCTAGTTGAAGAAGTTGCGAACCAAAAGTCGATACAGGCTGTTGGAGACAGATTTATCAGAGATTTTCTCACTCTCTTGAACTGTTAAGGAGATCGAATTGGAAACTCTTCCACCTGAAGCTGTGGCAATAAATACCTTTCGTCACTGAAACAGTTCCTTGCCTTATCACACCAACTGGCCACAACTGCAACCCCCTCCCCCGTTTGTACACTTGTAGTAAACTATCCGTGAACTAAAGGAGGTAAACTAATTAAACATAATAACGCAATTTTTAAATTTCAAAATATATTTCAATAAAAAAATGTACTTACATAATGTTATTACATTAACTGCTCAAGATAAGTTAATTACATTCTAAAGTGATTTTCAATTCTTTTTTTGTTTAGACACATTGTTCCTTTTACGGGAGCCAATATCACATCATCTTCTGGGCATCACTTTGTCGGCTGGAATCGCTGTTATTCTACGGGCCTCATGGTAGTCTCTAGCGATACAAAATTTATTCTATATTTTATTCTATATTCTATTCCACCTTAATTTATTTCTATATTATTATAAATGTATTTATTTAATTATTTATTATTATTTTTTGTGTGGGGGGGGGTAAGTCGGATTTAACTCGGATTTATGGGATTCTCGAACAATCAGGACTCGAATTATAAAACAGACTCTACTACAGGGATGGCAAACTACGGCCCGCGGATAGAATTTTAAGTTGCCGGTTCGAGACAAATTAAAAGAAATATCCATCCCCTTTACCACTTTATTTAAATATTTCATCCCAAATTTATTATCTCACGCCCAGAAGATCAGCGGTCTATTTGCTTCTTATATGTGAACAAGTTTTTTCAACTTTGAGCCTTAGAAAGAATAATTTCAGAAGTAGACTGACAGACGAGCCTTCAGCATCGTTCCTTGAAATCAGTACATCTCACTTCGAACTTCAGAATAAGGAACTTTTAAAAATGAAATCGCAATTTCATTCATCTCATTAACGTATTTAAACCGTTAGGTACTTGGATATTGTTTGTTAAAATTTTAGAAAAATTTACCTTGGCCCGCCAAACTCATTTTCTTTCGATTTTTGGTCCGCGACTGAAAAAGTCTGCCCGTCCCTGCTCTACTGTATATGTATGAATTTACATCAATAAAAAATTTCTCTTTTTTATCATAAATTAAAACAAAAAGATCCGATCAGGAAGTTAAGTAATATTTTCCAAATCGCTTTGTAAGATCTCTTTAAACACTGAAATCTAATGATTTAGCAATCTAGGTGATAGATATCGCGATATCTCACTGTTATGAAACTGTGATGGAGAGCAAGGACCTCTTGATATCCTGCTTGTTTATTAAAATGCTCCTCAATTATTCTTTCCTATTTTATTGTCTCGGAGTGAAAAGAAAATTTCATTTCACGCTGAAAAGAAACAACTTCGCCTTCATCTTCCCCACACAATGGAAGGATAGAATGATAAACGCGGATTCGAATACTACATCTTGAATGCCTCGTCTGTCGACTAATTTATAAAAGAGGTTTATGCTGAAGAAAACTATCCTGTTCAAATGACGATTTTCGGGAGAAAAAATAAATCGTTTATTTTAAAGATGAAAACTTCAGCACTGGAAAACTTTTTTCAATTCGTTTCTGGAGTTGAGATGCAGTTGTTTAGTTACTACCAGAATTACAGAAAGACACAAGAAGTGTGCAGAGTAAGGGTCGGGCTGTGATTATTAGCATAAATAAAATAAACATAAAGACTTTTTTTAATAACTTTTATCTAACAAAAAAAAGTTATAAAAAATTAAAAAACAGCGCATGAAAGATAAATTAAGTGAAAACCTTTAACACTGGATTTACGGATGTTGATCCTATACCCATTTTTACTGAAGTGAGCCAATTCGACTCATACAAGAAATTGGAAGTTTTTTGCAAAGAAAATAGTTCCAAATGAATATAAATAAAATGTTCATTATCAAAAAATTCATGGAAAACATTTTTTACATATAAAATCTATTTTTGAAACCCATTTTCCGCAAACATTTCTATTCCATTGAGCACAATGGTTTCTACATCTGTTTCTTTTGCATG
>CM063508.1:181955807-182023307 GCA_032207245.1 Pardosa pseudoannulata | reverse complement strand
TAATCCACTGACCGAACGAGAAACAGTTCTCTCTATGGTGCCAGCGTGTAGTGAAATCCTCTGCACATGGAATAGACGTTCGGTTTGTCAGCACCAGTGAGAATCCTGATGAGGCACCGCAGTGGCGGGCGCCATGTAGTGCTACGTTTGCTGAACATATAAGTTTTTCGTAGAAGCCCAAAGCGTTGCTTTTTCGACGCCGATATAATACTATACAACAAAAGACATGATTTTTGCTTCAGTGCTAGTAGAATTCTCATAAGTTTAGCTGTTTTTATAGTTATGACTCGACTACTCGTAGGTAAATATTTTATTTATTGTAATCTTAAAATTTATATTCATAATAAATAACCCGTTTCAGAATGGAGAACTCGGATGTCTCAATAATTAAAGATTTATTGGAAAATCCATGTTCTCTGCACACCCTGCATGAAAACCTACCGCACGCCACTACTAAAATTATTTTATTAATGCTTACCTCATAGAAATCTCGAAGTGGCAGTGTGACTGATGTCGTCAATATAAAAAAGACTTTATCCTTTAATCTTGACTTAAGTTTTAAGAAATCTAAACATTTCTAAAGGTTATACATTTTATCGTTAAAATTCTTTAGTGACAAAATCCATTAATGCCAAAAATCTTTTTTAATGATTTGTATATTCCAAAAAACCAAAATTAATAACGAACTAGTAAAAAAAAATTAAGAATAAATATCTCTAGTCAGTATTTACTGAAATAATCTACAGATTTTAAAAAGGTTATACAACCCAAGGAATTCTTATATAGCCTCCACACTATGGCCAATTAATTGTTCACCACTTCCTCATGGTGACCTTGAACGATGGTTCACGGGTTGCATCTCAATGCTGGGCCATTAAATGAACCGAGCGCTTGAATTCGTCTATAGGGTCTACTGCGCACTTTAGATGCGCATCTGACTGCTTTTGATCTTTGGAGAAAAACCGCCTCCGAAGCCATCGTCCGTCAAGGCTATTTTATCGTCTGCCACCATCAACCACGATAAGCCATACCCCTTCCAGACAGTGGTGATGGCTTGCAGTGGACCATAGTGTAGAGGGGCCTTAAAATTTATGCATATTTACACGCATACGTTCTTAAGACAGTGGCAGGCGATAAGTGAAAAAGTATATAATATATATTCGTTAAAATGTAAATTTGAATTTTTTATTATTCTTGTACACTCAAGAGCCAAAACATTATGACCACCCCTACATTTTGCCAGTCTACGCTGTCTTCCAGGCGAACAGTTGCTCCCTCAATGTACAGTAGGTCATACACAGGCCGGTGGTAGCGGTATTATGCTTTGGGGGACGTTCTCTTGGGCGTTTCTGGATTGTGGTAGAGCAGACCAAGAATGCTACAGGGTATCTGAACATCATTGCAAACCCGTTGCACCTTTATATGGCCTCTGTTTTTCCAGCTGGAAATGAAATGTTCCAACTGGACAACGCCCCATGTCACAAGGCTAAAATTGTGTTGGAGTGGTTCTGTTAATATGATGCTGAATTCCAGTTAATGTCCTGGTCGCCTAACTCACCGGCTCTCAATCCGATAGAACCCATTTGGGATGTCATGGGACGGCAACTCAGAGTCCAAAGACCACCCATTCGCAATATCTCGGATTTGCGTAACCGTTGCTTCAACATCTGGTACAATCTATCTCCTGCAATCTACCGTGGACTTGTGGCATCCATGCCAAGGCGGGTAGAAGCTGTGTTGCGCGCCAAAGGTGGGCAACTCGTTATTGACAAGTGGTCATAATATTTTGGCTCTTAAGTGTATATGTGAAGAGATGTAATGAATTTAATTTATTTAACTTGTGAAAGTTTATATTTGAATCTTATTCAGTAATTGGATAATTGTCCAATAGTAAATATACACTACAAAGCGAGAACATATTCCTATAATTTTTTTCTTCTTTCAAGGAGGAGGAGGTATCAGCGAGCAATAACGACGGAACAGTGTCACAAGTTAGGCCTATTGGGTTGGGATGGTGGTGGAGACATTGTTTTCATAAGAGCATTAAAAGCATAAGATATATAATAATTTTTTTTCTCTTTTTAACAAGATACAAACTGTTGAAAAGCCTAATATTATGCTTCACGGGTTCTCTAAAATCCCAAGCTCAGGTATATGGCACTGGTACCTCTTCCCCCCCCCCCCCCCCCCAGGGGGTGTTCCCCCCCCCCCGGGGGGGGGGGGGGGGGGGGGGGGGGGGGGGGGGGGGGGGGGGGGGGGGCCCCGGGGGGGGGGGGGGGGGGGGGGGGGGGTTGGGGGGGCCCCCACCCCCCCCCACCGTCACCCCCCCCACCCACACCCCCCCCCCCCCCCCCCCCCCCACCCAAAATGGGGGGGGGGTATAGTCAATACAAATGCGGAGATTTATCAGATCATATAGAAGATCAAGAAACAAAACTTGCTTTTTTTGATAGGGGTAACGAGAAGGGCATCTATCCCTATTAAAAATGGACAGGTCTTGCGACCGCCACTAACTAGACTTTTTGGCGGGAAGAATGGGCTAGAGCTGGAGTGCCCTATCCAAATCGGTTGGTGGGCCAAAACACAATTTACTGAATTGAGGTGGGCCGCACATATAAAAATAAAACAACAAATTATTCAAAATATTTTATTATCGTGCAATATTCAAAATAGGCATTTTTACAGTGCCAGCTGCGACTGTACATAAAAGTTGTGTTATACATATATCATAACTACAACGACAATAAACATTAACTATACTGCATTTATAATCACCCCCGACACCTTACCTTCCTCCCTAATCACGAGGGTTAAAATATTATTATTATATTTATACTATAAATATATATTGTAGTTTATTCACAAGCACTACCACATGTATTATTTTAAAATGAATGCGAGATTTGTTTTTGTATTTTACTCGAGATTTTGTTAATATCAACGGATAATGTAGTCGACGTGCATCGTAGCTGATTGATCATGTTTTTATCGAGCAACCTGCGGCTGCACTTTGTTTTTACCAGGTTCAATTTGGAGAAAAATAATTCGCAGCGATAAGTAGTTCCAAATGCTGATATAATACATATTGCCAATCGTCTTAAATTTGGAAATTTATCTTCGGCGATATATTTTTGATAATACTCAATCTTATTCCCTTCGTAGAGGCATTTTAGCTCAATGTTTGATTGCAAACCTATTTAGCTCCATTTGTAAATTTGGAGGCGCTGATTCAACCTTTACATTAAATGGAGCTAAGAATACTTTAAAGATTTCCTCAAACTAACAATTAAATTTCTGTTTCAACTGTATATAGTCAAAATGACTAAAACAGTTGAAAACTGTGCGGTCCATGGGCCATGAGTTGGTCATGCCTGGGCTAGAGTAATCGTTTTGTGCTAGACAGTAATCGTTACGTATATTTGTGCCTTAGTAAGTTTATCATTTTCTAATTTATTTTGTATTTAATTTCAAATAACGTTTATATAATAACGTTTTAATTCTGCACTATCGAAAATAAATGGCACATTATGATAAATTTGAAAAAATATGTGTTTGTGTATATTTATTCAACGTTTAAATTAGTATATTAAATTTTTACATTAAATCATCTCTTCACAGCTTATGTTACATATGTTTTAACTTATTACAAATAGCTTATATATTAGAAATGAGTGACTTAACCTCCTCTTAGATGAAGGTAAATATATATTATTTAAAAAAAAATATCCATGCCTTTAAGTGCTTTATAATTACACAGAATTACTAAACTAATTTGCTTCATATGTTTTAAATTATGCACTTTATGCTATATTCTATAACTAAGGTACTCAAACATGTGCTTTATGATGTCACTAATAATCGTTCAATCATTTAATAAATCTGAACTGAATGTTCCGAGATTATAAGCATTTAATAATTATCATTTAGGATAAAAATTTTAACACCAAAATAAACATTTACTGTTTTAATGGGAAAATTTTAAAAAGGTAATTTTTAGAGGCTTTATGTAATAATTATATCCATTATTTATTTCACGTCTGTTGAAGTATAAATACATCTAAATATTTGTGTCTAATTTTTGTTAAAATCTGTTAGAAAAAGTTTATCTTATTTCTTTGATAAAGTCTTCTCTTTTTATTAAAAACTATTTTAGAATTATTTCAAATTTTTCATTCCATAATAGTGTATTTATTAAAAAAACATTTGATAAATTCCATTTATTATTTTTGCTTAGAAAATTATATATATTTTTCAAAAATTTTTTGAAGTATAATATATTATTTGCATCTACAGTATAATACAGTTTCATTCACAAGCTTTAAGATATTTTTTATCTCTTTATTATCTTTTATTTTTTATTAAAGACTCAACATAAAAGGGTTAAAAACAAATACTGGCGCCATCTATTGGCATGAATACAAAACAAAGTTAACGAAAGTTACTTAACAAAGTTAAAGAAAGAAAGTTAACAAAGTAAATGAAAAAAATCATTGCTTCAACATTTTCCCTTGTTAACTGGTTCTTGTTTACTTTCACAAGAGTCCCATTTGAGAACATTTAGTTAACAGTCTTGACTTCATTAAGGGTTTTGTCAAGATGTCAGATACTTGTTACTCAGTCAACACCTGTTCCACATTCAGTCTTCCCTTCAGGACTTTCTCATGTACAAAGAAATGGTTTAATTCAATGTGTTGGGTTCATCGATGATATTCAGGGTGGTGTGATAACTTTACAGCTGTTATCGACTATGAGTGTAAACACTTCTTTTAAGTTCACAATGCCCTGGAACAGTCTACAAAGCCAAATTACCTCTTTGGCTGCTTCTGATGCTGCTATGACTTCAGCCTCAGTTGTCGAAGTGGCAACAATGGTGTGCCTTTGGCACCCTCGTGGTCATGAGGCATTTCTTATAATTACTTAGTTATAAGAAAATTGTTAAAATATGAATAAAAATTTTTGAAATTTTAAAATCAATGAAAAATTGCAATGAGTGTTGTTTGTTATATTTTATCAATAGAAGAAAGTACTTCATTTTTTTAATTTGTAAGAATAGCCATTCTTCCAAAGTGTTATTAAAGTTGTAAAAAGGCCACTAACAAAATGTTAAATACTTATTAATACAAATTAAATAATAAAATTTTTTATGCACCACATTCAAAAGCAAAATATAGGAAACTCTGATTAACTTGAAAGTTTCTGAAGGTTAATGTTATTCAAAACCAGGCCAATTGTTATATATATATATATATATATATATATATATATATATATATAATGCAACTGTTTTTTGTAGTGTTTCAATTTAATGTAAAATTCTCTGTCTGCAAAGGATTATGATTAAATAAATGAATTAGATACATTTTGTTTTGTTTGAAACCATAATACAATACTTTAATTACTACTGTAATATTTAATACATAGTAATAATAAAAAAATAGAAAGCCTTGTGCTGAAGAACAACATAGTGATTAAATCAAAATTTTACAGAACTTTTTACTGGGCAAGTGTGGACTTATGCTGCAAGTCATACTTAAATACACAAATATATTTAAATCCTTTTTCTGTTTGGAAATTTTTCCTATCATCATCAACGATAGTTTTATAAATCAAAGGAGGAATATAAAGTAATTTATTTCATGTAGATTTCCTTTCTAGTAATGAGAAGTCTATTGAAGTAAATTGTTTTTTTAACATTCTCATTTTAACTTGAGTAAATGCGTTTAATAGCTTTCAAATTTATGAGTTTTAAACGAAAATTGTGTATAAAATGTACATTGATTATTTTCATAATTTTATGCAGTATTATGATACTTAAAAATGTTTTGGTAGAGAGAAACAACAGAAAAAAGAATTCATGGAAAAATCAGAAATGAACTGTAACGCATTCTTTTGAAGACAAAGACCTAGCTACGTGACGTCACATTTCTCGTACTACGGCTTGTTCATTTAGGAGGTGTTGTTAATGTCTTCAAGTTAACGTCAAATTTTAAAAAAATGTGGTAGAAGGGACTAACATGCTGTGTGCATCTGTTCCCAGAATTGTAAAGAATTACAGGTGTTGATGTAAGCACTTATAAAAAGTGCTGAGAACTTTGGCGTATTTGAGTATTTTGTTTTTCAACAAGAAAGTGTTTTTATGGCTTTCAAAATAGGAATGGAAGACACCATTTCAAATTTAGAACCAACAATTATCATATGCCTTAACATAGAAAAAAACAAAACAAAATATTAAAATTTATAAAGATTTATTTTACACAGAAATAAGTAACAATATACTGAAAAACTCAGCAAACACACATCTTCAGACATGAGAAATAAATCGTAATCTTCATAAAAAATAAGTTTAACTCAAGCAACATATTCTAACTTTAATGAATAAAGCATGCACAGAGATAAACATAAAAAATGTATCTTAGCCAACAATAAAACATAACATTTCAATACAAAACAAAATACAAATGAAAAAAATTAGGAACATACTTTAAGAAACAGGAATACCTATTTTTTTATTTATCTTTTTTTAATATTGGTATTTTATTCAAAAGATTTTTTTAATTATATCATAAAACAATTGAGAAAATTAGTATACTATGGTACATCTGAAAAAATCAATTAGTGATTACTATGTTTTTCAAATTATTTTTAGCAAAGAATTTTAAAAAACACAGAGGTGAGTATCTTTTTTTAATTAAAAAAAAAAAAATCCCTCTTTAAATTCCTAGAGCTATAATGCCTATAAGGACAGTACAGCACTATGTTATGAGTTAAAAGTTGCTCACCACTGTATTAAAATGCCCACACATAATTGATCTTAAGTACAGTAAATGTTATATAATAAAAATATTCTCTAAAAAGTGCATTTAACTGCATATGATGAGATTAATTAAATTATAAAAGTTTGCTTTTATATTAATATTTTAAAAACAGACATTTCAAAATCCTGTACTTAGCAAGATATGTTAACATTGCTATTATTTATAGTATCTTAATCCAATAATCTTGTAACATGAAATCTTTGATAGAGAATTGTGTATAATAAATACTATTGAAATTTAAAAAAATGATTACTTTAGACTAGTGATCTTTAAGCTTAGTTTCCGGAAACCCCACATTCTATGGTACATCTTTAAGGCTTCTATATAATTTTTATTTATTTATTTTTATTTTATTTTATCATTATTATTTTTTTGGGGGGAGATAAAAAATTTATAAAGTACTTGCACTAGTTGTTCATTATATACTATTCAGTATAAACATTTTAATTTCATTCATCAGAATAACATATTTCAGCAAGAAATCAGTCTTTAACATATATGGCCACAAAAACAACAAAGTAAATGCAAAATAAAAAATGCAGCCGAATTTAACACCAAAAAAATTAGATAATTTATGTAAATTAAAAAAAAAAAAGTGATTGCAGTCAAATTTGGATTAGAAAAGGTAGATGACATCTGGAGCATGTGTTAATACTATTGATGAGTATGTCACATTAATCTTCGAGCATGCATATCTAAATAAATTTTATGACAAATTTGATTTTTTATGCACCTTTTTCCCATATGTTTTCAGCTGAGACATCTAAAGATATTTCCTTTTTTCAACCCTCCCCCACATCAGGAAATGTGCAAACAAAAATTCACATGACAATTTCTAATTTTAATTGGGATTTTGTGCTACTTGGTAAAATTCATAAAATTTGTGACATGCAAGCAGTTACGCATGAAAATTTGAAAAATATTTGTTCAATTGTATAGTAATTTTGTGATGATAACTGACAAAGTCAAAACTTTTACATCAGTTTTCATGGCAAAAAATAAATGAAACGAACTTATTTTTTTTTCCATATTTTTCTGATGAAGAAAATTTTCCCTCTTATTATTTTTAGAAATACAAACACTAAAATTGAAATTAGTTTTTGTAACTAGTCATTTATTTTCTTGCCTTGTTTCATAAAAGTAAATCTAAACCTACTTTTTTTCTTACAAGGTTAAGTGTTTTTCTTTCTTTCTTTCTTTCTCTCTTTTTTTATATATATTTCTCTATACTTGCTTTTAATGAGAACTAAACTATCTCAGATTTTAAAATATAATTATTAAATAATAAATTAAACATTTTCTTTAGTGAAATACATCATTACCATTCTACCTGACTAATACATGTATTTAAAAATAAATTACTTTTATTTGAATGTAACATAATTTTATTTTGCAATAAGTTTAATTTTTTTAAAATTTATAATCAATATTATTCATTTCTGTCTTTTTTGAACCAAAATTGGTTAAATAACAGTTGTAAAAAATATGATGCAGACATGTTCATGTAAAATTACCGACCATTAAAGATGATACTTTTCATTAACTGCTTCACATAAAGTACCTAAGCATACTGATTGACCTTAAATATTATTTTAAGATATATTTTTCTCAGGGTGATATAGGGTTCTGAAACAAAGAATAAACAGTTCATAGAGGGTTCTATGAGTCAACAAAATGTGAAGGCCACTATTTTAGATTGATTTCAATTCATAGAGACAATCAGACATTTTGTCTTGCTACAAAGTGGTCAAATCATTCAGGCACTTTTAGAAAGTTTATATTTAGTTCAAATTATTTAACAAAGTGCACTTACAAAAGTTAGAACCTAAAAATGTATTTTTATTTTAGAGTTAACAGGTATTTACTGAACAATACAATATACATTTATTTCCAGTAATTAACAAAGTAAAAAGTAAAAAATTAAAATTCTTAATAAATTCAGAAGTTTATTTTTTAATTTATTACAAGTAGGAAGTTTAGCATTTTAAAAAATGACAAGTTTGAACTTTTTAACAAATAACCTTTTCATCCTTACTAAAACATTAGGATAATGCAGCTTAATGACAGGATATAAATAATTTTACAACTCATAAATTATGTTGTATAAAATTTATATAGATTATGATATATTATAGCCATTTTAAATGAAAACCATAAGGTCATTTAATTTGAAAATTTTAATATAGAAAAATAAAATTTTACCACAGTAACTCCTTTTCTTCATTAAAACTGAAATAAGAATGATTGAAAGAAAAAAAAAAATGAAAATGTTTAGTTCCTATTATAAACGAGTAACTCTCAATCACATTTTATTATTTGATTTGCCATACTAGATTGAATTCTGTTACTTTTGCTTCAGGAAATCTTTTCCTTTTACAGATTAAAATTAGTCTAATTAAATTATTTTTATTACTGCAGTATTATTTTGTCATTTTTTTCTTTATGACTTAATTATTTGAAATTTAGTTCTATGACATACACAAGTTCTATAAAATATGCCTGCTATCTATAAAAATAAATAATCAAATAATATTGTATTTATCATAATAAATGAGAATTTTTTTCAGCTATAAATTTTACGATTCCCTTTTCATAAGTCACTCCTAGGGTAGAATACAGAAATTTTAATTACATTTCTTTCATTGTATTTGGTTAAATGTGGGCTCAGTGCAATAGATGGTGGACTGTATAAGAAAAGGAACATCACAGAATGTGGAGCTTGGCAAATGAAGTTTAAAAAATTGGAACTCCACATTCACAAACTGTTAACACTCTACCAATCTCCCGCCTCATTAACTTCTTAAAAATGTTTAATTGATTTTATGGTTAAGCTCTTAATAAACAATTTTTTACTCCATTTGATAAGTATCTTAATTTCTACTTTCTTATTTTTAATAGACAGATAAGCAGGTATAATACAACACTATTGTAATATTTGGTATATTTAACTGTTATGGAAAAGGGGACATTCAAAATTATTTTTATTATAAAGGGTGCAGTGGCCCAGAAAAAGTTGGGAACTTCTAGTCTAGATGCAGCCCAATTAGAGATTTAATCCAGGCTATTACAGATTTTAAAATTTTAGTATGGAAATTTCAGTTTGTATTGGGTAAAAACATCCATTACATACATGCATATATATATATATATATATATATATATATATATATATATATTCACAATTCAATATTATTTTAAACAAAAACTAATACTGTTACAGAATTTAACTATTGTGTTACCACTACCAAAACCATTACTATGAATGATGTAAAATGGTATTAACACACAAAAAAGGGGAAAGAAAAAATTTTAAAAGGTAATTTGTGCAATTTAAAATCATTGAACACTAACCTCTTGCACTATGATAACATGCAGCTTGTCATTTTTTTCTGAAGTAAGAATACTATGCATGTCTATGAAATTAACTGTTAAACAGTTGCCACTGACTAGTTAGTTATTGTGCTTCTGCTAATTTACAGCATAAGAGGTAACCTCTTAAAAAAATATAACTTTATCACAGTTATTTTAATAGCATAAGTTTAATAAAATATTTTTCACTTTAATAGTTTAACGTACCTAAGCATATTATATCGCAATAATTAAATAGAATAAATCACTGATGGCTCTTAAAAAATAACTAACAGGTGTTTTCAGAAAATGCATGTAATTTGAAAAATTATTTCAAATCTAAAACATATCTTAATCAAATGCATTGATATTAATAAAAGCTTACCCAAATTCAAGTATAACAATACAAATAATACTATATATACATATATATATATATGTTAGTGATTTAAAAATTATATAAGTATATTCTATAGTATAATTGTTTACAACAAAACAAAGGACCTTGTTAAATAACTGAGGATCTTGTTAAAACCTCAACATTTTTCTCTTAGTTTAAACTTTACAAAAATTTGAAAGTGTACATCACAATGCCTAATCATATTAATTACTGATAGTTTATAAAAAGTGTACAGTTTGAGACACAATGTATGCAGGATACATACTAGTACGTTTTCTGATGATTGATACTTAAGCGCGGGATACATACTAGTACAGGTAACAACATGGTTTGTTTGTGGGTACAAAAATAATGGTATATACAGGAAAATGAAGCCGAATGCTCTTGTCTTTAATTTTTTTTATAATGTAAAAATGTTTATATATAACATAATTCGAAAAAAATTAAAATTATATATATTATTTCAATTTGATTTTTCATATTTACGCTACTATTATAAATGTATCCACTAAAAAATATATTTTTTGTTCACAAAAATCTTATGGTAGTTATTTGTTTATATATTTCAATATAAAATATGAAAAGTTGGTTAAAAAATTAAATAATTTTTGATCTATTGAGATTTAACTGAATAACTAAATTTATGAACAAAATGCTCGCTCCTGGTACAATTCCGCTGTGAAATGTACTGGCACACAATGTGTTAAGAAACACGAAGGTGAGTTAAAATATATAGTTAATCTTCAAATTACAAATATTCATTAATGATGATGTACTTTATGACAGAATTGAAGGAAGAGAAAAAAAATTGATTTCAGTTGAAATAAAACACTAATTTATAGTAATAACCATCACATATCACTCAAAAATATTAGTCAATGCCATACAAAAGTTGGCCAATATTTTGAATATTGCTGTGACATTTGTAAAATTAAAATATGACATTGTTTAAAAGAAAGCATTTTAAAAAATTATTTGTATTGCTTTTAAAGAAAAATATTGTAAAAAATGAAATTTAATAAATTTTGTAATAAGTATTCAGTTTTTATAAAACTTACTTTTTTAAATGTTTTTTCTTAATGTTGTTAACAATATTATACAATGTCATAAAAATGACATTTTAATATATTCAGCAATATCTATAGATATTCGTAAAAACAAATATTTTCTGACATCCAAAGATGTCGCGAGACATCTTTGGATAAACAATACTACATTAGCTGGATGTCAGTGGAAATTTATTGATTCTGTTCTTTTCCCACAATGAGAACTAAGGCTAATTGTAATTGTTGAAATTGTTTGGAGACAAGTAAAGTAGATCTGGACTGCTGTACATTTTTGTTCTAAGGGGAAAATGCCAGGCAATACAAATTTTATGGCCAAAGATTCTAAACACATAGAAAAAACCTTACTTCAAGAAATAAATGAATTAATTCACATGGAAAATGGATGATGTGACCAACATTGCTAAATATCAAAAAATGATTTTCGGGGATATCATTTAGGGGAGGAAGAGTTCATTTTATGTAGGCCAATGATATAGCTTTAATATTCACTGATATTTTTATGCTAAGTGGGTATTAATATAGAACACGAAATCAAAATGTAATAAGGAGCATCCACAAATACTATAAACAATTTTAAGTCATTTCAGTATTTCAGAGACCATATAAAGAAATAATGTCAATGTAAACTATTTTTTTTTTTTTTTTAATTCTAGGTCATGGGATAATTTCTTAAATTAAAATTCAAAAATAGACATTTGTGGACATGTGAGAACTAGTGGCTAATGGTTTAATTTCCTTTTTAATTTGTGCTATTGCACTGAAGCCTCACACATAAAATAATAAAAATTAAGGATCTACGCTTCAATTTATTTTGCCTAATAAATGTTCATGTTTGAATAGAATTTTATTTTATTTTCTTGATTAATTAGAAATATATACAGGGAGAAAGTTTTTGTTTGAAAACCATTTCAAATTAAGTTTTTTCTTTGTTTCAAATTCCTGTAAAAGCTCATACTTATTTTGTAAATAGCATATTATCATTTTTACAAAAATTCTTGGTCAAAAAATAATTTCTTAAATTAAGATTAAAAATAGAGGTTCAAGGAGAAGGCTAGTAGTTACTGTAATAGTCAGAAATTAAACAGAACCATAATGTAATTTCTATATTTTAAAAATTATTTTTTTTACTTCCTCATATAGTCTTTTATAATCAAACACAGAATTTTCGAATGAACGTTAAAAAAATTCTAAGACAAATTCTTAAATATAGTAACAATTGGTTTTAAAGATTCATTTTAAAATTTACATTAGAAAGTCAATTTTATTATTCAAACCTAAAAATTAATGTTCAGCAGCATTCCTTACCCTGTTAAGAATTGTGCACAAAGGTAGCAAAATTTAAATTAAAAAAATTGATTTTAAATGATTTTTATAATTTTTGTACAGCATAGCATTTTATTCATATAAAATATATTTATTAACATTTAAAACATATATATATATACTCTCAAGATAACAAATGTATAGTTTCATTTCAATAGTGATGTCATACCTTTAAAAGCTGAATAACATTTTAATTTGAATTACCTAAATTATTACTAAATGAAAAAATAAAAGAGCTAAAACTTTATTAATTTTTTTTTAAAGAAAGTTAAAACAAATTCTCTATCACAAAACACATCTTTGAATAACAGAAAAACAATATACTGCGCAGTATAGGAAATTTCATAATTGAGTTCATAAACACATTTGCACATTTCATAACCTTATAAAAAAAGATGCATCTAATTCTGTAGTTAAATAACAAATTTGGTTCAATAAAAAAGCATAACAGACTCATTCTGGCTCATAAACTTTACAACAGTAGAAAACCTCTTTCTTCAGCATACCTTAAAGTACAAAAGAAAAGATTTTTTTTTTTTACAAACTAATAATAATAATAACAACAACAATGATCAAGTCCAGAATTTACTGATTATATAATCTCTAATTATTTAGAAGTAAATGTGAACCATTGCAAAATTATTAAAAAAGCAATATGTTTAACTTCGCTTAAACTACCTTTTTCTTTTAATTTCAAAAGTGAAAGCACAAATACAATAAAAATGAAAAAAAAACACCTATTATTATGTAATTAAAATTTTAAAATCATTTACCACACCACATGACTTAAAAAATAAAATCTTTAAAGCTTTTTAATAACATCAAATGTAAATTTTTCATTTTTACTCACTGTTCATGTTGAATTTTCTAACTATGAATTTTCCGATGAGTTTTGAGGTGGATCAAATTTCAAGACCTTCTTAGCACTGAAAAGAAATTATATCATAGAAGCAAGATAGCCATTTGAAGGAAAATAAAACATATAATGGTAAATCAGTAAAACCTTGCTACGGCAAACGAGATTGCCATTCTTTTAAATTTATAAGTACTTGTTTTCTAGCTTCTCCAAAGTGTGGTACAATAATAAATCCCTCTATAACAATATTATTTTATGGAGAAGTAAGTTTGTATAGAATACAGTGTTAATATATCTCAATTTAAAAATAATTCTCACAAGAATAAACTCTTATGTGCTGAGACTGAACATAAAGAAAAAGGTGCCAAAATAAAATAATTAGAATAGCATGGGGGATTATTTAACAATGAATAAAAAAATTATGGCTTTAGAATTTTGAGTTATGGCTCTGAAACATGGACATTTAGTAATCCCAAGGTTGTGCAGTGTTCTCCAAATATCATTTTCTGCAGTGCCATCAAGAATTGATTTTAAAACTTTTCTTTCAAAAATACCTTAATGGGTCTCATTTGATTTTGGCAATTTATAAGGACCCAGACATAATTAAGCATTTAAAAATCGAAAGACATTACTGGACTGCTCATGTTTGTTTAATGAATGACACAAACTGTTATACTAGACTCAAGATACAAGTTGGTGTTACATGGGCACCTGTTTTTTTTTTTTTTTTTTTTTTCCAGCAGCTGAAGACTGACACCCCGAGAGAGGGTGGACAAGCCCTGTCCCAGGGAGGTGAAAGTTCAACTGGAGGGGCACGGAATGCCACCCCTGCCAGCTGCGGAGGACATTTTTTCCCAGGAAGGCGAAAGCTTGACCAAGAGGGGGGGATTCCACCCTGGCCCTCGCGAACAGCAGCGGGGGAGATGCCTGCTCGGAACGAGGCAGAACGGACATTATTCTGGAAAGAGCTGAGAGGTGCTTTCCGCTCGGCACCATTTGTTTTTTCCTCGGTCTTATTTCAGTCATGTTTTCGAGTATGATTTTGAGTGTACATATGTTTTAACAAATATTCTTAATAATAAATGTATAGTCAAGAATTTAATCGTTTTAGTACTTAATTGTCAGCCAGTTAAGCATATCAGCGAACCCAAGATACCTCCTCCAGTAACAATAGGCGAGCAGGTATAGAAACAAGGCGTGCAGACATCAGAAAGTGCAGCCGGGGACGAGCGAGGCTCAACAGAAACCCTCTAAAAAGGGTGTTTTGGGCTAAACTTCATGGACAGAGAAAAAAAGGAAGACCAAGGATGAGATGGTCCAAGGAGAGAAAGACCAAGGAGTAAACAAGGACTTCAGGGCCTTCAAGGTCTGAAACTGGAAAACAGTTATCAGTCAGAACACTGCTTGCAGGTCTCTTCAAAAGAAAGCCTTGAATTGTAATGGGCTGTTGAGCTACTGACATTAATGATTTAGTTAGTGCTAAAGAAATTTTGTCCAAATTTATGGATGAAAAGTAGAATTGATAAAAATGGAGGCAAAAATATAAACCCATCCCATTTCTTCATTGACAAGTCATGAAGCGATTCAAACTATGAAGTCTTTATGGGCAGTTTTATTTATTTATTTTTCAAATTTTTCATCCACTAATGCTAATTATTTTCGTGACTTAGACTATACTTTGTTAATTGGCTGGTTGGTTGATTGGAGTTTTAATGGTGCTAAATCCTCTAGGGACAAACTGCACCAAACAAGATGTGGACTTTGTTAATTGATTAAAGGATATTGTTAATTGATTTTGAAAATAATAGATATTTTTTCAATAATTTCTAATGTATGGGAATTTTATTGCAAGTTTGTATTTCCTTCAATTTTGGATACTTTGAAAATATTAATTTTTTAATTATTGTTACATTAATCTATTTTTATTGTTCTATTAATTTTTAATTATTTGTTTGAATTATTATTAATTGTGTCATCAGGGTGTATTAACAGTAAACCATTTAAAAATTCCTTCATAATTCTCTGCCCTTCACAATGATACATTCACACTATTTAATATGCAATTTCTTTCATTTCTTTTATAAACTAGTTTTAGATTAAAATTTATATTTAAATAAAGTTATAAATTTTAATATAAACAAATAAAATTTTAATGCATTTAAACCTTAGAAATATTCTTTTATGTTTTGGGGGTGTTTGAAATAACCTGTGTGGGGAACAGAGGATAATAAATAACATTAAAATAATTATAAAAAAATTATGACAACTCTTGCAATTCTTCACATGTTATTTATATTTACATAATGCAGTCTAGTATGTTAATTACAAATTGTGCAGTATTATTTTAAAGATTCAATTTTTCAATGTCCATGGTAGCATTCATTTTTATTTTTATTTATTTATTTATTTATTTTTTTTGGTTATACACATACTTTTTTTTTTCAAATATTTTTTGCAGAAAATTCCCTGATTGTGTAAAAAATATTCACAATGTCCCTGATGGTTTCTATTTGCTAGCTGCCCTGGCCATAAACATAGAAAACTACCCATAATTTGTCTTTTAAATGGAAATTAGACTGCCATTCAATATAAAGAAATAAATACCTATAACAATAATTTTGATGGGTCCCCTTAGTATTGGTTTTACTGTATAGATAAATGATTGAATACTTTTTAGTTCATAAGTTGCATACCTAGAACAATCTTTGGAGCCTCCTGGACCTTCATTACTAAATTGTAATCGTTTCTTGCTTCTAACTTCTTCAGGCTTTTTCCAAATGGGATGTAATATGTTCAGTGTATCATTTATTGTCTGGAGAGTCTTGGGAGACTGAATAAAATAAAATAAATAATCTTCAAAATACATGAAATAAATTCCTTAATTCTGTACCAGATATTTCTACACATAAAGCTAAAATGGAGGGATTGGCTTAGTACAGATATCTGTGGAACAGATGCCAACATTCAGACACTTGAGTCTGGAGAAATAGCGTGGTTTGAAATTTTAACATGCTAATTACAGATTATACATAGGTACATATCTTATTGGTTTCTGAATTATATTAAATTATTAAATTAAAAATATTTACACAGTAGTATATAGTAAAAGGTAAATTAAAATTTTTGCATTTAAAAATTTATGAGTAGCTTTTTCAGCTTTAACAACTTATTTTTCAGAACAGTGTTTCTTATAGCAACATTGACCCTGATTAAAATATTTCCATCATCAAGAATTCTGGAGTTTGTCTACTCAAATTCAGTTTCCTTTTTCCACACAGCACTGAAAACTTTTAACATGCAGCATTACTGTGCGAAAAGAGTAATATTCAGCATCATTTTTTTGTAAAACTTTTTGTGTTTAATTGCTGAATTGTAATCTTTTAGATGTTTAAAAGTTTTTTTTTTTTTATTTTCCGGAGCAATCTGAGGAGTTTTTGGAGTTATCAAACTTTCTCATTGCTCCGGAGAAATTGCCATTCTGAGTATAGGTCCTTCTTGGTGATGTATTTTGCCAATGCCAACCAAAAAGGCCTTAAATAAACAGAACATTGGGAAAAAAAACCCAGAAGATACATCATGGCAAAACATAAATCAAATTCAGGCAAGTGAACTTTTTGACAATAAATTATTTGCTATTAGAAATTTATCGATATTTTGATAAAGTAATAAAAGTTTTAGAAAAATTATGGGAACTTTAAAGCTTAAACGAAAAATAGTTAAAACTGCATTTATTAGATTATGCAATCAGTTAGATGAAATGGCTAAAATGGAAAGAAAAATTTCCAATGATTTGGATTGTTTGGTGACTTTTCAGCTGATTAGTGAGAAAAATAATGAACTTTTGCAATTATATGATGAACTTTTAAATATCCTTTTGATGTCTGAAAATGTAAAAGATGATGATACAGAAAAAGAAACCTAGCAGATGACTATTTTATAAATTTAAAATGATGAGTTCAGTTATCGATTGGAAAACTTTTTGTAATTGTTGTGCAGTTAACAACAAAAGTTAAATTTTAAGATAAAAGTTAACTTAGGAGAATGTCACATCATCTTTTAAAATTGATGTTCTACCTGAATATTATCTTTTTATTTTATTCTTTCCTTTGTAAGTTGCAAATGGTAACGAACAAGTTTTTGGCTCAAGTTGCTTTTGTGTTTTTGAAAAATAAATATTATTTACGTCATAAATCCTGTGACATTTTCTGTTTTTAAAGAGTTTTGTACGGAAATATAATAAAAGATGTTTTATATTGAAAGGGTATTGTCTTGAGTAGCTAATTACGCTATTGAGAACAAATCATACTTCTGATTTTGAAACCCAAACAGAACAGATGCATATCAATATCAGTTCGCTCGCAATGTGGACTTAGTGGACAAAGATTACAACCTTCATGTAAAAAATGTTGTTAGCAACTTCCTCCCCCCCCAACCTATGTTATTTTCAAAACTAATAAGAAATAATTAAAAACCTACAGAACTCCAAATCCCCAGGGCTAGGCTCCATTTCCAATTGGGCAATTAAAAATTTCTCACCAAATATATGAATTTTTCTAACTGCCATAATAAATAAAATTTTTAAATTTAAATATTTTCTCATGCTTGGAAAACAGCAGTAGTTTGCCTGATACCCAAGCCAGCTCCTAATCTCAGTCTGCCCATCAATTATCACCCGATAAGCCTTTTGAGTTCTCTCAGTAAGATTACCAAGTATATAATAACCACCTACAGACACATCTAGATTTAAATGACAGCATCATTCCAGAGCAATTTGGCTTTAGAAGATGCCATTCTGCAACAGATAAGTTGCTTCAAGTAGTAGAACTTGCAAGTCAGGGATTACAAAACAAGAAACCAACTGGAGCATTCTTTTTGGACATTGCACAGGCATTATGTTCTGGTTAGGTGGTCCCCCTTATGTGGAACCCCCAATGTTTAATTGCCAAGCATGCTTGGTCCTCAGTTTGCCCACTCACTGAAGGGATGAAAGTCTGAGTGAACCTTGCCCAGCCCAGGGATAAAACCTTGGACCTGTGTGAGAATGTGAAGCCCAACCCTAGCAGAAACTTAGAAATGTATACAAATTTTAATAAGCTGAAAAAAAATCTTGCAATGTATACATTAAAAATAATTTAAGAAAGGTCCAGATCCCTTGCCATAGGACTCATTCTAACTTCATTATTTGTCGTAAAGTGTTAACCATGATGTAGAAATCAACCAGTAAAATGCTCTTTAATAAGAAAAAGTACACTGACTCTGAGTATCAGTGCATCCTAGACAACTTCTGTATACAACTAGAGATATAATACTTGAGAACAACTCTTTTAACACTAGATTTACTGGTCCAGTCAAAATAAAGTTTAGCAATTTCAATTCAATTTATATTTAAATTCCCAATAAATCTAGTGTTGAAAACAAGTTTTAAATCTTTGCCATTATCGATAAGAAACTTTGATATTGTAGATAACATAAACGTGAAACTAACTTGACAATTACCTCTCCTAATGAATATTTCTTTACATGAAGATAAATGAAACTTACCTGAGTCAGTGAACCAACAGAATAAGAAGGGAAGAGCTGATTCATAACTTCATTAGGGTTTTTGAAGGGAGATTGTTTTAAAGGCGATATGAATATGTTTTTCCGACCAGGAAGGCTGAAAAAAAAAAAAAAAACCCCACCAAATTAGTCACTGAAGAAAAAAAAGAATTGCCAACTTTTATACATTAGCATCACTAAAACTTTTCATGATATACGCAGCTGGTTGATTTAGAGTGGCCCAAATAATTGTAATAAATAAAAGTTAATTGTTCCTTTCTCCATGAAAAATCTAACTGAAAGTTACTTGTAATCAAAATCTATTTTACCTAAATTTCAAACTTAACATCTATTTAGCAAAATCAATCAATAAGATGGTTAAAATTATCAATCTATATGATTTACTAAGTTATCATTCTTTCAAAGAAATTGATATTTTTTCAATGTTTCAAATTTTTAAAAGTCATCCCTGATAAAGCTGATATAACTTTAGTCCAGTGATGCCATATTTAATTTTTAGCGAGGTCATACAGGAAACACATAAAGCATATTTATAGATTTTTTTTTTTAGTTATGTAAATTTCTACTGAAATTAAATTAATTTTTGAATTCTCAAATATTACTAAAATGAAAAATTTATTTATTTTTTTTACAAAATTTTTATTTCATTTTCGCAGTAATCAAAACCATAAAAACCCACAGTCTGGTTAAAATTAGCAGGTATGAAATAGAAGTTTTTTAAAGTAAATCCTTTAGTAATAGTATAGAAGAATAAGGGTTTTTCTACAACTATTAAAAGTAGAAATGAAAAATATTTCTACAATTCATAGTTGATGTTTAAGTTTCTAAGAATGTATGTATGAGAAAATTCTTCCTATTAAAAGTGCACTACAGCTATTATTAAAAAAATACTATTATTATTATCCAAATATACCATAACTTCTATTGCTAAGATGTTCAACATTATCATACCCACACATAAAATAAAATTCTATTTGAAGCCTATATACTGATGCTGCAGAAGTCTCAATATGTCCTGTCAGCTTTAGATTTAGAGGTGTGAAATCTCCAGATAAAATATATAAAGATAATATGCAACAATATTTAATATTTGGTACCATTAACTATCATGGATCAGGGAACATTCAATATTTTTATGTAAGGGGGGGGGGTCTGGGAAAGGTTAGGAACCTCTGATCTAAAATATCTGGTTCTGAAAACTCCCAGATCCCACTGAGAAAAAGCACTTCAACTTTTTACAAAACCATTTATAAATACTATTATTGCCATCTGAACAGGCTGTCCCTAATAAAATTTTCAAAAAATAATGACACACTCAAAATCCCAATTAAGAAACCTTATTAAAATCCAACAATGGAACATTTCTTAGCTACAGTCCTTTTATTCTTCCATCCCTATTTCATGAAAAAACTACTTTCAATTCAAATTTTAGTTCATTTCTATTCTCTTACCATATGTATATGAGTGAGATATCAATTAGATGTCAATCAATTTATTTTACCATCTGTATTGCATATGTGTGCATGATGTTAACTGTCATAAAATTTGTTTTTGATTTATGTTATATTGTATGTGTGTGAACATAATATCAAATATCAATGTCGTACAAATGATGACCAATATTTTGAATATTGCTGAATTTTGGACATCTTCCGATATTGATAATGTAAAATTATAATTTGAAATGGTTTAAAAGCATTTAGAAGAGTAATTTCTAATGCTTATAAGAGGTATCATTAGTTTAAAATATGAAATTTAATACATTTGCCAGTTTTTATAAAACTCACAATTTTTAACTTTTTTCACAATGTTTGATATTTTTATAATATTCAGCAATATCTATTAATATTCATAAAAATAAATATTTTCTGATATTAAATGACACCTCATGACACTCAGCATAACACATTAGCTGAATGTGAATGGAAGTGAAGTGATCTGCCCTTCCTCCCCTCGGTACAAGGCAGCAGAATTAATTGTAAAGCAAAGTAAAACTGGATTGCCATAAATTTTTGCTCTGAAGTAATAAAATTTCATATGTCCTAAATAGATTTAAAAAAAAAACATTTATTCAAAAAGTGACTGAATTTGTTTGCATGTGTAAATTATCCCATAATGAATTGACCAAGAGATATATTGACAAACGCTGCTAAAATATCAGAAATTCATATTCAACAATATGGGGGGGGGACCATCACTGCTAAATAACAAAAAATGACATTCAGGGAATATTACCAACAATGCTAAATGTCAAAAAAGGATAGTCAGGAATATAATTTTTTTCTGGGAGTGGAGTCTGAAGTAGGTCATTATTTTTCACTATCTGGACTTGTCTTTTATTTTACTGGGCATTTTTCACTAATAACAATAATTAGTAGTTTGTATATTTAAGAAGAGAAATATAAGAACACTATTGTGCTTGAAAAAAAATGAAAAGTTTTTAAATATTTACAAAATCCTATTGAAAGCTATTTTGACTAAAAAGAAATATTTTAAAATTTTCTAATATAAATCGTACTGAGTGAATACTTTTTCAATTTAACCTACCTGAATGAAGGAGATAGTTTATAAGGTGACTGTACACTATTCAAAGATATAGGTGAATCAATCTGCAAACCAAAATATAGATTAAATAAATTTCATGAGGTAATAAAATATTATAAAAATGTAAATTCAGCATACACATAAATCAAAAAGAAATTAAATATTAACTAATTTTAAAGTGTAATAAGTAAGCAATATTGCATATGCTGTTAAAACAATCTTTTAGAATGAAAATGACCGCTTTTAGTCTCACAATAATACTAGTACCTGGATGTGTATCAAGAGATGTGTAAGAATATTATTGTAATTTCCATGTATAAGCTGACAATTTGGGGGGCTTTTTAAAGACCTAGTGGGGGGTTGGCTTATATAAGGTTCCATTAAACAGATGTAATATTTGGTTTTTTTAGTGACATTTTTTGCCATTGATGACAGTCACCAAATCAGCAAAAATTAATGAAACAATTTATAAAAAAAAAGAGGAAAAAATGTATAACAACAAAAAATAAATGAAGTTTGCAAACATTTTGAAATGAAAAAACTCCCCAAAAATTGAAAATAATTTTAAAATGACTCTTATCTGTGTTATAATCACTCCAAAACAACAGTACTACAATGGTAGCAGGTCAGCTAATCTTTTAATAAACCCAATTCTGCGTAAGCTGGAAGCAATTGATACTGTGCCAAACATAGCCTTTTTCTTTTTCTTTTTAGCTTATATGGTTTAAATTTATGAAAAAGTTATCTCTATATAAAGTTACCAGAATTAAAACGTGTCATTAGCAACTAAGTAAAAATATCAATAACCATATGGTCTAACACCACGATTATCAAACCATGGGCTGTAGCAGTAATCTAGATAAGTTAGTGTAAAATTGTGAAGTTAATTAAGAGAGTATGAAGTTTATTAAAATTTAAATTGTTTTCCTCACCACTTTCAAAACACGTTGAGGATATTTTGTATTTGTCTCAAGGTGTGACCGATCCTGTAGCTTTGCAGTATTTGAAACATTTATATTTACACCTCAGCATAGTAAACATGATTCCATGTGTATGTAAAATACATCAAGGACTCAGCCCAAAAACTTTCACTTAATCCACTATCTCCTAAAAGTGCTCTCATAGCATTGCATGCTGTATCGTAAAATCTTTCACATGCCCTGTTCTGTTTGGGTGAATATGAATTCGTTTTCTCAGGTTAGATACCTAATTCATCATTTAGTTTTAGTTTTTAAAATTGCTCATTAATGAATTCAGTTCCGTTATCAGTCCTAATACTAATAAGTTTGTTATTCTGGAAACGCTCAACTCTAGTTTGAAAGCAACAGAAAGCCAAAGATGTATCAGACTTATTTTTAATAGGAAATACAACAGCATTATACATAAGATTATTAGATTTAAGGTGGCTCATAAGAGCATCAGCACTGCGATCCAAGGTCTATTGTACTGAAAAAATAAACCCCAATAACTGGAACAAAAGAGTCCCAGACACATGTTAAAACTATTGACAATTAATTCTCAAAGAGACCAATAGCTGAGATAAATCTAAACAGCAATTTAACCAAAAAGTTATCTAACTCCCATGGTTCAATGAAGTGATAACCAAGAAATTCAAATCTCCTGGCAGAGTAGTAATCACAATCACACAAGATGTGTAAGGAACTTTCCTCCACCACTTGACACCTCCTACATACCGGGCTATCTGTGATGCCAATAATGTTAAGGTGTGTTTTGAGGCAACAGTGACCTATCAACAGACCAATGGCCACCCTTAGCTCATTCCTACTGAGCTAGTAGCTCCTTAGCTATCATCCAGGGATACCCCTGGTTAAGCTCCATAGCCTGCCTATGATTACCAGAATTAAGCCAAGCCCTATAAGTCTCCTCCATTAGGAGATCCTTAATAGTCTTTCTAACTACATTATGAGAAAGACAAAGTACCGGTTAAGGCCCAATGAAGGGCAACTCAGAGCTGTACTTCGAGATTATCAGCAATTTCATTGCCAAAAATACTGCAGTGTCCAGCAACCCAGAACCTTATTAACCATACCCAGTTGGTTGATGGTCTTATACCATTCCCACACAATTTTGGATGAGAAGCAATAACTGTGCAAGGACATAAGTGCAGCTTGACTGTCAGAGAAGATCTTTAATCTCCTGTTGGCCACCCCTCTTGTTAGGCAGTTGTTTGCACAAGCAAGAATGGCAGCAACTTTAGCCTGGAAAACAGAAGCTAGTCTACCCAGGGAGAATAAGAGTCTGATGTTTTTGGTTTATACAAGTAATCATCAATGATGGCCAGAAAATATCAGTGACTTTGAGGTGTTGCTGTAGGCATGGGACCACAAATATCCATGTGCAGGAGTTTCAATGGCTTAGTGGATCGACGTTTAATATTGGCTTAAAGCTTACTTTTAGCTTCTTCACAGAAGTCACATTGAGGGAAAATTTCAGGTAGATTTCTAGGTAGTCCCCATACACTATCTAATTTACATGTATTTTTAATATACTGAGAATAAATATGGGTAAATTTTGGGTATAAATATTCACCAGAATTAAAAATTTCAATCCATTTATGCCTTATATTCTATTACTGGAACGCTGGTTCCATAAATATTTACAGGTTACTGCTGGCAGACATCCTTGTAGTGTGATACGCAACTAACATGAAGCATTCTATATTACCTTAAATTTTTGAAAAAGAAATTTTAAACTTCAGCCACAAATATGGGTTTCCCCATTGATGAAGATAAAAACCAAATTTATGGAATTTCCTCCTTTAATTGTAAATTATAGTGTTTCTCTATGTATTAATAGGGATACTTTTAAAAAAGTAAAATTCAAATACCTTGGCGCAGTGATAAATAACAAAAACAAACTCGGATATTGATAACAGAATAAAAATAGCCAACAAATGTTTCTTTGAATTTGGATGTTGATCAGTTGAAAAACTAAATTTAGGACCTATAAAACTCTCATTTTACCCATCTACCTCTATGCAAGGGAAAAGCGAACACTGAGATTCAGCGTTCTCTTTTCAGCAAGAGAAAGATTCTCAGAGCTTTCCTTGGCCCAATACATGAGAGCAGATGTTGAAGAACTCAATTCAACTTTGAATTATATCAACCTTATAAACAGCCAAGATAACACTGGACAAGCTTAGATCCCCTTAAAATATTCACTTACAAAAATCCTATGAGAACCTGTCACATTTAATATTACATATAACCACATTTTGGAAGAAAAGTTAGGAAGTTATAAATCACATATAATGATGCACAATGATTTTGTCTAGATTTCTACATCTGAGATGTAATAAGTCTAGGGGGAAACCATTTAGAAATTTCCTGATAATTCCCTGTCATTCACAATTTTTTCCCTGATAAAATTCATAAAATTAAATACATTTCTTTCAATTCTTTCATAAAACTAATTTAGATATAAATTTATATTTTAAAAAAGTTACAAATTTTAATATTAACAAATAAAATTCCATTGCATTTTAAAACTTAAATATATTCTTTTCTGTCATTGGGGTGTTTGGAAAAACTTGTTATTAAGAGAAGATTAATCAATTTTCTCAAAACAATAATTAAAATATCTATGGCAACTCTTGGACTTTTCACGTTTTACTTATTAAAATAATGCATTAATATATAAATTAAAAATTTTACAATATTATTTTAAATATTTGATTTGTTCTATGATTGCATTTGTTTCCTTTTAAACTTCTTTTATTATCAACATTTTTCCCCCAATAGCTTTTTAATTAATTTTGATTTTTTCTTTAGAGCTTCAATTGCTACATTTTCTGGAAATGCTTTTTTCATTTTTCAATATTGTCATTAAACAGTGAGTAAGTATTTAAAAAAGAATGTGGAATAGGTCTTTGATTGGGGGATAACTTTTTTTTAAATCCTGCAGTTTTTAATTCCCAATTTCCCTGGCAATTTCCTGATCTTTTCAGAATTTCAAAAATTTCAAATAATTTTTAGTTTACCTAATTTCTGGACATTCTTGAAATAGCAAATAAGTCCCATTAAGGATGATTTTTTTTTAACATATTTCTGTTTAAAAATTATTAATTTAACATATTTTCATGCTTTTCATCTCCAAGATGGGTTAAAAGGATTAATAAGTCTGTTAACTTATTTAAATTTAAAGAACACTAAAAAATTTTTTAAATCTTAATATAAAAACATCCAAACTTAACATTAAATAGCTCAAAATCTATTGCTAGAGCTCAAACAGATATTCTAAACAATAGTAAGAAAGTAAACTACTAATTAAATCAGAAGCAGTTAAGATTGAAATAAATAGTTTACCAACAACCTAGATGCCAATTTATAACCCAAAACATATTTAAAATTAAACAGATTTAAAAATATGCTAATTTACTTACCTTATTTCTGTTCCCAAAAGTAGTAAGGATATAATCTTTCATTTCAACATTAAACTCTTTGTTATAAAATATGATTATGTATTCTTTCTTCCCTCCAGATAAAACATATTTGTAAACCTAAAACAGAGTTTTACCATTAAAATATTTAAAGAATCCATATCCATATAATCAAAGAAATTATACAAAGCAAACAAAAAACAAACAATAAATTTAAGTCCACGTTCAATGTGGTTCACTAAACAATACATCGTTTGTAGCATTAATCCCCGAAGCAGAATGTGCCAAAAAGTGAGACGCATATCACAGAACAATCGAGCACGCGAAAAAACTTTTTTCCATAATATATATTGATGGTTGTTCGTATGTAGGAAAGAATTGCTGTAGGGTGGAGGGGTCCAAGTTGAAGCGACAGTTCCAAACTTTATAAGAACGGTGAGAAAAATTTGTGATAAAATATATCAATTAAAACCAGAGATCCCTAAATTTATCAATTTCTTAATACACATCATATCTATTCCTATATCAAAAGCTATTTGTGAATCATGAGGATCATTAATCGATAAAAAAATTTTCTATTGGCATAATGTAAATGATGGTGATGAAACTAGTATTGGGATAACTGATAAAAGAATGTTTATTTTTTGCAATGCACTTCCAGGACACAGATCAGTCCGAAAATTATTAAAAACTTCCCTTGCATTAATGTTTGGGCCAGATAATCAGCCCCATTTTTATCATCGTAGTGATATCTCAAAATATCTTACATCAAAAGTAATTGACAGGACAGTAAATTCTATGTTAATGCCTTGGTTTTAATACAAATATTTTTCTAAATTTCAGGTAGCACTGTTTTATTAAATATTTTTAGTTATACATGTTGGTAAAGATGAAAATGTACCCCAATAGGAATAATATTGTGGGAGAGTAAATTATATGATAAAATAAATGTATCTCCTGCAGAACATTTTTGATTATCTGAAAGCCTGTTGCAGAACATTGAAAAGTATTCTGCTATGGGGACATTAATAAATAATATTTCATACTTTTTTACAATTAAAATCTGAGTACATTTTAAAGAACTTTTCATAAAGCTTTAAGTTTTACCTCTAAAGATTCATTTTTTAATGATTCTTAAAAATATCACTGTTTACTTGAGAGAGAGATATTTTGTGTTTTCAATTCCTTTCACAGACATAATATATCATACATAATTTGTGCAGTCAAACATTGATAATTCAGCATTGGTGGGAAATATGCACTGCTAAATGACTAATTTTCTGAATTATAGGAGCTTCAAAAAATCAAAAAATAAATAAATAAATAAAAATAAAAACTGAATCTGGGGGTTTTGGTTTGGAGTGCTATGGTCTACTTTTTTCAAGATGAGGGCTAATGAGACCGGGACCTACAGCTTAAAGCTGATTCCGAACGGCTATGACCATCCATGCCATGGTGGGATTCGAACCCACGAACTCTGGTACCGAAGGCCAGCACCCTAACCAATCGGCCATCGTTCGGCCTGAATCTGGGGGATAATAGCAGCACACAACAAAATATTTTTTTAAAAATAGCTTAGGAAATACATATTCTTTCACAAAAACTCAAACAAATTATTAAACTACATGTGAAACAGTTTGATACAGTTCAAATTAATAGATATAAAACAACAATACAGACCATTAATTTTTAATCAAATAAGAAATAATAAAGCAAATTAAGAGGGGCTTAAGTTTTAATGGCAAATAAATTGGAACCCTACAAAACACCCACTACATTAGATTAAATATGCCAGTATAATTTCATTTTGATGATTTTAGCATTCTGCCTTTTTGTCTCATATACTATGGATGATCTAATACCGAAATCTATGCAAATACTTTCTACTAGCAGTTACAGTTTTGTAAGAACATTTGATATTTTTACTACTGCTAGGAATAGACATTATAAAAATGAAAAAATTTAAAATGAAAGTTCAATTTCAAAATTCAAAAGTAGGATATTTAAATTAGAGCATAAAATAAAAGAGCCATTAGCAACAGAAACAGAAATTAGCAGAATTAAAAAAAAGATAAATAAATAATGCCATAAGTGCTAGATTATAGGTCTCCAGATTATCTATGCTTCACTGTACTTAAAATAAATGCCAACATGTAGCATTTGAGCAATACAAAATATGATGTCTATAATATTTAGTTTTTCAAAATAAACTTTAACAGTATCAACAAAGCACAATTTAATCATTAAAACTTTTATTTAAAAAAATATTAACATTTTTTAAATGTTTCCAGAATCAAAATGTCTAGCTTAAAATAATTTTATAAACAAAGAGAAATATTACAAACTTACATTCATTTATCTCATGTTTTGCCAACATGACCTACCAACTTTATAATGAATTTTCTTTTGTCTCATTAAAATTATAATATTTACTTTAGTTAGATAGTTATACACTATACACATAACGTAGTTATAAATAATAATCAGTTATCTCACATTTATCTATAATAAATAATACATTATCTGAGTATATATATTTTGGCAAAATATAAAAATTTTACTGAATTCATACTTAGTAATTTCACTAAGAAACTATAAAACACACAAACTTGAATATATAATGCAGAACTTTTACATCATAAGCGTCATCACTATATGCATGTAATGGGTATTTTTACCAAGTACACACTTGAATAGTATCCATGCTGGATACAGTTCAGTTGTTAGACCACAACAGAAACCAGTAAAATTTTTAAATTTTAAAAGAAATGTTAAGTTTATTCAGGCAATCCATATTTAGCACTATCCTACCAAAATGTTTTACATTGTTTATATAATGCTGTGAAGCTACATGGGAGTCAGCTAATCAGAGTGTTAAGATTAATTTCATGGGGAAAACTAGAAGTAAAACTAATTCACATAAACAAGTTATATACAAACAGTTACAGTTAAGCTAAATGGAAATTAATTTGACATTCTTGAAGTCGCCATAGGCTATCACAATTAAATAAGAAATAAAGACATTTTGCCAAAAGGTTGCCATTTTAAGGATAGAATTCCCAGAATTTTATTTTAAAATATAATTATAATTAGGCTGGTTATTTATGATTAAAATATTATTACAATTTTACTTGTATATACATACATTTATATATGTCATGTTTTTTTTTAAAAAAAAACAATGTTTCCAATTGTTTGTCACATAATACACAGTATATTCTTTGACAATACATTACATGTATAAAAAAAGGTTAATTTAATAGCGACTAATTTCAGCATTCCACTACAAAACTCATTAAGCATATGCCATTGAAACACTGTAGTTAGATGAACCTATTGTGTGTTAACATGGAAAATTGCCTAGTCCCATGCGTGCATATCCTTTTGATTCACCTAAAATCCTGAGCAAGCATCTTTTCTGCTTTAGGTGGTTCTGACTGGTTGAAAGTCTTATGCTACTGAAAAAGACTTGCCTTTGAGATTGTTTCATTCTCGAAAGTTCTACACATGTTTAAAAAGGCCAATGTTGACTTTTGTAAAGAAATAAGATTTAACCATATAAGGCTCCCCCAAAGATGCTTTCTATTTCAATAACTGGCTTTAGATGGTAGGTGCAATGAAACAAACTTGTATTTACTCATATGACACTCTACCCACACAACCACATAGAGCTTATAGCCGTCTAATAGAGATCGAAATTCATCTATGACATCCAGGACGTGCTATAGAACTCTATAAGATTAAAAAAATAGATGTCTAATGGTCGTGTGTGATTTCGACGTCTGTTAGATATCTAAGACGTGTTATGTACATCTATAAGCCCTCCAGGTTTCGACTTTTAATAGACGTAGCCTGTATCAGTTCATATTTTGATATAGACGTCTTATAGAGCTCTTTTAGATCACCTCCTCCCAAAGCGCCATCTATAGTCTGGTGAACAAACTACTACGCTGTATATTATTATTGAGTGTGGAGCGTCATCTTCATTTGTTTATAAATTCCTGTAAGTACTAAATAATAATTCCCATTGTAAATTACACACAAATTATATTGTATTTCCTTAAACTGCCTCTATCTAGAGTTGTCTTTAATATATTATTATGTCTGTCAGAATATTTTCTTATAGTTTCTTTTTTATAGATTTAGAAAAATTTAAAATGCTTCTAGAAGTATACTATGAATTTTTTCTAATAGACATATTTCATAGTTTTTAAAAGTCATCAGATGTGTCAGAATATTTAGCAGATTTTATTGTTGAAATTAATAAATTTATTCAAAGTGGTATGAAATTGAATGTTTTATAATTGAATAGACTTTCAAGTCAATAAAAATTGACTTGAAAGCTTTTGATTGTGATGTTTACAACAGCTAGTTGATAAAGTATTTGAATCCACAAAATTTTTCAGACACGAATGAAACAGTTTTTGTTAATAGTTTTAAATTAAAGGAAGAACACACTAAATGGTCTGGTGAACTTAACACACAAGAAGAGTACTAAATTTTAATTTTAAGAAACAAATATTACACTTCTAAATTAAATAATGTGCAAATTTTATGATTGTTCTAGAATAGACATAAAAAGTTTTGTAGTAAATCAAGGTGCCAAATATGCTATAAGCAAAGTGTTTTAAAAGTCTTTCAAATTTTATATATAATAAATAAAACTTTAAATTGATGCTTGTGTTTCTTCGATTATGTTTGATATTTTTCAGTTAAAGTGAAAAGATCAGTTTTTTCATTGGGATTCAACCTTGACCCAGCTAGCTGAAATCCTTTTTTGTTTTATTTATCCAGAGGAATTCTATTTACTTTAAAGAAAGGACTAGTCGACAAGGGAAGAAATTCAAATGATAGAAGAAATTTTAAACTAAATATCAACACTAAAGAACTGTAGGTTAGTATATTTGTGTAATATGATAAGTATTATAATGTTGTGAATTATAGTCTGGTAAATATATTGTATTGTTAGTAGCAAGTGTTTGTTGTATAATTTACATTTTAATTTACTTTAATTATAATGTTTCCATTTGTATCAATGAATTATTTCATAATTTGTTTGCTTTGATTTTTCTCATATTTTCAGCACTATTTAGGTTGTATGTTGTCTGAATTCATATTTATATTCTACATATAAATTGTTTTTATTATTAAGTACTTTCCAGACCAGTGGCATAAGCCTCAGTGACTTGGTATGGCAATTATGTTATCAAAAATGTCAAATGAATTGGCAGCAAAATTTAGCTGGTTGAGGGCAAAAGAAAATGATGTTCTACTTTTATTAAAATCTAAAATTGTATCAATTAAATTATAGTTTTTATTTATTTAGCACTTTTATTTCTGTATAATAATTATTAATAATAAATTAATTACTTGTAGTTGTATATCTAGGAATAGTCATACCACTGTTATGTGTATATATCAAGAGAAATGATTTGAAGGTACAAATGTACTTTACCAACCAAAAGTTTGGTACTTTTTTAAAGATTTATATATAATTGTGTGTTTATATGTATGTGTGTGTGTTTATAGGCACATGGTTTTGGTTATTTCTCTCTCTCTCTCTCTCTCTCTCTCTCTCTCTATATATATATATATATATATATATATATATATATATATATATATATATATATATATATATATATATATATATATAGAGAGAGAGAGAGAGAGATAGATAGATATAGGCACATGGTCATTGTGTGTGTGCATATATGGGTATTGTGGGATATGTGTGGATATTTTGGGTATTATGTGAGTGCAATATTTTATTTATATTAAATATGTGCATGTAAAAGCATATATTTAATATAAATATGAACCATTCTTATAAAATATAAAAAAATATTAAGGTAAACCTAGCAATATTTTCTAAAAAAAGAAAATTATTTATTATATTTTAGGTGCAGGTGGGTGAAATATGTTATGGAAGCATCTGACGAACCAAGAAATTGAAGGCATTGTTAAAGGCTGGTGTAAAAATTGTTAAAATATTTTGTATTCAATAAAGAATTTTAGTAAAATATTTATACTTTTTTGCAATAGTAAAAATATGTTTTTTTTTTTTTTTTTTTTTTTTTTTTTTTTGTTAAAAACAGAAAGATATGATCTGTATTCCAAAAGTATGCAGTTGCAGTTTTGGGTTTTTGGCATGACAGAACATCAAAAACTGGTTTGAACTGTCAAAAACTTATGACAAATAATATATTTTAGATATCACATTACCTTAAAAGAGAGAAATTTATTTTCAAGCAAATATAAATGGTATTTTAATATTCAAATTAATTTTCAGTTTTAAAATGTATATTCATTAATTAGAACAAATAAGTTAAAAAAAAAACTCATCTGGAAAATCTAATATTTTTTATGCTTGAGTTACTATAATTATATTACTTAAATTTATTGTAAATAATTTTTTCATAAAATTAGTACAGGAACTATGTTAAAGATCACTATTCAAATTTAAATCAACTAAGGGAATTTCCATTATAGACCTTTTTTTATTGTTGATAAAGCATTAATTTTTAAATATTTACTTTTATGCTTTGAGATTCTTGTTGAAAAACAGATGGTTTATGATGATTTGTTATGATGATGCAGATAAAACTGATAGACTAAAATAATGTTTACCAGTGTACTTGGTATTGAAAAAAGGAAATTTACAATCAAGGAAACAGCAAATTAGGTCAGTATTGGGTAGATGTCAAAGTTGAATGCATTACAGAAGCTAAATTTTTTTCCCAAATGCTTCTAATTGTACCCCACAAGGTACCACAAATTTGTAACGAGGTTTTATAATAATAAAGAATGCATAAAGAAATCAGAAGGAAGTGTAGCTACTTTAAAATAAGTTTATGATGTTGTATAATATATTTTTGAGTTTTTCTAGTAGAATATTTAAAAATTATTCTAAATATTTAAGTGCTATATGACTCTGTATTTTACTGATCTTTAAAAGCAGAAGAAACAAGAAAAATCACAAATAATTGAAGTAAAAGATAGGAAAGGGCTATCAAATGAGATAAAAATGTTACAAGCATAAAATTCAAATAAAAACAAATAGTTAGCTAAAATAGAATAATTTGAGAAGTTAAAATGTTTATCATTTGGTTTAATGTTTTAATTCTTACTTATGTCTATCTGCAAAAGGGAAGTAAAAAAAATCTTAGTTTAATAATAAATTAGTACATATATTTTGTTGGACTTTATTAATTGAAAAATTTATTAACTTTTTAATAAATAAAAGCATATATTAAGATAATTTAGGTAAAGTAAAGAAAAGCATGAGTTTTTACTCTCAAAATCTCTAAATATTTTTTAGATGAGCTTTATAAGTTTATTTAATTCAGTATTCAAATTTCTTTCTGAAAGTTAATTAAATTTATTTTTAAACTAAGTAGATATGCATTATATTATGTGTTATCCCAATTATCTGCTATCCCAATATTTGATGTGCTTTTAAAAGCTTCCAATTCATTTATGCTAAAATGGCCATCGTTAAACTGTTGAATTAGATAAAAATTATGTATTCTTTATACATTTATAATACATATGTATATTTGCTTTTAATAATAAGCTTGATTTATTTTTAACAATTTGCATTGGACTAGGACACTTAGGCGAAAATAACTGCTAGAGTGATTTAAAAAGCAAATTTATGGAAGTATAATAAAATATATAAAAATAAAGGTATATATATTATTTTAGTAATAATCGGGATGCAAACTCAAATTTTCGGGGGGCGAAACAGTTAAAACTTTCTAGGTTTCCATTACAGTTCTTTTCATGATACAAAACAAACACACACATATATATATGTAAATATACATGTGTTTATGGTTTGTATCACAAAGAAAACTGCAATTGAAGCTTGGAGAAATATTTAGTTTTTTTGCCTCGAAAAAATCGAAGAATATTATGAGTTAGCACCCTGATTATTACCTTAATATAAATACCGTAATTTTTTATACATTTTGTTATACTTCTGTAAATTTACTTTTATTTTTAAAATCACCGTAGCAGTTATTTTTGCGTAAGTGTTCTAATAGACTGCAAATTATTCAAATTAAATTAAGCTAATTTATTAAGAACAAATAAACAACGTTTTGCAGGGGAATAGCACGTCCTTTTAAGATCTATAAACATCTAAATCGCGTACCCTCCAAGTCGAAATTGTCGCTCTTATAGACGTGCTATAGAGCGGCGCGTGGATTTCATCGACGTCTTATAGATCTCAAGGAGAGCACACCTCGGAACTCCTATAGAGCTCCATAAGACGCGATCTCGATATTTTTCGACGTCTTATAGAGGAAGGCGTTTTTATGAGGTGACGTATTATAGACGTCTGATAGAGATCGGTGTGTTGTTTGGGTAGTATACCAGGCAATATACTTCATCTATCAACTTATTTTGTTAATACAGATACCAATGTTTCCTTAATTCCTTTTATTGTGATTAGTAGTTTCTCAAGAATAAAATGAGTTAACAGTCCATGTACATAAATGTTTATACTTCAATGTTTCAAAAGTAAGTCCATAGTATGAAATGCATGCAATAACTCCAACTATTTTGTCAGTTCATTTTCATACAATCTTATTTTTCATATTTGACATGAAAATTATGATAAAATAAACAACTTTACTTACTGAAACAGATGTACTAGGTAGCTGATTATAACATGCAACAATACTTTTGAATTTCACTTCTTTCTCTAGAACTTTACAAATGGCATATATACAGCACATGATTATCTGGAATTAGAAATTTTTATTTCTATTATTCAATAAATATATAATGGATATTTTTACCTACAACAAGCTTAAGTTATCCATGCTGGATACAGTGCAGTTGTTAGGCTATAAAAGAAAGCAACAAAATTTAGAAATAAGAATGTTGAGTTTATTGAGACAATCAGAATAATATGGGTAATCACATAGAAATGCTTAGAATCCACATTAAGTTACATAAAGGAGTTATATAAGATTAGTGCAACTAAGCAGAAATCAATGGGGTGCTTTCATAGTAACCAAAAGTTACCACAATTAAAAGAAAAACATACACTTTTAACAAAATCTTCTCATTTTAGAGATAGAATTGACAGAAATTTATTTTTAGAAAATAGTTATAACTAAATTGGCTAGTTTGGTTACAATAATTATTACATATAAGTTCCCTTTTAAGAAGTTTTCCCTTTTAAGATATTTTATTTATTATATAGAATGATACTATTTATTCCCCCTTAAGACATTCTATGTAACCCCAATTTTATTCATACATAGTAAATTTTCCTGTTCAAGAAGTGTATATCCTCTAAACTTTCTGTTCCATTTGATTATCAGGCGGCTTAATTAATGCTTCACCTATTTAGATACAAAAGATATATCTGTAGAACAATAAACAGCATTTCTTTACTGATATACTCCTTTATGGAATCCATAATCTTGGTTTGAAATGATATGATTTGGCTTATGAAGTTCGAATGACAATACGAAGATTCATCTAATTAGAACTTGCTTGCCAGAAAGAACATAACTTTACTGAGACTTACAAGAGAACAACAAATTCTAAAACTGAATATCAGATGCTATAATGCCATATTAGAAAACTATAACATCTACTGTATTAATTGTTAGAAATTACAAAGCTGTGACATTATGCTTGTAAGGCATGTCACGTATAACTTTTTATAAGGAGAAGTTAATTCAGCAGTTAATTTTCTAGCAAAAACTCTAAGGATTTGAAACCAATTGTCTGCCATGAATGCTCTAACAAGCCACAAAAGAACCTCTGACTGAAATCTAACAGTCATGTGAAATTATACACATGATTTTTCCCTCCTCAAGGAAGTATTTTCCCGAATCAATGGATGAATGTTTGTTCCTTGCCTGTGTAAGATGTGTCTGTCAGTTCTCCAACTTTGAGATGAAAAAAATACAGTATTTTTGATAAGCATCTGCCTGGTCTTAGGGCTCCATTGAATTGCCTTTCACAGCATGACTGAAGTAAAGTTGGATTGATAAGCTAGTACTGATAAGCTACGATTGATAAGCTAGATATATCCTGTGTAATTGGTGAAAAGTACTTTTTACCAGTTACATACACACACACACACACACATATATATATATATATATATATATGTGTGTGTGTGTAATATTTTTATCACTCTCGGTTTAAAATTCTATTTTCCCCAGTAATTCTTGTGGAACCTTAGCAAATATTCTCGAATGTTCACTAGTAGAAATCCTTCTGGTTCCACATCTAAAAATAGAGTTTTAACACATGGGTAACAACCACATGACTTCAAATAATAGCCGATTGGTTGGCACAAATGACTACTTAAGCAAATGTCCAGAATTCCATCACAGTTTTTTAGGGGAGTTTCACATAGAGTTTCATATAAGGTTTCATGATAATGCTTTAATATGTTGATGAATAAACAAAGTTAGATTGAATTTTCGAGTGTCTTGATTGCGTTCTCATTGCAAAGTTCCACAACTGCAGGTTGGTGATAACTGCCTGGAACCCCACTTCATAACGAGGCAAAAAGCTTTATTACATATATATGTTTGTGTGCATGTGTGTATAATAAGAAGCTACTTTAAAGAAATTATATATATTAAGTTATTAAGCCTTTCTCAGTTTTACTTTATGATTCACTAGACTCAGATTATCAAATCAAAGAGCATTTAAATTTTCTTTTAATTTCTATGATTTAATATGAAGATGTAACGGCCTAAGTGAAATTTTAATACTACAATCTTATATTGATTAATATATATAACAGTAAAAGTTAAAGATGGTTGAGGTTCTAAATTATGAGAGTGGAGTTGTTGTGTTTTTAGTTTTGATGGTCCCATGACAGGGCGAGACACATCATTCCATTAGAAGATGGAATGTGTAGTATGGTCAGAAGGCCTAAGAATGTACATATTTCTGCATAAAAGTTAAAGTTTTGGGGTACGACTACTTTATGATTATTGTGATTGGTGACAAATTCCTGAATATATTACATATATATATTATTTAGATTTAGTGGAAGGAATAAAGAAAACTTATGAAATTTTTTTTACCTTGTCTCATTTTTTAGAGTGTTACTATAACTGCAATGATCAACTATGCAAATTTTTAATAAAAAGGTATTATTTAATATCGTTTTATTAATAAAAGGCACCTAATTTTTTTGTTACATTTATTTCATTCTTAACATTATTATTATTTTTAAAAATAAAAAGGGGAAAAAGGCTGTATAATTATTTCTATACAATTTTTAGTTCTGGTACCATCAGTCAGTACAGTTGATAAATTCAATGAAAACTGGCAGTGTAAATGCTACATATACAATTACCTGATCTAAATGCCTGTCTTGTAAGAGATGAGTCTTTTTATAAATAACATGCTCAATACAAGTCCATATGTTTGCTTGCTAAAAAACCAAAATAAATATACCTTGAGTAAAGTAAGCATTTCATGCAGACAATTATTATGACACAAAATATGAACACAAAACACTACAAATTTTTATTAATAATTTACCTCCCTTCTACCATTGGTAAATTACATGGTATTAAAAAAAATTTAACAATTTATTTTTTTAATTATCCCTTTAAAAAAAGTCACATTTGAAATTAAAAAAAATTTTATGATTCACACGAGTTTTGTTATATTTTAAATGAGGTAAAAAGAGATGGAGTAAAATAAAATATGTTTTATAGACACTATTTTATATTTCCTTCTTCAGTTCTCAGAAATGTTTTAAAATGTAGAAGTTACACATACATTTAAGTGCAGTAAAACTTTTACTGCTATTGTCCTAATTTTTATACAGCTTTTTTTTTTTTTGTAGTTATCAAATATTTATGAATATATGTCCATTAAAAAATTAAATAATTCTAAAATTTTATACTTTAATGTAGCATAAATGCACAATTAAGTGCAATTTTAATGATAAAATCTTTTATCCTTATATAAAGTACAGTAATACAATTTTTAAAAGTGATTTACAACAAGAAAAATACTCACAACATCTTTAGCAATTTGGAGATTTGTACACAATTTTTCAAGCCGCTGATAAGCTAGCCTACTAACTGCAATAAACAACAAATGAAATTTCAGGCATTACAGACATATATGTACGTATAAGTAAACTAAAAATAAAAATTTACAGCATATAATTGACGAATAAAGCACTATACCTTTATTTAAAAATAAATTAACAGCATGACATAAGGAAGGAGATCTAGGAGAATTTTGTGATGAATCTTTATCTGGAGACCAAAATCTGTAGGTAAAAAAAAAAGGTACAAACTATATTTAGATAAAAAGATTCACTAAAATAGGATATGGTTCCTTGAGGGGAAATTATTTAGACATTCCTTCATATTTCCCTGCAATTTCTTTCAATTTTTTTTTTTTTTTTATAAAACTATGTTTAGATATAAATTCATATTTAAATAAAGTTATAAATTTTAATAAGAACAAATGAAATTCCAATTATTTAAATCTTAGAAATATTTTTTTTTTCTGTCTCTAGGGTGTTCAGAATTACCGGCATGATTAACAGAAGGTTAATCAATTTTCTTAAAAGGATTATATATCTATAAAAAAAAACTATGAGAACTCTAGCAGTTCTGCTTTTCACATTTTATTTATATTTAAATAATGCATCCTAATATATTAATTAAAACTTGTATACTATTATTCAAAGATTAAATTTTCTCCATGATAACATTCATTTCTTTGTTAACTTCTTTGATTATTTCCATTTTTTGTTCAAATTCCTTTTTAATCAATTTTGATTTTTCTATTGAATTATTTTCTGCAAATTCCTATTTTTATTTCTACATATTCTCAGTTAACAAAGAATAAGCATTTTATTAAAAAGAAACACAAAAAGTCTTTAATAGAAGTTTTATTATTATTATTTCAATTAGTGAAATTCATTATTTTTCAATTTTTTTTTTTTTTTTTTTTTTTTTTTTTTTACAGAAAATTCCTCGATTTTTAAAAGAAATTTCCCAATTTCCCCGATAATTTCTGGTCATTGGACTCCTTCTAAAAGGAAACAATTAAGAACAAAACTATTAAGAAGAATCCTTGGAAAATATTAAAACTAACAAATCTTTATGGAGGCAGATATTTATTTATAAAACAAATATAAAATTATAGTTACAATGTACATAAAATAAATTATATTGTAATTTTGTTACAAAAGTAATTTTAGATTTTGTATATTTATTCCTCTCTGAAAAACCAATCAATTTATTTGCCTATCTATCTCTATGTATGTACATTTATTTATGAATTGGCTGGATTATGACTGAATAAGTAACGGCTGCTCTTAGGTATAACAGACTATGGGTTCAAATCCTACCAATCGCATGAAAATTTGCTGTCAGTTGGAATTGGTTTTATACAGTAGATCCCTGTCTAATAAGCTGTTCTATTGCAAAAATGGACCTAATACTTTAAAGCAGCATATCTTTCAATCAAATGATTGATATGTAGCGACACAGTCGCAATTAATTGAAATGCTTATTATAATTTTTGGTGCTTTATTTTTTAATAATATATCTTTTTGGATTTTTGTTAAGTGAAAATTTCTTAAATAGTTAATCTTTTGCCAATGCTGTATATCCCATATGATATACATATCTAATGCTTTATACACTTGTATATCCCATGTGATACACTATGAACTATCTTTTGAGAAGAAAATAATGGGGTGTAGCATTTTAAATTTATATTTTTCACTTAAGCAAATGAAATTTAAAGATTTGTATCTAATGTACATCATAACATAATGGGACAACCAAAGTGTTAATAAACATTTTTGTTGGTAAAGTTAGAATTCACTGATAAAGCCAATCAAGCAATACTTACCCCATTCAAAGATGTGATCAAGCCTTTTTCTGATTAGGGCACACAGACACAACAGTGTGATCAGGAATTGGAATGTTTATTTTAATTACATTATATTTTGGATTATTTGTATGAATGAAATGTACATTTAAAGCTTAGTATTTATACCTACCAATAATGCAAAAATTAGTACTAATCAAATATATATATTTTGGATTGAGAGTGACCATTTTTATAAGAAGAGATTAAAACTTTATGCATATAATTTGCTGTATGCATTACATACTAACATTCTACAGTCCTAATTTTGTATAAAATAAATAAAAAATTATATACTTTGATAAAGGTTTTGGAGAATCTGATTTAGCTTTACAAGCTGGAGAACATCCACGTCCTGATAGTCCTTTAAATAATGATGAACCCTAATTAGAAAAACATAACAAACAATTTAGAAGATTACGTTAACAGTGTTACATAATAAATGATAAAGGTTTTAAAATACAAGAGTAAAAAAGAAAAAAAATAACAAATCAATATATACAAAAAAAAAAAGGTACAAATGCATCTAGTATACTATGTTTTTTCACACTAAATTTGGTAATGTTGTGGACTTGTCAAATTGATAACTAAATCAAGGTGCTTTATGGTTATTGACCAATCTCAATCTCCTATCTGCTTAGATTTGGTTTGGTTTTGGAGTGCTACGGTCTACTTTTTGCAACACGAGGGCTAATGAGACCGGACCTACTGCTTAAAGTCGATTCCAAACGGCTACGAACATCCATGCCATAGTGGGATTCGAACCCATGAACTCCGGTTCCGAAGGCCAGCACCCTAACCATTCAGCCATCGTTCGGCCCTATCTGCTAAGGAATAGAGTTCAATGCTCAAAATATGACATGGTATCATTGGTGCTTGTGGCAGATGACTACAGTGCCACCAGTTTTTCAATCTAATTTCAGTCAAGCTTTCAATCAGTCTGCAGCTGGCATGTGGAAGGAGGCTTTAAAAATTTGTTCAGCCCGTGTCAGATTAACTTCCAGCTAACCAAAAAACGAAAAAAAAATGACAATGAAATGAGGTTTCAGTAAATTAGAAGCAATTAGTTCAAGCCTTTGCCCTTTGGATCTGTAAAGTTATTTCCTGTTGGTTTTAGAGCTGTGCTTAGACTATGTAGACCTTCCAGAAGACAAGGAAAAAAAAGTATAAGTTGGTAATTTTTTTTCTGGTTGTGGATTTTTTCAATTCACAGATCCGAGGGATTTTTCAGAGAATGGGGAATCTGGGGTTTACCCTTAGGATGCACACAATGCATTCCTTATTTAATTTAGATTTTGCTTATTTCAATGCCAATGTCAGTTCCTCATAATTTCAACCTTTTGCCATTTTATAAAAAATATTAATTTTCTGACAATTTATTATATAGCTATACAAAGATAAGTTAAGCAAAGTTTTAAAATACTATTTTATCTAAAAATAGTGCTAAAAATTGTTTTATTGTTTTTAAAAATATATAAAAATGTTAACTTTCTTTAGGTTTGCAATTTTGTTTAAAATGTTTTAGTTAAAATTAGTTTTTCCATACAAATCATATAAAAATGCACTGTTTATTTAAATTTGCAATAACACATGTAAAATTATGCCATGTTCTTTTCTAGTGAATGCGCAAAAATCACCAAATTCGGAAGGTCACCAAAAAGTGGCAAATTATGTGCATCAGTTCCAAAAAATATTATTCCTTAAAAATAATTTTTATATACATATAAGTATAGCAAATGAGAAGCCTGCACAAAAATGCTAATAAACAACTATAATTAATAAAACCTGGATGAAGAAAAAAACAAAATTTTAAAGGCGACAAGGAGTTAATCTTTACTGCATTTATGATTATTGGCAATAGTTCTAAAATCTGTGCAAATGCATACACATAAAATCAAATTCAAATTTTTAAAAAAGGTTATTTTACATATTTTTAAGAAATATTCTTTAAATTAAACAATGTTTATGTAGAATGAGGAATATTTCAAATATTATGACAATTAATTCCATCAAGGATTATCTTTAGACATAGAGAATCAGGCAATAATAGCTCATTTTTTCAAATCAGAATCTAAATAGCATAAACCACACAGTCATTATAGTAGAGATCTAAACTAAGCAAAATTTATGTCAAACCACAAAGATATTAAATATAAATTTACTTTAAGAATACCATAAAAATATTAAATTTACTTCAAGAATAGTAATATAACTTAATAAAAAATTTGAAATACTTAATGATCCTTTTATTTGTTCTGTTTATTGCAATACAATTTAGCTTACAAAGTATAAATGTATAATAATTACAAAGTAATGTATTATTCATAGTTATATAACATGGAAATTTCCAGTAAAAACAATAAAATAATGTATCTAAGATAAATCAAATATCTCAAAAACAAAGCTACAAACTTTATTACTTCAAATTTTTTATATTTTTTACCTTATCTACAATAAAATAAATTTAAAAAAAACTCACTGCTTTTTTTCTTTAAATCAAACATACAATGAATATTAATTTAAAACATAAAAAGCTTGCATTTCCCTTGTATATCCTACTAAAAAATATTCAAACAAATGTACAAAAAACATTGCATTAAAAAATAAACATATCTTATAACTAGAGAACTAGGCACATTAATAGGAAATATTGCAGATATATGAAGATAACTTACAGATTGCCATGCAAGGGATTCTAAAATTTTATCTTCAGCATCTTTCAAATGCTAAAATGTAAAGAATATGCATATAATACAAAATAGAGGGAAGTTAACAGAATTATTAAAACACCATATTAAGAACAAAAGCATCAAACCAAGATACATGAATTTAAGTATTTATTCACTTGAAATAGCTGCAAGAAATTTTAAGGCTGTTTTGTAAATTATAAAATAAACTTCAACTTAGATTGACACTGCATTCGTCCTATACTTCTTGAAATATAATGATCATTTACTTCATAATTAAAAAACGAGATAAGAATTCCATTATTATTATTAATAATTAGTAACTACTTTTCTTTCTTTGAGGAAGAGATAATTTTTGATCTTATAACCCCATTGACAATTTATCTACTGATCAATCTGATGATTATCAATTGATTTAAAACATCATTGCTTAACATAAAATATTGCATTATAATTTTTTTCTTGTAATAACAACTGCATAACAAATGTACCCAACAGAAATACTTATTTACAAAAATTATAATAACTATAATCTTGTTAATAACACATATTTATCACATTACAAACTGTGTTTAGAAGTAAGAGTATAAAATTTTCAAACTTTTTTTTTAAATTTCTACAAATTTAGTAGAAAGACAAGGACACCAACAGATGACATCAGCAGGAACACCTAGCTACTCCAATATCTTATAGCCTTGATGGTATATGATATAAAGGTATATGATTCTGATTTCTAAACATTTCTATTGTGCTAATGTAGAAAACTATTCAAATTAGCTGTAAAAATACATTAATCAGTGTGTTTTGTGAACATAATTCACCTGGAAAACGAAAAGTTCATAGAGTTCATAGTACAGGTGAATATGCTCGATAAACAAAATACAAGGTCCTTCATCAATCAGCTGAAATGAACCACACGATTCCTTTGCGTTCTACTGTATAAGAGGTATTGATACTGCTGATCAATACCAGGCAGCAGTACATAATTGTTACTTTTATATTAAACGGTGTGCAAAATATATATGTTAGATATTTTTTGATCTTACAAACATAATTTATGAGAAGAATAAATTGTTGTATGCTTTTAATTATGTTTAACAATAAGATGAAAATAAATTTTTAAAAAAATAACATTTACCTTAACATGTATGTAGCTTAATAAAATTGTGACAAATCAACTACTTAAACGGAAGTTTAGTGAACATAGTTGGGAAACGTAAAAAAAATATTTCTTCCTTACAACATGACCTCATTATGATTTAATGATATTCATCCGATGCGTTTAACATTCCGTCAGATTTTTTAACCATGACTGAAAGCCATATGCAAATTGCCTACCGCATGTATATATTTAAACCTGTTCAGCCTCATTGAATGGGGCACTCCTAACTCACACTATTGTTCAATAGCCTGACCTAATTTACATGTGTTCTTTTTATGCAATAAGTCAATGAATGTCTTATTTTTATTAATAAAATTTTAATTAAAAGCATTCAAAATGGAAGTGTTATGAAAAGTGATTACTTCATCAATCCACTGACACATCTGCAAATTGTTAGAAGTTTGGGGAAATTACATATGACTTTTGACTAATTTTCTATCATGCAGGTTATGGGGAGCAAGTGTATGCAGTGGTGAAGTTTATTTAAAACATCTTTGAAGCTATTTGACAGTGGGCCTGTAGACTTTTAAAAGAATTAAAAATGGAAGTTGCAATTGTGCAGCTGAATGCCGACAACTACGCAACTTGGATAGTGATGAAAAGAACGCTGACATATAGCATCAAAGAAAGTTCATACTACAGTGAAGTTAAAATATCATATTTTAACCGACAAGTTTATTTGTTAAAAATATTGTTAAATTAGTTTTATACCAAATAAGAAAGTGCTTTGAAATACAAAAAAGTGAGAGTATTGATAGTTAAAAAGTTTATATAAATGTGGGACCTTCTTCCATGATAACAGCCGAGTTTCTACTTATACCTAATAAAGACGAATTAACAATAAAATGCACAGCAAGTTATTATTTTATTTTCTAAACAACCAATATAATCACAAAGTTCAGTTTCACAAACAAAAAACAATGAAGTGTTTAACCCAGTGGTTAGTTTTTCTAACGTAGTTTTTTTACTTGTATGTAAACTAAAATGCATAACTAAATAAAGCTATTCTATGCTACACTTAAAGAAAATATTTTTATCAACCACAAGGTTTTGTTATCCAAACCACGATATAAAACAAAGCTTTAAACATGATTTACATATTTTAGAAATCACATTTTTAGAGAGGAATAATTAGTGTTTTTATGAACAAATTAAATGAGATAGGGTATTTTTATATATCAAAATTATAAAATAAAAGTCAACTTTTTTTTTTTAAATTTACAATTATTAAAAATTATAAATCACTATAGTATTATAATTGTTTTTATTTATAAAATAGGCTTTATATAATTTTATTATCTTAGTTTTTAAAATTATAAACATCAAATACTTTTAATATTAATTACGACATTTTTTACCATCGTAATATATAAAACATAAAAAAGAACAAGCACATAACATAACACATTTCAATATAAAATACTAAATAGGTCTATAAAAAGCCCAAAAAACTCTCAGTTTATACACGGAAATATATGGTACTTAAAAATATATAGAGCATATTTCCTTGAATAAGTTAAGAATAATGTGTTTTTTATTAGTAGGCAGGATCATTGAACAGATGTAAGATCATTAAACATACTTTAAGTGTAACAAACTGCCCTTTAATAGTTGCTATCTAATGGTCATTTCTTTACTATGTCTCACTATACACAGACATGCCTTTCCGCCGTGGCAAACATCAACTTGGTTAGAGCAGGGCATGCTTGCTTCAAACATCAGACTCTTAGTATGACTGCTTGCCAGTCTGCAAATTGCCATTCGAGAGGCTCTATCATAACTAAGTGCAAACGAAGAGCCAAGCACTTTGCAGCATACCAGGAATGGCTAGGAGGCAACTCCCCACACCTTTGAAAGTTCAGCATTGAAAATGGATTGATGTTCTAAAAAGGTGAGGATTAGGTGGGAAAAACAGAAGTGGCTGCAACCCTCTTTGGCAAGCTATACACTCGCTTGTTGCCAAGTATCGATGTGCGATGGGTTCATTGAAAATTAATGTTGTGGGACTCTGCAATGAGTTTGAGTTTAAGAAGGATAGAAATACTTGTTTTGTCTCCATTGTGATCCAATTGTGGAGGTATTGAATGACAAAGCGACTATTAGAAAAAAATCCAAAATTCCCCAAAATCGGATTCATGGAGAATAGTTTCAAGGCCATGGTTGATTGCGATTAATTCACTTTTGAAAACTGATGAGAAATTGGAGTTACGGAGGCAAATGGACAAATTATTTCCTGGTAAGTGGAAATGAACTCCAGTGAGTCTCTCTGAGGAACTCAGGCAAGATTAGGAGTGAGACTCAACTTCCTTATAAGATAAATGCATAAGTTTAGCATAGCTAAAAGGACTGTTTTTTTAAGTCTTTGATTTGAGTTCCAGTTATTTAGGTAAACGGAAGTCTTATGTAGTAAAAACATTTCTTCCATTTTACCTGCTTGGCTTCTTGGCGATATCTTTGAACGTTCTAATAATTGTTTTATCATTTCGGCTTATACATGGATTTTGAACTTCAGATAAATTTTTGAAGGAAAATCGCAACCTCCGGCTTATATACGGATAGGCTCATATACGAAAATATACAGTACTTGAAATGCAATTAAAACACATATTGCATAAGTAAGAGCACAGATATGTTTTTAAATAAAATTAAATATTTACATAAAAATTTCAGTGTAAAACCTTTATAAAATTCAATAAATAAGTTTTCGTACATACCTTTATAATTTGCTGGGTGATCGTCGGAGCAGCTCGGATGAAACTTTCAATGATTTTGAAAAATTGAAAAGGTTCTAAACTAAAAACAGTTAAAATCCATGGAAAAGTTATACCCTGAGCTTTGGTGCTTCCACCATGAACAAGAGGCGTGAAATTAATTGAACCTATAAATAAAAATATATAATTAAGAACACATCCCACAACTCAAAATATGATTGGTTAAACAAACTATGATTTAAAAATTCTTTTGTGCAAACTATTCATATTACAGTGTGAACTTTCAAAATAACTAACCCAATAAAAAAAAAAAAAAAATTATGTAACACTCTGAATTCAAAAGTAGGCTTTTAGTAAACAATATTTAAGCAATGAAATGATTTACAATTTCATTTCAAAATCTGAATCACAATAGGAAAATAGAATTCAAAAGTTCTATGATTCAAGCTAATGGTTGGGTTTAATTCATAGCATAAGTCTACTTTCTTCGTACCATAGCTCTATGATAGCAGTGGCATTCAAACTCAAAAACTCCAATACCAAATAGCATTGGGTTATTTATTTGACCACCTTTTGGCAACTCAAAGTAATGATTTTAAAAGCCCCTCCATACTATTGTCCACTGCAAGCCATTACCACCGTCTGGAGGGGGTATGGTTTATCGTGGTAGACTTAGTTTGGTTTGGAGCGCTACGGTCTACTGTTTTTCACACAAGGGCTAATGAGACCAGGACCTACAGTTTAAAGCCGATTCTGAACGGCTACAAACATCCATGCCAGCAGCGGGATTCGAACCCACGAACTCCAGTTCCGAAGAGCAGCGCTCTACCACTCGACCATCGTTTGGCCGTGGTAGATGGCAGCAGATGATAAAATAGCCTTGGAGGGCGATGGCTTCGGAGGCGGTTTTTCTACAAAGATCAAAGGCAGCCAGATGTGCAACTAAAGTGCGCAGTAAACTCTACGGACGAATCCACGACCTCGGCTCAATTAGTGGCCCAGCGTGTGGATGCAACCCACGAACCATCATTCAGAGTTGCCTTCAGGAAGTGGGGAACAATTGGCCATACTGTGGAGGCTACATAAAAAAGATTAACCTTTTTTGGTTGACGCCTAGGGCACCATCTGTGATGTAGCCTCCACACTATGGCCAATTGTTCACCATTTCCTGATGGTGACCTTCAATTCATCTTATCAGGTAACCATGTTATATATGTATATCTAATATATATGTATCTCTAATATATATCTCTTGTATAATTTAATGATAGTAAAAAAGTACATTTTAGTTTTGAAGATTCAATTTGCTTAATGATTGTATTAATTTCCTCATTAGCTTCTTTTTCAGTTATTAATATTTTTTGTTGCAATCCACTAATTTTTTGTTTTAAACTCCAACTGCTTAATTTTTTTTTTTTAGATTCTCTTCTTTGTTTCTCCATATTCTCATTTAACAGCAAACAGGTGTTTTTAAAAACATGCACTTTTTTTTCCTCCTGCTGGCAAAATTTGTAATTTTTTTTAAATTTCAAATTACCCTTATAATTTCTGGACATTTTGTACAAAAATGAAAAAGAATTTTATTTAGACAGATTTAACCTTAGAATAAAACTTTTTAAACCTCAAGAGTGATAAGAATATTAACAAATAAATTCCACAAACCATACTCTAAAGACTTAAATAGGAAGGATATTAAATTTTATTAATAACTTAGAAGCAAGAAATACTGCAAAATACTTATTTTTTTGCTTATTGTTATAAATCAGAGAAATATTCAATTTTACAATTTAAATTTTGAATTGCAAAAGGGTCAAAAAATAGCATTATCAACTAATATTTCAAATGAAAAATGATGACTATAAAATATAAATTTATAACTCAGTTTTGGATTATATCCATTGGCTACATAATATTATATATGGCTTAATTTACATCTGACTGAAGGAAAAAAAAAAGCATCTTATCAACGGAGACAAAGCATTTCATTTTGTATAAAAAGAGGAGAGTAATATTGCAAAAAATATAATAATATAAACTATATTAGTTTGGAATTGACTTACCAATATTTCCATAGGACATAAGTGTTACTTCAAGACAACATGAAAGCAGAGATTTTTGAAGAATTTCATTCTGTACAATAGAAGTGAATTCAGGAGAAGCTACACGTTCAGATTCCTACAATTAATTCAAACAGTTTTATAAATGCTCCAGCCTAGTTTACACAAAAATGTTTAATGCAGTAATTGCTAAAAAGATAAATAATTTATACAATGGAACCCACTGGAGTTTTCCCAAAGGACCAAGGAAATTAAAACTTAAGCAGAAAAACTGCAAAAATGCCTCCTAAAACATATTTTTATCTAATAGTCATTAGCTTTTTCAACTTAAAATATGTTCTCTTTGGTATATTATATTACAGTTAAAATTAAATTTAACACTTTAATTTAAAGTGTAAGTATTTTAAAGTATTAAATTTAACTAAGAATAATTCAAATGGATTTAACGTTAAAAAAAACCATTAGGCTAAAAAAAAAATTTAAATATTATTTTACCTTAAAATAATTTTATATTCCTAAAAATTTGAGCATTTTAATTCTGAATGTAAACATTTGAAATATTAATTTTAACTAAGAATGATTCAAATTATTTTAATATTAAAGAAACCATTATCTACAGACATAGATAATAATTAAAAGCATTATTTTAATTTACCTTAATATTTTTCTTATTCTTAAGAATTTGTGCACTTTAATTTGGAATACAAGCATTTTAAAATATTAAGCTTAATTAAGAATAATTCAAATGGCTTTAACATTAAAGAGGGCATTAAGTACAGATATAAACTTAAGCAAACTAAAAATATAATTATAATTTGCCTTCTATAAATTTCCTCCATATCTGGAATGGTTAGAGAAAAGGGCAGAATTAACATAGTTGCTTACATAACATTGTACTTGCCCAGCTTACAAGCAAAGTGTCAAAACATGCCAATATCTAACAATTGTTATTGTAATGGATATTGAAATGATACTTTTGCTATTCTACATTATCATTCAATCTTTCCAGAAACATATCTTTTCCATCTCTGTTCAATAAAAATTTAATGAAACCTCAAGATGAAATGTAAAGGGAAGATTCAAGTAAACAAAGCTTCTTATGATAGGAAATGTTTAAAAGTAAAACTTCTTATGACAAAATCTACTATTATAGATATATGAAAAACTTAAGTGGGTTGTACTGTGTATGTATCATAACTGGCATACAACTTTGTTATTCATTTTATCTCATAATCCCAGCCAGCAACTTTTGATGGGCCAATCCTGTATATAACATGTTGGCCAACTGAAGGTCAACAGTTAGCTATTGGTTGTTTCTAACAAAATACCATCATAATGTTAGGATGGGTCAACTGAATACTAATATACTGATGAGTTGAGCCCTCTTAATATTAATAATTGTAAATTCTTGTTCACAGTACACTGTACAATTAATTGCTTTAGATTTTTCACCAAGTTTGGAGGGGGAAAATGCAGCTACTTACTAAATTAACTCAAACAGGTGTGATCTAGTTCTATAGTCAGCCATAAGTGCACATAAGAACTATAATTATAGTTATTTTAGAACAAGAAACCCAAGAATTGACAAATCAAAAATTGACTTCATTGCATTTCTACCCAAACATTAATCTTGAAATATTGTGGCAATTTTACAACATTACTAAAGATGGCAGTTGACACACAACTTTCTCATTTGTCAATGGTTTTGTACATGCATATAGCTACAGGGGGACCATTTTTGTGTTCCTTAGCCAATGGTATACTGATATTTATGCAAGAAGCATAAACAGGAATACTTTTATTTTAAACCATAGAAAAGCCAACATTTAAATAAAGTCTCCCAAAGAAATTTCCAAATATCTCAATGGGTCCACCCATCAACATTTTGTTAGGAAAAATTTTTCAGAATACATATGTTATGAATACTGCTTTTCAAATCTTTATTTCAAGTCATGAAATTGCTCTAAGAAAAAGTTTTAACTTTCAATGAAACTCTTCATTTTTAATAAAAAGGATAACAAATTACAGTAGCTGAATGATATTATAAAGAATATTGAAAATATAATTTAGTTAGTAAAAATTTTAATTTATGATATACCTTCTTCAAAAAAGTTTCCAGCATGATGTAGTAATACCTAAGTGCAAGTTTAAATCTTCTTTCTGCTAATTTTTTAGTGCCTCCTTCTTGCGCATTAATAAAAGCTTGAACAAAGGTTTTTTCAGATTCATATATAAAATCTTTAATAAATTTTACACCATCAACAGTACATTTCTAAAAAGAAAAAAAAAACATAAAATCAATATAAAACAAAATGCGTATACACTGCCACAAAATAAACAAAAATTAAAACTATCTATGTAGAAATTAAATTATAAATGAAATATTGTTGTACCTAAGATTATCAGAAACAGTTTTAGTTTATTTTATCATGAAATTATAAAGAGTGAAAATTAAAGGAAAAAATATTTAAATATTTTTAATATATATAGGAATTGAAATATATAATGAAAACAAAAGTTTTATGTGATTTCAGCATTCTAATGAAATAAATTATTTTATCCTTACAAACAGAAATAACGTAATTCCATTTGCTTCATTCATAAAATATAAATTGAATTGTGCTGAGTAACATTTTACTATGGTATTATAATTACAAGGTATCTGCCAAAATAAAATGTTTCAAATCCATGACTTTTCATGACTTTCCCTGATATAGCAGATCATTTTCCATGACTTTAAAAAGCTTTCGTTAAAGTATATATGAATAAAACTTCTGATGTACATACAAATAAAATATATACTTTTAGAGAAATTACAGGAATTTTATCATAAAAAAAGCTATAAACTTACTTTATAAGTGTTAATAAACTCACATACATAAAAATAAATTGTTGTATCTACATACCTAAGTTTAATCATAGAGCAATTTTTCAATCAAAATGTTTCCAATTTGAATTCAGGGTACTTGGTATTATCCAGTTGACCATGAATAATAGCCAAATATAACTCTATAATGTTTATATACAGTATCCTCGGAGATAAACTTATATTTTGTGCAAAAATCTTAATTTTTATTAAAAAATATTAATTATTATATTAATAAAATTTTAATCTACAATTTAAGAAAAAACCAGAATAATATACATTTATCCACCCATTAAGCTTTCTTGCTTTGAGTTTCCTTGGTGGACAAATTTTACTTGGTAATATGGTCAATAGGATAATACATAAATACCAAACTCAGTAATTTCAGCCAAATGACAAGTAAATATAGAATTATACAATTCAATGCATTTTTTTTTAATCGGTAGTTTAGCAGATCCATGACTTTCCAGGACTTTTACTCATTTTACTCGAAAAATCAAAACTTTCCATGACAAAATAAATCCATTGTCTAAATCCATGATTTTCCATGACTTTCCCTGACTTTCCAGGTGCGCGGAAACCATGTAATTAGTAAACAAAGCTATGATAACTCAGTCGGCAAAGGTGTTAATCTCATAATCGGAAGGTTGTGAGTTAGAGGCTCAAGCTAGACAAAGATCTCTCATATTCATTAATTGTGGCTGTGGCTTGTAAAACAGGTTCATGGGTTAAATGTCTTCCCAGTTCAAATGATATCTCTAGGTAGAATAGGATCTTCTCCTTGGTCCCTACTTCTAAATGACAAGAACCCAAAAGGGTCAATATTGCTTGCATCTGTATCCTTACTTAAGCTACACATGCTTCCTGTATGGTGCTAAATGAATAACACCATCAAAACTGTGTTTGCCATAAAAAATATCTGTATTGCCAACTGTTCTGAAACTATATAATCTACATAGCCAAAGATTCTGCCAATCACTCAGTTGCTACAATCAAATAAATTTAAATTATATAAACACAATTACATCAAATTTAATCATTAGGAGATGGGATTAAACTTTTGTGTCAGGATAAAGTAAAAATGTGAAAGTATAGACACATGGGGTTAAAAGACCCAAAATTAATTTTGCACCTTAATGATAAAAGCTCTGCTTTCAGATTGTTACTAATATTCTGTAAGGCTTCAATCAACCTCATGATTAAGTACAGATTTACTTAAAGGAAGTAAATAAAAACTGATAAGATAAATTCAATAATGAAAAACAAAAACAAAATTAAAGCTAAATTTTAAAACTGCTGCTTTATATAAATAAAAAATAGTAACAGCAAAAAAAAATATGAATATATCTATCAAAAAGGTACCTGAAAACAAACCAATAAACTTTAAAAATTCAAATTATTATTTCAAGTTTTAAAAACTCTTACCTCTAAACAGTTCTTCAGACCTGGTGATAATACATCTGAAGTGGACAATAAAATTTTATTTAAAGCCTCAGCTGTATCAAGAGTTCTACGTACTAAGGTAACATGTTTCCGGGGAGAAGAGCTACATAGAAGAAACAAATCTTGCAATTAAAAGATATATATAGAGAGAAATAATAAAAAATAAATGTTGCACAGCTGTAAGAACTCTGTAGAAAAATGATTGTATCACCTTCAATTAAATTCAGAACTTCCCAAGTAAGGCCAGAAAAAAAAAAAAAAAAAAAAAAAAATTGGGGATGAGCTTACCTGATGACATTTGTTTTTGGAATAATTTTGCACTTTTAGATAATTTCTTAAAAATATTGGACAATCTTTTAAGTAATCCATTTATAATAATACTGAAATTAGCAGTTTTTGTATATATTAGTATATTGTATTTTAGTTAATTTAAATTAATAAAGCTTGATATTCAGTACTTTTAAATTCAGTTTGTTGCAAATAGAACCATGGTTGGTACAGCAATAAAATTTTAAATGAAAGTCTTTATCATTTACAAGGAAAAAATCCACTTCCCTCAGAAGTCACGATTGATTAAATTTTTCATGGTCTCTAATATTCTTTTGGGGTTACTATGTCATTTAAAGTTAGAAAGTTTGTTTATATTTAGTGATATCTGTAAAGTCTTTATTACAATTTTTATGAAATAATAAAATACATGTAGTCATACTTATGAAATCAATTTTTTAATAAGAATACTGCATTCATCCCCTATATAATAATATCCTGACAGATAACCTAGGTTATCTGTCCGCGAATTTATGAAGCAGTTGTACCTGGAATGGATACAGGCATCCATATTGGATTTTTTATGAGTTAGGGTTAGCAAAATTCAAAGCGAGTTCGAAATCCACCTCATCCCCCCCCCTTTTTGCTATCATTTCAAACCTTATTTTCCCTCTTATTCTATACTAAATTCATTATTGAAAGGATGACAAGGGTGGAGCGCAATATTTAAATTTCTGGACTGTTTTTACTTGACCCTTATATATTCTAACAAACTAACGTGTAAGCTGGTACATAGGGTAGAGTGTCTGCCCATTTGATTGTTGTACTTCTTGGGCTGATGGTTTTGCTCCCGACATAGACGAATTTTTCTAAATGTCTAATTAATTTAATAATTTCTGCTTTTTCTTTTGAATTCTTATTTCTAAAGTTGTTTTATTATTTTTAAAGTTTATTATTTTTAAAACAAATTTTTATGATTTTTATTATTTTTATTTTATTAAATTCACGTATTACCATTATTTTATCAAGCCCCATTTTAAGATCAGGCTATTAAATGTATCAATTTATCACATAATATAACATCTATATCTATATATCTATATATAAGTAAAAATAACAATTTTTTCTAGCATTATGACGTCATTCCTTTAACCATCTCATTTAATCATTTATTTTAGATTATTTAAATATCTTCTGCATTATTTCCATACGTTTTATCATTAAACTTAGATATTACGTAAATAATTTTCTTAAGGTAACATTTTGTTGCAAAATAATTCTCAGCCAAAACACAAACCATTTTTTTTACCTGCCTCATAGGGTACTTTACAATTCTGGAAAATTAAAAATTTTATTGATCCCATCATATGATGGGCTATATGCTAGTTATAATTAATAATGTGTAATAAGTTAGTTTACAATTTCCTGACTTTCCAGGTTGCTAGAAATCCTGCTTAATAACTAGGCAGTGAAAAGTTGTTATTTATCAGATAATGAAATTATTGGTCCTCTTGTTTGATAACCACATGGAAAATAATAGGCTGTTAAAAAAATTTTAAATCTTAAAATCAAAATGCTAGAAAAAAATATGTAATCTAAAAGATTTCAAACCTTTGATCAGAATTTTGAGGCAACAGATGCCAATCATGATTTAAAAACTGAGATTCATCAATATCTCCACTTTGAAGGTACAGTTGATAGTAGATGGTTTGAAGATTTTCAAGCTGAGCAAAGATTAAATAAAGAGCTATCAATTGTCAAAATATAAAACTTCACAATAAAATTAAACAATTTTTATACTAAAATAGTCTTAGTTGTAAAATATTTTAAATTTACAAACTATTGAAACAATTATCCGATTATTCAAAATTGAAGTTACCTCTGGTAGTTTGGCATCAACAATCAGTTCATTTGCTACATGCAACCAACCATCATGAACAGCAGTAACCTATAAAACATATTAAAAGAAACATTTTTAATATTATCTTTTTCGAGATATATAAATATACAGATGAGGAAATTTTAAATTAAGCAATTTTTTCCTTTTTATATAATTCTAAACTAATTGCATATAATCCAGTATTATAGCATTCTGAATATGGCTAGATGGCTTCACTATAAGCCTAAAATCAATCTATCTTAATAGGCAAAATGATATCCCAAGTCAGGCATATACAGGAAAAATATAATATATACATATATACAGTATATATATATATATATATATATATATATAGATGTATATATATGAAATAATATATTGGCGAGACTCATTCAAAATTACAATACAGTTTATTTCTGGTAATAAACATGAAATCCATACAACAGATAGACAGCTTTACAGCTTCGTGCACACAGATCATCTGGTCCCGCACATACTTTTTAAGTAAGGATTCCTACACTAAAAGATTACGAATAATCCCTAAGCATAATTGATCACGTGATACAAAATACCCATGTTTAAAGAGAACTCGCTAACTATTGGCTAAAGTAGTCCAGACAGAGGCTGTACTAAGTCTATAACGTGTCTGGAGGGAAAATCAGAATTATCGCGCAAACTTCGAACTCACTTTATGAACAAAAGTTCTTAAATTAATATTAAAATACTTAAATAAGGGATTTTAATATTACATCCCCCCCCCAATAACATTATTCGTAATCCTTTTTTACATCAAAATATTTACATAAAAATTATATCACAAAAAAAGGAATCCCTACTTGTGAAAAAGATAACTAACAATTATACAAAATAACATATTACAAAGTTTTACATAATGATCAGCATAAAATTAACATATTACAAAATTTAGATGTCTTAGAATAATTATTACTATTCATGATACAATTTCAATTTTTCTGGGGCATAGTAATACCTTAATTTACAAGCATGTACAATTTCAGATTCTTGTTTAGTTTGAAAATTTGGTCTATTGATTTCGTAATTAACTTCAGAAACTTGTTTTAAAATTGTGTAAGGACCTGAATATGGTGGCGTCAACTTCCTAGTGTTTGGATACTGAAATTCTTCATATAAAACTAGATCTCCAATGTTAAATGTCGATTCTATAGAACGACTATCATATCTTACTTTATTTCTTTTATGATAACCTATTGTCCTTTCTTTTGTTAGTTTCCTCGCTTCATCTACTGGAGGATAAAAATTTTGTTTGTTTATATGCGGTTCATAAGGTAATACTCCGAAGAGTAAGTAAGCTGGCGTAAACTGAGTCACAGAGTGTGGGGTATGATTGTATTCATTTATTACTTTATTTAATACGGTAGTCCAAGGAATTTTACTTGAGGAATTATTAACTTTGCATCTTAATCTAGTTACTATCGTTTGGTTTACTCTCTCAACTTTTCCATTTGTTTGAGGGTGATGAGCAGAAGTGAGCAACTGCTTAATATCATGGTGTTCTAAAAACCTTCTAAATCTTGATGAAGTAAAAGCTGCATTCCTATCCGTTAATATTTTCCTAGGGGTTTGAACTTGGAAGATCTGTTTTAGACAATTAATATAAGTTTCTGTTGTTACACTTTTGGATGGAAAAGCCCAAATGTGACGCGTAGCATGGTCAATGACTAAATGTAAGTACTTTTTTGTTGAATTGTAATAGTTAAATCCTCCCACGGTGTCTAAACTTAAGCACTCAAAAGGTTGGTCTGTCGGAGGAACCTCTTGCAATAATCCAAACCTTTTCTGTCTTTTTTTCTTATTAATTTGACACGTATGACAATGTTTAATGTAGTTAGAAATATCTGATGTAATATTTTGCCAATAATAGACAGGAGTAAGTAGATTAATAGCTTTTTGAATACCGGGATAGCCGAATTTTTCATGAGGATGGCTTTTGATGGGACAAACAGTAGGGAATAATGAAGAAAATAAAAATTCATCGGCTAATATAGTAACTTCTATGTTAGTTCACTCGTTTAACATCGAAAATCTGTGGAAGTTAGACACAATAGGAATTAGGGATCCAATTGAAGTTAAAACTAGAGAAGAGTGTGAAAGAAAGGCAATAGAACAATTTCGGGAAACAGTAACTGTAAATAAAGAAGGGCGGTACGAAATTCAGTTACCTTGGATTGAAGGAAAAGAAAGTTTAAAAACAAATAGAGATACAGCCGAGCAACGTTTAAGATCTACAACGAATAAATTAATTCGAAATCAGAAACTTTTAGAGTATGAAGCTGTATTTAATGAAGGTGTTATTGAAGAAGTTCCTGTTGAAGAATTTCAAAATCCCTGTCACTACTTGCCCCACAGAGGTGTATATAAAGAAAATTCCACGACTAAATTAAGACCGGTTTTTGATGCTTCTTGTCGCGGTGTAGAGTCTCCATCCTTAAATGAATGTCTAGAAAAGGGGCCCAACCTCCTTGAGAAAATACCACCCATTTTACTTAGATTCCGCAAAGACCAGATAGGAGTAATATCCGACATTAGAAAGGCATTTTTACAAATTTCAGTTTCAAAAAAAGATAGAAACTTTTTGCGTTTTTTATGGTGGAAAGACTTTGATGAAAAAATATTCAAGATGTATAGACACAGACGAGTTGTATTTGGACTAAATTGTAGTCCGTTTTTGCTCGCAGCAGTTTTAAATCACCATATTAACATAAATTCAGAACAATTTCCAGAAACGTCAAATATTTTAAAAGACTCCTTTTATGTTGATAATTGTGTAACATCCGTGTCAGATGAATGTCAACTTCACCGCTTCATAAATGAATCAACATATATTTTGAAATTGGCATGTTTTGATTTAAGAGGGTGGGAGCATACAAACATTTTCTCAGAAGAGAAGTCTGAAGAATCAGTACAAGTGCTAGGTCTTTTATGGGACAAAAATAATGATCTTCTATTTTGTGATGTTAAAGACATTGATTCACAACCCCTTGAACTCACTCGTAGAAATCTGCTTTCGACTGTTCATAAAATTTTTGATATTTTAGGCATTTTATGTCCTACGACTTTAATACCCAAACTTATAGTGCAAAGAAGTTGGAATTTAAAGATAGGCTGGGACACACCCTTACCCGAAAGTGATCAATTGGAATTTAAATCATGGGTCGAATACGTGCATCTACTGTCAAATGTGAAAATACCAAGGTGTTTGAATATAGATGACTCAACAGAACTTAGTCTGCACACATTTTGTGATGGCAGTAAGCATGCTTATAGCGCAGTGGTGTTTCTTCGAACAGTGAAAAATGATGAAGTTGGGTTGCATTTTGTCCAAACGAAAAACCGAGTTACACCTTTGCGTAAAACCACCATACCAAGGATTGAACTTTTAGCATGTTGCATCGGAGCTCGTCTGGCTTCTCCTTTTTTACAAGCTTTGAAGATTGAGAATATTTCTTGTTTCTATTTGTCTGATTCAACAACAGCACTCGCGTGGATCAAAAAGGAAGAACCCTGGGGTGTTTTTGTTGAAAATAGAGTGAAAGAGATTAGAAAGCTCACCGAGAAAACTAACTGGAGACACATACCCAGCGGTCTTAACGCAGCAGATTTACCATCTCGAGGATGCTCAATTAAGACTCTAGTGAAGTCGAAGTGGTGGCTTGGTCCAGACTGGCTGAAAGAAGATGAGAGTTTTTGGCCAACCACAGAAATGGAAATCAACGAAGAAGAAATCATACGAGAAAAGAGAAAGGGCGTGGTTTTATCTTGCCTTATTTCAGACAACTGGTACTTGAAATATTTCTCAAGCTTCATCAAAATCGTGAGGATGATATCCTGGATACTCAGATTTGTAAAAAATTGTAGAACACGAGAAAGAAAATTGGACAAAACGTTAAGCGTTGATGAAATAGACACTGCAGAGAAGAAATTACTCAAAATAGTGCAACAGGAGTCATTTCCTTGTGAAGAGAGGCTGAAGGGTCATTTAACTTTTTTTGATGAAGAGGGCATTCTCCGTTTGAAAACAAAAATTTTAAGAAGAGATGATGACGAAAATTTCCGTTGCCCAATTCTTCTTCCTTCCAAACATGAGCTTGTGGAAAGATTAATACATTATTACCATCTACAATTTCACCATGCCGGCACTCAAGTTGTTTTAACTAATTTACGTTACAAGTTTTGGATTATACGAGGTAGAAAAACAGTTCAACGAGTGATATCTAAATGTGTCCGGTGCAAGAGACATTCAGCAAAATCCATTGACACAGTGCCGTGTCCTCTCCCAGAAGATAGAGTGCGAGATGCATATGCTTTTGAAATTACTGGTGTAGACATCGCAGGACCTCTTTACTTAAAAGAAAATAGAAAAGCTTGGATTCTGTTATTTACCTGCGGAGTATATCGTGCAGTTCATTTAGAATTGATTGAAAGCTTGTCGACAAATACATTTTTTCCTTGGATTTAGAAGATTCATCGCACGCAGAGGTCGTCCAAGAGTCGTTTACAGCGACAATGGCACCAATTTTGTTGGTGCAAGAAATTTGCTAAGATCTATTGACTGGAATCAAATTACTAACAGTTCTACAACTATGAAAATACAATGGAAGCTGAACCCACCGACCGCGGCTTGGTGGGAGCGAATGGTTCAAATGATAAAAAAATTACTGAGAAGAGTCCTAGGAAAAGCTTTACTTTCGTACGAAGAGATGTCAACTATTATCTGCGATGCTGAGGCCACTATTAATTCTAGACCGCTTACTTACCTGTCAGAAGATTCCAGTGATTTAGCACCTCTTACACCATCGATGTTTATACAAGATGTCAGGACTGAAGGTGTCCCAGATTTAGATAATCTAGACAAAACCAATTTTTCGAAGAGGTGGAAATATCATCAAAGATTGCGTGTTGAGTTCCGAAAACGATTTAGAGATGAATACCTCGGTATGTTGGTACATCGTCCAAAGATTGTACCATCACAATCCCTCAAGGAAGGTGATATAGTACTCGTAGAAAATGATAGAAAGAAGAGAACTGACTGTCCCTTAGGTCGTATAATCGCAGTGTACCCAGGAAAAGACAACAACGTCAGAGTCGTGAGAATTAAGACTTCTAATGGTGAACTAGTAAGACCTATTCAACGAGTATTTCCTTTGGAAATAAATAATGAAAATTCTTTACACGAAAATCTTTAAAATAGCAATCCGGTTCAACCTCTTAGAGTTCATGACGATGTTGATGAACAATTTAAGGACAGCAACTCAGTAGACTCCGATAAGAACAGTCAAATAACTAGATATGGTAGAAAGATTGTAAAACCTAAAATTTTCAGTTAATATTTTTCTTGTGATGTGTTTATTGGCTATTTTTCCTTAAATTTTAATTTGTACTTTTTATATGTATATTTTTCAGCGCAAGCACATCCTGCCGACTTGAAATAATATATTGGCGAGACTCATTCAAAATTACAATACAGTTTATTTCTGGTAATAAACATGAAATCCATACAACAGATAGACAGCTTTACAGCTTCGTGCACACAGATCATCTGGTCCCGCACATACTTTTTAAGTAAGGATTCCTAAACTAAAAGATTACGAATAATCCCTAAGCATAATTGATCACGTGATACAAAATACCCATGTTTAAAGAGAACTTGCTAACTATTGGCTAAAGTAGTCCAGACAGAGGCTGTACTAAGTCTATAGCGTGTCTGGAGGGAAAATCAGAATTATCGCGCAAACTTCGAACTCACTTTATGAACAAAAGTTCTTAAATTAATATTAAAATACTTAAATAAGGGATTTTAATATTACATATATATAGATGTGTATATATATGAGTATATATATATATATATATATATAGATGTGTATATATATATATAGATAGATATTGATGGTTTTCCAAAGTAGGAAAGAATCGTGGAAGGGGGGGTACAAGTTGAAGTGGCAGTTCCAAGCTTTATAAGACCGGTGAGAAAAATTAAATTTATGACAAAATATTTTTAAAGGAAACTACAAATTTGAAAGTACTTGGAATTTCCAGTGCCTTGCCAGATTTGCAGGCAATAACCCTTTGGGAGAGTTGCCATTTCTTTGTGTTCCCTACACCCTACCAGTGTGATAGAGAGCTCGCGATCCCCCTATCCTAAAAACTTCCCTTGCATTAATGTTTGGGCCAAATTATCAGTCCCATTTTTATCATCGTAGTGATATCTCAAAATATCTTTCATCAAAAGTAATTGACAGGAAGTAAATTCTATGTTAATACATTGGTTTTAATACAAATATTTTCCTAAATTTCAGGTAGCACTGTTTTATGAAATATTTTTAGTTATACATATTGGTAAAGATGAAAATGTACCACAATATGAATCATATTGTGGAAGAGTAAATATATGATAAAATAAATATATCACCTACAGAACATTTTTGATTATCTGAAAGCCTGTTGCAGAACATTGAAAAGTATTCTGCTGTGAGGTATATATATTATTTTATGTGTGTGTGTGCTTTTAACATGTCCTTCAGAATTTTATTTCATTACCATAAGCCAATGATTGAAACATGCTAGAATATATATATAACAGCTAACCAATATTTGAATGCATACAATTAATACATCTTATACAAAAAATAACAGAAAAACAAAATGTACACTGAAAGGTTGTACCTCTTCAAATTTTGTTTTAACATGGTTACTCAATACTTTAAGAACGGCTATGGAATCTTCATTCTTTGTAACAATAGTATCTGAAATTGAAGAATATACAAATTTTAGCAAATAAGGTAAAAAATAAAATACATTCAGACACCTTTAAAAATTAAATATAATCAAAGGTTTTAGTCATAAAATACTTTCAAATTTATAGAAATTTAGAAATTATATATAAACTCAGTTTAAAAAAAAAATGTATTACAGTAAACTTTTAAAGCATATTTTTTCCTTTAAGAACTGAAATAAAATTAATATAACAGTAAAATTTCTGAATTTTATTTTTATAATTTTTTATTCTAATAATTATTTAGTCAAAGTAAAAAAAGAATGAACCTCCAATTTTAAAAATTGGATTAATTTTAATAGCTTACCAAAATGTTATACTAATATAACAAAAAAAAATATTATAGAAGGAATGTCAATTTTTTCATAACTTTTTGCCCTAGTAATATTAAGAAAAAAGACCATCAAATTAAAAAAACTCATTTAATTAATCTTTTAATATAAGAAGGTTAGGATATTTTAAAATACTTACTAAAAAAATAGCAAAATGAGGAAAAGAGTACAAACTGTAAGCCTACGATCCATATCACAAAAATCTGCATGTCTATAGGAAAATTGCAAATCTCCTTATCCCACTTAAACACATTTTTAAAAGAATTCCTGACATTCTTCAGTTGCTCAGAATCTTAACCTTATTTCAAAATAATTTTTAAATAATACAGCAAAATGAAAATATTTAAATAATACACAAACACATGCCAAAACAAATTTTCCATCAAATACTGATTTTGCTGACTAAATTTTGAAAATACTGATTCTACTGATCATTTTTCCTCTCTGTGATTGATCCCTGGTCAGGGTTGGTGTTTATGCATTTAGCACATTTTTTAAGCAAATTTGTAATTATGGGATGTAACTTTGGTAAAACTTTAGGTCTCACAGATCAGAAACATTTGTGTCTGATGAACCCAAAAAAGCCCAAGGAAAAAAAATAAAAAAAAGAGAAATTTGACAATTCTGGAGAATGGTACTTTTAATAATTCTGTAGATCATGAACCTCAAAAAGCTAAGAAAAAGAAAGAAGTTTTCTCTTAGAAATTGTGCTTCTCTTGTATGAAGAGAATTAAAACTAATTCTAGAAATTAACTTAGAAACTGAAAAAAACTATTGATTTCAAAAGAGATAGAATTTGCATGTACCTTGTATATACATGATTGCAAGTAAAATAAATCTTTTCTTATTTGCAAATGTGTATAATATTTATTATATTTTTTACATAAATAAATATAGTTTTTTTTGGTTAAAATTTAAGGAACTTTTTTTCAGCAGGACTTACATTTTTCAAATTAGTTGGTGCATGGGACTCAGGTTAGGATTAGTACTGTACGAATACTGTAAGGTTATAATAAAATAACTAAAGAAATGCAGAACTTTTCATCATTCTTTTTTGGCCTTATATATAATATGGTAAAAGTAAAAAAGAATGACTGATTTTACAGAAAAGTTTACTTACCAAACGGTGGGAGAAGAAGAAAAGTTGGGGTGGCTTTTATAACTTCAGCAATACAGCAGAGTAGTAAGTGAAATGTAGCGAGAAGTTCTTGCCTATGCCAGAGAACTTTAGCCTTGGCAACAATAAAAAGCATCCAACAGAGACCTTTGTGGTGTTTCAACAATTCATTTAATTGATAACTTGTGCTAGGTAAATTACTTTGAGATGTAATGTTGTATTCAGCACAAAATATTTCCCCAATCATACTAAATATGAAATAAAATCAAAATTATAAAAATTTATATACAAAATGTATTAGAGAAATCAAAATTCTAGATTAAACATGAATACTTTTGTCTGTACTTTTTTTAACAAATTATTTTTAAATACAGATTTAAAGTAATATTTACTTTTATTTCATGCATTGTAACGACTATTTCCCAGCCAGTATGGAAATATTGAAAGTCTGTTAGCCATGACCATTAGCTTGGTAATTGGTTTTTTTGGTTGGGTGTATGTTGAACCATGAAAACGAAACAGTGGCCTATTGTACGCAAAATGTCTTGCTGGCGAACTGAAGCATTCAAATCTACCTTATCTTTGGCTCAACATAGAACTAATCCTGTTGATGCTTCTTGTATAAATATCCATATACCATTGGCTATATATATATATAAAAAAAGAATTCCCTGACAGCTATGTGCATGTGCAGAACTAGGAAAAACCAGAAAGTTATGAGTCTACTGTAATCGTTATTGCTAAAGCTGTTTACTGCAAGATAGCTGTAATATTTCAAGATTAATGTTTGAGTGGAATTGTAATGGAGTCAATTCTTATGTTCACACTAAACTGTATAACAGCATCAAACTTTTCTGCAAGTTTGGAAAAAAATGCAGTTTCTTACTAAAGCAACAATAGTTATAGTGCTTATGGCTAACTTTAAGACTACATCCCATATTTCTGAGTTACATTGGTAAAAAATTGCACTTTTTTTTCTAAATACAGAGGAAAGTGGGATACAGTTGTCCAGTGTACTGTAAACAACATTTTAATTCTTAGTATTAAAATGGCTCATTCAAATAGTATGTTGGCTTTCAGTCAACCAATCCTATTATTATGATGGCTTCTAGTTGGCCATCATTGGCCCATTCTAACATTATGTTGGCATTCTGTTAAAAATAACCAAATAAACAATTCCTAGCATTCAGTCGGCCATTCTTGGAGAATTTTAACATTACACTGGCATTCTGTTTGATATAATCAAACAGCCAATTGTTGGCTTTCAGTTGCCCTTATGAAGAACATCATTAGCCCATTCTAACATTATCTTGGCATTCTGTCAGAAAAAAACCCCAAATAGCCAGCTGTTGGCCCTCAAAAAACTGATGCATCAAATATAGATTGGCCCATCATAAAATTGCTAGCTGGATTTATAAAGGGGAGGGGGAGAAAAGAAATCATGCAGAACATTAAACTGTTTAAATAAAAATATATGAAGTTGAAGTCTTTAAACAAACTTTTTTAATGAAAAAATGAAACATTTTTTGATGATTGTATTGAAGTATATTTATATTTTATAATGAGTTTTATATAAACTTATATTTCCTTTTAATCAAATGAATGGAAAATAAAAGTTTTTGTTGAAAAAGGAATATTTTTTAAGTAGCTAAGAAATTTTATAATTAGAACTTAAACTCACCTTTCAAACTTATCGTAGAGAGCTGAAACTATCAGGTATTTACGTTCCAAAGCAATAAGTTTTTGTTTGCTAGCATTACTTAAATGATGATTTGTCTTTAACAAGCCAGTTACAGCAAAAAAATCCATAATACTAGAAACAGGAAATACATGAAGTTTAAAATTTTAAAATATTGTAAACAAGACATAAATAATACTGAAATTTTTTTCAATTTTGTGTATCTATTGTTGCTAACATTTATATTTTTTTAGAATTTATTATGTACAAAGAAAATTTTTCCAGAACCTTATCAAATTACCTTTTCTAATGCAGATGGCAATACAACAGATATCTGCATTAAACATGGCTGTGAAGCTGTTACTGACTTAGCACCACCAGGGGAGATAAAAGTAGGTTAATGAATGCTGCAAATGCAAGTAACATTGCCTCTGCTGGAACCTCAAATTTTAGAAGCAAGAAACAAGAAGACCCCCTGGGCATGGCTTACCACCTCTAGAGGTATTATTTGTTGAACTTGGATGACATGAAAAACCACAAACCGATTTTAAGTGCCCCATCTGCATCAAGAACATCAAAGAACAAAGCAGATTTTTGGGTGGCTGAAGCCTTGAATTCACAACACTTTAGTTATGAGATCAAAACCTTTGCTGGCTGAGCTGTTGCAGCTGTGGAACCTTATCAGGGAAGCAATTACTAAGAACACTAACATTATTCCTGATAAAAGGAACATCCATAATCCAAGATTTAATCTTAGCTTTAATATAAGATAAACAGTTACTATCACCATACCTACATTAGCTTATGACAAGTAAGAAATGTGCAGCCTCCATAAGAGATGAGTAGCTTTATAATTAAAGCTGGATAGAACTTTTTATACCTTAGTATTTTTTTTTCTACTGTATTTTTATAAGGTAACAAATTTGTAAAATTTTGGACCCATGACCATGTTTACAATATATGCACCCTTCCTGATATCAGATAATCAGCCCTTTGCCCCTTCTACCTTGTGTTCCTTGGGAATGGAAGTCACCCAGCTACTGGGCTCATAAAGTCTCCAGATGTGCCATTTTTCAATGATGGTTGTGAAACAATCATTACTTTTGGTGCATAGAATCATGACTATAAGGGCAAATGAAGGTTTCATAGTAGAAAAATTAATTTACTACTTTAAAAAAAAATTGTGAATTACTGAATATTGCATTCTGATTTTAATTTTGTTGTCAAACAAGGTATGTGAGTTTATAAAAGAAAAATAAAAGGATATGTCATAATTTCTTTCTCAATATTCTTTTTATTTTCCTTGTTATTCATATACCATATATTTCTGAATATAACACAAGGGTATGATTTTCTTTCAAAAATTTACCCAAAGTTCAAAACCCATATATAAGCCAAAGTGAAAATAACAATTTCTAGAACATTCAATTACTAAGAAGCCAAAGGAACATTAATAAACTTGAAGATTGATGAATGCTGTTAATAGAACCCACATTAAAAAATTGTTTAGATTCCTCCAATCTCAACCATCTTATTTTTTAAAATTTCATTTTTATTTTAAACTTATTTTTAAAAAACAAATTTTTTACAATATTTGATGGTCACTTTGATTTCTATAACATGATTATTAATGGATGGCAAGCAGAGAAAATAAATATAAATAGTATGAAAGAAATATTTTAATATGTGGTATAATTAATATAAAAAAGGGGGAGGTTCATGTTTCTTTTTTTCTTGTAAAGGAAGCGGCCGAGCAGGAAAGGTTGGGAACCTGTGATATAAGAATAATTCAATAAAAAGATTTTAAAAATTTTATTTTGTAAGCAAACCAAAATTTAAGGGACAGTTTAACAACTTGCCCCTTATAGTACCATTTTATAATACACCGTTATGAGTATGTAATACCATACAGTTGTACAGAAAATTTAATTATCTTATCATTTATTTGAACACTAGACTTTTCTGTGGTATAACAGTTTACGGATATCTTTAACAAATTTATCATGCCCCCCCCCTCAAAAAAAATTACTGAAAGTCATGAAATGGCATTAACAAAAGCCATCTCCTTTCTAATTACTGCAAGCTTTTATACTCGGTGTAAACTCAATAGGCACTTCAAGGTCACTGATTTTTCCCCAATGACCAACTGTAACTATGGTAACGACAGTTGGGGAATGACTTTACTCTTTTTTCCCACTGTGTTAAGGGGTGTCATGCATCGTGTGGGTTCTTCGTGCATGATGAAAGTATGTTTATTTAGACTACGCTTTGAAG
>CM063508.1:181888307-181950807 GCA_032207245.1 Pardosa pseudoannulata | reverse complement strand
AAATTATTCAATAAATTCTGATGGAAAAATATATAAGCCATAAATTTTATATTTAACATTTTAAAAATGCATTCTGTTTTATCAATATGCTGACAATTTAATAAAATGTGAAATTTGATATTTTGAACAAACTAGTTTTTAATAATTCTCAAAGACATTTAATTCTTCTTACATGGAGACTTGGGGAACTTATTAACATGAACTTTTTCTTAAAATATTTCTCTCTTATGAACAAACCTTTTTTCGCCGACTAATTTCTTTTTTTCTTTTGAAACAAATAACTTGGGATATTAACGATTTAATTCACCTATTATTAAATATAAATACAATATTTTTATAGTAAATTTTCACGTTTATTTTTTAAAATGACAACATAATTAAAATTATAAATATTTGTAACAGCAAGATTTCAGCGACATTCAGTAATTCCTCTTTTTACTCATATAAAGATTAATGTAATGTGAAATATCTTTAAGGATTTTTCGAAATGAATATAGAGCTTTGAGCTTTAAAAAAAATTAATTAATTACACGTAAATCGTATATATTAAATTAATAAATAAATATGTGCATAACATAAATTTGTATATTTGATGCATGTACAAAAATAAGTAAAGAAAACAGGCAACTGATCTATACCTAAACAGTGAAGTAATAACGGATTTTGAGAAATTCAAGGTCTTAGTTCATCTGTAATAGTTTTGAGTTATTTAAAAGGCATGGTAAGAATTAAATCGTCTTGTCAGAAACTCTTCAAGGTAGCAATAATCATCAGCGAATCACAGCACCGAAACCTAGCCCTGCCTACTGAAAAGCCCGCGAAACGAATTTCATCGAAGTTGATTAAAAATTGATATAAAAAGTTTTCTAGATATTTCTAAATGCTCGTAAAAAAAGATTTTCTGGATTGCATTAAATTATTATTACAGTAAAATCTAATTGTTTTCATTCTGTTTGCAGGTATTAGGATATATTATAATTCAAAATTTTAGGGTTTTAGAGAAAGCATATTTTGTAAAACGAAACTGTTCATTTCTCCCTGTATCGCAACCGTAACTGTTGTAAAAAACGTGCAGAAAATTCGTCTGCTTGTATAATCTCTGTACGCTGAGTTTTTAAGATAAACTTTTTTTTTTTTCAAACTAATGCAAACGCAATTTTATTCTTTTCTCGTTTTTTTATGTGCTTTAATACAAAAACATTAAAAGTACAGCTTTGAAAACAGTTTCTTTTTCTTTTTTTTTTTTTCAAACTTGAAGAAATGAATAGTTGATAGAATGAGTAATAAAGTTGAGGTTGATAAAAATTTTCCTCGAATCCGTAAATGTTAACTAAGTTATTTTATACAATTATTTATAGTGGTAAAATTTATTAATTTTTGTGTTAAAAAATAGCAAAAAGTCTAAAATTAATGCATTTTTAAAAACTCGTATGAAATGAAAATTTAGTTGACTCTGCAAGTAGCTAGCTGATTTTAGTAGTAATATAAAAAGAGTTGTATTTCGAAATTTTAAAAGTCCAGTAACACTTCTGGACTTATAATACTTAACTCTTAAAAATACTAAAATAGATAATGATACCTACATTGTGTTATGTGTGATTTCATTTTATAATATTTCCATCTTCAATAAGATATAAAAAATTATATACTCTTAATGTTTTCCTGAATAATTAATTGCACTCTTTTAAAACTTTCTAATTTGATAATTGATTACTCTATTCAACAAAAATTATCTTTATGTGTGTATGTATAGATATATATATATATAGTTAGATAGAGATAAATAATGATGATTTTGAAATGGTAATCTTGAAACTTCTTGAGTAAATAAATTAGTATTAGTGCATGTTTTATTTCTTTTAATTGGCCTAAATTTATTATTCTACTGAAATCATATTAAACTCTATAAAATATTATTGACTGTCAGAGTATTATAATTAATTCATTCCTATAGGGGGAAAGTATTCTTTCTTTTTTATTTTTTTACCAGTAGACCAGGGATATGCTATTCACTTGACTGTTAATTAAAGTTGTCCACAAAGTTCCTGTTTTTCTAAATGAATGTGTATATATATATATATATATATATATATATATATATATATATATATATATATATATATATATATATATATATATATATATATATATATATATATATATATATATATATATATATATATATATATATATATATATATATATATATATATATATATATATATATATATATATATATATATATATATATATATATGTATATATATATATATATATGTATATATATATATATATATATAATATATACACATATATATACACACACATATATATACACATATATACACACATATATACATAAATATATACATACATATATATATATATATATATATATATATGTATATATATATATACATATATATATACACACATATATACATACATATATATATATATATATATATATATATATACAACTCAATCTGTATGTATATATATGAAGTGGGTGTTTCTGACATACTACAAAGTAAAAGTGGCAGCCATGTTAGATAAATTACAATCATATGCTATTGAAGAACAGCAAAATTGGAAAATAAAAATGTTGATGTTATTCTGGCTATCCATTCTGACTATATCTCACTAAAAAGTTTTTCAATTGCTCATATAGTGCTGTGAAGCCCCAAGTGAGCCAGCCAATAAGAGTATGTCATGTGGGAGACACTAGAAGTGAAACTAAGTTATATAAAGGAGTGCTACAAGAATAGTTAAGCAGAAATTAAATTTGGTATTTTTAAAGTAGCTACAGATTGCCATAATCAGAAAAGAAACATAGGTATTTTGACAAAATATGTCATTTTACAGACAAAATTGCCAGAAATTTATTTTAGAATATAATTAAAATTAAGTTGGTCAGTTTAGTTAAAATATCATATATATATATATATATATATATATATATATATATGTGTGTGTGTAATAAGCAGGGGGACTAACCAGCCCCAAACTTATTACATTAGTCGACAGGATTCGAAATCCAAATCGTCCAGGGGACCAACTGTCCCGAAATTAACTTCAAATCCTCTTTTAAATTAGCCCCTATTATTTTCCTCAGCCCAGGCATGCTGGGCTGCCAAGAGTCTGCTAATCTTCTGTTGAAAAGAAACGTATAGTCGTCGTGGCTGAACGTAATCTTTATTTCATCCGATCAAAATTGCACAAAATCCAGAGACGTCTGAACCGAACGGTGTCAGACTGCTCTCTCTCTAATGCCAACCTTCTGTGAGAGACGACCAAAACCCATGTTTGGTTTAATGTTGTGGGAAAAATGCTGAGGCAACTGTTTTAATTGCTTATAGAATAACCTTTGACTAGAGCCATCTGCTAAAGTGTGGCGTTTTCAGATGAGCATTACTGCTGATCATTACAGATTTTTTTCTGGGAGAGTTATAACTTCCTAATTAAAAATGCCAGCTATGACATTTTCTGTTTTGGGAATCATAGAAAGAATTTCGGGGTTCGGCTAAAGGAATGAAAACATCCTCGTTTAAATTGGATGGCTGGGAAATATGGTTAATATAAAGAGAAGAAATTAGGATTTAGAATAATGAATGGGGAAAAGGGATAATTTTGGAATAGGCTTTAGGGCTTAGATATTGATATTATTACATATATATATATATATATATATATATATATATAGAGAGAGAGAGAGAGAGAGAGAGAGAATTTTTACAAAAAAATAATAGCACACAGAATAAAATCTATATTATCCAATGTGATACTGATTTGTCAAATTTTCAGTCTTTCATTTAAAAAACAAAAATAATTAAATCTACTGAAATGCACATTACAGTGATATTAAAGACCATTGTTCATCAAGTGCCTTAATCCTTCACACTCATTTTTTTCTTTGTCCTTCATTTAAACCTCCAAATCTTTACAGGTTTAAATGAAATTTGGTATACTTAGATTTAAAACCTTTAGGTCATCACTATCCACATTAGAACTTTGCCAACCTCTTTTTGAGGGCCCTTTTTTGTTTGTAAATCTAAAAGTAATTTCCAAATGTAATAGCAAACTTTTTTATGTCTTTAATTCATTCACATTCAATTGCAAAGATACAAATTTGTCAAAGATCATTCATGGCATCATAAATTAGCCGAGAATAAAATAACTTATTCTATAGTACTTAAATATCATCTGAAATTCTTTTGAATTTTCTTCCCTCTGAAAATAAAATAGCATGGAATTACTTATGCATTGTATATGTCAGTAATGATTGAAATATGTTAATTATACCAATGTTTAACTAGAAAATTTATACTAATTTTAAATTTATTAGCCTATTTGTAGTATTCAATAAAAAATAAAAATGGATTTCACCAGTTATGTCCTAATTTTTTCTAGTCCCTTTCTTTTTTTACAATGGCACTATGTTTTAATCTAAATTATATTTATATTTGGATGCATTTAAAACTATGTTTGACCTTAGAACTGGGGCAACATTTAGAAGTCAAATTAGCTGTACAAGATGGTTTATATGATTTTTTTTTTTAATTTTTAAAGAATTATTTAGATTTCTGAAAAGTAGTTAGTACATAGTCTATTGATTTAGTAAAACAGTATCTACAAAACTGTTTTTCAATTTCTCCTTTTACTTATGATAACCCGAACGATGGTCGATTGGTTAGGGTGCTGGCCTTCGGTACTGGAGTTCGTATCCCACAATGGCATGGATGTTTGTAGCCGTTCGGAATTGGCTTTAAGCTGTAGGTCCCGGTCTCATTAGCCCTCGTGTTGCAAAAAGTAAACTGTAGCACTCCAAACCAAACCAAACTTATAATGATAAACTGCAGGATTTTTAAATTTTAATTAAAATTGTTTATGGATTTTTTTAAATAAATTTTATACATAAAAGGGATTTCTTGTATTTATTTATTTTTCACTGTTAATGTGATCTGCTGGATGACCCTCACCGTTATTTGCAGTACTCCTCTAAATTTAGTAGGCAATATATAAAAAAAAAGATTACCTATGAAAACACTAAATAAGTATTACATCTGATTGACAGAAATAAGAATTATATTGTCATATTTAAAACAGATTAAAGGAAAAAAAATCATTCATTTCTACAAGATTTTAATAATTTAAACAGAAAATTTAACTATATTGAATTAATGTTGATTCTTAAATTAGTGCATAAAATATGTTACATTGCATTAAATATTTTAATTGTATGTCTCAAGACCATAGAATCTGTAATTTGTCATTGATCTAGTAGGGACTTTTAAAAATTATATACAGGGTATCTGCCAAAATAAAATTTTTCAAATCCATGACTTTCCCTGATTTAGCAGGTCATTTTCCATGACTTTAAAAAGCTTTCGTTAAAAGTATATATGAATAAAACTTCTGATGTACATACAAATAAAATATATGCTTTTAGAGAAATTACAGGAATTTTATCATAATAAAACTATAAACTTACTTTATAAGTGTTAATAAACTCACATAAAAATAAATTGTTGTATCTACATACCTAAGATTAATCATATAACAATTTTTCAATCAAAATGTTTCCAATTTGAATTCAGGGTATGTTGGTATTATCCAGGTGACCATGAATAATTGCCAAATGTAACCCTATAATGTTTATATACAATATCCCTAGAGATAAACTTAAATTTTGTGCAAAAATCTTAACTAATTTTTATTAAAAAATAATTGTTATTCTATTAATAAAATTTTAATCTACAATTTAAGAAAAAAACCAGAATAATATACATTTACCCACCCATTAAGCTTTCTTGCTTTGAGTTTCCTTGGTGAACAATGTTTACTTGGCAATATGGTCAATAGGATAATACATAAATACCAAACTCAGTAACATCAGTCAAATGACAAGTAAAAATAGAATTAAACAATTCAATGCATTGTTTTTTAATCGGTAGTTTAGCGGATCCATGACTTTAAATCATTTTGCTTGAAAAATCAAGACTTTCCATGACAAAATTAATCCATTGTCTTAATCCATGATTTTCTCTGACTTTCAGGTGTGTGGAAACCATGTATATACCTATATCAAGGTTCTCAAGTTCCTAAAACTAAAGTGAATTTCTAAACATTAAGAGAAAACACACATCTAAAATTGCATCCTAGCTAGGATGGTTGCCACTGTACAGTGGGATATATAACACTTGTTTTTTCTGAGAAAGAATTTCTGCACATGCTAATATAAAGTGTGTGCTATTGTTTATTGCTAGGTTCCACAGAAAGAGGAAAGGTCACATTTGCTTAGTAATTTCAACTACCCTCTTTGTAGTGATATTGGCAATGTCCTGCTTATTTCGGTTATGTGTAAAACATTTTTGTGTATTCATTGTAATAAGATGAATAGTGGTTGGAAAGAAAACAATAAAGAGTAGAGGTAGAGAAAATGAAATGTGAAAATTTCACATAGAATGAAAAGTTTTACCCAAAGTGGAAGAATGCAAGAGTTTTGCATAGATTGAAAGTAATTTATCCAAAATATAAAGAGAGCATGAGTTTTTCAAAATGCGAGAATTTTGCACACATAAAACAGATTACACACAGTAATAATTTTTTTATGCAAGAAAAGAAAATATGAAAATTTCTTACAATCTCATGCTGTAGTGACAACAGATTTATATGTGTAATGATGTATATGTTATATATGTTAGTAGTGGCAAGAATTCTTTCCTCACACATCTTGGCCTTTGTGACTATAATCTCTTTAAGAGGCTTGCAACTGCTGAGGTACTTTCAAAAAGGTGAGAAAAGGGACAAATAATACAGAATAAGTGACTAAACATTGAATAAAAAAGCGATTTCTTTCTCCTCTTGATTACAGATGCTATTAAGATTTTCTATTTAGTTTAACTCTAAATCAAATGATTCATGCAAGAAATAATTTTAGCGTCATATACAAAAAGGTTAAAATTTTTGTTTAACACAACTCAACATTGATTTTTATTCAAGAAAATCTATAAATTAGATTTGAATATATACAATACATTAATTTTATAATCACAATTTTCTGCATATATTAATGATGTTTTGAAATATGTATATAGCTAGATTAGAGTATCTAAACAAAAATTATGAAGAAGAAGAAAAAGAGAAACGTGTGCTTTGGCTGGCGTAAATTACTTTAATGTATTAAATGTACATTTCAGTACAAATGTAGATTTCAGGAACTTCTTTACGACTTTTTAAAATCACTCCTGGAAACCATATGACTAATTACGTTTTAATAAGAAAAATAAGATTAGAGCATCACATTTTTGGTCTTTTATTAAAATATTTTGTTATTAATTCAGATTTTCTTTTTTCAACAACAGACTTTTACTGTGATACACCATGAAAAAAGTGACTAAAAGTGATCAATTGTAAAAAAAGTGACAGAAATGCAAGCCTGCTTTAAAGGTGGTCTTGAGTGGGGTTGTTCCTGTTTATTCATCTAAAATGAAGTTTATATATATATTGTCTATACAAATATTGCATACATGAAAGAAATAAGATAAAACATAAAATGTAACATAAAGGAAAATAATATTCACTTGTGAAAGCTATTGTGTGTTGCAAATATATCATGTATGCCCCAATATTTTATAAATGCAACAAAAGATTCATAATTTATTTATGCTTCTTTTGCTCTAGCCTTTGCAGCATTTTGATGAATATTAAAATGCATGAAAAAAAACCCAGGTAACAACATGTTATAAACAGGCCTCATAGCTAGTTTTGTAAGCATGTGCTGAAAATCTGTTAGTTACTACTATCAACACTAGGTACTACACATATGAATAAATTTCTATATAATGCCATTCATGAAATAAAGGAAACAAAATTCAAAACTTTTTTTATTATATGAAAAACAAATAAAAGGAAAACTTTTTTTACATAAAAACCATAAGTTTAAAATATCACAAGTAACTTCATTTTATTTCCATGGCCCATTCTTTAATAGCTGGTAATAACTGTTTCCCAAGCTCTTCGTCCTAAAATAAAACAAAATAAACATTTAATCATAATTAAGGATTTATTAATATTGATAATCACACCCAACTGATGACACAAATTTTTAATAAGGCAATAAAATAGATTACAGTAGAATGAACTTTCTAAACAACCTTACTCAAATTCAAATACTCCATGGGCTTTTAACATAGAAGAAAGTTAAAAGATTATGTTTTAATTTACTGTATCCTCTTAATTAGAACAAAATGAATAAACAGCAATAACTAATCTATAATTATTTTGTTTCGATAAATATAAAATTAAATTAAAATTTTTTTAACACTATTAAAAATTTTTTAACAATTAAACCAAAAACCATATATTTTATGGAAAATTTATAAAAGTCAGCAGATATGACATATATTCAAAACATTTTTCTCTTTACCTGATAGCCCCAAGATACACAAATACTTTTTGAGTCATCTTCACAAACATCCACTTTGATATGTACAGAAGCAACACCTATGGAACAATCCTGAGCTAACTGGACATTCTGAGTTTCCAGTAAGCTAAAAAATAAAAAAAGAACAAAACAGACATTTTTAATATTAATATTACTACAGTCATAAAACAAGCTTTTAACAAGCCAGCAACATTGTTTTAAGCTTTACAAATATGATTATTCGTTAATTATTCTTGTTTTACCCCATGTAGCCCCAAAATATTGACCAATATCAGAATTATAAAATCGGTTAGCATCAAATGGACGTGCACCCCCATAATAATATCTCTGAATATCATTTTTTAATATTTAGTAATTTTGGTCAATATCTCTCCAATATCCTTAAATATAATTTATTTATATTTAGCAATGATAATTTTGCCCTACGAAGTAATTCATTCACTTCTTGAAGAAAGGCTCTTACTATTTGTTTAGAATCTGTACATTTAAAATTTGGGTTAGCTGAGATTTTTCCTCAGCACAAAAATCTACAACAGTTCAGTTCTACTCTGCTAGTTTTCTAAAGAATCGTAATGATTACAATTAGTCATAGTACTTATTGTTTTGACTTGTACAGAATGGAGATAGGACAAAATCTATTCATTTCCATTCACTTTCAGCTAACGTGTTGAACTGAACGTTGTAAGATATTTGATGTCCGAAATATTTATTTTTATGACTATTGATAGATATTGTTGAATATATTATTTAAATATCATTTTTATGACACTGAATGGCATTGTTAACAATGTTAAGAAAAAACATTCAAAAAAGTGAATTTTGTAAAAACTGGCCAATTAAAATTTTTTAGAATGGTTCTTTTATAAGCAATACAAATAACTCTTTTAAATGCATTCTTTTAAAAAATTCAAATTTTAATATGACATTATGTCGATCAATATTGGCAGATGTTCAAAACTATAAGTTCTACTGAGATATTCGAAATATTATCCCCTGTTTGCGTTAAATAAAATCTAACCCTTTAATGCTAATTACAGTCTGCTTTTAAATGGTTATTCACATGTCTTTTCAAACTTAAATCAAGTACTGATGCTGCATTTCAGCCTATGTGTTTTTTATTGCCACAGTGGAAATTTAATTTACTATAAGAATAACTCTGCAAACTGACCTTCTACTCTTCAAAGGGAAAGACTGAAGTCTCAAGAGTCCATTTAGTTTGAAACCCCCCCCCCCAAATCTTGCTTGTGTTATTATGATGCAGCTCAAAAGGATGGATATATATTGATCACATTCATCCAAACTAAAAAATGATGCAATATTCCACCAGCAATGGAAAGTGTGAATACACAGCTTTTCTATCTTGCTCTTCAGTTTGTCCCTATAATAATGACATCAATTTGATGATGAAGTTGAGTTTTAAGTACCCTCTTTTAGCCCTAAACAAGAGTTCTATCCTCTATCATGACTAATTGTTATTTGTCTTCTAGTCATCTTATACAATCTGAGGCAAAAAAGAAAAAAATTTTTTGCTTTTTTTTTTTTTTTCAAGTAGAATAGCAGGAAACATGTAATTAGACACATTTAGAATTTTAGCGGTTAACAGTGCTGAATTTACATTATTTCTTTGGAAGAAATTTTTAACTGTTTTCAGTATCCTCTGAAGTTATGCACAGAAATAAATTTTAAACTTTCTTTATTATTATTTTGTAAAAGATACACACTTTATGCCACAAATGTAGTTACTGAAATACTGCCATTTTTTTTACAGGAGAATAAAAAATATTTTTAAAGTACTTATACATTATAATTTTGAATTATGGTGATTCACTTTTTGAACTTTTCCTCATTTGCAGAAGAAATTTTGAAAAATCTTTCAATTTTCCCAATATTTTAACAATTTTTCAAATTTTCTGAGTTTTTCAAGTTTTTAGGTCCTATAATGATTAAGCAATAACACTAAGATTGTGATAGGAGAGTATCCTTTTTGAAAGGAACATAATTTAAGGTTTCAACTATTACAGTTTTTATCCTATAGATGTATTTAAAATTAATTACTAATGAATGGGGAAAAGAACAACTGCATTTCAGACTGAAACAGTGATAGTCTGGTACAGTAAAGAATTTTTGATAATTGAAACTACTGATATAAGTTTGGCTTGAATCGTTACTATTTTCATGTGTTCGAACTTTACACTTGTACCTTCAGTAACACATTTAAAAGCTTTGAGACCACAAAAGTTACTGAATTAATGTAAAATAAGATGCCAAACTTAATCAAAATCTGTATGAATAATTAAAATATTTTAAAGCTTATACTACTATTTTATCTTCATAAAAATATCATGATACAGTAAATGAAATAAGAGAATGAAGATGATTAATATACCAACCTCTTCAACTTAGCATAAATAACATCAGTTAATCTTGATGCAGGAGCTCCAGATGGATCATCAATTCTTATAGTTGATGTAAATCTTATTTCATGAGGAACTAAGCCTAATTCTGACATAGCATCATCTGGTTCCATTAAACGAATTTTCTGTATAAAGATTAGAATTAATATTAATTGTACACATTCAAATAGTATAATTTATAACTTATTTTGCTAATTATCTTTGAGAAAGTTTTTTTTATCACAAAATTTTATTTAAAAATTATTTTCTTGAATAACTGAAGTAAATTTGATGATGCAATACAAGAAATACTAATTTTGTGGGCATCATTTTACCTTATGTAAAACAGTTATTCAAAAGAATTTATATTTATTTAGAGATAAAATTATTTTCTATGAAAAATTAAGAGTAATTAACAGTTTTTGATTTCAGAAAAAATTTTCTAACCATAATATATACTCCAATAAGTTAATGAAATTAGTTACATAATTTGCTTGAGAATGATGCAAAGAAAAGAAACAACTTACATTGTTATTCATTACAAGCATGCCATGCAATATATTTTTTCTTTTAACACCACAACCCAAATCTGTGTTTGAAAAAAAAGTGCCAAAATAAATTAAAATGTCAACAGATACAAAGCAATAATTAATTTATGTTTTGCTAGAAATAGGAATAAAGTACACACTTAAAAAAATTTTTCTCCAAACTCAGCATTTAAATTTTTATTACTACTTATAAACAATTCTACAGAACTAGAGTGGGCTGATGTTAATCAGGGTTCCCAGCGAAACTGATAAATTCCCTCACAGTAATTCCAAAATAACCTGACCAAATTATACTTAATGTTATCACAGATGTAATGAAATTTAAATGTGACAATTATTATTATTAGAATTAACAAAGTTATTAATTTAAAAGTAGTATATAGTTTTTTTTAAAGATTTTTATAAAGTTAACACAAAATGAACATATAGCAAGTATTTAAAAAATAAATCAGATGTAACATGATGAATTTCTATAAAAACTTTAAAAAAGAATTATATATTTTATATTGCATTAAATAACATGACAAAATTTTATATACATAGATATATAATGCCATCTTTTCTTCTTCTCTGATGGAACCTGATATATGTAGTAGTCATACACAGACAAGGAGGCAGATTCTCTTGAAGTAGAGTTTATTTCATCTTTGACTGTCCACTAATTGCTGACTAGTTAACTCTACAAAAACTAGCAAACTGAACTTTTTCCAATATTATGGCTGACAGTTTTGGCAGGTCGCCAGAGAGCATTTTCTTATTGGCTGTCCTGTTACTGGCTATGAGTGAGGAAAAAAATCCCTCAGATCTTGAATCCTAAAGCTTAACTATTCACAAAGGAATTGAGTTTACAACTTTTTAGTATCTACCTCATTCTGCCTTGGGACTACTGAGGACCTTATACTCTCTAAAGTTATAATCATTATTGGAGCTACTTTCCCTTTGTCAGAATGATAGAACTTACTTGGGGCAAGTTTATTATTCATTATGAATTTAGAAGAAGGTGTTTATTGTTATATTTATTAATTATTCTTAGGTGTCAGTATATAATTTTAATCTAGGGTATATCAGTTTACTGCATATTATATATATATATATATATATATATATATATATATATATATATATATATATATATAAGCAAATAAAAGTAAATTCATTATGAATTCATAAAAATAAGATATATCTAAATATACTTAAAATTTTACATAAATTGAACTTTTATTTTTAACAAATAATTTAAAAGGTTTAAATATTAAGTTTTATGATGCTTTTATTTTTCAAAGAATTTAGTTCATTTTCTAATTCAGCAAATTTTAAAATTGTTTCTTCTTTTCTTCTAATTCCATCATGTTCTTTTTCCTTTAAAATCTTCTAAAAATGGAAATAATTTCAAAATTTCACTTTCTAAATTATTTCTTTATTTTATTTTGGGCTTTTCCATGACTGTAAGAAAATATTTTTAATTTCCTCTAACTTTCCCTGATCATTTGCAATTCTCTGACTTTCTAGGTCACTTTCTAGGTTCCTGTTTTTAATACATCTGATTTCTCAAGACAAATACAATTATTAATATTAAATTAACATAAAATATGAAATGCCTGCTGGAAAATTTTCCTATTTTCATTGTTATCAACTAAGCTGAAATAATTATCACTACAAAAAAGAAAACAACAGAGAAATTAAACCAATTTTTAATAAATGAAAACACATTTTTTTTAAGCATACTCACTTGGTTTTTCAAACAATTGCTTTTTTACTAAACTTAATGAGGTGTCTACAGGAACTGATACTGGTGTATTGAAAGATATAGTTTCCCCATTTGCTGGCATAAAACATTCTTTACCTTAAAAATTGTAAGAAACTGAAATGTAACAAAAGAATATACAACACAAATCAACAGAAAAAAAATATATAAATTTTTTAACTTAAATAAGATAGGCACAAACTGGGTGCAGAGATTAACATAGAAAACTAGACCTTAACTGTGAAGGTTGTTCAAGAATTTGAAACTGATATAGTAAATAAACTTAAGTAGAAGTATAAAGTATTAAATAATTATCAATTCAATCTACATGACTGTTATAAAATGGTAAACATCTATAGATTTATAATGCAAGGCATTTTCACCTGACAGTCTGTGGGAAGATACTGCAACCATCTTTCCAAATCTGGTTTTAAATGAAAGATATTTGTTCATAGAGGAGCAAACATCTGTTCTTGCAAAAATAATTTACATCCATTCGCAAGAATTTGCAATTAAAATTTACATTTCTTTGCATGTACATTATATCTGACAGTATATGCAAGCTTTGTGCAATGGGTGTAATTCTCTGCAAATAGAAACATCCAGTCTTCATATGTGTTTATTTTTAGAAGTGTTTATACTGATATATTTTTGTGAGTCTAGACCTATTTTTTAATATATTTTGTAAAAGTTTAAACCTGTATTCGGTGATGAAAATTGATGATCTTAAGCTGTTTCAGTTTGTATTTACATAGCTGAAAACATGTATCATCCACTTAGACTGCAAACAGTTGCTAAAATCATAAAATATTGAAAATTTTACAAAAATTTTTATTGTTGGAGATGAATCTTATAGATTATCAATGTGTACCCCTAGAAGAATATGCAAACTAGCTATGAATGAATGGAGAATATTCTGATAATGTAGAACTGACTTACTTAAGCAATCTGTTTACTGAATAATTATTTTAAGAACATTGTGTAAATAGTTCCGTTACTACTGACTATGGTTCCAGGAATAGAATTTGTAACTTTTTTTCAGATGACTTTGGCCAAAGATACTTTGATGTTTTGCAGTTAGGTGATTTCAAACACACATTTTGTTTGTAACCAAACCTCTTTAAACTCCTTTAATTTATCCATCAAAAGGAATACATTCTCCTTGCTATATGAACGGAGTGGAACTATTTTAATCAATATTGCAAAAAAGCAAACATTATTTGGTCAAGCAAAAGTTTCCTCCCCATTCAATATAGTGAGGAAAAGTTTTCAGTCATGTTTTGATAGGTAATGACTAGAATTTTTTAAGTAAATAATAGCAAGATAACATAGAAAGTTTTATAGCTATATTCATAAGTTAATTGTTAAGACCTATGAAAGATAAATAAATTACCAAAATAGAACTATAAAATATGCTTCCTGGGAAATAAAAATAAATTACACTAAACAATTTTTAAATTAATCACGGAAAATTAAAAAAAATAAAAAATACCAAGTTCTTGGGTTATCTTTTTCTTTAAAAATTCCATTTTAGAGGCTTCACCATGTACTAAAAGTACCTTAGAGGGTTCACAGTGCTGTATAAGTTGCATAATTCCTTTTGCATCAGCATGAGCACTGAAGGACATGTACTGTACAGACATTTTCACTTCAACCTGAAATAAGTAAATTTATTAAACCAAAATAATAACAATGCATATTAAAATGTCTTCACATTTATTTTTAGGGGTTCTTATTTAGATTTGTTAAAGACATTAGATATTAACATATTTAAAAATTGAATATCACTTTTATACATACTTAACAAGAGGAAGTATATCTGTTTAATCCACTTTGTTTCAGATAAAGAATATCAAATATACATAAGACTCAATGATGCTCAAATTTGAAATAAACTATTATTTGTTAAAAGGTAGTATTTTTTAGTTGTGAAAGAAAATTTTATACAGTAAATAAATCTTTCTTAAAAAGCAATAAAATTTTATTTGAATGCCAATATTTTTAATCATACATCTTTCTCGCCAAGAATCTTATGAATGGGTTAATTCAGGAGATTCTTGGCAACTTAAGCTGTTGGAGATCAACACTCATTCCCCAGTAATATATATATATATATATATATATATATATATATATATATATATAAAAGAATGATGTGGGGTAGTGTTACATGCATCCATAGCATTCTTTAAGTTACACGTGCCCCCTGGATAGTGCTAAACATGTAACTGCTTTCACCGTTTCCTGTCAATCCGATATATTGATTTTTTGATTTTGCTCGATAAAGCCAAAGGTTTTTGCTAAATGTTCTTTTAAGAGTAAGGAGCCAATTTTATTTTGGAATGCTGATAGCCTCATGCAGAACAAATTTAAATTAAAGCAAGCTTCTCATATTGGAAATCCTGATATCTATAATATCACTGAAAGCACTGCCCCTCCTGATAACTTAAAATTCTTTCCATTTAAAAACTATACTACATATACCCTTCAACCCCACAACAACTTGCATCTGGGATAGTAATTTTTGCGAAAAGCAATTTGATAGCTGAACCTTATATAAAACATGCTATTTCTGCTTCTGATACTCTAGAGGCTATTGAATTATGAGTTTGGAAACAGAATACAGTTTTTTGTATTAATTTTCTCTATAACCCACCAAGAAATAAACCTGAACTAGACTGCCTCATATATGACTGGAAAAAATGCTCTATTATTCTTGGAGATTTTAAAGCCCATTCTATTAGATGAAGCTACAAACAAAGTAATTCTATTGGTAAACTGGATGACTTTATCGATGCCAATGAAATAGACTTCATTGAAAACAAATGAGAACAAGCTACCTTTTGTCTTTCAACAGGGTTTCATCCCATCCCAATTTTTTTCTTGCACATCAATTTATCTCCCTCTATAAACCATTCACTTCTGACTCCACCTGGTGGAGCTGGCCTTAAAATATTAATGACTTTTATCAAAAAAAAACAAAACTATTTTTGTGATCCTATAGTTACACAGTGACATCCTGAAAAAGACCAATTGGTTTAAATATGCCTCTTTAACCGACACTCTGATTGGTGATATTACTATCCTGAATGATAAAAATGATAAGGCTCTTCACCAAATTGTCCTTGGCATGAAAGAATGCTGTTCAGCATACATCTCAAGAAGGCATATTAAAAATGTAAAACTTTTTTGGAATGACAATCTACAAGCTTTAAAAAAGGACAGAGATAAAGCCAGAAGTATTGCTGAAAGCACTGGTAAACAAGACTGTGTAACACTGAGGCAGAAACATGCTGCTCTGAGGAGAGCAATACTGCAAGCAAAAGTTCGTGAAATGAGAATTTTTTTTTAGATATTTGGATTATCGTAAAGATGGCCCAAAGTTTGTGTTTGCTCTAAATGGCAAAAAAAATCCAAATTAGAAAACAACCTATTAAGATTTTCGGGAAATTTTTAACTTCAGTTAAAGATATTGAGAAAGCTTTTAATAAATTTTATTGAGGTTAATAATTTTTATCCTAAATCCTACTTAAAAAAGAAGGTTCTGTCCCCCCACGAGAGTTTCAACAGAATGAGACAGTTTGTTTAATTCACCTTTTACTGATAAAAAATTTTACAGGGCTTTAACAGAGAGAGATTTGCTGAGCCTGATGAGATTTTACCAGAATTTATCCTTGAACTTGGCCCCTTAAGGTCAAAAACTGCTTTTAGTTTTTATCAATAGGATCTAGGAAGCAATTTTCCCTAACCTTTGGAGAAAGGCAAATATTATACTGATTGTAAAGCCAGGAAAGAGTTCTTCCGAATTACAAAATTTTCGACCAATTTCCTTAACTTGTACTCTCTGCAAGTTGGTTGAGAGGATGATTGTATATAGGCTGAAGTTTTTTCTGGATACCTGCCAGTATATCTCTGAGAGACAAGCTGGATTTAAAAAGAGATACAGCACTACTAAATAAGTTACACGCTCCTTACAGTGCATTAAGGATAGTTTTCATTGGATGCCAAACTCCCTTGCTGTATTTGTTGATTTTAAATCCATGTTTGACTGGGTCTAGAGAGGTCTGCTCCTGAAAAAGCTAATATATTTTGGAATTTCTGGAAATACTTTTAAATGGATTGATTAAGGATTTTCTGGACCAACAGATGGTTTACTAATGAAATTTTTGGTGGCTCTTTTTCTGGTTTTAGACAAACTAGACATGGCCTCTCACACAACATATTTGAACATTCTAGGAATTTGTTTTTTTCACTTTGACTTATACATGGGTTTTGAACTTAGGGTAAATGTTTGAAGGAAAACTGTATCCTCAGCTTATATTAAAAAAATATGTGGTAAGCTGTTTCCTTCACCACTGTCAAAATTTGCTAAGAAATGACCTCGTATTTATCTCGTTGTATGGCTTATCGTCTCAGTTTTTAAACTGGAGGGCAAGGTGAAAAAAGTTTAAGAATCATTCATTTTGCAGTTTACTTTACAGCAATTTGATTAGAAAATATTTCAGCCATTTAACTTGCTTGGCAAGAGTTACAGCTTCTTAGTGTTGTATTTGAATGTTAGAGATAATTTTTTTTTTTTTTCATTTCAGCTTACATATGGGTTTTGAACTTTAAGGTAAATTTTTCAACAAAACTGCACTCTCAGCTTATAAATGGAAGGCATTACATTTGGAATTATATAATAAGTATTTTCTAATTTCTACAAAAAATATACATATAATAATTATTGATAACAAGAGCTTCAAAAGGAATAAAGGTTAAAAATATACTTAAAAGTAAAGAACTTAAATTATAAAATATGCATTGTAAACTTTATTTTAAAAAGAAACCAAATCTACTAAGCAAATCATTTTTAATGCATGTATCAATAAAATAATTTTATAAAAGAATACATGAAAATTTAAAAAAATTACTATTTGTCTGTTTTCAAATTCAATTTTTTTGGCACCACTGATAACTTTGTGACCAACCGTTCCAGCAACACAGTAGCCAGGCATAATCAACTAGGGTATAAAATGAAAAACAATAAAATCAAATAAAGATTTGAAACAATTTCAACTCTCTGAACAAATTAAAAGAAATCTGATACAACACAAAGTTATTATTTAATTTTAAAATCAACAATATGGTAAGTTTAGTAATGAAAAGAATATTTTTATATTGTTAAATAGAATGAAAGATTCTATGACTTGGTATTAATAACTAAAACTAATAAAGAATAAATAGATAATAGAATAATCCAAAGATGTAGAGTATGTCTGGTTGGCCAACTATTTGACCATTGTCCAACCTTTTGGTACATTTCAAAATATTCTAGTGTACAATGAGTCATTTTAATCACCAGTTTTCAAGAAAACATGCATATACTAACAAATATATTGATTACATGTAATTATTGTAAAATAAATCAAACTGAATTTTCAAATCAGTGTTTGCATTGGCATAAACAGACAACATATGTAAACACACATGTAAGAGGTTAGTACATTATGGAATGGTATTCTAACTGATAAATATGAGAGTATAAGCAAACTATTACATTGCTATCTACTCTGAAAAACCAACTGCATAGATATTGATCCTATAAGTATTTATATAAAATTTGTAAAGACTATAAAAACTGTGAAGAATAAGGTGTACTCTAAAAATTAAGAGAGGGGTGTGTGTGTGTGCATGTGTAATGGGTATTTTTACCCATTACAAACTTAGGAAGATTTCCATGCTTAATTAAGGCAATCATTAGGCAATAAAATAAAAATGTTGCATTTATTCAGATAACCTATCTGTGGTGCTCTCCACCAAAATGTTTTCTATTTCTTATATAGTGCTATGAAGACACAAGGAAGACAGCCAACTAGAGTGTTAAGATTAATCACATGATGATGTTTTGAATTGGAACCAAATTGCAGGTTATATAAGATTAGTTGAACATAGCAGAAATTAATTTAGTGTATCAGAGTCACCAACAGTTACCACAATTAGAAGTGAAACAAAGACATTTTGCCAAAGATTTTTTTTTAAGAATAGAATCATCATAAACTTTATTTTAAAATATAATTATAATTAAATTGATTAGTTTGGTTAAAATATAATTATAATTAAATTGATTAGTTTGGTTAAAATATAATTACACACATGTATACAAATATATATGATTTCTTTAGGTAGTTGCAAACTTTATAAGCAGTAAAACATTAGCTAATCTTTAGCATTTATTAAATATAAAAACATGATTTTTATAAATTATATATATTCAAGGAACTGTTAAGATATCTTTTTGCCAAGATTAAGGAAATTTATAATACATGTATAACATGTATAATGTATGTGTGTCTGTAAGTGTTTTATTTATTTTAATTTAGCATCTAAAAATTGTGCACCACAAAAATAATTTCATGATTAAAAAAAGAGAGAGAGAGAGAGAAAAAACATTAATAACATTAATTAATTTTATAAATATTTTTAAATACAAATTAACAATAAAAAAATCAATTTCGGAAGAAATACATCATTTGTGTTTTGTTTTGTTTATACTACGCTACTAAAAAAATTAAATTTCTAAAAGAAATTTTAATTTTTTCATTTTAAATTTCAAAATAAAATTTATTTAATTTTTAAAAATTGTTTTTAATTATTTTAAACTTTCTTATAAGCTACTCAAAAGAATTAAAGCTCTAGAGATATCAGTATTGTCATAGACTAAGAATGTACTACTCTATTTGTCTATTACATCAGGAACTATTAAAATGATTCACAGCATATAGCATGTTATACACTACAGAATCATTCTTAATACAGTACATCTAACAAATTATAAAACAACAAGGAATGATGAAGAACATCATCCAGTAAAAATGGAAACATTGGATTTTATTGGCCACACTGTCTGATTGGTAGTTGGTCTTTTGGTTGGTGAATATTGAAACAGGAAAATGAAATGATAGCATTTAGTAAGCAAAATGTATTCCTTTCCAGCACAAGTATTTAAATGTTGGCCTACCTTTGGCCCAAGGAAGAACTATTCCTGTTCACACTTCTTACATAAATATTGATATACCATTGACAAAAGTAATCCCCCTATAGCTACACAATTTTACAGAATAAAAAGGTTGTGTGTCACCACCATCTTTAGTGCTAATGCTGATTACCATGTGATTGACGTAATATTTCAAGTTTAATGTTTGAGTGGAAATGCAATGAAGTCAATTCGTGTGTTTACAATAAATTGCAAAATTGCATCACACTTTTCTTTAAGTTTGGAGACAAAATGCAGTTTCTTACTATAGTAACTATAAATACAGTTTTTATGCAAGCTTGTGGTTGATCATATCATTCTGAGTTACTTAATTAAATTTGTGGACAGTAAAAAAAAGCTACATTTTTTTCCCAAATTTGTGAAAAGTATGATGGAGTTACACAGTTTACTGTAACAAGAATTTATAATTAGTGGCATTAAGAGGGTTCATCCAAACAGTATTTTGGCATTCTTTTAAAAACAATCAATAGTCAATTGTTGGCCTTCAGTTGACCATAACATACCTACATATGAACATACATATGGGTTAGCCCATCATAAAGTTGCTATCAGGGCAATAACCATAAAAATATTTAAAAGAATTAGCTATATCCCAAATCTCATAATGTATTAAAAATAAATTAAAAAATTCTTACCATGTTGTTCTCATTAGGAGCCCATTTGCGAAAAATTTGCACAGACAGCCCAGAATGCAACATTCCAGGAGTAGCAAATACAACCATAGGACCTGCATTGTCTACATAAGCCCGATCAAATGGCTAGAGGGGGAAAAATCAGTACATTATAAAATTATAAAGACAGTAATTAAGAATTATTATGTAGCTAATGCATTTTACTGAAACAAATTTTTTTATTTTTAATATTCATTTAAGTATTATGATGTCGCTACACCCCATTGGCTTTACAAAGAGGTTTTCTTAAAGCCCAGACGATTTTCTGTCTGAGTTTTTGATACTATACTATAAAGGCTTCGACACACCTTGAGATGTTCAAGGGGATTAGAAGGTCAGATGCGATGCCAAAAATGTCAGACTGTGAGGTGCCAATGAAAAAACCAATCGGAGGCTGCACAGGACGGAAAAGTGAATAGGAAGAGGAGAAAGGTGACATCAGGCGACGAGAGTTTTTTGCCACAGAGTCCCTAGGACAAGAACGAGCGAAGGCTTCGACTTGTGGCAATTGGTTTGTTTGGAGAGCTTTTCTCCAGTCTTGTGTGGGACTCAAGGTGTCCCAGTTGTACCCCTGTACAACAGTATCTGTCGGCACCTGACCACAGTTTTTTTTTCTTTTTTTTTTTTTAAGGTTTGTCTCGAACCTGGGACTTTTAGGTTTGCACCAGCTCACCTGAGCCCTGTGATTTCCATTCGGAAAGCTTGTACATAACATAACCTCTATTTAATCAAGAATAAACATTGTTATTGTTCTAAGCTGTACGTTGTGTCATGATCACTTTAAAACCCACACACTACCCAAGGATCCCATGACGTTACAGTATTTAACAAAATTCAACAAAAAAAAAAACATGTAGAGAAAGGTATTATAAATCAGATAAAGCAAGCAGATAAATTAATTAATGTATACCTTAATATGCTTAAAATCAAACATATTCCGATGCACAAATGTCTGTTTTATCTTCTGATTAGTCCAAGTTATAAACATTTTATAAAATGTAGTAGCCTGAAATTAAAAAAAAATTAATTTCTATCTCAAACTCTCATGAAGTGAATGTTATTCAATAAAGTAAAATTTTAATATATTGTAAATATTACCTTCTCAGTTAAACCCACAGCAAAATAAATTGGGATTTTCAAATTCATTCTTTCCCAGTAAGTCTCTAACAATATACACATTTCTTGAGCCCGACCAAGGGCAAAAACTGGAATAAGAACCTGAAATTTTAAATAAATGATTCATTTTTATGCACTACATACATCCTTTTTGAATAAATATTACATTTCTTGGGATTTCAAAGATCAGACTCCAAAATATAATTATGGAAAAACACTAATGAAAGAATTTTTTACTTTCCTTTAATTGTAAATAATTTAATTAAATGATATATGTATGTAACTATATCATGATACATTTTTAAAAAATAACTTAAATGTTGCTCATACTTTTTCTTTGAGAAATCATCATATAACACACAAAGATTTTTCTAAACTGTTAATATTAAATTCTATTGTTAAAGACAATTGTTTTGATTCTAAAAATAAATGAACTATATTTTGTTCTTCCCTTTTTACAATGTCATTTTAAAACTTTAACATTATTTTAATTTTAAAATAAACTCTTAATATTATAAGTAATGTTATGGCACTTTAAACTATACCATAATTAATTTAACAAATGATTCACTTAAAAACTGCCTACCAAATGCAAATAATATGACTTCTATTCTACATATACATAAAATATTTGCAATAGAGATTCTTAGGAAAGATGGTCTATTCAAATAAGCATAGTGTGGTTTGGTTTGGAGCACTATGATCTACTTTTTTCTATATAACACAAACACCAATGGTTCTTCAAATAAGCAAGGGTTTTAAGAATTAAAATTTTGACCATCTCCATTTGTTAAGGTAAATGCTCATATTTATTTAAAAGAAAATCATGATGATTTTAAAAATAAAACTTGGACAAAACAAAAATGAATAACCTTTAAATTTGTAAAAACAAATTTATAGATGCAGTAAAGTAACAATTATTTTTAGAGGAGATTTCTGAATCTTTGTGGTTGTATAGTAGAAAGAATATTTATTAAGATACTGGGTTCTAAGGGTTATAAAATGAAATAATCATCAGAAGGAAATAAATATAGACAGACTATAGGAATGAAATTTAGGCAATAAGTGGTACTTACAAAAGTTTGAGATCCTCAGAAAAAATCTAGCAACAGGAAGAGGCATGCAAATCCTCTAGCAATAATTACTTAACAATTTGGTTTAAGGCATTACCACATGTCAACATGTACATGTTAGTTTAGATTCCTTTTACTGATAAAAGAATATGTAGATTTCTTGTGCTACAGCAAAAAATTTTCAACTGATTTATACTGGTTCAGATTGACAGGCCTTTAATTTGTGGAAAATGTTTCACTATCACATAAAAAATCTGCATATCCTTCAACAGACAAAGAAATCCTAAACTGAATTTGTTGCTTTTAACATTTAGTTATATTACTTTTAATTAAGTTGGCAATGTTGTTCTGACTGCACAACACACAGTTTGCATTTTGAGTTTTATTATTAAATGAGGTTTTATGCTACTCTTTTATATCTACACTGTGCCTAATAACCCTTATGATGTCACAAGATATACTAATTGTAATAAGAAATGACATGATTCCATGATTTAAGAATTAGAAATAAAAAATTTTAAAGTTCCCCTTCTCCACAAGAATTGACTAAAGAAGAAATCATAATTAGAGAACGAAAAGGCAATGTACATGTGAACTTCATATATGATACAAATAATTTTTTTGGTGCAATATTTTTAAGAAACTTGTTTTGCTTTTTTCATACTCTCATTTATACTTTTAAAGATTGTATGAATTATAGAAAAAAAATGCTGTTATACTAACATAGTAACAATACAATTCTATTTATTTAAAAATAGTCAATTTATGCAATTAAATATTAAATTTATTAGTGCAAAAACTAGCTTCTATGAAGGTCATGTGAGAACACACTGATGCCAAATCTAGTCTCAAAGCCACACATTCTCCACCACATTCTCATATAGGGGTTTCTATTCTACAGTATGGAAATTAATTTTTTTATTAACATATTTAGGCATCTCCCTTTACAGTATCCTGCACTACTAGTATAGAGAAAAGTATCCATTCAAGATAACATTTCTTTCCTTCACAGCTACAAAGACCTGCTTCTAGGAAGAGTGGGAGGAAATAAGGAACAGTTCATTTTTTAGTATTAGCATTAAGATTTAAAGACAGTAAAATTGTTCCCATAACTCATCTTTAAAGAGATAAAAATGACTTAATATAAGACTTACTTTTCCTCCCCTTTCTACACAATCATGCACTTTAGTTAAAAAATCTCTTTCCCTGCATCTCTTTGAATCTCGAATAGTGGTTGCATATGTTGACTCTGTTATTAATAAATCAGGTCGACATTTATCAATCCAAGCTGCACCAAGGTGACGGTCAGGTGTTGTATTAAAATCTCCCTAAAAACAACAATAATTGACATAAACATCAATATTATGATTTAAAAAATTATGTAAATAAATAAGGAAAGAAGAAAATATGCTTATTATTAAAAGAAGTTGATCTAGAAAACAGTTTTTCATTTTTTTTTTTCTTCACCAGCACAATTTAAAATTACTACATCATCTTTACTATTATGAAAGTTAACAAAATATCAGGATATGTACCGAAATATTTCAGAGAAAAATAAGTACTTTATAAGCACCATTGAAAGAAAAAATAAGGGCTCTCACTGTTTAAAATATTATTAAAAAACCACCTTTCAAAGAAATATTAAAAGGTGAAGTAAAATAAAAGTGAAATAATTCATCATTTTGCTCCATTTAAAACTTTATATTATCTGACAAACATTATATCATTAAATACATTAATACATTATCTTATTAAATTATAAGACAAAGTTTTGTGATAATTTTCAGCTGCTTTTAGCCAGTTGATATACTTTTCTTTTGTAGTTCATAAAAAATCCAGGTATTTAAAAAAAAAAAAAAAAAAAAAAAAAATCCAAATTTTTTTGAGCAATTATTCCAACATGCATTTAGTCATATTACCATATAATATGCAGCAAGACTTTGAGCCACAATACAACACTCAATCAAGATATAAGCAAGTGGGGACAAAATAAGTCGCAGAGTTAGTGAAAATTAGTACTAAATTAAACAGTATGTGTCATCATTAGTAGCACATGATACAGCAAAGCAATAACAAACTGGTTTTTGTAATACTTGCATTTTATTTGCATAGTTGTTAGAAACACATAATAGCACCCTTCAGATCACAAGTTCCATACCCCCCCCCCTTGCCTAAAAAAAATGGCTGTAAAAATTAGAAGTTTGTAAGCACTTGGATGAAAAATAAGCAGCTGTAAGGTACTTTTATAAAAATTAAGCAGCTTTTAAGGTCCTTAAAAATGAAAAAAGAGAAGCCTTTAAGGACTTTTAAGAAAATTACACACCTTGAATATTTATCAACAATAAAGCATTTTTTAAAACTTTATAATGGTACAAAAAATGATTAAATGTCTAAAAAGTAGGAAATAGGTTATTATGTTTTACTTTGCAAAGGAAGAAAAAGAATAATAATCTATAACAAAGTCATTGGTTTTTAAAAATCAGAATAAATTTGTTTGAAACCAATGCCAACATTTACCTTTCTGTGAAAAATGGCTACAAAACTCAGAATAACTTACCCTTTTGAAATAAAATAATTATGTCATCCCATAATTAACATATTGAAAATCTAGCTATAGCATAGTATATAATGCCCAAGATGAGATTTACTTTAGCCTTTCTGACAAAATAATAGAAAATTAAAATGTCATAAAAGCAAAATAAAATATATAAATATGTAATTCCTATTCCTATGAAATAAGAAAATAAATATGAATCCACTTATTGAATATTAAGAATAAAGTTTGCACCATAAGAATCTAAATACAAACTTGGCTGTGACATGAAGAATTTAAGTATTTCGTCACTAAAAAATGTTTGAAAATTCATAAATTAAATTATAGGTCCCTTTGGATCATGAGTTTCATACTATCTAAAAAATCAGCAATAATGAGTTTTTAAAGCATTTGAAAAAAGGTAAGCATAAGTTAAGTATTAAAATTAAGCAGTTTTTAAGGTCTTATGAATTGAAAATGAAACATAAGTAGTTTTAAAGACTTTTGAGGATTGTATGCATCATTAATATTTATCAACAATGAAGCATTTTTCAAAATTCTATAAAAGGCAAAAATATGATTAAATGATTAAAAAATAGAAAAATAAGCTATTATGTTTTAATATGCAAAGGAAGAAAATGTTGTCTAGTCTGTAACTTATTCTAATTTTAAAACTCTAGTGTACTCATTTATTTTATTATCAGCATACAGAATTTTTTTTTTTTTTTTTTTTTTTACTGTATACTAATAATAAAATAAATGTATGTTCCGGCTCTGCACTACTGAATTTATAATAAATGCTTCTGGTTGAAAATTTTTAAATTTCTCTTTATAATCATCCATTTCATTAAATTAAATAAAGTATACATAAAAAAAATTTCAAATGATCATTTTAACATGTATAAGGAAATTAGGTTGATAGTTCTCATTTATTATTTTAATTAATAGATAAAATAATCCAAATATCTTTTTTTAGTATAATAGATACGTAAACATATGCTATCAGATCTTAACACCAGTATATAATTTTCTGTGTGTATTTATCAATAATAACATAACACTTACAGTATATACAACAGATTGAGATCCAACTTTAATAAGAAACATTGCAGCCCCTAAAACATGACCAGCATAATAAGCTTTGATTTCTAACTCATCATCAACCTAAAATTGAAACAATTACAAAAATAAGCATTTTTTACACTGCAAAAGAATTGTGATCTAAATGGATTTTAAAAAAATTAATCCTATATTATCCTATCCACAGAAACACAAACAGGTACCTATTAAATTATTTTTTTCACTTACATTTAACGAAAACATTTAAAGAAGACTTATCTCCAAGACTAGCAGCCATCAAAGGCAGATTCAGAAACAAGTACAAGCGTGAACACCATTATGACATTATGCCCACACTGACATTTTCTTGCAGTTTTCTGCTACAGTCTGCTGTTTTTCTACCAGATGCCGAATGGTTAGTGTGCTGGCCTTCGGTACCGAAGCTTGTGGGTTCGAATCCCATAGTGGCATGGGCGTTCGGAATTGGCTTTAAACTGTAGGTCCCAGTCTCATTAGCCCTCGTATTGCAAAAAGCTGACCATAGCACTACAAACCTAACTAAATAAGTAGTACTGAAGAACAGAACCCTATAATTTGTCATTGTTTGATTATTTTCATGGGAAAGTATGTAAGTGGGATAGATGAATTAGAGAGAACCAAAACTAAATTGTAAATTGTAGCCTAGTTTTGGTTTTGGTTTTTTATATTTTAATATGAAGATAATAGTATGCAACAAAATGAATGTTTTAAGGTATGGGAAAATGACTTTTTCAGAATGTGAACATCTATAAATGCTATCATCTCCTTTACTGACTTCAAATAATTTGATTTTCTAAACATAAGTCTAAAAAAGTGACAAGGTTAGAGGCATCTATATCATATAAAAACTAAATTTTTAAATAAATGTCACTTAAAATTTATATTACAGCAGTGATTCTTACATTCTGACAAAAGGATAAGAATAGTTTTAAAAATGAAACATTTTTACACAGATTATGGGTGTTTACAGAGGATTTTTAAAAGAAATATAACAAGGAGCACACTGGACACCTGAAAATAATAAACCATAACAAAATACAAAAATTTGTACTTGAGAAGATAAATTTAAAAAGATATAAAATTCACATCATAATAAATATTATTCAAATCAAATACAGATAAAGTGGTAGCATGCTACAGTGAAATGCTTTAGATTTCATGTCCCAAGTAAAACATTATGCACATATTTAAACTGTATTAATAAGGACAAATCTTATCAATCAAATTTTGTAAATACCAGTCAAATATACAACCTACTCAGCACTTACTATTAAAATTAAAGAGATGTAAATATTTTGAAAGAGAATTTAATAACAGTAACATTTTATAAAGGGGAAATTGCATTGTAAGATACAGTATATGTATGGGGTAGGGGGAGTTAAGCGTCATTAAATTAAGAAAAGTATTAAATTAAATTAACTAATGTAATTTAAGTAAGGATTAATTAAATTTTTAGCAAACTCAATCATTTGACCTCCCAAGCCTCCCCCCCCCTTTTTGGTTGCACGCCTGCTTTAAGGACCCGTTTATTACGAGCACTCCGATTTAACGAGTAAATGTTACGGTCCCTTTGTGCTCGTTATAAATGAGTTCAACTGTATAAACAAAAAATAAACACAAATAAAAAATAAAAATTATGCTCATCATAAAAGAATATGCTTATATATAAAAAATTACTGTCAAAATATATTAATAAAAGACATTTAATTAAAATCAAGACAGAAAATATACAGAAAGTTGAATATAAATTCAAAAATAATCATAAAGGTTTAAAATTAAAAAATATATATATTTAAATTCTGTTCATATTTTTCAATTTTTAAAAAAGTTATGCAAATTAGTATTATGATATTAAATAGTTATTTTTTGGTTTTAGCAAAGTATAAAGAAGCAAATATATTATTAAAATTTTATAAAATGTAGAATATCTAGTTTAAAAGTAACAGTGAGCATTAATTCTAAAATTGGGAAGTTAAGAAAATCAAGTTTAAAAGGGCAGTACTAACCAGAGAGACATACAAATAGCAATATAAAAAGCATTATATCTCAGCAATTACTACGAATTTTTTAACATAGTTTCTTGATAAATGTACAGAAATGTTTAAATATTCTGAATATGTTAAATATTACAATTTGAATATGAAGATTTAAAGGTCATGTGTCCTCTTAAGCATTAATTTTACAAAACTATGGTTTTAATAATACAATTCATAACATTAAGAATGTATCAAAACAACAGATTTTTTTATAACAAAAGCATAAAATTGAATACATCAAAATTAATGAAAAAATTATATTTATTTTTTATTTAAAATTCTAAAGTTACAAAGAATAAAACCAACAAATGCAGTGAATATAAATTTGTAAAATGGTTTCACACAAGAAAACAACTTACCTGAACAGTTTCATGCAAACCAACCGTAGTAACTTTTTTCATACAATCTTTTACCATGTTAGATGTGAAAAAATTAGTTTCTCCTTTTTTATCTACTGTAATTCTTCGATAATCTTCCTGTTAAATATTAAAAAAATATACCAAATTTTATATATTTCTTTTTCAAAATAATCTTACAAAAATTTATCAATTTTGGAAAAGTTGTCATCAAAAGACAACTTTAAATGTGATGGGTTACTATTTCCTTTTCCTAATAGTTATATATTAATAAACATGAAGCCTGAATGATAAAAGTTTCACCCAATTAAACACTCTAAAAAGAATGTTTTGAGCTAAACCACATGGACAAAGAAAATTAGAAAAACCAAGGATGAGATGGGGTAAATAGACTTTTGGATGTTGAAGGTTCATAACTGGAAAATATTATCACACAAAGGACTACTTGAAGGTCTCTTCAAAGGAAAACCTTGGCCCAACCTGGTTTGTCAAGTTGATGATGAATTAAACTTCGATGGAAAACAAATTAAATGCACTAAAATAATGAAATTAAATAAGTATCTGAGATAGAGAGACTCTTTCACATTCTTGAATAATGACAGTTTATGTTTGAAACATTCAAGATAACACAAAACTTTAACAAGGACAGTTTTCATTTATTATTTTTCTCTTTAATAGAAATCAAAATTCTTTTGACTAGTAACTACACATATATTTTCTTACATTGTCTTCACTTTGGGATATTGAGTAAAACTGGCACTTAAAACAAACAATGTTTTACCTAATTTACTAAGCTAATGTATAGAAGATAGTTTTACTTTAACAATGGTTTAATAAACTTATTATTGTCAAGAAGACTGTTTTCCATTTGCCTTAACTCTAGATCACGACATGTCATATATACACACACACACATGCATTACTTCAAAAATATCCCACACAGATATAATTTCCTTCAAAGTTTCAGGACAACTATATTTCACCACTAAAATAATATCCATTTGGAATTAGATAAACAATGAAATTTTTCTTATTTTTATTAATACTTTTGTTACTATGATTACACAAAAATACTTTACATATTATTTCATCTTACTTTATTATTTTTAGGAATGCTTAGAAAGTACACTTAAAGGATAAAAATGGCATCACAAACTATAAAAAATTCAAAGAAAGAATTTTTAATCACAAATAAAGACATCAAATTATTTTTGGTAAATTCATGAGTCATATTAATAAAAATTAGTATAGGTATATAAATTATCACTGACACAAACCAATATTTAAAGTATAACCAATATTTAAATTACATAACATGGTAGACATATTACATACTTTATGACATATAAAACCAAAAATATAGTATTTTACCTCTGGCAAGTGACAGAAACAGAACATAAAAGGTACTTAAAATAATAGCATGAAACACCAAATTTATGCTTATATACTCAAACTTTAAAAGATTAACGATCAAGTTCATGTAGCTAAGTAATCACAAGCTTTATAATTTGCAGGCATTAAGTATTAGAAGTTAAGAAATACAAACTGCATTTGAATTAAAACAGAAATATTCTACTGACACCCAATTTTGGTATTATTTTGTCTTGCCTTCTAATCTGAATCGGTTTGATGGTAAATACAACATAAGTTGTAATTAGACTTCTATTAACTGCTTCAAGCCAATTTAACTACAATTTCCCTGATATCTCTGGAATTTGAAGTTACACAATCTACTAATACTCTATCTGATAGGCCATTATTAAGCTCTAATTTAAAGATTTAAGTTTTAAAAGACCAATTGAATTTTTAAATACAAATTTATAATAATTAGGTAGCAACATAAATTACAGGATGTTCAGAGAAAAACCATTTAGAAATCCCATGATATTTCCTCATAATTCCCTGTCATTCGCAATTTCTTCCCTAATAAATTCACACCATTTAATTTACATTTTTTTTTTTTAATTTTAAAAACTAAATTTTGGTGTAGATTTACATTTAAATAAAGTTATAAATTCTAATATAAACAAATAAAATACAAATGCATTTAAAGCTTAGAAATATTCTTTCCTGTATCTGTTCCGAATAACCTTAATGATTAACAAAAGATTAATCAATAATTAAATTTATTAAAATAAGTATAAAAAATCTATGACAACTCTTGCAGTTCTACATTTTTTCATGTTACTTATATTTAAATAATGCATCCTAATATAATTATTAAAAATTGCATATTATTTATTATTATAAAAATTAAATTTGATCCATAAAAGCATTCATTTCCTAGTAAGTTTCTGCCTTGATTATTAATATATTTTTGTTCAAATTGATTTTTTTAATGCCTTTTGATTTTCTTTTTTGAGCTTCAAACCTCATTTTCTTAAAATTCCATTTTTCATTTCTCCATATTCTCATTTATAAGCAAATAAGTATTTGAAAAACAATGCACAAGATGTCTTTGATTGGAGAGTATTTGTTTTTGTTTTGCTTTAATTTTGACAGGCATAATTCATTGTTTTTTTTAATTTATTTTTATTTGTAGAAAATTATTTTATAAAAAAAAAAATTCCTAATTTCTGGTTTTTCTGTTTGCTGGACAACCTGAATGGATGTTAAAAAACTTTTAAATTGATTTCCACTTACCAGTAAAATAGGACAAATAGCTTTAGTTGGCATAGTCATATAAATAGGTCCATTGTAACCAACCATCTCAGTCATATATGGTAAGGCACCACAGTGGTCAAGGTGAAAATGGCTAGAAAATAATAATTATAAGAAAAGTCTTATCATGATGTGAGATCTTTTACATAAAATTACTTATTTTACCCTTTCTTAGCCCTAACTACTAAAACAAAAATTTTACATTGAATTTAAGTTAGTTCAACTTGTTAAACTGTTTGTTAAATTCTTTGAGTTCCAACCTACAATATACATAAATGAAAATGTGTAAGTGCATATGCATATAAATACTACAAACAAAACCTAAAATAAATATAGCATAATAAAATAAAAGAAATGTGTAAGGTGTCATCAACCTTCCAATTAAAATATACAGTGGAATCTGTTTAAGAAATTTTCCAAGAGACAAAGTAATTAAAGCTTCTTAACCCCTTCCCTGTTTTGCCCATACGCCGTACAGGCACAGCTTTCGGGCCTTTACTGATTTGCTCGTACGGCATACAGGCAATCTAATTTCTATTTTGCTTGCACTGTTTTGGCCGTATTTTTTCCAATTTTAGTAACAAATTATTCCAGTAAATGATAGTTTGCAGTTTATTGTATTTTTTACTCTGATTGGTTCAAAAGCACAGGTTTTTTCGCATGTTTTATATCAGAAGACGAATTGCTATCTTTCAGTGTATAGCTTTCTGGTTATATTTTACTAACCACCTGATAATTTTATTGATGTAAGAGTTGAATAATATATTTTTACTTTAAAATAATGGATAATTCAGAGCGTTTGGAGCTAATTTCTTGTGATTCGAACTGTGACTCGGAATCAGAAACTGAATTATCTGTAAATGATAGTAGCGAAAGTTTACTAGATGACCTGAATAGTAAAGACTCTGAGAGTATTACAGATGGAATGTCAAGCAAGACAATTTTTTTAAATTAATTGTGATAATCCTTCGGATCCGCCTCCTAGATTTGCTTTTGCTGGAATTCCAAAAATTAACTTGGATATCGATGAGACTAAAGGTAAAATTCAGTTCTATGATGCTTTCATAGAAAGAAAAAAAGTTGTAATAAATGCTTAAAAATATTAGAAATGTTAATTTTAATAACATATCTTTACTTAAACATTTTTAAATGAACAAAATTGCAATAAAAAATATGACATTTTTTTGACCGAATTCTGGAAAAAAATGAAATTGTCAAAGGGTTAAATGGAAAATGAGGAAAAATCAAATATATATATATATATATATATATATATATATATATATGTGTGTGTGTGTGTGTGTGTGTGTGTGTGTTATATTGTTTAAATTATATAATAAATTTATTTTAAATGTCTTAATATTTTTCCTATTTCCTGACAACATAACCTGAGAATTGTTTTGTATTGTCCAATTCTATGAACAATGTCCACCCAAGTATGTTTCCCTGTTTTATGGTGACATGGAATCCAGTTTTCATTAGTTCCAAATTTAAACTTCACAATGAAGTTGAAAGGAAGATTTGCAGCAGAACTAACTTCTTAAGCAAGAAAAAGCTTCTGAAGAAGTTATACAATTATCAATATATGGTACAAATCAGCACCACAGAAATACAATGCCTTAAGCAGTTCCCCTACATATCACACTGAAATAATGTTGCATCAAAAATTACAAAAATAAATTATCAAAACTTATCTTAACTATTTGCTCTTTCAAATAAATATTTAATATTTGTATTAATAAATTAGAATATTGGTTACATAAAAAGAAAGTGATATGGAGTGATTAACCTTTTTTTTACTCTTTTTCAGATATTTTGTTTCAGATAAAGTAAATTAATAAAATATCAGTACAAATGTTTACAGCAAAAGACAAGATTGCAAAGTAAAATCTTTAGTAATATAAATAATTCTATTGTATGTATTACCATTGTACAGGAGAAAAGAAATCAAAATGTAGTTCAAAGGATTTTAAAAATGTATTACTATTCCAAAATTCTAAACCTGTCATTTATATACAAAACTTACAAAGATAAGAAAAAATTCATATTTTTAATTGGTTATTATTGAAAAACAAACAAACAAAAAATTTAACTTTACAACAATTACAAATTTACAAGAAAATATTCTTTAATGCCAAAAAATATTTATACAAATAATATTCATTTTAAAATTTGATATACTTTTTTCATATTAAGTATTATGATATTAATTTTCAGATGAAGAGTATAATTTATTAATAATTTATCAAATATATTTTAACCTAATTGAAAAGATAAGTTGATGTACCTAATAATTACACATGAGAGATGTTGATTCAAATTCCCTTGAGAAATAAATGAGAAATCTGGAAATCGTCTCTAAAAGAACAAAACAATTTAATAGATGGGTGAATAAAAATAATGAAGAATTATATATCAATATATTTATATTTTCATAATTTAACATAAAGAAAACAGAAATTTATGAGAAAATTCCTCTGTTTAAGGACGATCAAAATTGTAGAGCAGAGTAGAGCATACTCTAGAAGTAGACAACCGAGACATTTTGCCAAAATTGTTACTGTTTTTTTCTAAATATATGTATTCATTATAATTTAAAACTATTTGTCCTTTAAAATAAAATATATTTTTTAAAAGTATATGTATACTGATTATACTGATTTGAGTGAATATATGTTACAAATGGTATGTAGTATACAGTAAAGTACAATATAATTCTGCACACAACCAAAATAAACTCTACTTACTCTGAGAACACCCTCCCATTTTGTTAACATAGACATAAAATATTATTATACACACCAAAGTTCCACCTAGAGGATATAACTGTCTAATAGTAAATAATTTTAATTTAACTAAATGAGAAGTACATATATTTCTACCAAATTTTACAATTTCTGACATTATTACTCAGTTACCAAACAGAGAATATAGCATATAAAATACTTGCAAAACATGCATATATTATTAACCAATTAGGGAATACGGATGAAGTACGAAATCAGAATATCAATACTAATACATAGAAAATCAACTCAACTTTTTATATAATATAAAATATACACATATTAACTCCTTGACACTTAAATAAAACATAATTGCATGCACCTGAAAAATACTATTTAATTTGGACCAATACAAAAGTTATATGCAAGCTTAAACAGACCATTTTATTTTGAAATTTGCATTGGTATGTAATGAGGTTCATATAGGATGTTAATGGACAATAATTAAGTAACAGTATAAAATAACTAAGTACTCCTGTAAAGTTTAAAACATTTTAAAGTATTTCAAACAGGAAGAGGCCCAATGTCCACTAAAGACAGCTCTTGACATCTCAGAGACATCAAAGTCTACATTAGCAGAAGAAATGACTGAAGTCTCCCAAATGTCATTTTATGTTAATGGGTTGATATTAAATTTTTGATTTCTTGAGATCATTACTCAGTTAGCAAACCAAGTATAGAATATATAAAAGACTTATTAAGCATGAATACAATATTAGGAAATTAGAAAATACAAATGAAGTAAAACAATCTGAAAATTAATACTTATATATAGGGTATCTGCCAAAATTAAATTTTTCAAATCCATGACTTTCCCTGATTTAGCAGATCATTTTCCATGACTTTAAAAAGCTTTCGTTAAAGTATATATAAATAAAACTTCTGATGTACATACAAATGAGATATATGGTTTTAGAGAAATTACAGGAAATTTATCATAAAAAAACTATAAACTTACTTTATAAGTGTTAATAAACTCACATACATAAAAATAAATTGTTGTATCTACATACCTAAGTTTAATCATATAGCAATTTTTCAATGAAAATGTTTCCAATTTGAATTCAGGGTACTTTGGTATTATTCAGGAATAATAGCCAAATATAACCCTGTAATGTTTATATACAATATCCCTAGAGATAAACTTATATTTTGTGCAAAAATCTTAACTAATTTTTATTAAAAAATAATTATTATTATATTAATAAGATTTTAATCTACAATTTAAGAAAAAACCAGAATAATATACATTTACCCACCCATTAAGCTTTCTTGCTTTGAGTTTCCTTGGTGAACAAATTTTACTTGGCAATACGGTCAATGGGATAATACATAAATATCAAACTCAGTAACTTCAGCCAAATGACAAGTAAAAATAGAATTAAACAATTCAATGCATTTTTTTTTAATCGGTAGTTTAGCGGATCCATGACTTTCCATGACTTTTACTCATTTTACTTGAAAAATCAAGACTTTCCATGACAAAATTAATCCATGATTTTCCAGGTGCGCAGAAACCATGTATATAAAAAATTAAGTTTTATAATGTATAGGAAGTACTTCAGATGTGAGAAAATATTTTAGCTTAAATAATGATTTTATAAATAAGGAATAAATACAAAAAGATCTGTAAATGTAAATTGTCTTAATATATGACTCAAACAGTGGAACATTACAGATAAATGACTTCAACAAATCTAAAAATAAATACTTACATCATCATTGTAACCCATATGCATTCCACAATCCAACATCACATTCTTTCCTCCAATAGTTAATAAAATACAGCTTCGGCCAACATCTATAAAGTAAAAATTAAAGAACACAAGATATATTTTAACTTTTTATCATGTTTCAATATCCTTTATATGATTTCTATATAGATAATCAACCTCCAAAGATTGAAAGCTTTCTTTATCCAGCATTTTACTGCAATCTAAAGAAATAACTATCAAAAACTTAGGTCTCTGTTTTCTTGAATATTATATATTTCTGAATATATACCTATCTAAATATTAGCCAAAAATGTACAGTTTTTTCAAAAATTTATCCAAAATTTAAAATTTATATAAGTCTATAAAAAAAAAAAATCTGCAATATTAAAATATGTTACCAGGAAGCCAAAAGGTAAAACCTTAAAAATATTTTTCAAACTAATTGCTGTAAAAAGCTAGATTAAGGGAAGACCACAGCTTGCAAAACATATATGGCTCTTTTCATAGGTATTTGTGGCTTTTCAGACCTGCTTCTGCATCAATAGCATATATGCATAAAAATTTCTCTCTGATACCTCCAATTATCTTGTTTCATTGACAATTTGGTTCTTCTCTATCAAAAATCTGCTACCCTCTGTACTAAAACATGTTACCAATAATGTTTTCACTTGTTAGATGACTATAGCGATAATTTTAACTATGACAACCATATCTGAAGCTAATACTTTTCATAAATTTAAACAATATAAACTAATAAAAAAGAAGAAAAACTTTTAAAGTTTTATTTTTGGTGATTTATAACATGCATCTGGTTCAGAGGAAGAAGTATGTTCATTAAGATAGCTAATCTGATACAGGTCCTCTATAGATCCTCTTGGAACCAATTTGATATTTTGGTAAAATTATTACACAGGTAAGATTCATTATAAATTTATATTTTAATCATGTTTATTCTTAATTCAAAATTTTTTGCAAATTTCAAATTTATTTTTTGTTTTTTTTGTTGTTTTTACTTTTCTATTTTTTAAATTTTCCCATTTAATTTTGCACATTTAGTGGCTTTTAGTCACCAACAGCAAAAAATACCACCAAGATGTACCTATACTACATATATTTTTCATGAACCTATTAATAAGACGATCACCACAGTTTAGCTTTAAAAAAATTATAAAACACAAATATACAGTAAGTTTGACCTCCAGCTCTTTTTCATGCAAAAAGAAGAAAATAAAACATTTTGAAACTGTTTCAGATACCAGCAATTTTATCCCAATAATTTTTAAATAGTTTGATAGAAAATAGTAAGGTCACTTTCAAGCAGAAAACTTGTTAGAGGTTTTAAAACTTAAAGAGTTTAAATATTAATAACTTTTCAGAACCCCAAAGAAAAGTTATACATTTAGTTGTAATTTTATCAAAATTGAAGCAGTAAAATTCCCATGCAATAAATGAGACACTTTAGATTGAAAGTCATTAGATTATAAAAAAATATTAATTGAAGCTATTGTCAAATTACCCAATCTCTAAATTTGGAATAAACATACATATCAAATCAAATTTTAGATATTTCAGTTAAATATATAATTTTAATAAGTCAAATTTTTGATAATATAGTTAAATATGCATTATTGAAATAATATATATTCAATTACCATATATTTCAGAATATAAGCTAATCTGTATATAAGCTGAGGGTACGAATTTCCTACAAAAATTTACCCAAAGTTTATAACCTGTATATAAGCAGAAGTGAAAGAAACAATTTCTACAACGTTCAAATATGTCACCAAGAAGCCTAAAATATCACGAAGCAGGTAAAGTGGGGGAAATATTTTCCAATCAATTTGTTTTAAATTAAACAATCATTTCTCAAACCTTTTTTTGACAAGTCATCTAATTTAAATACTGCAGAGGTCGAGAATTGGTCACACCTTAAGGTAAATACAAGGGCATCTCTTATCACATTTCGAAATTGGCGAGGAAAAACAACTTACATTTTAAATTTTAATTAACTTCACGTGTCCTAGTTAATTTCACAATTTACACTACCTTATCCAGTTTACTGCTGTGGAGCACAGTTTGATAATCGGGATGCTAGATCATGTGACCAAAGGTATTTTTACTTAGATGCTAATGACAAGTTTCAATTCTGGTAACACTATATAAACATAACATACTTTTCCTTAAATTTAAACAATATAAGCTTTAAAACATATGCTACATTTAGCAATTTATCGATTGCTTCTGGGGTATGTAGAATCATGTTTATTAGAAATTTTCCACTACTGTTATAGTATTGTTGCTTTGGAGTGATTATAACACAGATGAATCATTTAAAAATTTTTTTTAATTTTTATGTTTCCTCATTTCAAAAGTTCTACATGCTTATTCACTTTTTGTCATTATGCATTTCTTTTTTGTTTTTTACTGTTTTCCAACGTTTCATTAGTTTTTACTAATTTCGTGACTTTTTGTTGCCAAGGGCTTAAAAAATCCTTTAAAAAAAAAAAAAAAAAAAAAAAAAAATTACATCTGTATGATGGATTTGTATATAAGCAGACTCCTCCACTTTGTCTTTAAAAAGCCCCAAAATTTCTCAGCTTATGCATGGAAATATATGGTATATTATCTACTACTTCTGTATATTTAACTATTATTACCAATACTACTATATATTTATCTACTACTACCAGGGTTGGAAAAAAATCATGATTTTTTTTTTAAAATCAAAAAAATCAGATTTATTTGATTTAAATCAGACTTTTTCGATTTAAATCAGATTTATTTGATTTTTTTCTGAATTCTAATTTTAATTATTGTTGTGTTTTTATATATTTTGCAATTTACATGGAATAGTTTGTTATAAGTAAAAACTTATCTATCTAGGATATTCTACACACCAATTACCTAAAATTAAATACATAAATTTTAATCTAAATACATTTCATTGTTTTGTAATTGGATGGTGCAAACTAAATAAGATGTCAATTTAAAGAACAAATAGAATATTCATTTAATGCAAACTATTTATTTAAAAAATCACAATTATTTCAATACTTTTTAAGCACTGAATTATGGATTTAAATGTTTCAATAAAAACACTAGTTTCAATGTTGTATTCACTCCTAATTGGTTACGAAGGTTAGAATGAAAAATACCTAAAGAAGAAAACTGTCTTTCCATTCTAGCAGATAATGTGATGGCTATTGTTATTGGGTAGACAAACTGGATTTAAAAGTTCTGTAATACTCTTCCTCCCATAGCATAAAATGAATTCCACTAGTCATAACTAGTCATACCTACCCCTACTACATACTTTCTGATAACAACCCCTAAATTCTTAGAAAACATACTATCTATTGACACTTATTTACTTATTGGTATTTCTGTGATGACTAATTCCCAATTCTCCTGTCTTTCGAATATAGGTTTTAAGAGAAGTGAAAAAAAATGATTTAAATCAATGATTTTTTAAAAAAAATCAACTGATTTAAATCGAGATTTAAATCATGATTTAAATCATGTCAACCCTGACTACTACCACTTTATATTTAAATATAGTATTAACAAAATACTATAGTTAAATATACATTATGTATTTTACATTAATATTTTAATAAGAATAACCTTACAGAAATCTATAGCTAAATATAGCTATATATATTTGTTTTGAAATAATATCTACTAAATGCGAAATTCAAAATTTTATCATTTTCAAAACCATACAAAATTAAAACAGACCAAAATTTTGATCTTATATTAAGCACTCATGAACTGATCTGGGCCTATATGGTAGTGAAGTCCTCCAGGCTTACCCCAGTGGTGGCAGGTAGATCACCCCACTAGGCTAACACCTGCCAAAGTGTCTGTTGAGTGGGACACCATAAAGTCACAATATTAAAAATTCATGCCCCATTTTACAATTCTTCAATGTATTACATAAAATATAAAACTGCTCTTGAAATTTAAAATATTAACTTAAAAATTTAAAGACATAATAACATCTTAGATACCACTTTCAATTTACAAAACATTTTAAAATCAGATTATTGTAAAAAGTAATTCAAAAGTTACGTGAAAAATTACCAAATCTATATTATTTAAACCTTTAACACTATAAATATAGTTATTACAACTAACAATATAAATATATTTAAATTACTATTAATATGGCAAAAACTGAAATACTTCAAAAGGAATGAGATAACTACCTTGTCCAGCTCCTATAAAAGAAAAAAAAGATTAAAATCAATTAGTCATAAGAAAATAAGGCAATTTCTAAAATCTTAAGAAAAATTTTTTGACTTTATTTTACAATGCTTATTAGAGTGCTTAAATATGATACTTGAGTTTACCAGAGACTAATAACAATATTGTAACATGCAGGTTTAAAACATTTAATTGAAAAACAGTTAAGCAGCAATAAATAACTAAATACTGAAGTAAAAATTATAAGATAAATGTTTAACTTTTACCAAGTACTTTAATAAAAATTTAATCAAACTTAAAATTACAAAATTCTCTCTTTCAAATTGTATAAAAGATTTTTTTATTACATAATTATGTACTTTTTCTTCATTGTCAGAAGCTTTAATAAGTTTAGCTATGTCAGCATGACAAATTTATACAATTTACCCTTTTTTGTCTTGCATTCTAAGGTCCAACTCTCTTATAGTATATCAGAAAGTGAAATAGAGAAGGGGGGAAAAAAGATATGTTTCAATAAGAGCAAAGGGTTTGCCCACTCCCCCCTAACTGGGCAAGGTCAACTTATAAATAACTTTATCAACCATGTGACCAAACACATACGTCAATCAAACATGTTTCAAAAATGAATAAATAACAAAACTACTGTTATTATTTCTTTTTTAATTATTCCAAACAAAAATTAGCATGTATGTGTTAAAATAAATCATTTTTTGCATTGGGTCCATTGACCTGAATGATACATTACGTATAAATTCAAAAATATTCCTTCAAAATGCAAAAAAATTTAAATCCCTCTAGGAGTACATATCCAAGAAGTCTTATTAAAATACCACTGTACTATATTTTGTTATGAACGTATAAATTTTTTTTCAGGTCATACTGATCCAAAAAGAACAGCAGGGTTAATAATGCTGCATATAAAAGAAACCAGATCATTTTAAACAACAAAATGTTTGCATTTATATTATACTGGTTGGTATAACAGTATCAAACTTTGAATGTTAAATAAGGCATTATTTATCCAAGATTAATGAGTATTTTTCAAAAAAGATAGTTTTAGTTCTTAGAATTTTATAAAATTCTCTTAATAAATAGCCACTGCAGGCAACCTAGACAAAGACTTCCAGATCAAATGTCATAAACTACCCCTTTCTGCAAGGTTCTAATCCATTTTCCCCCATATTATAAAAAACAGTTGTTGGAGGGAATCTCTAATTTTTCTCTATGATTAGGGAAATTACAAAGTGTCAATGAATACATGGCCTTGATTAACTAGAAGATGTTTATCTTTTCTGAGAATTTATGGTTTCAGAGATCTTTGAAACCAAATTAGACACAAAAAGGCAAGATTCTCTTTAATAAATCCTATGCACTCCAGTTGTGTAAGTTTGGAAAGTTGTTATCCAAATAAAACTAAGAAACTCCTCCTTTTCAAAGAGTTTTCCAGGTGTTTTCAACTTTTCTGTCCCTATAGATATCTGTTGGAAGTTCTAGAAAGAGTCTTGGGGATATGAAACAGGGACAAAGAGAAATTCTCTATTACTGTATGTTATAGTTATTGTTAATAATGGTTGCGGGTTTGGAGCCCAAGCCAGCCTAAGACCCACTGTGTTTCTTAAAGGTGACTGGGGCACATAAAATATGTTAGTGGTCATGTCCTCCGAATTCTCAATCAATACCTTTGGTAGTGGCAAGCCATGCCTACAGGTCATCTGAACGGTCCCTCCTATGAGGACTTACTTGACCATAAATAATACTTTCAGCCTAGAGCCTCTCATTAAAATGAAGGGCACACCCCAGGAATGAGAAGCATGGGGGGAGGATCTAGATATTCTGACATATGAAAAGTTTAGTTCTGCAAGCAAAAGATTAGCATTCCCCTAAAACTGAATTTATTGACAAATCATTTAAAATAACTAAATTCAAATTTGGGGATAATGCAGTTTAGAAAACTATATTTAACTCTAAAGTAAGATAGAAAGTTTAACAATCAAGAAAAATTTAAAATATAAAACATTGCCATTTTGCATTACTAGATGGCATTCTAAGTCAATCCCTCTTTTTTACAGCAGAAGTAATAATCAACTTCAAATAATAGTGTAAATAGCCACTAAGTATATTGGATTTTTTGCACTCTGCAGTGTAATCAACCTCATTTCACTATAGAACAATTCCATGGGCGTAAAAATTGGACAAAATTTACTCATAAAAATTAACATTTCTAAGGGTTAAAATATTTTTAACTGATCAAAATATTTTTTTAAATACTTACCTATGTTTATAGAATTATGAAATATAAAAAGATTTTCTGGCAAAAGTTTTAACTTAAAAAAAGTAAATAAATTAGGTATGGTGTCGGACGTAAGAGCTGAAACTGAAAACTCAGACTTGCAAAATTAAAATCTAAGATTCAGGTCATTGGCTTTACTTGCAATATTTAAACTACTTTTATGATGAAGAGCACTGATGAAAGTAAAAAAATTCATCGATATACATTTTATTTCAATGGTATTAAGTTGCAAAACAACGACTTAATCTTGGTATTGGACGTAAAATATACAAAATTAGCTTGGTGTCGGACCTAAATAACAATTCATTTAAACACAATTTGAGCTGATAATTACTTTTATTTTTATAACAAATCTTGAATTATATAATAAGCAGAATTAGGAACATATTAACAATTGTGTTTATGATGTAACAGTTTAGATATTTCCTGTAAAGAAAAATTGTCCCCTATTTCCAGTTGGAACAGGTGGAGCAAGTTTCTTAAAATGTTCTTTTTTATGTAAAAAATTCTGTCCTTAACTTTTGGCCATTTAAAATGACCTTCTGCCCTATGCATCACCAAAACTTCAATTTCTTTTTCAATTATTTATGCAATTGTGATTTGTGTAATTTCAATTATTTGTGTGATTTTCAATAATTTGTGTGCAGATTCGTAGTTAACAACTACCCAGTCATATAATTTATAATCATCAGATTCTATAGTATTGGATATATCTGATTCTGAGTCATTACTATCAGACAGACCTTCCTTAAATAAAGTAACTGCTTTTTGCATTTGTGTTGCCAAAGTGACTGAAATAATTTTATTTGATGAAATGGCTTTTACAGAGTGAAAGCTTGGAACTGGCAGAATATTCTCCCAGTATTGACATAAATTTTCAGAGTTACACAATATTTTTTCTGACGATATGAACTTAACAAGCACATTTGATAATAACATAGAGGCAATAGATGCATATTCTTCTGATGTGCTTACAAATACTTTTTTGGTACTTATAATGGTGCCACCGATGCCATCTACAACTCCTTTTCCATGAGACGTGTCAAAGAAGTTTCAGGTTAATTTTACATTATGATTCAACTCAAATAAATATCTTTATTTAAATTGGGAACTTGGCCCATCAAAAAATATTTGTATATGTTTAAAATTTGGGTGCTCAGCTTTTAAATATTCCAAAATGTAACTCACAAACTTATACACAGTGAGTTTTGTGCGATCCAAAGTACCTGAAATTATTACAAAGCTTTGATTGATATCTTTGGAAACCCATGCATGGGCTGAAAATATTGTTGCTTGGAAGTGAGCCCAATGTGCTGGTTGAATATCATTTTGCTGCAGTATAGTAGCATTTTTTAAGAGAAATCTAAATGTATTACGTTTTATATGTTAGCTGCCAATTTCATTTGTTCAAAAGCCATAGCTTGTTCCTTTTTTATGAATGTGTAGAGCAGAAAATTTTTGTATTGCTCAGTATTTATAGTAAAATATTAAACTACAAATTGTGCCAGCTTTCATGAATCCAAGTTTCTATTTTCAAAATTTTACAAGAAATGTTTTATATTAACAATTACAATTATTAAACATTTCATTTTAATGACTAAAAGCAGTATAAACAAACAATATTGCTTTGTTATTATTATTTAATTTGACAAATTGTGCATTTTAAATAAGGTATTGGTTTCAAAATTTTGGCGTCGGATGTAAAACGTTTTTTATGTCCGACACCATAAAATAACAAGAAACTAATTTATTTGGATTGCACACTTTTAAGAGTGAATGAAGTCCTGATTTGAAGGGAAAATATTTTCTAAAATACTCCAACCAATTTTATGCAGCATAAACATTTTTGCATTTTGCCGTCGGATGTAATTTTGTCAAAATGCCTGCTATAAAAATGCTTTAAAATTATACATATTTATATATATATAATGCAAATCTGATTTTTTTTTTCATTAAACCCTTCTGAAGTGTTATGGTAATCATCTAAATTGATTAGATATTAAAATATACTGTAATTACATTTCAAACAGCCAATTTCAAAACGAAGTAAAAAAAATGAAACTGAAACATGTCTACAAAATTTTACTTTCAAAGGTTAATTACTCCTCAGATCTTGAATTTTAGTAATATTTTTTATTATATTCTGATATTTCAACTGAAAATCTTTAAAATGATACCTTATTTGTCAATGAAAAAATATTTTGAAAAATTGGTCCTCAGTTCCCCATTTCTGTGGAATTGCCCTATAATGAGTTTGATTTTTTGTTTTGTTTCTATTTGAGAAAAAAATTATCATAACTACAGTGTTTGTTTCACAAAAAAAGGAATGTGGATGACTTTAAATTTAGTGACTTAAACAAATTTGATTTTATAAAATTGTTAGACGACAGGGAGACGCTCTTGCATGCCTCCTATTTACCATAACTTTAGAAAAGGTTATCAGGGATGCTGGCATAAACACAAGAGGAACAATATTCAACAAATCTGTACAGATCCTGGCTTATGTTGATGACATTGATATTATTGCCAGGTCTGCAAGAAACCTGAGGAAATCCTTCATTGCATTAGAAAAAGCTGCAGAAAAGGTAAAGCTAAACATAAACGAGGGAAAGACAAAATACATGTATTGTGGAAAGAATAATATTGGCTCTACTTTTAAAGTCGAGGGACATAAATTTGAACGAGTTGAGAAATTTACTTATTTGGGTTCTGTGGTTGAGTGCCAAAATGACATCTGCCCCGATATCAGGAAGATAATTGATGCGGCCAACCGATGTCTATGTGTACTCAGAAGTCAATTGAGGAGCCATTTAAATAAAAGAACGAAAATCCTGTGGTACAAAACTCTCATAAGACCAGTGCTAACTTATGCCTCTGAGACTTGGTCACTTAAGTCAAAAGAAGAAAAAATGCTTGCACTCTTTGAAAGGAGAGTGTTGCAGGCCATTTTTGGCAGTGTTTTTGACAGGGGAGCTTGGTGGAGAAGATTTAACTTTGAACTGTTCAAGCTTTACAAAGAGGATGACATCATCAAATTTATGAGGCTGAATAGAATGAGATGGGCTGGACATCTATTGCGAATGGACACATATCGGGCTGCTTTAAAAAATTTTAATGCAGTCCCTTTCGTACAACGATCAGGGGGCAGACCAAAATGGCGGTGGATCGACTGTCTGGAGTCGGACTTTGGTCTCATAAAGATTAGATGCTTTAGACCCCAAGCACAAAACAGAGCAGGATGGGAAAAACTTCTTAAGAAGGCGAAGGCCCACAACGGGCTGTCAGGCCAACTATGATGATGATGATGAAAATTGTTAGAACATAGAATAGAACATAGTTAATAGAATTGTATCTAAAAACTTTTTCAAAATCTTTAAAATCTCCAAATTATAATTTACAATACTTTTAAAACAAGGGCAACAGAAGCACATAAGAAGAAACACTGAAAAAGCAACCTAGATATGCAAAGTGTGAGAGACAAAATGAGTGTAAAACCAAACCTCTCTGTGGGTTGTGAATTGCATGTGTGAGAGTCATATTCATTATTCATTTGTAATGATTGTAAAAATGATGATTTGTAAATATTATTTTAAAAAACTGAGGGAGGGTTTTTAATGTAATTTTGAACTTAAGTTATTTTTTAATTATTTAACGTACCTTATTTGCGATTTTATTTTAAAATAGTCATAACAATTTATATATTTTCCTTTAAATCCAAAATTTCCGTATACATGAATTAAGATCTTGGCCAATTTGTGCAATTTATGTAGAATTACATGTTACACTGGCCGTGTAATATACAACAAAAAAAAACCATACATAGGATTAAACATTTAGGAAAGAATTTTAAACAAAATGGGGGGAATAACATGCAAAACATTTTATTACATACCAAGAGGTGTAACTTTTATATTAGACATATTTAAAAAATATATCGCATAAAATATAAATATGTTTCGGTAAATACGTCTGACATTTAATTCAAAAATGATGTTCTCGAAACTTTCAATTCGAATATTCGAATAGCTGCTGGTACAGATGCATTATAGCCGCCGGGTTTTTTTCTCGCCAAACTTGGCGATTTTGTGTTGCAAATTTGGCGATTTTTGGGGCGATGACTAGGTTGCTGTATATGCCCTAACTTTGAGAGTGGAATATGAAAGATATTGGTGCACGTGATTTCTGACGTCATTATCCGGCAGAGAAATATGGAAGCTATTGGTGCACGTGATTTTTAACGTCATTACCCGGCAATCTATGCAAATTTTCTGTTTTAAATATTCTTTTCGTTCCAGACTTTGGATTAGTATGTTGTCTCGTAGGTAGGTAAGTTATTTTTGGTATTTAGTTATGGATGTTCTTATTTCGGTTTTAACTATTTGTAGCATTGTGAAGAAATATCAGGAAATTCTTATACCTGAGGTTGGATTTGCAATTCATTCAAAACGGCACGTTTGTGGGGATGATGGAATTCCGAATTTGATTTTTTTTATGTATTTGGTTAGTGGGATTTAGTTAATTTAGTTATGACAAGTGAAGTTATTTCGGTTTTGAAATTGTTAAAAAATATCAAAATATTCTAAATCAAACAAGAAGTTTTGGTTTGGAACATTTTGTTTTTGTTGTTATCATTTTCTGGGATTTAGTTAATTTAGTTATGACGAGTACGTTATTTCTGCAGAGTTACCAACGATTCCGGATTCTGCGGAATTATTCCGCATTTTAGCTAATGATTACTTAATTACGGACGTTGCTGCAAAAATTACGAAAAAATCGAAAATTTTGATTAAGTAATATGCAATTGTTAAGATTATATCAAAACTTTAACTGAAAGAAAAATTTAGTTTTTATTTTAACATCATATTGAAGTTTAAAAAAAAAAGATTAGCTTACATGTAATAAAAAAAAATATTTGTCTACGTAAAAACGTAACTTTAGGTATACTAAAGTATACTGTATTACTAAGTTTCGTGAAGGTTAAAATTGAAAATTATTTGCTAAGTTTTAAATTCTTAATTTTGAAAATTATATATTTTTCATCTGGTGCACTGTAAATTGCTTAAAATTTTTATATTTTTCGTGTGTTTTTTTTTTTTAATATTTTTTTTATGGGATGGTGAAAAGTACTGGGGAGGGGGGGTTCATCAATGCTGATTCCTGATTCCATTGGTTGGAGGTTGGCAACCCTGTTTCTGTTTTGAAATTGTCTGGGATTTAGTTATGAGAAGTGAAGTTGTTTCGGTTTTGAAATTGTTAAAAAATATCAAAATATTCTAAGTCATACAAGATGTTTGGGTTTGGAACATTTTGTTTTTGTTCTTATCATTTTCTGGGATTTAGTTAATTTAGTTATAACGAGTAAGTTTTTTTCTGTTTTGAAATTGTTAAAAAGTATCAAAATATTCTAAACCAAACAAGATGCTTTGGTTTTGAACATTTTGTTTTTGTTCTTATCATTTTCTGGGATTTAGTTAAGATGGGTGCAGTTATTTCGGTTTTGAAATAGTGTAAATGTATCAGGATATTCATTCTAAATACTGACTTACAATTCCAGTTCTTTCTAGAAACTGTAATCTTACGTTAACTCATTGGATGATACACACCAACAACAACCAATCAAAAGAAGTCTTTAACTGTTACCATGACAACATATTGTAAATTTCTGGATTTTTCTACCAACTCGCATAAGTTATCCCTTTGACACTCAACATTCTTTATTAAAACATAGTATAATTTTCTTTTATTTCAGCCATGTTTTCACTTTAGATTATATTTCATGTGCATTCACAACTTGAATCATAGTCACAAATATAAACATTGTCTTGGCGAATTCGTAGGCGCGCCAAACGTGTTGAAATTCTCCATAACTAGACCATCCAATCACAGAGCGTTTGGACGACCAATTTCTAGGCGCCTGTTCTTTCAACTCTGTCATTCCCAAAGTAAACAAATTTATTCTTCCGCCTATTATCAACTGAGCATTGATTCCCAAAATTGATCTATTTAATCTGGTAGCTATGTCAATTTTTAAGGAAATTACTTTTTTTTCGAGTGCTGTACTTATTTCAGAGACAATTTTAACAGCTGTCTCTGGTATTAATAATTTAATGTTTTCAGAATTTACTGAAAAATGATTACCTATTGCATTAACAATTGGGTTCAAAATCTTTTTGAATTCTGAATATTCTAACATTTCAAATGAACAGCCATTAACAGTAATAAGTTCAATACATGGTTTAAGGACTGTTTCCTTGTTTAATTTTACTTTCAAAAATTCTGATTTTACGTATTTATCCAAAGTTTCTTGTGAACCGCTGGATCCGCTGGTACTTGGAGTAGCTTCATCTCTTATGTTCAACTTAATTTTCTTTTTTTGCTGTACAGTTTTAAATTCATTACTCTGATGTCTTTTTAAATGTCGTTCTAAATTGGCAGCATGATTTCCAATCATAGAAGTGTCGCATATATTACAAATACTCTTATTCTCTGTTTTGTGAAAAAATCCCTGCTAGTATTTGTCTTATTTCTCCCCATTCTAAAATCGAAAAGGAAAAAAAATAAATACATCAAATAAATTTTTAAAAATATACAGTTATTAAATTATAGCTATAGAATAGGGTCTGCCCCTCAAATATAAATTAAGTAATAATTAGTGCTGTACCGAGTACTCGGTCATTTACTACTCGGCCGAGTACTCAGTAATTGGTTTTAAAAAGTTCCACTTATATGCTCATGAAGAATTTTGCATTTATTGAAATGAAAACATGAATTTGAAGCATATAATCATAAATTCTATTTCAATTTGAAATGTAACTAAATATTCACCCTAAAGACAATTTTTAATAAAATGTGCAATTAGCCAATATGAAATTAAAAGTGATTCATTAATCTATTTCTTCTCGATATTCTACTATCTAATAATTTGCTATTGTTTGTTTGCCGTAGTGAAAATTCCTTGAGTAATATAAAAGTTTCACATTTCCCAACTTTACTTCATTTTTATTGTTTAATTAAAAAATGTAGCTTATGTTATTAGAAAATTTTATTAGCTTTACAGTTTCTTTCCATTTTACAAAAATGGAAAAATGCACTTAAAATACACTCAAAATACTTTTCTCACTTCAGGCAAAAATTGTAAAAAAATTTATTTGTGTGTACATCAGAAGTTTTATTTGATATATACTTTAACAAAAGCTTTTTAAAATCATGGAAAATGATCTGCTAAATCAGGAAAAGTCATGGATTTGAAAAATTTTATTTTGGCAGATACCCTGTATCTAAGAGGCAAAAGATAAAACATTTTTTTTTAAATGGCATCATTTATTTATCTTAGGAAGCTAGATAGTATGGAAATTCACATTATAGATAGACACACTAGAAAAAGTTTCTCACTGTGGTTCAGGACACAGTGATGATATGACACATTAATCCCTTAGTATTGCATGTGTGGAATCCATTGGCAAAATCGTTGATTCATTCATCTGTCTGCACTATCTCTTTTCGAAGGCCTTGGGAAGATTTCTTCCCACCTACATGATCTTATAAAATACACCTGTGGAAAGAGCAAATCCCATCATAATGTATTGGCCTTGCTATTATAACGATAGGAAGACTGATTCCTGCTTCAATTTTGTGTTGTCATCTATTGTTTGATCAATTGAATATAATTAGCACTTCTGTTTTGAATGTCTGAAAACATTGTGTGAGAAATAAATGGCCCATGAAAGGGTTAACTTACGAATAAATTTAAACTCCCCTTCAGAGAAAAATGAGTTTTGAATTTAGTAATTAAGCTTTTGCTGTTTTCTTGTATTGCTTGAATATTTACAAGGAAACCTTAACATTTAATTGCTGTTTCTCTGTAGATAAAAAAAAAAAAATAGATGATTTGTAAATTTAAAGTAGTTTATAAATATTTAAGTTTCTGTGCATACTTTTTTTAATACTGTTTTCAGTACTTTTTTAATACTCTAATATTTTGAACAAATAGTCTTTTCTTCCATTGTATATAATGTTAGTACAAAATATTATTTTAAAATCTAATTGTGTAAATTTTTTAAAAAATGTTTAATGTTTGATGAAATTTATGCAATAATGCATTTACTGAATATTTTATTACAAGTTATTTGAAAGAATTTTTATCCAAAGTTATGAGGGTAAAAAAAGTATATCATTTTAAGGTGATTTCACAATTTAGTATTTAAAGATTTCAATTAAAAATTTCATTATGAATTGATTTAAGTGTATGTTGATGCTTTATCTAGAATAACTGATTGGCTGAATAACCAAACACAGTAATCACTAATATTTAAATAGATATTAATTTTTGTGTATCATTTCCAGGATGCTGAATAAAAATATATTTCAACTGAAGCAGTTTTAAAAGATTCAGAAAGACGGCCATCTTTTTATCAGGTGGTATTTTAATATTGTTCTAAGGTATCTTTTTAAGAAATATTTTCATTTCTAGTGCTATTTTTTAATTAAAATTTTTCTTATGGGAATATATTTGTAATTTTTAAAGAAAAGTTTGACAACTGAATTCTTTTATTGTTATAGGATAATGTAGCATAAGCTATAATTTATTTTTATGTATTAGTTTCATACTTGCCAACTTGTAGGTTTTAACTGTATACTTTAACTGTAACTGTATACTATGTAAGTATTTGGGTCACATTGTAAAATTGTACATTTGCATGTGAAAATGCACACCTAGGTGTTAATTTCAAAGAAAAAAATTAGTCGTGTGAAAAACTGAAAAACTCTACAATATGTGATGAGGTGAAGTTAAATGATACAAACATTTTCCATTGGCAATGTAAGAAATAATTCTTTCTGTACTACAGAAATATCATCTACACTTTTTATCCTGTGGTTTATAACTTGATGAAACAAAATACAACAGAATTTCAGAAGTTCAACCCATATATTCTAACAATACCATATGACAATATAGAATTTGAAAGGATAGTAAGCCGTGTACACAAAACAAGAACTGAATTTAAAAGTTCCATCCTTGATAATTTAGAAGCTATATTTATAGCTAAAACCAATGACACATGAGCATTGTTTTAAACAGACTTGCCAAAGAACCAAGGGGAAATCATTCTAACCAAGGGGAAATCATTTAAAACATAAATAGGATAATTAATAATTTAAAGATTTCATTTGAGTACTATTGGCTGTGAAACAAAGTTTTTTATTAGCTTATGTGAAAAGGTTATCATAAGAGATCAAAATAATTTGTATATAAAGTTCTTTTATGATATTTCTTTCATCTTTCTAGAGAAAAAGAGGGGTAATAATACAACTAATTGCATAAAAATTAGGATTTATATATTTATTTTGCATGTAATTTTTAAGCAGTTTTCTTTGATAAAAATTTGTTGAAATACAAAGAAATGCCGACATAAAATTCCAGAGACTCCTGGGTTTGTGGCTGGTGATTGTCTAGCCCAAACCAATCCAGTTGGTTGAAGGTGAGATCATCCCCAGATGATCCAATGATGAAATTGTGGGCAAGGCCCCCTCTCTTAGAGCCCCTGCTGTAAAAAAGAGATGAGAGAAGATTTTTTAAAAGTAGTACTTAGCTAGAAACCAGTTAATTTGGAGGCCACCTTGATCAGTCTCTCTATCGGAGAGTTTTTTTTTAGCTATAATCCCACCTTGGGATCTTTTCTTTTGAGAGTTAGCTAGAGTCAGCTAACTCAGAGGTCGTCTTAACCAGTCTCTCCATAGAAGAGTTTTTCCTTGCAAAAATCCCACCTTGGGATATATATCTCTTGCTGAGATTGATAAGAATACCCTGTGCCTTGGGTTTTCTTTTAATATAATCTTCCTCAGGATTGATTGCATATTCCTCTTAGGAACTCTAACTATGTTTTGATATTCTTCGAAGAAACCATTTGTTATTTCAACTTATCTTGTCTAATTGAGTGTACTGTCTACTTAATTACTTCAGGGAATTTTCGTGCAAGCTACAGAATTGTTTTTTCCTTTGGATTGCCAATATTTCGGCAGAGGCAGATCTTAGATATTGCATGTCTGTACTCAGGCCTGCGTGTATTGAATCCCATACTTGTGAGCTGAATTTTTTTCTGTATATAGAAATGATGTATATAGCAGAAGTGTAAATAAACCCATTATTCAAGAAACACCTGATTCTCCATTGTGTCACCAAAACAGGGACCGGATACGTTACAATACTATAGAGTATAAACTGTAAAGGTGGTAATCCTGTACCTTTTTTTTTTTTTGTTTAATTATGCTTTACCTAGAACATAATTTTATTCTAAGCCAGGGGTTGGCAGACTTTTGAGAGAGACAAGTCAAATTATCAATATAACAAAGTGACTGAGGTATTGGAGAACAATTTATATGTATTAATTTCTACAAGCAATACATAAAGGTATAATAAAGATGACCTGCAGTCACCTATGCAAATAGCCCATGCAACTTTCAATACACTCTACCCAACCTCTATCTTTAGTCCAGGGATAGACAAACTTTTTTGGCCGCGGGCCAAAAATCAAAAGAAAATTAGTTTGGTGGGCCAAGATAAATTTTTCTAAAATTTTAAAACAATATAAAATTACCTAATGGTTTAAATATGTTAATGAGATGAATGAAATTGTGATTTCATTTTTAAAAGTTCCTTATACTGAGATTCGAAGTGAGATGTACTGATTTTAAAGAACAATGCTAAATGCTCATTTGTCAGTCACATATAAGAAACAAATATACTGTTGATCTTCTGGGCATGAGATAATAAATTTGAGATATAATATTTAAGCAAAGTAGAAAAGGAGAAGAATATATAATGTATAAATATATATTTCTTTTCATTTCCCTCTGACCGGCAACTTAAAATTCTATCCGCAGGCCATAGTTTGCCCATCCCTGATCTAGGCTGATAAGTGTGATATAAGTAAATTTGTTAAACAATAGTTTGTAAATATTATCACTATTACTAATTTTATAACATCATATATTGGTTTGTCTTTTATTATTTATTCCTTGTTTGTAATCTATAACATTTTGATGTATATTATGCCCTTTTTGAATGCACTCTCTTCTCTTTATAATAGATATAAAAACAAAATTGAAGAAAAATATCAAAAGTTAATTCAAGATTCAAACCAAAAAGTAAGATGATTTGCTTTTGTTAGAGTATATTTCTCATTAATGAGAGAAAAAAATAAGCAACAAGCAAGTTAATTAAAATTGTTTTATTGCATTACTGTTTTCTATAATCAATTATAAAGATAATCAAGTAAATACGGTCAGTTACATAGATGATAAAGCTATCAGCTTTGTTTATACCTTGACTCAATTACTGGATATTTGTAAAATATAAAAGTCTTCCTGTATTGCTGCATGTAAAGCTGGTTTCCTAAAAACTTTTGCTTAGTTTAAATTTGTTAACTTGTTTACGTGCATTACTTTTATATTTTTTATTTTTTAATTTTTAATGACTAAGAATTCTTATTTTTTTCTTTAAATTTTTTTTTTTTTTTATTTAAATTATTGAGGATGTCAAAATTTTCAAATTTTATTATTATGATTTTTACTGAATTTGAATTTTATTGAAAAAATTCAAACATAGAATTGTAAGTGATTTGTATTATGTTCTTAGTATTTTATATCATTTTTTTATTAAAATTAAATTTGTAAAAATGCCCTATTAATTTATTTTATTTTGTTAGATAGAAAATTAATTAATAATTACTGTACTAGTTAAGTTTCTGCTTAAAATTTGACTTTGCTTTGAACACTTTTGTATGTACCTTTTGTGTATCTGATTTTATTACTAGTAAACTATACTGTTAACATAATCTCCCATTAATTAAATCATCTCTATGTAAAATCCTTCACTATGTGCATGTGTTTCCTATACATTTCAAAATGGCTACTTATAGAATTTTGTATGGGGATTCAGCTCAACCCTGGGAAGATTCTAGGCAGGTCAAATTTATTCACAGGTCAAGAGCATGGGAAGATAAATAAGTTATTTTTTCTGAACGAGGTTTGACAATTGATATTTAATGCAATCTGATATATTTTTCTTTTAGTTATATCCTAGAATAATTTAAATGTTTTAAGTAGTTCAATTCATTCAATAACATTTAAAATTTGTTTTCAGATTGTTGAAAAGATTTTCCACAAAAAAGTCTCTAGAGACCTCATTGCATTGTGTCCAGTAATTAGAAATTTAAAACAAAATAGGTTAATGTTAAGATAAATATTTAAATTTGAGGAAATTAAGGAATTATAAGTATTAGCAAGTAAAAAGTGTAACATTTTAAAAGATTACCAACTATAATATATCTTGTCATAACACGTGAGGGGATGAACAACACAGGTTTTCTATTTGGCGGTAAATATGAAAGTGTCTAAAATTAGGGGAATAAATGTCATACCATGTGATTGTGTGAAAAACAAAACTCTGTCATTTATTGCTAGGCAGTAATTTTTACGTTCCATGTGATGGGGGATAGTGTCTCGTGTGCGCAGCCTAGCCTAGGTAGATCCAAATGAGAGGCAACCTCAGGGGATCTAAAGGGGTATACATCCTTTAGATACATATGGATGTCACTATCCCGAGGTGCCTTAGTGATCTGGGTCTTCAGTTTTCTTGGTGGTCACGAACTTACCTCTGTAGTGTTTTATTCTTACTGGGTGTGACGACCTTAAAATCTGATCATGACTGGCCTCTCGTAGACCACCAGCGGCTTGGTCTCATATCTCCTATAAATATTAGACCTGTGTATATTGATTGTCTGTCTATTTTGATCTATCATAAGTTTCTAAATATGTAGTAAAATTATGTAAAAATTTTTAAGACTGAGACATACTTAAAAGTTTTTTGATCTGTTATTAAAATTATGTAATTTTTTTCCTCCTAATTGGTTACAACAAAAAATATAGATAAATTAGTATAGAAAAAAATTACAAGAATGTCTTATCACTTTGTATGATTAAAAACATTCTTCTCCATTGATAAGCTTAAAAATTTGTGCATAAAATTTTATCGTTTATAAAAATCTATGAATATTTTATGGATAATTAAATAGTTAGGTTGTTTTAAATGACTGATTATTTATAGCATCATCCTACTTCTACTTTTTATCTAACTTTCATGAGTTCTTGAGCTTCTTACATAAAAAAATTCTGTATTATTAATTTATTCTGTAGAATGGAGCTTTCAGTTTTAGGTTCTATACTACAACCATTACCTTACCTACATTTTAAATTAAATTATCATGTGGACCATAATGTAATGTATAAATTGTTTTCTCAAAATTCTAGCCTAATGTTTTACATTTTCCATTATAAACAAATTATTGCATGATTTTATAATAATCAAAACAGATCTTAAATGTTTCAAAAAATTTTGTATAATTGTATTTATTGTTTAAAGATTTGTTATCAATACAGATACTCTTGTGCAAGTACCAAGATTACTTTAGAAAATATAAGACCCCTAAATCTTACAAAACCCTCACTTGTTCTGTATCTCTTTTAAACAGGAGGGAAGAAGATTCTTGCACAGAATTAGAAAACTCTCTGAAGAACTGAAAATGCAACGAGATGCTCAAGTCTTCATAAACTAAACTTCTATAAACTAAATTCATTTTATTACATTCTTTCTTCTAAAAAATTGCAATTTTTGTGGAAAGTTTATAAATTTATAATTAACTGAATTGTGTAATACAACCATTTTGGAACTTCAGGTATTTATACATATTTGTGATATTTTTATGTCATTAAAATTCCTATTTGTAACTTTTGCATTGTTTGTGTAAATAAAAGTTTATCTTGTTTACTTGTGTTGTATTTTTTTTTACTTATGTAAAGCTACCATCTGCAATTAAGAGGGTAATTTTCTTTTTATAAATTTGAAAAGTAATTGAAATTGTGTGAATAATTAACTTCTATAAAATTTTATGAAGAAAAGCTTTTGATTCGTTAACATTTGCATATTATGTATAAGAAACATAAAGTACATATTTATTGTATTTTATTAATGGGATTGTTATTGACTTTAGACTGAAAAGAAATGAAGAATTAGATTTCTTAGTCATTCAACTATGATTTTTATTCATTTAATCATAAAAAAAAATTTTTAGACATACCATTATGCGACTTTTTTTACTTAAAAAAAGCTAAGTTTAAGAAATTATATCTAATGATGCATCATGTTTGTTAAATATTACTTTTTATATAAAGTGAGTTGAGACCAGGTTTTGGAAAAAAAATCATTAAGTAAACTATTAAATATTTCTTTCTTTTATTTTTTAAAACCTGCGAATTTAAATCTAAGGTGGGATAACTAAGTGTTTATAACTAGCATTGTTTCAGAGCTATGCAATTGTAAATTGAATTATTTTATGTTATTAAATTGTTTTTATCAGTTTAGAACATCATCCTTGTTTGAAATTTTTTTTAAATGATTACATGTATTTAAGGGTATAAAATTTGTAAGAAAGATGTTAATTTTTCTAATAAAAGATTTTGTAGGTAATACTGCTGAGTTCGGAGATAATAATCATATTTATTTGGTGGTTGAACTTTAGTATTTATAGTAAAGTTATAAAATTATTTTAATATTTGTAGGTTATGGTTCAAAAGATTTTTTTTGTATATGTTAAATAAAGCACATTGCTATTTGCATTAAATTGATACTGATGTACAAGAAACCTTTTTATAAAATGTTTTTACTCTAAAATAAAGTGAAACATTAAAGAAATAGAAAACATAAATAAAACAAAAATTCTTATCTATTTGATATGGAATAAATACAAGATAAAATTCCAAAGCAAAAGCCAAGAAATTTACACCAATATGTAGTTTGCATCTAGTGTGTAACTCAGGTCATATGCATAAAATTGCTCATTTTGGGTTTTTTAAGCAGTCAGTTTTGTTTTTTTTTTTCTAGTAACAGCAGGAAAACTGCAACAAGATGTCTATTGTACCCAAACCCAAGAACAATTTAGGGTAATACTGAAGAACTGGGTGCCTCCTCCTATTTTTGGCAATTTTTAAATGGCACCAACCCTTTCACATGAAGTAACTGAAAAGTTAATGTCATAACATTATGACCAGGAGCAGATTTTCGATGGAAATCATGTAGCTATACCTATAGTAGCCTATGGAAAATGAAAAATATAATAGTGCAATTAATGCCAACAAAAGGGGAAAATTAAGAGTTAATTCATACTACCATTCTTATAAATATTGTTTATTCATATGTTGTTTGTGAATGTTTAATGTAATTAAGGAAAATTACTTTCCAAACATTAAAAAATCTTTTTTTGATATACATAAAATAATTCCTGATTTTTAGTTACAAAAAAAAAAATAAAAATTTCATTTTATATCATTTAAAACCAATAATAAATAAATAACAATAAAAAACTATTGCACAGATATAACTCAAATTTTCAAAGAGCATTAAAAGATCAGTACTTTTTAGATTTAAAGATTCAATTGGAATTTGTTGTGTATTAAACATTTTTTTTAACCAAGGGGGCTCTGCCCATCTCGATTTATGAACATGAGAAAACACTTTTAAAAAATTATAAATACACAACTAACTGGAACCAATTACAAAACAATAATTCAATTTTATATATAATTAATCCATCCAAATCATAAAAATAATTAGATATATTGAACTACTGGAGGATGAGACCGTAAACTAGCAAGAAACAATATCCTAACAGAAATGATAGAATACAAGTTTTACCAGTTTGAATTTTTGGTAAAATCACCGCTGACTACCCAACCAATAAATTTAATTTCATGAATTTATAATCCAATGAGAATTAGGTTCTTTTCATATGTAACGAAAGGGTAGCATAAGGAGAGCTGGCTCTGGAATGAACATAAATTATAAAATGACATTGCGAAGAGTGGAGTAAATAGTATAGATTGTCCTACACTGTGCTTTATCGCCCATTTGACAGAGGTCACGCACATGTTCAGTCAAGCTCACTTTAGAAATGAAGTCAGTAGCAAACCATAATTGACAGGAATATCCCACAGCTTCAAAAGCTTAACCCATTAACGCCCAAATTATTTCGACATAATGACGTTTAATTTATAAATTGGGTGTCTTTTACTATCAACATGAATATTATTATCGAATTTTAGCAATACGTACCATAGTTATTAAAAAATATGCTGATCTAAAAATAGATCACTGGGCGTTCGGAGGATATTTTTTAGCAAATACACAACAATCATTAGTACTTCAATAACGTGGTAAAATCGAACCAAATAGATAAAAACTAATGTATTTTCTTTTAAAAAACGTTTATTTATGCAGAATTTCACAATATTACAGAATGTACTTAGTAAAGTTTAATTATTTTAAAATAATAAAATTTCAATGTTTCTACAGTTTAGTGTGGAATTTGAAGAAACACATCTTGCATAAAGTTTCATCGAACTTCACACAATATATTAGGGGACTTCCTTGGCACCCTACAAGTCGACAGCGTCTTTTGCCCTTTCTTTGTCCCATATTGCGATCCCTTTTATAAAAGTGAACATCATGACTGAGATTAGCTTTTGAGGATGAAGGAAAACTGTAAGGTCGACCTTTCAAAACTTTTTTTTCCGATTCCCAATTTTAGATATTTTACAGCAACAGCTCTTCGAAAATCTTACATGGGCATAGAATCACCTTTATGAATATTTCTGTGCAGAATACTTGCATTAACTACAGCCATATCAATTATTCGAGTGAATAGACACCAGTACCATATTTTATCTCTTATTCTCTCCAAAAGGAGTTTTATCTTGATTTGTCATTCTTACGTTCATCTGCTTTTGAAATGTCTTGGAAATGAATATATGACTTTATTTTTAGGTAAGCATTTTTATTAAAAGAGTCCTGTACAAGACCTATCACTAAATCTTCTACATCACTCCAATAATATCTTTCACTTGAAAGAGTAAGATAGCCAAAATATATCAAAAACACTGTAAATATCTTTATATCGTCTTTAGTGATAATTAAATCATGGTCGTTTTTGACATTTTTAGCATAGAAAATAGTCTCATCCACAATTACGTTATATACTTCATCAGAAAAACGTTTTTCAAAGCAATGATGCAAGATGCATTTGCAAGATCATTTTCCATTGCCAAAATATTATTCTTATACGTTTCCCCTAATTCCGACCATTTGGTATAATTCGGGGTTTTTTTTACAAACAATTTTTGGCTTTTCTGTTTTTAATATTTTAGGTTTCCTCTCAAACGTTGAAGGTAAATCTATTTAATCACACTCATATTTTGATATTACTTCTATTTTACCAACAATATCATTTACAAATGGAGCATGTAACTTATCATCTATTTTCTCTTCAACTGTCAGTTCATCTACATCAGTGGATATGGCAATAATATCCCCTTTAATTTGTTCAGAAAACAGAAAATCAACTCTATCCTGAAAGCTATTAAATACTTTTCAACTCATATTTTCATCTAAAGGTGAAAAAACGTAATGTTACCAGGGTCAGGAAAAAAAACGCCCGAACGCCCAGTGATCTATTTCTAGATCAGCAGTATTTTGACACTAATTTTTACTATTTATATTTGTTTTAAGATAACATCGGTTTATATTCTGATAGCTACATCTATGAAGATATTAAATCTCTCAAAAAAATTTAACTTTCGCTTATTACTTAGCTGTTTTCAGTGTTTATGCTAAGAAATGTAGAAAAACGGCGGAACGAAAGGGCGATACAAACTTTCTCTTATCGCTTTAGATCAATGATATAAACAAAACAAGAAAACCACTTGTTGGTAAACAGGTGCATGCCTTGTCTTGCCCCCTGTGCAGTATAGAATGTGTGGGGTGGGTTTAAGGTCATCTAAAAGCGAGTTTACCAAGCTATGTTTAGCGATCTAAAAATAGATCACTGGGCGCTAATGGGTTAAGAAAGTGGCAACAAAACTCAAATCTAAGAGCCCAGGTGCCTTCTGAGGGCACAATGACCAGTAAGAAGACCAAAAGCCTTTCTCAGACCAATCCCATGAAGCAATAAAAGCTTTTCATGGTACATACAGGGGCATCACAGTTGCGTTCTTTTGCTTGACTCTCCTGCTCCTGTTAGCATACTGTATATAAATAACAGAGTTCCTAATAGACTTAACGATACAAAACAGGCTGAGGACCAGTAAAATAAATACTAGACCCTTCCACAGCTAAATCATCAGCTAGCTCATTACCCTGAATACTCAAGTGATTGGCACCCTATTGAGATTGAGCTGGTTAACAAGGTCACAAAGAACCTCAAAGTAGAGGTGACATAGCATCTCGATAAGTTTAGATGGGCAGCTTGACTATTAGAGCTAATACATATGGTTTGCTTGCTTAAACCCCTATCTAGTTAAGTTCTATACACATGTAAATTACCATGACCTCTGCTTGGAAAATGGTAGCATATTTACCATGTGGGAAGAAAAATTTAGTGTTATCCCTAGTTCTGCACCCACCAGCACCAACTTTATGATATTAAGCTTACAACTATCAGTGAGCCAAAATTTTCAGTTGCCCTTAAGCTCATCTCCCCAAAAGGGAAAAAGTAGATATGGGATTTACAAAAAGTAAACTAGTTTTTAAGACATCGTTAGGCATTGCAAAAGGTGCCATACCAACCATGGATGAGTCAAAACATCCCCAAAAGAGATACAAAAAGTGATCTCTGAAACAAGCATTAAGTAACTAGGAAAAACAAAACACAGAATGTCAGTTGAAGTCAGAGTGTGAAGAGATTTTGAAGATTTTAGTTGCTAGGTTCAAGTATTGAAAAATAAAATACTTGAATATTTTTTTGAATTGTTAACGTCAATATTATCTCATATTTTCATTTTTTACTTATAGTGTGTAATTACATTACTTTCTGAGTGTTGTTATATGTAGTAAATTATGTAGTAAAATCTTTCATTTTCTAAATAAATTTAGTTTATGAGTTATAGAATAAGGAAAATAAAGTTAATTTTGACGACTTTTTTAGTAGCTAAACGGTACCAGACCCTTTAAAATGGTGTTCCTTAATCAAAATGGTACGAGACCTGGGTAACAATAATGAAGTCGGTTTACTTCCAGGCATTCACAGGGAAGTGGGGTGGTGCTCTAGGCAGGCTGAACGTCAGTGCTGGCTGAAAGATCTTCACTTTACTGAACGTCAGTGCTGGCGTAACAGTCGTCCCTTTGTCGGATGAAATATTGCTGGCCCGGGCTTGCTGACGGGATCTGGATGCACCCGTTCCCTTTGGCTTCCGACCTCGACTCCTTTTCCACACACAACTTTACATCTCGGTTCAACGCCCCTTTTATCTATTTTTCAATCAATTGTTAGTGACATTTTCTTACATCCGCACCCCCTTCAGATGTGCTCATTAAAATGGCTCCTTTTTTGAAAATTGACATTATTGCCTAGACCCTTCCCCCATATCTCACGGCTGCTTTCCTGCCTGGGCTTGACCGTACACTTGTGTCACTCCCTCAGCTATAACTCCTCCGCAGGGGTCCCCATTAAGACTCGAAATTAACAGCTGCTTCTACATTCTTCTCCGAAATTTAGTCCATAGCTGCGCGGGCATGTGCTCAACATCTTGGGAAAGTACATCAGTATACTACGAACATAAAGCATACCTCTCCCAGTTAAGTAGGCGGGCAGGTTACATGCTGGCATAGCGTCACCAGCAAGTGGTGCTGTTACTGTGGCAAATCCCAGCTATGCAGCTCGGTATGGAGTGTTTTTTTTCAGAG
>CM063508.1:181803307-181885807 GCA_032207245.1 Pardosa pseudoannulata | reverse complement strand
TCTGCCGAACCGCGTCGTTGTGGACGTCTTTAGAGTCGGCTTCAGAGGATTTACTGTGGATCGGATGGCTGGAGTTTCCCTAGTTTCAGGAAGAACATGGGCAGGCTCGAGTCGGTCACTGAAGATCCATTTCTTTTGGGTTCCAATTTGTAGTTCGTAAAACTTGGCCTTCCTCCGGAGCACCTTATAAGGATCAGAATAAGGATACTGGCGGTGGACGGTATCATGACGAATGAAGACGGGCGAAGTGCCATTCAGGTCGGCATGGACGAATAACGTGGACGGGTCATGACAGAGTGGATGCCATCAGGATCCGTCTGAAGTGCTCTCGAAGAGACAACAGTTGTTTTGGATATGTCCTCCTAGAAGCGGAAGAAAATTCGTCAGGTCGTAGGATACAGCCGTACACGAGCTCTGCAGATGAAGCTCTGAGATCCTCCTCCAGGGCAAGATAGTAACACCCCACTGCCATACGTATGGCAAGTTGCCCAACTCACCTATAAACCTAAAAAAATATTTGATTTTTACATTTTAAAGATCTGTTTTAAAAAATACACTCAAAACAGGACATTTAAAATACAGAAATTAAAGAGAGTCTAGCAGACTCTAGTAGTTGTTGAAACATTGAACTTGACAATTTTATATAACTTGCGTTTTTGTAGTAGAAATAGTAATCTGTCACATTTTAAGTGGTTTTGAAAAAAGGTTTATTAAAAGGGAAAAAGCTAAAGTGTAAGAATTGTAATTATTGATTCACATAAGATTTACATATTAAGTCAAATAGAGATTAACATTGCAAGGGTTTCAAAGTGTTCTGTTTATTCTCGGTAAAACGGGGGGGGGGGTAATTCCATTAAAGTTTAAACATATTTGAAAAAATTTTGAAATTCTCAAACTGGAATCATTAACATTAATTAACTAAAATGTTGTTTTACAAATATTTTAATTATGAACCACTTTTGTTAATCTCAACATCCGTGTTCATCGATAACTAAAGGTTAAATTGCTGAATTGATAAGCTAGTAGTATTTTAATACCTTTAACATTTTAGTAGTATTTTTCATGATTAAAAATAAAAATTTTTAAGGCTTATGGTGGACTGTTTACTTTTTTTAAATTCCTGTCATTGCATGTAAATTAACAAGAACTGCTTTCCCCCTACCCCCATTTCTGTAACATTGTCACTATTTACTATTGAGCATAAGGAAAGTCATCCTTTTTATTGAAATAAAATTAAAACGAAATACATATGCTTAATAATAATAATAATAATAATAAAGGAAAATCTTAGCTTCTGTTACATACTCTGATTTATCTTTTGAATTTACAGATAATAATAATAAAACTATGAATTTTATATATTGACCTAACTTAATTTGTGAATCGGATATTTTGTACTTAAGAGTATCTCTTTTATTTAAAAATATTAATTTCTTTCTAATAATTTATAACTTTAAACATTGACATTTACATGTGACAGCTAATTCGCATTGAAGGTATTTTTAAAAGTTAATAATGAGCTAATAAATGAATTAGTTTTACTTGTTACTAAGAAACATTCATAATCTAAAAATTCTAAAACATTCATAAAGTTATTACTTATAGTAGCTTTTAACTAAAACTAGACTAAATTTTTGACTGAGGGTCAATAGAATAGACAATACATGCATTTTTTAAAATTTGGAATGAAACAATAAAATAAAATAGAAACCCCATGTAAAAAGTGTAGTTTGAATTATAAAGTGTAGTTACGTATGAATTCCCCATCATTCGGATAAACTAAAAAGAAATAAGAATGATGGCAAATCTAATAATACAGTATACATGTTCGATTGGGTAGGGCGCTGCTTTCTGGTACCGGAATTCATGGGTCTGAATCCCACTATTGGCATGGATGTTTGTAGACATTCATAAACAGTTTTAAGGCATAGTTTCCTGTCACAATTAACTTTCGTGTAGCAAAAGAATAGACCTGGGCAATCCAAACCAACTGAAGACCAATTATGTTACGATGTCCCAAATCTACCCGAAATGCAGGCTCGTTCGGTGGGACTACAAGGGATAAATCAAGAGTTCCAGTGTAACAATAACAGACACACTTCTACACCTCACATACAATTTTACCAAGCGCGTAAACGTCAAACATAAAATGATAGGCTCTCAGAATGGGAGGTTGCGTACAGCAATCGGCCTAACATCACTTTTCGTCGTCTGACCCCACTCTCGCTCTCTCCGTCCAATTCGTCCGTGTTGCCACCACTCGGAAGAGAAGAAATGTTGACACGGCCTGGGCTCCTCGGTTTCGTCTCTGGAAAAAAAAAACATTCTATACCGAGCTGCATAGCTGGGATTCGCCACAGACCAGTCATCAGAACAGTGACCCATAACGGCTACCAAGCCGCTGGTGGTCTACGAGAGGCCAGTCATGATCCGATTTTAACGTCGTCACACCCAGTAAGAATAAAACACTACAGAGGTAAGTTCGTGACCACCAAGAAAACTGAAGACCCAGATCATTAAGGCACCTCGGGATAGTGACATCCATATGTATCTAAAGGATGTATACCCCTTTAGATCCCCTGAGGTTGCCTCTCATTTGGATCTACCTAGGTTAGGCTGCGCTCGCGAGACACTGTCCCCCATTACATGGAGCGTAAAAATTACTGCCTAGCAATAATTGACAGAGTTTTGTTTTTCACACAATCACATGGTATGACATTTATTCCCCAAATTTTAAACACTTTCATATTTACCGCCAAATAGAACACCTGTGTTGTTCATCCCCTCACGTGTTATGACAAGATATATTATAGTTGGTACTTAATGTACAAACTAGTCAGTAAAGTTATTTTGTAGTGTTAATTTACTTTGTCGCAAAACTAAAAGTTTCGAGATAATTCTAAACTTTTAAGAGAAATTCGAGACAGATAATGTCACGGGCAAATAAGCATATATCTTATTCTTTATTTATATATATCAAGAAATTATCTGTTTAATTTGTTATTATTTAGATACAAACGGTCAGTCATAGTGTAAATAAATTTTAGAGAGTATTCCTTGATACGGAGAAATGAAAAAATTTACCCATATGGGGTGATATTGGAAATATAGACTACCTCTGAATTGCTCATTGGCGTAAAAAGAAAGAGTTGTTCTTGCCAGTTCATGTTTATAGCCAAATCGAATAAATTTTTATACTGAATTCATAATATGGAAATGCTCATTCGTTGCAGCCAACTGCTGATGTACTGCATATTACAACTGGTTAATTTAGAAGTTAATTTTTAAAGTTTTAAAATACTTTTCTTTTCTATAAAATTAGTAGAAACACAAGCAGAGCACTAGACTGTGCAATGGACTGAAGTTTTATATGATATAGCAGCTTGGAGTAATAATTGTGCCGATAAGGAAGAACGAAGAGAGAGGAACCAAAAAAGAACCAATGCAACCTATGTAAAATCGACTAGACAGTCTAGCTTTAATGGTTTTTAAGAAAGTTTTATATTCTGATTGTACGTTTTTAAGTTCGTATTTCTAGCCAAAGCTAACAGATTCGAATGCGAAATTCGTGATAGGGAAATGAGGCTTGACTAAAAAATTGAGTTCCCCCACCAACTTGGCGATAATGGTTTAAGTATGGCACCTAAGATTTTCTCCCGATCTCACCGTATCTAAACAATCTGTGGCCGAATCTTTAAAAATTCCCTTGCTAATATAAATTTAGACTTAACTTTCGTGAACGAAGAGTAACTTAGCTTTGATCAAAGATATCGTAGTTATGTTACAGATAATCCAGAATCAGTAGCAATGGCAATGCTGATCACTGGATTTTTGTAATTCAGTGTTTAGGTATTCTTTTTCATAACTTTCTTGTGCACATATACATTCCTTAACATTGGTCTGGTTTGGAGCGCTACGGTCTACTTTTTTGTTACAGTGGGATAATATTAGACTGATTAGAGCCGATTCTGAAAGTCCATGCCAAAAGTGGTATTCGAAACCCCGAACTAAGGCATCGAAAGAGCAGCAACCTATCCATTCAGATCTTAGTAATGATGTTTGATCTAAGGATTTATTCGTGTCCACAGTAACTCGAACAAATTACGCATAAAATTATAAATATGTATAAATTAAAAATTAGTAAGATAGCCAGAATATATGAATTTTACAAATATCTTCTTCTACCTGTCACTTATAAATGCCAGGGGAAAAATGTGAAAGTGGTTGTTTATTCTCATTTTAAAGCTTTAAATTACTGTATTGTTGTATTTCTTCAAATAGCATTTCTAAATCGGTACTTAAAAATTGAAATAGACATTAAGAAAGAAGAAAATCAAGGAATTTGTATTATCTAAAGATTAAATAGTTTATATTTTGAAAGCGGCTAACTTTTAAATTATGCGCATTTATGGATTTATTCCTGCGTAATTTGTAGCGCTGGCGTGCTTGACGTCATCACTCTTACGTTGTGTTGCCATTTGTCTTTAATGTTCTCTCTACTCTTCAACGAGTTAAAGCTCATAGCGTTCAATATAATGGTATTCAATGCTTGGCTTTAATGTGAAGCTTATTTTTCACCTTTTATTGTTTTTCGTCATTGTTTTTCCTCACAGTAGTGTATATATTCAAGTTATAATCTTTTAACAAGCATAATTTGTTTTCAGTTTCCTTCCACAGTTACCGAAATACATTGTTTGTGTATATATTTTTGTTAACACACTCAATTTATTTTAGTAAAATGAATGTATTAATATTGTGCATTATCATTTACTTCATTATTTAATGCTTTTGACTTTCATTGTTCGACTTAGAAGTAATTAAAAAAATTATTAGCGTTTGTTGTTAGAGACGCATTTAAGTGTAGTAATACTGTAATCTTATTTTGAAATACTTGTTTATCAGGAACATCATCTCTATGCCAGTGTAATGAAAATGATATTTAAATTGGAATTCTTTTATTAAATTATAGTAGCAATAATGTTTATCATTTATTTAATAAAATATCTTAATGGGCTTAAACCCAATATAAACTAAGTATTGATTTTTCTTGATGTGATGTGAAGCAATTTTCATACTTTTCTGGATTTTAATATATTTTGCGATTTATTATTTTTAAGCCTGCTACAGCATTGAAAAGTATTAGTTTTTTACACAGGATTAAAAATAATTTGATCTACATTCATTTTCAAGTACTTAACTGTCAACAATTGTGACAGACATTAGAATTTTGTTATAATATTTTTTGTTTTATTTCATATTGATTGTCATTTAATTATTCCAAAACATGTTATGAAATATTGCATATCACGACATTATTTTAAATGTGACTATTATATCACAAATTGTGTTTTTAAGATGTGACTTCTTATTTTTCTCCTTTTTATGTAGATGATTTGGAGTGACAGCAGATTTTTTTAAAGCTCTAGTATTCTACTATTAATTAGTAGAATCTGTAGGAAGTATATTTATATTGACAGTAAACATAAAAATCCCCCCCAAAAATATATATATATATATCTATGTACTTAAATTTTTTTTTTAATATTATATACCAACTTTATATTATAGCTTTTTACCACTTATTTTTTAAAAAATCTTTTATGGCTGTTATGTAACAAAACTTGTGTTACATTAAATTAACATCTCAACTGTTAAATTTTACAGTATTCTTATGGACTTTTTAAATTTTGATAATTTGCCAAGGGTTGAGGATTTTTATATCAATTTATTTTTTTCTACTGAAAAGAGCTTAGTGTTGCAATTTAATATTCATAATTTGCTTGTAATTTTGAGACAAAATCTTGTAATTAAAGATAAGATTTGCTGAAAAATTTTTCCGCTTGTGGTTTATATATATTTTATATTTAAATAGCTGTAAATAATAGCCCCAAAAACTAGGAATGGTTAGAATTTTTTGAGTTTTTTAGAGTTATCGAGTTATATTGTTAAATAAAAATGATTTATTAAAGCAGTTGCATTTGCCTATAATATTTAACCTTTACACTATAATAAAAAAAATTCTAGTTTATATGAAGCAATTTCTTTAACATTTGTTTTATTATATAAATGTTATTTCGTGTATGTTGATATAATTATTACAAGCTATTATAAATGTTACAGGATCGTATGTATACGTCTAAACTAGACTAAGAATGTAGGTAGAGTAAATTCCAAAGTAACGAAGTGAAATTTTCAAGAATGCAAATATAAATGCTGATGACCAATCCTTGTAACACCTGCAGTACTTTTCCACCATGAGCAAGACATCTGCTGTATTCTACACTGTGGAAGTTGGTGATACCAAGTTTACGATTCTGAAGCGTTATCAGAATCTGAAACCAATTGGTTCTGGGGCACAAGGCATTGTTTGGTAAGCTTTATATTATATTGAATTCAGTAGAATCAATGATTTTTAATGCTGTCTTTATTAGCCATTAATGTTTTCACAGTTATTAGACTAAAGATATTGCATACCTGCCTACTTCTATGGATTATCTGTTAAATTTACAGCTTTTTGGAGTAACTTTTATGTACTTTCAATTCAACTGAGATTTTTAGTTTTTGGTACTGTTAAAATGAAATTGAAAACTTAAAAAAAATAATGGATTTTTCATTTTAGTAATATTTGAAAGTTAAAAAATGCATTTAATTTCAGTAGAAATTTAGATTGTTGATAAAGGATCTGTAAATATGCTTAATACATTTTAGAGATATAAAATTCCAGGATGAACTTGGCAAAAGGAAACAGTGATATCACTGGACTAGAGTTTATTTAAGTGTTATCATTTTTCTTCAAGATGTGTTTTTAAAAATTTGGAATATTGAAAATAGTATCCATATATTTAAAATAATCAAAGCTTAGTAGAACATAGTTTGATCATTTTAACATCTCATTATAATGATTTTGCTAAATAGCTTTAAAATTTAATTGAATTAATTAGCTAATATGTTTTATTATGTCTAATCAATGCATGAAGATTTTATTAATTACAATAAACTTTTCATTAGGATTTTCTTGGGAAAAGGAAAAATTACAATGAACTTTAAATTAATAATTTCTTGCAACCTAAAAATCAACCAACTTACCAGATGATATTTTGTGAAAAGTTTTACTTATGTATATAACTTGGCAAGTAGATATTGTACTTTATTATTAGAAATTAGTTGTATTAAGAAATCAAAAAGCAATGAACAACTGATTGTTATATAAGAAATATTTTTTTTCTAATATTTTCAATTCTAATCTGAGCCTGCATATTTATTTGTTAGCAAATCTAGTGGATTTTCAAACAGAGAATTACATGTATAAATATATATATATATATATATATATATATATATATATATATATATATATATATATATATATATATATATATATAACAAAATAAAATCACAAGTTCCATATGCCTGTATCAAAAGTAAATTAAGAGGAATTACAGTACTATATTTTATACTCTAGGTACTGGATAATTAATCTCATCTTGTAATAAATATATGCAGCAGAACAGAGACACTATCCCATCTTTTTTAAAATGCCTTCAAGGAAAAGCAAGTGTCAACAGTCTGTGCAATCAAAACAATGTCACAAGTTTTTGAGTAATAAGAGTAGGATAAAGTTTATTTTTCAAGAAATGTTTTGATAAAATTCTCAATGAGCTTTTAAAAAATAGCTTCATGACTTCACAGGCTCCCTAAAATTCCAGGCCCAGGTACTATGGTACTGGTATATCTCAAAAAAAGACAGCCATGAACTTGCATATATAGTGGTTAATGCACTTAGTTTCCAAAGTGAGCTTTTAGCATTCCCTATTAAGAGTTGAGTATTTTTTGTTCTGTCCTTAATTAGGAAGTCATGTAGTGCTCTCATAAATAAAACAACATGCCTGACATGTGAATAAGCAAATGCTTGCTGTATTATAAGTTTCTATATAACTTCTGTAATATAATTATAAGAAAAAAAAACATAAAATTTTAAACTTGTATTAAATATAAATTTTTTTTTAAAACTTTTTAAATGTGATTTTAATTCTTTTATGCATAAAGGTATCTAAATACTTCCTTCAAATAAGATTTAAAAAAGTACTGATCCAAATAGAATTTTAAACACTGAATTTAAATGTATATTTCTACAGTTTCAACAGTTTTTTTTCTCCCCAATTCTGTGATTGGGAAATAAATGCTTATTTACGTTCATATATTTTGTTTGTGTAAAATGTTTAGACTTCTTAATTTGCTTTTGTGATCCCAATTCTGTGATTGGGAAATAAATGCTTATTTACGTTCATATATTTTGTTTGTGTAAAATGTTTAGACTTCTTAATTTGCTTTTGTGATTGATATCTAGAATTTCCCTTTCCACTTTTCATCAGTAATCAGCATTCTTTTAATTCATTGTTCCTTGCATTTCATGTCTAAAATGTCTTAGTGAAAATGCTGGGTTTTTCCTCATAAAACTCCAAGATAGTGAGCAAAGAAACCATAGCAAAAGTCCATGAAATATATTTTGAGGAATTTATTCGTCTTAATATCACTGTAGCATTTTGCCAATATTATTATTATTTTAATCTCAAATTTAAAATTTTTTTAGTTGCCTCCAAAATATTCTTTGGTTTTAGTATTTTGGATAATTTCTGACTACAAAACTTGGGTTATGTCTTTCTGAAGATATAACCCAAGTTAATTCTGTCTATCCAATGTATACAATTTTCCCTTATCCTAAAAAATAATATAGGTCAATATATCTGTATTAAACTAATTGAAACATTGGTTCTCTTGAAAAAATGGGTTATAATTAGGCTCATGGGTTTTGTTTCACATTGGATATAAAATATAAAAAAAAATTTATAATTAAAACAAATTTGGTCTTCTAGCAATTTAAGCTTTTGAAATTGTTCTATATGAAAAAAATAAGCTAATAAAGATACATTTTTTTTTTGTTATAAGTCACAAATTATTTACTTATTCAGCATTCCTTCATAATCTTAACCCATCTGTACAAAGAAAAAACAATAAAATTTGATTTATTCAAGCTCTAATTAACAATCTAGTTACTTTTAAACCCTAACAGATGGTGTAACAATACCTTTCATTTTAAATTTATTCCAACAAGATATATCATATTTTCATAGGTCTCCTGTGTCATAGTTAAATAACTTACTGGTACAGAGGATCTGCTCTCACTTTGCACAAGTGTTACTGCTCTTGAAAAACCCGAGAATTCCTCGTATTTTTTCAGTCAATATCCAGCCAAATAAAATTATAATACTCTTTTCTGTGTACTCTGAAATTGAATCAAATAATGCCTGTTCTTGGACTCTCAAAAATTCCTACAAGGGGCTATACGTAAATGTCATACTTTGAAAAATTATTTTGGACTTCCTCCCTTCCCTTTTGTCCCACATCAACAAATCCTCTCCACCCCTTGTTACATTTTGTGTAATATTACACAAACATGCTCTTGTAGTTCAGAAACAAACCACTATGCTATAGAGTATATTTCAAACTTTTTTTTAAAAATTTAACTTTGTTTTAAGGACATCTGTAAATATAACAATAATAATGATGTATGTACTTATTTTATATGAAACACAAGTTCTTTTGTTGGTCATTTTAAGGGTGTATTAGGGTGAAGTTTTCTTCAAAGGAAAAATAATTTCTAAAAGGTGCTACCATATTTTCAAAACCTACTCTGAATGTAAGTAAAAAAAAAAAAAAAAAAAAAAAAAAAAGCCATGAGTGTTGTTTTTGCCCAAAAAAGAAAATGTTTATAAAGTTTTGGTAATGTTAAAATAACTTCAACACTCAACCTGTTAAATTTTATAAATGTTTTCATTTTAATCAAAATGTGATTTCACACTTCTCTGTATTCTTGTTACCATCCCCCTTTTGTCAGAATTTCACTAACTCCTTCCCTCCTCCAAGCAGGGTATCATTTGTAGAGGGTACTCAATTGCTGTAATGCCTTCTACTAGACTCTGAATTATAAAATAATGAGTAAATTCAGTAACCTACTTTGACAGCACATTGCATGAAAATACTGAAAAAAAAAGGCAATGATTGTTTATGATTTTGAAGGGTAGAAATGCATAGGGATGAAAGTCATGGAGTCTGTGATCACATGACAGCAGTTTACGGTTTAAACTGCAAATGTGATACCATTTTCTTTGTATTGTAGACAAGAGTACAGGTAATGCTCAAGTGAGCATACTTGTCATGTATTGTCATGACTTGTTAGTAAAAAGATTTGAATGCTTGTTTTTATTTAAGGAAGTGATTCTGGTAGTTTGAAAAGTTTGCCCTTCTTTTTTTCAGAGTTAATTTTATTTTATTTAAATGTGTTTAACCTGTTTTCATGTCTTCATAAGATTTAAAATTTTTTTTATATTTATAGAAGTGTTTAAATTTCTCCCTTTTCGAATATTATTTGGCAATATTTATTTTTGTATCTCTTGACATAAATTTATAAAATTTTCTGGAAATTTTGTTTAGTCCCACAAACACCCTTGACTTTACAAAATGAATATTTGAGGATCTCAATTTCTGTGTTATATGTTTATAATTCAGTTAGTTATCACAATGCAAGTATTACAATACACTTAATTATTTTCACCAAAATAAGAATTTTAAAGTTATTCTTGGCAGTTATTAAATAACAATATCCCAGAAGAATACTGTCAGACCTCAACTTAATAAATTCATCAGAACTGTTTTTTTTTTTTTGTTAAATTGGGGTAATTCATAATATTGGGGTCCAAAACCAAAAATAAAAAAATTCTGTACTTACCTTATGGGACAGTCTTAATGAGCAACTACACAAAAATATCTATAAAGAGAAATTATGGTTTTTATTCAGCATCTAAAAGATGTATAGCAAATAATTACTCGCTCACCAATTAATTTAAAATTTGAAAGTACTGATGAAGAGATGATTGATTGACTGTTATCTTGATTCTGGACTCGAAAAAATTCTTTTTTGATGTTATGAAGAGAACAAAATATTGCTGATAATTTTCATTAAGAACTTGTGAAATTTGTTAAATTGGGTTCCAATTGTATTTTAACTTTACATTATAGACTCTGGATTTTCGGATTTTAAGGTACTTGCATTATAGTAGTAGGATGTTCAGTGTGGCTATTTTATTTTACTCTTGTATTTACTGCTAATTCCTTTAACCTTTTAACATATATATAGAATGGGTGTTTTTTATGCTCTACAAACTTAGAATGATATTCATGTTGGAGAAAGAACAGTTGTTAGACCATGAAAGAAAACAGAAGTATTTGAAGGTTGAAAATGATGAATTTATTGATATAATCCATTTTTGGTGCCCTGCTCCAAAACCTTTTGCATTCATTTATGTAGTGCCATGAGAGTATAAGAGAGCCACTTAGAGGGGCAAAGAAGATCATGTAGGGAAGAACTGAAACTGTTATGTAAAGCAGTTATGTAAATAGTTGAGCTTAGCAGAAATTAAGTTGATGTTTTCGTGGTCACCAAAATTTATTAAAATTAAAAGATAATCAGAAAATAATTTAGAGGGATATTCCCCAAAGGTTGTCATTTTAGAGATAGAATTGCCTGAAATTTGTTTTCAAATATACTTAGGTCAGCCAATTTGGTTAAAATTTCTTTATATATATTAATATATATGCAATCACACAGACAAATATTATTTAAAAAAAATTAAAATGATAAAAAATATTTTATTCTCTTCCAGGTAGCAAATACTTCTTTTATTGCTCTCTCCTTTTTTTAAAAGAGGAAATTTTTAGAGGTGATGTTTTGAGGTTTACTATCATTTTTAGATATATAAAAATGGCTTCTAAAATTATTTAAAAGTTGTCATTAAAAAAAAAAAAAAAAAAAAAAAAAAAAACCTTTCCTCTTAAAATACTATAGTGAAATGAATAACAATGACTAGTGAATTTTTATAACCATCTCTTAAACAAAAAGTGTGAAAAAGATGGCATTTTGAATTTGGTATTATGAAAGAATTATGCTTTAACATCCTATGATAGTTATATTAAAAATAAATATAGAGTAGTTTTGTCTACTATGTGTATGTGTTACTACTATGCACATTTATAATATTTAGATTAATATCATAAAGCAGTTAAGGGGAAATACACTAAGTGAAGTTCTTAAACATTTAAATTTTTATTTAAAATTATTTTAGTAGTTCTGTTTTCTTAGTAGGTGTTGGATTATGGGATTCCCTCTCCTCATCAATCATCCTTAGAATTTTAGTAGAGTTTTTGTATATTTTACTTAATTACTTCTAACTTTTCTTTAACCTTAAAAGCATTACATTTCTTATGAATTCAAATAATCAGATAATAAAGAATAATTAGCAATTCTAACATTGGTGAATTAATAAAGGGTATTTGAAGTAATAGTGCATTTTATAATAAAAAGAGCTTAATTTAGAAGGGTGATTTTCATTGCCCTTATACCTCTAAATTTAAACTTATTAAGAAAAACAAAATGTTTAGAATTGAAGTTGAAAAGGAATTTAATGAATATTGATAGCTAAATACCATTGTTAAGACTATTTAATTGTTACAGTTTGCCAAGACTAAGAGTGGTATTATATATATATATATATATATATATATATATATATATATATATATATATATATATATATATATATATATATATATAATATAAATGTAACAACATTCTAGGAGAGAGGGAGAGAGTTCATTAGTTCATTTTTATGTTTTAATATTTCACTTTCTGTCTGATTTTATTTTATTATAACCTTTTTTTAAATAAAGCTGACAATCAGCTGAATGAACAATTATTTTGTTTTTATATCTCTTAAGTACCTAAGAAATACTAAACTTTAATGAGTTGCTATGGTTGTGTGAATTTCAAATTTAGTACTAAGTATTGAAGTGTTAATGATAATTTTATTCTTAGAGGCTGTATGAAAAATTGCAGCTTCTGTTTCAATTTAAAAAGTGACTTCAAACACAGTTAATACATCACTAATAAAATGAAAAAAATGCTATTTAAAATTTTGAAAACAATAAGTTTTTATTAAAATACATTTCTAAATATTATAATAGGGTTGTCATTTCTTTAACTCTTTCCAACACCATAGGATGTTAATGTCAAAATGTCTGTGGTAAGCTTTTCGTCTCCTGATCAGTGACTGTTTAATAACTTTGGAAACTATACAAAATAATAGTTGTAAATAAAGTGTGGCTTTTGATAAGAGAAAGAAGAAAAAAAAGTTTAAAACCTATTAAAAAGTTGTCTTCATAAGCAGAACAGCCCTTTGCAAGCCTTGGCTGTCTCAACTGTGCACACATTCCACTACTCTGTTTCCAGCGATTACTTTCCAATTCTGTATTTTCATAACATCCAAGTCTTTTCCCAGATTATCCAGCCATCTGGTTGAGGGTCCTCTTCAGGTATGGGTTCCCTCAGGATTTTTGAAAGTTGATACTTTAACATGTTAGCTGCCATAATGTGAAAAAATATGTCCCTCTGAGCTAAGTCTGTACATTTGTTTGTACGTATGTAATGTCTGAGTCATGGCACCCATGTCTTGCGACTCAACAGAAAACTGAGACATGACATATGTGTCTCATGGCAGCTAACATGTTAAGGGCACTTTTTTCTCAGCTTTTCCAAACATGACAAAATCATCTTAACCTGTTGCTCCAGATGACCTGAGTTATCTGTAGATGCTGGTGGAAGTTGGTGTAATTCAAAGTTAAATCGAGTTCTCCAGCACCTGTATTTTTGTTCTGGGCCAAGGATAGCTGAGAATCTTTCTCTCACACATGTTCAGGAAATGCAGAGTGTCAGTGTTGAGAATTCAAGTTTTGCTTGCATAGAGCAGGATGGGCAAAATGAGAGTTTTATAGATTCCAAGTGTAGTTTCTTATCTGATTAAGTTTGAACTTAATTGTTTTCTCAGTCCAAAGAAATATTTGTTGGTCATTTTTATTCTGTTGTTTATCAGCTTGACTTTGTCATCTATCAATGTGCCAAGGTATTTGAATTCATATACTTTTTCAAAGGTATGGCCATTAATATGCAGAGAAACACTGTGATTAAAGTTAAGAGACAAAACTCCATAAATTTAGTTCTTCATTGATTCTGAGACCTGTATTTGTGGCTGAGGTTTCAAGGGCTTGGAAGTTCATTTCTTGCTGCCCTGTGCACATATAGTGCACAATTTCTTTAATTAAATAAATTTTATTTCATTGTAACTGTATATTGTGTGCAAACAGGTATTCTAGTTAGGAATACTATGGGACCTAAAAAAAAAAAGGAAAAACTTAGGATTTGAAAAATTTTAAAATACTGGAAATGTGCAAGAATTTTTCTAAATTTATTCTGCAAACTGGGACTACAGAGTGAGAAATGAAAAAATAAGTTGCAATCTTTGCCAACTGTGCTAGTAAAAATTTATAAGTACTACTTTAAAGCAGAACAATAAAAATATATTTTATTGTTCTGTAAGAAGGCAGTATTTCAGTAACTACATTTGAAGCATAGTGTTTTATTTCTTTAAAAAAAAAAAAAAAAAAAAAAAAATGCATGATTTTTGATGATACTGAAAACAGCTGTGAAAAGCTAAAGTGAAGTATGCGGCAAGCCGTGAATTCGACACTGTTAATTACTTCAAATTCTAAAAGTGTGCTATTGCATTGTTATTCTATTCAAAAAAGGAACCATAAAGCTCAAAGAATTTTTTTGGGAAATTTGTGTAGCAATTCTGTTTAAACTAGCAATGGAAATGGCTATAGTACTTGTATGCTTGGTAATACTACTTTGGGTTTTACTTTATGTGTGTTGAAGGTATGGTAAAAAAAAAAAAGGAGAATCTGTTGTGAATAAACTTAAACCCCTTTAAAACTTTTTTTTGCACACTTTTAGAATTTTTCTGTAAACATTTTCAAAGAAAGCTATTTTCTGATTCTTTGGTATCAATTTATTTATTTTGCAGTTATCTTTTTATATTGTTGTATTTAGATAATATATTCTTATAATTTTTTTCTCTAATTTTTATCAGTAAGGGTTTAGAATTTTAACAAATTTATCGTATATAAAATGTGTTTTAATATTCAAGATTTAAAAATGTAATCCTAAGAAAGCTAATTTATTAAACAACTAAAAGTGAGATTCATCAAAAGAAGTTTGGTATGTTTTTCATTTTAATTGTTTTAAAATTAAAGCAGTCACTGCTTTAATTAACTAACAGTACTTTAAATCTAATATTAGTAAAATGCAGTTATTTATTATATGTAATAAACTTTAGTTCATGGTTTTTGAATATGAATGATATAAATTTTATGGATTTTTTTAGCACAATCAACCTTGATTACATTTAAAAACAATTATTAGAACAAAAAATTATATCAAACTATATTTATATAAATTTCATTCAATAAGATATATGTTTATTTCATATATGATTTTAGAATTGAATTTACTGTTATAAGAAAATAGTAACGAAATATATTAAATTTCTAATTCTGACTAAAATTACATGCTATAAAAATTGATATATAAGGAAACACAAGTCTTACTCAAGTTTTGAAGACTACTTTTTTATACACACAAAATTAAATTTTACAGCCCATGGTACCAAGGAAAACAATGTTTTGTATATCTTTTTCTTATTCAAAGCATTCTTGTACTTTTTTCCCACCCGAGAAAACTTAATAATTTAATCCATTTTTTTAAGGATTAGGACTGGTGGGAGTTCCAGAAATGTCCCTAAAAGTTCCATCCCATGCTATGAGAGTATATTGAAATAAGCAAAAGATTTGCTGCTGTGGTAATAAACATTCCCCACCCCAATTTCTTTTCAGTTTGGGGATGCAAGGCAAACACAACTTAAAACATTTTCGCTGTCATCCTATACCACTTAATATGCTATGGAAAGATGAAATATTTTTTTCTTATAATTTCATTAGGTTTAAAAAAACTAACAATTTTGTGCCATGTAAGACACCAATGTCTCCTTAAGGAACATGGGAATTTATTTCCTCATATTAAGCATATTTTCAAATTTCTATATCCAACTTTATTAATCCAACTCATATCACTTCTGTATCCAACTCATTACATTGAACTTTTATAATTGTATACAGCTTTTAATAGAAATCTTATTTTTCTGTATTTTGAAAATTTTTAAGTAATGCAAAAAAAGCTATTTTATTCATTTTTGTACACTGCAAAATTTATAACAGTTATGTCAAAATATGAAGCATATATTAGTTTCTAATTAAAAATTATTACAAGATGCTTTTAATAAAACTTTGTAAGTGACTTTTAAACTGTATGTTTCCATTTTGGAACATTAGCATGTAAAAAAATTAAAGTACCATTTTATCTACATGATAATCTTTCATTTAAACTCATTAATAAAATCTTGCTGAATTAGTATCTACTGAAGTGTGATGTATGACTACAATGAATAGAAATCTACAAAAATTATCAGAGTTCAATGGAATAGTTGAATTTGGTTATATTAGTTCTCAGTGGTTGAAATCTTAATTGTTTTAATGATATATATTTATTCTATTCTAGTGCTGCATTTGATACTGTAACAGAACAAAATGTTGCCATAAAAAAACTAAGTCGCCCTTTTCAAAATGTGACTCATGCTAAAAGAGCATACCGAGAATTCAAATTGATGAAGTTGGTTAATCACAAAAATGTGAGTATTATTGAGTTCAATATTGATTTCTATTTTATCTAGTGACATATTTTTTATAATTATATACCACATTCATGTATATAGGAATTTTCTATTACATTAAAAGTGTTGATACGTCTAGTTGGCAGTATGTCAATTCGTAGAGATATTTCATAATACTTGAGCAATACAGCTGTTGGTTTTTCTATATTCCTATCTCAAGCAAACATAATGAATATGTAAATAATGATGCCACATTAAAGCTATAAACTTCTATAATCTTATGGCAAAAAGTCTGTTTGTGGCTCCTGTACAAGCAATGTACTATAGATAAGTATTTGTAGAGACTGTAATAAAGAATGGTGTTAAATCATATCGTAACACTTGTTTTTAAAGGCATATATTTTTAAAAGTAATTATAAAATGCACTATTCATGTAGATTTGTGCAATTCAAAGAAATTTCATTTGTATAATGATTTTTATTTTTTCATTGTATCATATTAATAATAGATTATGTATATATTGTATGTGCAGGAAAATGAAAAATATTGATAAATCATCAAGCAGAAAACTAATGTGATGTAAATGTTTAATTTTATAACTACTTCAAAACTTATTTAAATAAACAATGAAAAGTATGATTTGAGGGTATATAAAGAGTGGTCAAAATGACTCTCCTTGTATTTCTAGCTATACAAAAATTGTCATCTTTCTAGTGTGAAATACTTAATAAATAAGAACTAGGAAATCAAAATTAGTGTAAACATTTCTTCTGTAAATTGTCCTTTACCAGATGCACTTGCACTCTCAAATTTTTTTTTCAACCCAAATTATGTATTATACACTTTAGCAAAAAGTGTTATTTAATTTAAAAGAAATAGATCTCATTTAATGGTTTAGATTTCAAAAGAAGTAGGTATGACTTTGAAAATCTCATTTTTTAAAAGAATAGTTATTAGGCATCCAGTAATTTTATAGAATTTTGTGTATATATTACATTTTGTGATAGAAATTATCATGTATTTTGAAAAAATAAATGCCAAATAAACTTTTACATAATCATAAAGATGTAAATATATCATTTGAGTTGAGTTTATTAAACTTGTAGTATATTTGATTCAATTTTAGTACTCTCTTCTTTAAACAGAGTGTTATTTTACTATTAAGAGTTGTAACATTTTCTTCTGTATCATCTTCTATTGCTGTCTTTGACAAATGGGCACATTTTTTATTTCAAACTAAGAATTCACCAAGGGTGAACAAATGAAAGTTTTAAAGGCTTTTGATGTAAGCAAACACATTGTAAATTTAATAATTATTTATGCAGTTCTTAAATGGTTGGTTTCAAGTTAATTAAAAATTTTCTCTTTAGGCATGAATATGTGTCATTTTTAATTAGTCTTGTTTTAGCGTAAGACTAATTTCTCTCTGTAGGTTGCTCTTTTTTGTTCTATTTTATGACAATGTTGTTTCAATCCATTCAGCTGTTTCATTCTTCTTCTTTTTACAAGCATGATAACATATTAATATCACAAAACATTAACCCTTGCTTTTATGTTTATTTTTAATTTCCATGTAAAGGTAATTACTAAAATTTGACATTTCTTTCTTTCTCAGATAATTGGCCTTTTAAATGCATTTACACCACAGAAAACAATGGAGGAATTTCAAGATGTGTAAGTATTAATAATTATTCTCAAAAATCAGAATTTAATTTGATATTTTTGTTGTATAACTAGTTGTATTATTTTTATTTTGTCTTTTCTTAAAGTTAAACTTATGGTAGTTGGCTTTATCACTCACAATTTATATTTGAAACATTCCTTATACCATAGCATTCTTACTAAACATTTTAGCTCAAGAATTTGCAAATACAGTATTGGCAGTTTCTAAAGTAAACTTGCCATTCCAGTGACGTAGTTAAAATTTCTTTTTCAGAAAATGTCCAAAGTGCAGTGAATTTTCAATCTCAAAAATAATTTCATCACACACACACACATACAATATACATACATACATATATCTCATATATATATATATATATATATATATATATATATATATATATATATATATATGTGTGTGTGTGTGTAAGGAAAATTCTCAGGGGTTTTCAAAACTTAAATCAAGGGTAAAAATTCCCGCATCATTTTCCATTCCTCTTTTTAACCTCTAACCTAAATTGACCACTGGGGCTACAGTTTACACCCTCGGAGAAGGGGCCTGACCAATTATAATCTTACATGGCCCTAGCAGACAATTTAGAAAATTTCCAAACAAAAAGGAGACACACACTGTCGGAGACAGATTTTTCTAGGTATTTTCCTATAGATGTTGCCCCAGGTATTACCTGTCTTCATATAACTTCATGCTAGCTGACCCTTCAGTTTGTCCTGTCCGTATGATGCAGTGGGAACCCATCCTTCAATGTTATCTTAATAAAAGTCTTTAGCTGAAACGATATCATTTTTATGGCCATGACTGCAACTCCCCATCGAGAAGTCCGTTTCATTACAGATATATATACATATCCTTAGTTTTACATGCTTGCATAAATGTCATAAAATGGATCACCAATGCTGTACCATGTTTAAAATTGCCTGGCAAATACCGGAGATTATTTAATTTATGCTCCACAACTTACCAGATAAATTAAAACTAATTTTATGAATAACTAGAAAAGTAAAAAAATATTGAGAAAGGAACTACTATATATCTATTTATTTTTCTCTTAAACAATTACATACCTCGTATGATAACAAAATTCAAAATCAGTATGACATCATTAGTAATTTATTAACTACTGTTTTATAGTAGTAAATCAATTCTAGTTTTTAAGGTCAGCTTGTTCTATCCTTCACTGACATATATAGTTATGACCAATTTGATTGTTATATTCTTCTCTGAATTGTGATTCAAATTATACTGGAGTTGCCATTTTTAGTTACCACTTTAATTTTCTGTTTGTTTTTATATAGGTGTGTGTGTGTGAGTGTAAATGTTTTGTGTAACATTTTTGTGGTGTTTTGAATGTTAGAGTTAGGAAGTTTAAAAAAAAGAAAAAAAAATCAAAAGTGCTATCAAAGTTTAGCAACTGAGAAAAACTGGGAATTATCAGAGTATATAACTTCTTGATGGGTATATATTCTTGAAATTTCTGAGAATTATTAGGGAAATTTTGAAATATTTTTATTAAATATGAAAATTTCCTGCCACAAAAAGTTTGAAAAATAATCAATTTGGATAGTTAAAAAATACTCTCCAATTGCACACTTATTGAGCATTTTTTAAAAAATACTTAGTTGCTGTTTGATGAAGATATGGAGGACAAAACGGGGAATCTTTAGAAAATGAGGCAATGTAAGCTGAAAAGAAAAAAAATCAAAAGGAGTTAAAAAGCAACTGAAACAAACAAACAAAAAAAAAAGTCAATAATTATAAAAGTTAACAAGGAAATGCTATCATGGACAAATTGAATCTTTAAAATAATAATGTTAAATTTTTTTATTGATATATTAGGCTGCATTATTTAAATATAAGTTAAATGTGGAAAAAGCAGAACTGCAAGAGTTGTCAAATTTTTTTTCATAATTATTTTAACAAAATTGATTAACCCTCTTTTCCTTATGTAGATTATTTTGAACAACTCAAAGACAGAAAAGAATATAAGTTTTAAATGCATTGAAATTTTATTCGATTAAAATAAAATTATATTAAAATATAAATTTATATCTAAAACTTGGTTTATAAAATAATTAAAAAGAATTTTTGCTGTAATTTGTGTGAATTTATCAGGGAAGAAATTGAGAATGGGAGGGAATTTCCTCTTGCATAATGCCACCTTGTGTAATTAGGTTAACGTAATATTATATACATCAGTGATAGTAATATTGTTTTCTAGATATCTTGTTATGGAACTGATGGATGCAAATTTGTGCCAAGTCATACAGATGGACCTTGATCATGAGAGAATGTCATATCTTCTATATCAGATGTTATGTGGTATTAAGCATTTACACTCTGCTGGAATAATTCACAGAGTAAGGCATCTTTTATGTTGTTCAATTAAAATCTGTTACTAATCCAATTTTTCCTTTAAATTAAAAAAAATATAAGTAGGATTTGTACAATGCTTGAAAAGATTTAAAATTCCCCCTTTTCCTCCCAATAGGGTAAAAAGTCTTTAAAACTACTTAAAAAAAAAAAATGAAATTATCTGAAGGTGCTTTTTTATTGATTTTTCTTCCCCCGTGCATTATCATATTTTTATGATATTAATACCAAAACCATTTGATAATAAATTGCAATCTATTTTCTGTAAAATCTGTTAATTGCATATGTAATATGTGCTATCATTTACTTTTTATTAGTTTTTTTGTTTTGATGTCATATTAAAGGGTAAACAATTCCATATTATAAATCTTTTGTTTTTTCTGTTTTTTTTTTTATATTGTCAGTTTGCATTTTATTATATGTAAGTAGTAAAATTGGAAATCGCAATAAGTGTAATTTAAAAGTTTATTTCTGTAATGTGGCATCAGTCGATCTTATCTGAGTTTGTGGTGCAGATGTCTATTGTCTTGAAAGCAATCTTTACAGTCTTGAGTAAACTTGAGGCTGGAAGGAACTCAATCCTCATCTCAGTAAACCTTTCACCAGTAAAGAATTGTTTCAACCCCTTAACCATCTTCTTATTGGCACAGTTGAGAATTATGCACCTCCAATCAATCTGCTAGTTTTGATCTGGGGGGGGGGGCTTCATTTTCAGAAGCCTCCGGAAGATTGTCGATGGCCTCATCCATAGTCTTGTGGTTGAGATTGACCTCAGTTGCTGTCAGCTTTTGTGCTGAGTGAGATCTTTTCACCATAGCAATTTCTTGTTTGGCACAGTTTGTCCCATGAGGAATTATCGCCACTAAATTTCAACCAACCAACCAATCATCACCACAGCAATTTTAATAAGTGTAATGGCCTGGCTATAATACTTTGCAGTTGTTACGTTCATCCTCAGTCTCTTCACCAGCCCCCTGGCTGATTCAGGTTCCTGGTTGTCATGAGCTTTCTTCCTCAGGCTTTTTACTTGTCACTTATCACTTGGAACGCTTTGACCTTCCGGCCTTGATCCACTGTAGACCTCCAAAGAGGATTTAGGAATTGCTCCTGTCTTGCAGGCCACTGAGGCAGCACCTACAGGATCAGAAACATTAGTGTTTGCAGTTCCATATGAAATCATATTTAGGTTCAACAGTATCTGTTTCTGCCTGGTTTTTTAAGGTGTTTGCTACCATCATTTTTTTTCTTACCCATAGATAGAATAAAATATAGAATTGGAATAACTGCATCTGTATTACTATAATGTACCAATAGGTGGTTTTTTTTAAAAAAAGAAAGAAAAAACTTTGTTGATAGAATAAATGGTTTACTTTTTGTTATTGTATAATTTATGCTTACATTGTAATAAACATAAACAGTAGAATTTGAAAATGCTATAAGTGTATTCCAAAAGTTTATTTAGTTATTGCATTGCACTAAAACAACTTAGAATGTAATAACTAAATCTGGACTAACATAATGTGTCTTTATTTGTAATATGCATAGTGTTTTTATTCTCCTGCCAATTGAGGTTGAAAATGTAATGGTTCTAAAATGAGTATTTTTTAATTTTTGTGATTGTGTTTTTGATTTATTGATATTTAATAAAGGATTTGAAACCAAGCAATATTGTTGTGAAGGCCGACTGCACCCTCAAGATCCTAGACTTTGGTTTAGCACGAACTGCAGGGACCACTTTCATGATGACTCCATATGTCGTGACCAGATATTACAGAGCTCCTGAAGTCATTTTGGGAATGGGTTATAAGGAAAATGGTAAAAAAAAATCATTCTTATTATGTTCAATTGATGTTTGAAAAATTATTTAAACCATTATTACTTAGCATCCATTTTTAGGGACAGTTTAAAAAATTGTTGAATTTTTTTTTCGTTAAATTATTTTATTTAGCAAAAGTAGATGACAATCCCTTAACTCCATGTATGTCCTGAACATACCATATAATATACACATCTAATGCTTTATATATCACATGGTATACACAGTGAACTCCTATTTCAAGCAGAAAATAATTTGCTGTATGATTTTAAATTTAGTTATATTTTTCAATTAGACAAATGAAATTTAAAGCTTTACATCAAATGTACATCATATAATTATTCCCCTCATATGGGAACAGCTAAAGGGTTAAACAATTGCCCAAATTTTCAAGTATCTTCTGTGATTTATAATGTTGTCATTTGGATTAACATTTGTGTATAAATTGATTTTTTTTATGGGTACAAATTGATTAAACATTATACTGAACATAAGGTGGGACCTCCAAATAAAAAACAGTCCCTAGGCCCAAATTTGTCTTGATCAGGCCCTGGGCTGTATTAATATTTGTTTAAATTTCATATTTGACTTTCAGTAATACTTAGTAACTCATTTTATGTATTTATTAATATGCATTTAGCATAAATGATGTGGTCATTAATGGGTTAAAACCTTGTGTATGAGTTGACTTCGATTAATATAATACATTTGATTATGTAGTTATGCTGTTAGCAATGTTTGAAATTGCATTGATTTCATTTTCTAAATGTTTTAATAAATAAGTTTTTGTTTATTTTTTTGCTTTATCTTTTTGTAATGAATTGAGAAAGAACTGAACTATTTTTTGAAGAACACATAAAATTCACAAAACATTACATTTGCTATTAATATCTTCACCATATTGTAAAAACCTGGAAAAAGTATATGGGGCATAGATATTGCTGTGATCTTTTAAAATAAGATCTCAAATAATTGTCCAGGTTTGATTTTGATAAGTTCAAAAATATTATTGGCCCCAAAAAATTCAGTCCTAGGCCATATTAAACCATTCAGTAGCAATTCAAATGTCCTTCATAAAAAAAATCAAGGCTCAAAGGATACATTCCCTCAATTTATTTTTATAAAATAGGATAGCTGAACATTGCTGTCTTAGCTCCCTAAAACTAGACAAAAGATACAGTATTAGAATTCAAGAAGAGATGCTACTTAGGAGCAGGGTTTAAGTTTACATATTATAGCATACTTTGTATGCAAATTGGTTAAACAGGATAAAACTTTGGCAAAATTTTGGGTCTGTGGGCCTGAACAATTTATAATAGTGAGATGGAAATATAGGTCTTATGGATCCAAAACACTAAGGGGAAAAAGAGTAAAAATTTTATAGTTTCAGAGGCATATAACTTTGGCTAATTCTGGATATTGCACACCCAATAAAATCTAAGGAAAAAGGTTTTCGTTTCTTGCTAAACTTCTAGAATGAAGCTTTTCTTGTATGAAGAGAATCAAAATTAGTCCTAGAAATAAGGTTACAGAAAAGTAACTGAAAAATGAAATGATTTCATTATAAAAGCCAAACTCAAAAGAGACCAGTGAGGTGCTTTCCAGTACAAACAGAAAATTTTGGAAATTTTTTTTTAAATGTAATTTATATACACATAATTGCATATAAAATAAATCTTTTCTTATTTGCAAATTTGTATAATATTTATTATATTCTTTACTTAATAAATATGGATTTCTCTTTGAAATTAAGAGATTTTGCTTTTTTTACTGCAGGGCTTTACATTCTTTCATTAGTTGGTCCCTGGAACTTGGGTTGGGGATAGTTTAGCATGAACCTAGCTCAAGGCGGAACAATAAAAAGTCTTTCCTCCCCCTCTTCTGAAAAAAAAAATGCTTAGCAAGATAACCTTGTATATGTGAAGGAGTAGTAAGGCACTCATTGGAACTAAATGTAATTGTAGGGTGGTCAGTAATAGGAAAGCCCTTACAAACAGTATTTTGCCAAAGGGGTTCCCTTCTGAATTTGTTGGTACTAAGAGATGATTGTTGCTATGGGATTCCTCAAATTTGAAAGGGAGAGAGATACAAAAGTATTATGTACTAATGAAGAATATAATGTTATACAACAATTTATTTCATCAATAATTAGAAAAATAAATAGTGCATTTAAAGTACTATTTATTTTTCTAATAGTGCATTTAAGTGTGCTTAAAATTTTTTGCTTTGATTTCTGTTTGTACTAGGTGAAATATGTTAAATTGAGATTGTTTAATATAAAACTTCACCTAAATTTATATTTCATATTAATTATAGTCATAAATTTAACAATATAGTTAGAAGACTTTTAACTATGCCATTAAAAGAGAATTCATGTAAATAACATTAATGCAGCCTTTTTATTAGTTAAAATGTATGTTTTGCATTTCTTTCTGTTGTGAGTTAGCATATGGTGTTAAAAATTGTATTTATTAATATTTTATCTAATTTCTGTTTTATCTTGTTAAAGGAATGAGTGTCCTAAAATATTTCTTTGTTTGCAGTGGATATCTGGTCAGTGGGATGTATAATGGGAGAAATGATTAGAGGAACTGTTCTTTTCCCTGGCACTGATCGTATCCTTTTTGAAGATATTTTTATTTGAAATATTTTTTTTAAAAGTGGAATCCTTTTTAGTTTATCATTTTGTATTATATATATAATTTTAAATATTTTTATATTTAAACTGAATTGCTGAAACAGGACTATTGAAAGTATTTCCATATCCAGAAATATGTGTTTTTAAAGTAATACAAGTCAGTTTTTTTTTTTTTTATAAATTCTGTTATTTTATTTATTTAAAGTTTTAAACTTTATTTTTACTTGTTTATTTTCATAATGCAGAAGTCAATAATACTAATAAAAATAATTATTTAACATTTTTCATGGTGCAAATAATTTTAACAAAGAAAACATTTTTTTTTTCAAAGATTTAAACTATGAGATAAGTTTTTAAGAAATTTGATATGTTTTATAGAATAGTATGATCTGAACGATGAGAAAAGTCAACTGTTGTCTGTTTACAATTTTTTTTTTGAAGCTTATTCATAAATTGTTTCGTAATTATAATGTTTTTTAAAGTCATTGGAGCAGTGTTGTACTTCCTGCTTTGACACTATCAATGCAATTCAGAGGCTGAGAAATGTTTAACTGTGCAACATCATTGCGTTAGCTCATTTTTAGTAACATGTCATAACGATTTAAAATTTTGATCTTTTGTTTTAATGTTAAATCATTTTGCTTTCTGGCTTCCCTATCGACAAACTGCATGTAAGTGAGCAAGGCATAAAAAGTGAATACATTCCTTCTCAGTTCCGAATAAAATTTGTTGCCTTCTGCTTATCTGACACTTATTGACCACCGGCAGGGTGTGTGTATTTCTGAAAAATTCCAGGAATGTGTAATTTTCCCACTCCTTTGATTATTCTTCATTTCCCTAGGTGGAAGAGGGAGAATTCTCGGAAATTCAAACAACAGTGAAAAAAGAATGGGTTCTTTCTAAAAACATTATGAATATTCCTTTGCGAGTTAAAATGAGGTTTGAAAACTGATAACATTAACCATTGTAATCACATAAAGCGTTAATTTTAACATACAAATAAATAGAAGAAATCGGGACCAAGTGATTTCGATAACAATAAGCGATTGATAACATTAACCGCAATCACATTAAGCAGAGTACTCTGTGTTTTGTTTTTTCATACCAGAATAGCCAATTTCATTCAAAAGATTCTACTTTGAATTTTGATTTGAGAAAATATTTAAAATATTTTGGTAGAAAACACATTTTAGAAATCTATATAGTTATGCGAACATCTTCTAAAGTATATTTTAATCTCCAATCCAGAATTGAAAATTATTTTACTACTGTATAAAGCAGTATAGAAAACAGATTATGAATAAAATTTACAAACTGTAGTAACAAAATCAAATAGAGACAAGGCAATAGAGAGTTTAGAACCTCTTGACTATTCCCAACTGTATGTCATGAAGCTGTTGCCCAGTTCTGTCTTTTGACAGTCCATGACTGTGGTGGAACATCTTCATTTTATCAAGCTTTATAACCAACCTTATTTCCGTTTATATGTAATATGAAAAATTAATGAATCAAAACCCCCTACTCTGCATATCACTTCCCAGCAACTCCAAGACACTGAGTGAGTTATCTCCTAGCACTTTACTGGTTAGTGAGTTAACTCCTCAGAAGGCAGTGACATAAGTCAAATTGTTACATGGTTTGCTTTTGTTTGTAACTGCCTTTCCAAAAGAAATAATAAAGAAAACCTGATGCAACTGTCCAAAGTCTTAATTCAAAGTTAACTTTCAATCACATAAATATATATATATATATATATATATATATATATATATATATATATATATATATATATATATATATGTATGTATATATATGTATATATATATATATATATATGTATATATTTATATATTTATTACACGCACACAAAGTACATACATACAAACATAAGTCTTATACAGTCATCCATACTTTTTTTATGTATACATAAATACATCTGAAACTGAGTTATCAACATTATTCATTGTAATTTCATTGTATCTTGAAAAAAATTCTTGTAACCACAATTGTCTCTTGTTTTAAGTTTTTACCAGGTTTAAATTTGCCTGTTAAATACTGGAATTAAATAACTAGAGCTAAATAACTTGAAGGAAAAAAAAAAAATTGAGAAAAAAGTTGACTTTTTATTTTTCTTTTACAAAATTGCATACCTCACATAACAGCAAAATTAAAAAACAGTGTGACGTAAACATTAATTTATAATCTACATTATAATAAAGATTCATTAATATTTATAGTCATGTCTATATGCCCTGAATGTAATGCTAAATTTGTCAATCTCTTGTGACCAATCAGTTTTGTTTCCATGAAATGTTTTTACTTTTTTTTTAACTGGTTGTAAACGATCACTTGCAGTTGGTAAAAATCTAGTAATGCACACAAACTTTAATAAGTTTTGAAAATCTTGTAATACATACAGTGAAAAGGCCCCCTCTCTATAAACATGTTCTTGCTTCAATATGCCCTAATATGTGACTGAATGATTTCAAACTAACAGGAATTCACTTTAAGCTATTAATTTTTGGGACCCAAAGAGCTTTAATGGTCAGATTTGAAATTGGTATTTCGTAGCTTTACTAACTATATATTTAAGAAACACAAACTATTCTCTACTTCTATGATATTTCTTACATTTTTAAAACAGACATCGATCAGTGGAATAAAATAATAGAACAGCTGGGAACTCCTTCCCAAGAATTCATGAAAAGGTTACAACCTACTGTTCGTAATTATGTGGAAAATAGGCCAAAATATGCTGGTTATTCATTTGAAAGACTCTTCCCAGATGTACTTTTTCCAGCAGATAGTTCGGAGCACAGCAGGTTAAAAGGTAATGTTTTCATTGTCTTAAATAAATTTATGAAATGAAATATGAATTTTCTTGACTAATTATGACATTTGGAAGTGTAAGTTTCATTTAAGAATCTGAGGAAATAATAAAATTATGATATAACTCATTACATATTTTCTCCTCTTTTATTCTCTGTCACATTAAGGGCTATTGAATCTTTGCTGAATGAATCAGCCTATTCTTGGTTTGATATATGTTTGATTCTTTAAAGCAATTTTCTGTTATGTCTAAGAATTGGAGGATTGTTAAAATCAAAAATTTCAAGTTTCATAATGATTGAAATGTTATAAAACTAAAACAAACTTGCCAAAGGTGTGGAGGAAGAAAACAGGTGTAACATTCATTATTTGTTAGTTAGCACTCCCAGATATATGCATGTTAAGTTACTAGGAAATTAAAACAGTGATAGTTCTGACAACAAATTTAAAATTTTGATTTGTTAAGCCTATTATTTAAGATACTTGTCTTTGTAATGATCTAAATGGGATTTGTCATGTATTTTAATAGCCACATGTTTCTAAAATTGCAGCTAGTCAAGCTCGAGATTTGTTGTCAAAAATGCTTGTTATAGATCCTGAAAGAAGGATATCTGTTGAAGATGCATTACTTCACCCCTACATTAATGTATGGTATGAAGAAAGTGAAGTCAATGCTGTAAGTATTTCATGATCTTTTGTAGTTTTAATTAATTTCAACATTTACCTGTTCTTTTTCCTTAGTCCAGGAGTATAACTATTGCATTCCAGGGCTTTTGTATAGTGCTTGAAAATGCTTTAAAACTTTTTTTTTCTTTCACTGTGGAAAAAAATTTTTGTTTTATGTTAAAGTGCTTTTTTTTTTTAAATAGGAAATTATTAAAAGTACTTTTTTTTTGTTGCTCTTTTCTTCCTTGGGCATGACTATTATCATCTCTTTTTATAATAGTATAAACACCAAAGGCAATTGATAATATATTACAATTTATTTTCTATAATATTGATTTATTGCACTTACAGTATATGTAGACATTCAACTTATTACAATCTTTATTTTTATGTCATATTAATGAATAACCAACTTCATAACAAAAAAAATTTTTTTGTATTGTTAAGATTGTAATATACATTAAACAATAAAATTTGAAAATGCAAATGGTGTATTCAGAAAGTTTGCTTTGGTAATGCTATTTCAGTCATAGCCTTACTCAATTAATTTTTTAAAAAACCCATACCAAATTGTGCTAACTAAATGTGTATTGGTTTTAGGGACTTCATGTGAAAAAAACTTATATGTAAGGAAATGAATGATTTAATTTTTATATGATTAATGTTTTGGTTTAGGTTATTGTTAAAATAATAAACTGGAAAAAAAAATTCTGTTCCTAATTTTTATTCGATTCCAATCTTAACCACTCAGCACAATGTATTACCTGGCATTTTACCTCAGACCAAACATTTATGGCAGTTTCGTTCTACTTTACTTATTTTAAGAATTGCAATAATTACAATTAGTTTTAGTTCTCATAAAGAATCGAGAAAGGACAAAATCATTTCTTTTCTGTTCACATTCAGCTAATGTGTTGCAATGAATGTTGTACAATATCTATGGATATCAGAAAATGATATTTGTTTTTATCAGTATTAATAGATATTACTGAATGTTATTGAAAGTAATATAGTTTGTATAATATTGTTAACAACTTTAAGTAAAAACATTAAAAAAAGTAGGTTTCTGAAAATTTACATATTTATTACATTTTTTTTAGAACAATATTTCTCTTTTAAGGAATTTGAAAACATCTTTTCAATACTTATGAACAATTTCAAATTTTGATTTTACATTATGTTGGTCAATATTAGCAGATGTCCACATTATGTCTGGCATTCAGTGAAATTCAAAATATTGGCAGCATTTGTACAATATTCAGCAATATATGGGTGCTACTTTGGCATTTCATATAAATTTTTCTGTTTGGCATCAATGGATTTTTGAAAATAAGTATGTAATGAGTGAATTCTAAATATGGATTTTCTAATAGAAATGTTTGAATTTTTCAGCCAGCACCAGGACCATATGATCATTCAGTTGATGAGAGAGAACACACTGTTGAGCAGTGGAAGGGTCAGTTGGAAGTTTTTGGTTTTTTTAGTTGTTGTATGAGTGCAATTTCAATATAGAGATTAGTCAAGAGTTTTAAGATTAAAAGCTTAAAGTATATTTTTGTAATCAACTATTTAACTCTTTTTTATAACCTGTTTAATTAAAAAAAAAGCTTTATGACAAATAATTGCTGCATGAATAGCATTATGACCTTTAGTTATATATTTTTCCTTGCATGCAAAAGAACACAACTGAAAACAAACAAAAATTTTAAAAGTACCTGTGCAGGGTTCCCAGCGAATTGTAAAAGAGTCAGGGAAGGACAGGAAAAATTTAGAATACTAATCAAAAGTTGGGGAAATTTACAAATATTTTCTAACAATTTGGGGAAAGCCCAAAATATAATAATTTGCCATGTTAAATTTTGGAGTTATTTCCAATTAAAAATAAACTAAATTCCATTAGAAATAAATAATAAAGTAAAATTTTAAACTTCTGAAATTATTTGTTAAAAATAGAATTATTAATTAATATGTAAAAGTTTAAGCATATTTAGTTCCCTTTTTTTTATGAATAATACAAAATGTATTTATTTGTATTTCAAGGAAAAGATTATGGAAAGTTATTGCATGTAATATATAACATAATTTCTCTTCCCCATTCCAAATGTTTAATACTTGTTTTTGCATCTCTCTTGATATATCCTTAAAATTGTCCGGGCATTTCTTTTGACCCCACAAACATGAGTTATGCCCTGAACTGGACTTATTTGACTGTGAGGCCTTCGAGGAATATCCTAGTAGTAGTAGTACTGAACTGTTCCACTTGTCTGGCCACCAAAGTAACCATGAGAGAGCAACTGCAGCAGCGATGCAGTTGGAAGGAGGAAGTTTGGAATGGAACTGGGTGCTTTGGTGAACCTCGTAACAAGGACACCGAAATTAGTGAGGGTGATAGGAACTTTGTGAGCCAAAAGATGGGCTACTATTGTAGCAAGGGTGGGGCGGGACAAGGATTGTGTGATTTGTGGTAGTTGTACCCTCCAGACACTATCCAGTTGGTCAAAAGAAAGAACAGGCAATTTTGTGAGGCAACAGATGCAATCCTGGGCCTCAGAACCATTGCTGGAGAGTCATTGTAATATTTGAAGCACATAATATAGTACAGTTAACATTGAAAAGATCTGAAATTTTACTGATAAAGTTAAGACAGAAATTTAAACCCTTAAAAATTGTCTAATACTTTAGAGGGGAGTGATGGTTGCAAATCATTGCAAATAATTTGTAATCATTGCTTAGTTTTTCTAATTTTATAGTTGTGACAACTTAAATTATTTAGAACCATTTTTATCCAAATTTTCATTTTATTACTAAAAACTAGGAGTTTAGTCATAGCTATGTGCTACACAAAAAGTTTTATTTGATTGTAATTAGAGCAGAATTTAGAAATAATAATTTATTTGGATATTTAAACTTTTGCACTTTTTGTTGTTAATTAGAAATCCTTAATGCAACAGCCAGATAAATGATTTAAATCGTTAAAGACTTGAGAAAATGTAGAACTTTTGGTATATGTGTGGTTTATATAAAATTAATCCTGTTTTTTAAACTTCTTTAGAGTTGATATACCATGAAGTTTTGGAATATGAGCAGACACACAATACTTTAGGATTAGGCCGTCCACTGACTGCTCACCACAACTCTCAGGCTGGTAATTTTTTTTTCAAACCTTATTTTATTTTGCTTCTAATGTCTGTTTTTCATTGACAATTGTTATTAATTTGCATGTGATTTAAAGCTTCAATTTATGCCTTACCCAAGTTTTGTTTTATGAATTTATCCATTCACCTAGTTTTAAAGTTTTTCATTTTAAAGTGTTAGGTGAGACAGAATTATTAATATGACATTAAAATTAATTAGTTTTATTGTTTCTTGCAAAAATTGTATGTTAAAGTTTACTATAATATGGAACTGTTAAATTGTAAATTTTATTAAAATTTGAAATGCAATATTTTTTTAATAATTTAAATTGATGTATGAAAACTAATATGCTTTTTTGCATTTAAAGTTTATTATAGTTCTTAAATCATCTAGTTTTTTCCATATCCCTTTTTTAGTTTGTTTCCTTATAATTGTGTATTTTTAAAACTCTTCTTGCATTTTTTTCCCTCCCATTAAACACTATGAACTAGCTCTGAAACTGATATCAAAATTTATTGAATTTTTTTTTGTTTAAGTAAATATTTTTTTTACTGTACTTATTGATTGTATTATAGCTGAAAGAAATTCAGGTATTTTTGTTAATGTTAATATTATTTGATAATTTTTGTGTGGCAGGTGTTACTGTCGAAACATTTCTTTTCTCAAATTACTCATTCACTATTCCCTTTGAAAGTGTTTAGCAGTCCTTACTTTTTAAAATTCTTTAGTGGTAAATGAATTTCATGATAGCAATACTTTGTTCCTTTAAATGTAAGATAAGCTTTATCATTTTGAGCCTATATACTCAGGTCAATCTGTTTTTAGGTGCCTGGTTGTATGTGTATTCAGGGTAATGAGCTAACTGATGAATCTGGTTTTTCATATATTGGTCCTTGGTCTATCTTTCTGTTTTTTTATTATTTCAGGTGTCTTCAGTATGCTATCTGGTGTAGTGGGTAGAGTTGTAGACTAAACTAAACAAACTAAAGGGCTCAATCAGAACTGCCACAGTATGCACCATAAAGATCTTTACATACTTCATAGGAATGGCCAGAGAAAGACTTCTTGATCTTCATACTAGTCACTGTACCCTCAGAAGGGATCTTAACATGATTGGGATTCTTTGTGTCCTGATCCCTTATGTTGTGGCTACCATCTTGAGGAGGAGACCTCTTGCCATATTCTATGTGATTGCAAGTTTTTCTTGGCTATTAGGGTTTGATCCCCTTGGTGATCATCTTTGTCAGCTTTGGGAGCTGCAAGATATTCCGGTCCAGCTGTTTGCTTCAGTCACTGGTCCCTTTTCATATATGCTCTTCAGGTTGTGTTTTCTTAGGTGTGGGTACAATAGACCTGGTCGCGATGCTCTGGTTTTGGGGAACTCCCCTAGGAGCTCTCTAATATGAATTTTTAATAATTTCTTAATATGGTTTCAGATTTTCAGTCATCTTTTTGTTCCTAGTCAAGTAACCTCCTTCTTTCCACTAGTGAGGGTAGGGAAAATGATCACCAAGCCTAGGATATCATAGGAAATAGTAAAAAGTTTATTACAGGCTACCCATTCTCTCTTTCACACACAGTCATTTAGAAAACAAAAAAAAAAATCTCCTTAAAGGGTTTTTCGGTTTTCTCAGTTTCTAGAAATTTATTGTTAACTTAAATTTATTCCTAAGGTAAGGAGTGACCATTTTTCATCTCTGCAAAAATATTAGCAAAGTTGAAAAATGACCAGTAAAATCATTAAAAATTAGTATTTTAAAAAATTAATAAGTCAGTATTTGATTAAAAATTGATGAGTTTTTTTTTTGCATGTGTTTGTGGTTTATTTGAATATTTCAATTTTGCTTTTATTTTTCTAAAATTATTTAAAAATAAGGGCAGGATTGCTAGCAACTGAAAAGTATTTGAAAAAGCTAATGAATGTTTTTTAACTTGGGTATGTAGTGGTGAAGAAGAGATATACAGTTTTGTAATCATTATGCAGATTTTTGTGGTTTTATTTTGTTGACCTAGATTAAATATTTTCCTTATTGGGCTATTTATTAAATTTTGGGTGCTTATTAGTAAGTTGCTATATAGTTTTACATTCCTATAATAATGTTCAGTGCTTATCATTACAGGCATATGCGTTTTTTATAATACAATTTTGATATATTTTGCTGCATATAATGTTTATTATATTGTGCTTTTATATGAGTGTATCTGAGAGAGCAAGGAATTTATTTGAAATGTCTTTCACACTTCCAAATGTATTTCAGTATTAAGTCTTGACAATATCCCATCTTAGAATTTCATTTACAATCAGATTTCAAAGTAAACTTTAACTTACGTTATAATATAATTAAAATAAAAATAAAAAAAAGTTGTACAAAAATTAACTTTGGTTTGTTAATTACTAAAGTTGGTCAGTACTTCAAAAAAATCTGTTATTTTTAAGGAAAAACACTGCTGTATATAGTTTTTATTCTGCTATACGTAATTTAGGGCAAGGCTTAAAATTTTGAAGTTTGAATTGTAATAGAAAAATATTTGTATGATATGTAAATATTAATTAAAGCGTGTGTATTTGAAGATGGTGCAATAGAAGAAGACTGTCCAGAAGACGTCTCTGATCAAGCCTCGAATGGTCCCGCAAACCCATACGGTCATCGTAGATAGACATAATACTCTCTTCTTTGTCTTAGTCTTTGACTGCCATGCCCACCGTATGTAGGGTTCTGTACAAACTAGTCGCCAGTGGACGCAACTCCGTCTTCGATCCTGCCAAAACGTCGGCCGTTTGCTAAGACGGACGTTCAACTTCCCACTTTCCAGTCATTTAGCAAGGACTTAATTTCTTTACTGCAAGATGACATTGTGTGAAACTGAATGCTGGTCCCCAATGCTACTTTGTTATTTCACTATTAGTATATGCCCTTCTGTGCAAAATGAAATAAAAAGTTCCGAGCAAGACTCTCAGTCTTCCTATCTTTTTGTTTGCTTAATCTCAGGGGATCTTTACACTAATTGTGAAATACATTGTTGGGGACATGGACAAAACCTGCCAGAAATTGTAGCTCATTTTTACCAGCAGGTGAAAGTATTGCATCTGTGGCATGTTCGATTCTCAATATATTTATTTTGTTGTGTTTGATTTCTGTATGATGCCTATTTAAAGCTGGTGCATGAATGTGCGATGTGTAGTCAAAATATAATTGCTCAGGCAACAATCCTGTAAAGTTTTGTAGTGCTCCACATTTTGTTCATTTCAATCAAAATAATGTACATAGAAAATTTGACTTTTTGTTTTCATTGTTTTTTGAAATAACATAATTGAAAGATTACCCAAAATGAAAATTAAATTTGTCAAATGTCAAAATTTGTTCGATTAATTAATTTTAACTTAATGTTTTTTTTAAAAATGGGATTAAAATTTAGTTTTCTCTTAGTTATTAATCTGTAATTGCAGACAGTTCAAACTTATCTTTTAGTGTTATATATTTATATAAATTTATTATAAATCATAACTTACAAAAAGATTAATTAAATAATATAATTGACTATTTAATATTGTATATTTAGTCATTTTTTAATAAACAAAAGTATTAAAGTTATTTTTAGTTTATAAAAGTCTGATAGTGGGAGCTTCTGTATGAAACATATAGACATCTTATGTGATTTTAATTGGCAGATCATTAAAATTTCATGATTTATTTGTACTTATGAATGTATTACAATTATATGTTGTTGCTGAATTCTTTAGTTATATGTACACTACATATTGTATTAATTAGTGTGTGTTCACATACATTTGCATGTAACAAAAGAATTCAAATAGAAAATTTTAATTTTAAAATAAATTATTTAATTTCTACTCTGTTGAATTTGTTTAGTTCAGATTTGTGAATGATAATGCCTAATTTTTTAAGAGCTGAATTCTAATAATAATTTCTGATGTGTCAAATCAGTGAATGGATAATCGAAATTTCCTCTGTAATGTATAGATACACTCATTTTATTTTGATCTCTAAATGTTGAATTGCGGTAGTTCTTCTCGAAACAATATTTTTATCCTCTTTGTAAATTGAGCCGACTGAAAATGTACAAGATCAAGTCAAGGTTTTGGTGTCTATTGATTGTGGTAGCACATCAGAGCCAAGATGCAGCCAAATAATCTGACCTGTTAATGCTATTAGTGAAATTGATTAAACAAAAACTGGTGTTGGGTGTTTTATCAATAATTCTTTGTTAATAGTAGTCCTTCTTCTGACCTTCACTAGATATCCTTTACATCAAATGACTGCAGGATTCAGTCACTCACTGACATTTCACTGTTTTGTTTATAAAAGTTAAGTGTTTGTTTAAATTTTAAGCTTTGTTGAACCTTTTTAATTACCCGTGGAAGTTGCTGATGTTGAAATGTCACATGAAAAATTAATCCTTCAGTACCTGCTCAAAAACTAAAATTTTTGTGGAAAAGGTTTCGTGTCTCATCAAAGTATTTTTCCATACCACCAATTTTACAAAATCTTTACTTGGCCTCAGTCATTTTTGCTTTTTTTTTTTTTTTTTTTTAAATAGTGTATTTGTTATTGCTTTTATTGCTCCATTATTTTGTGTGCTATTCATAGTTTTAAGTTTCATTCATGAAATTTCATTGATTGTTAAATATTGATTGAAAGTGTTCATGGTGCTATGTATTAAATACTTGAGGAGGCACAATAAAATTAAATTTCTGATTCTAAAGAGTTGTGAATTTTGGTAGGTGCTTACGGATTAATTTACTGGTTTTTACTTAATTTGTTAGTACTTCTGAGTGAGTTTCGTTAAATTAATTGTAACATGTCATGGCAGTTGGAGATAATATTCAGAATGCAAAAACGTAGATAATTAAAATTGTAGTTGATATTATAATGCATGCATTACATCATAAAGTACGTAGATTTTTTTAATGTGAATTAATATTCTACTCACTGATTTTCTAGTAATGAATTTTAAATTAAGATACTAGTACAAATGTTTTCATGTACTTTTTATTAGAAATATAAATGTTATTTAATGCTTAACTAGTATGATTTATCACTTGTTATAGATTCATTATTTTAAGAATAAATTGAGTTTTTATTAATCAGCAGCCTCCACTTTTTACCCATAGAACATTTGTCCATCTAAAGCGATTGGTTGTTGACTGGTTTTCCTTTTTTAAAAAAAGCTAATTTTTTTATTGCCATTCTTTAAACACTGTGCATGTCTTATGGTTTGTAAAATTACTTTGTAAATTGGGAATTTTATAATAACTTGCACAACTATATATAAGAAAGGCTTACATTTTGGCAGCTCAATTATGTATTATCTGGTGTGAACACAAATCTCAGTAATTTAGTGTTTTTTTATGCAGCAACTGAAACTGAGTTATGTTATTTCATGTGACTGAAAATTAAAATTATTATGAAAACTTTAATGTGTTGTTTTCCATAGTCTATAATTTTGATATATATTCATATAATTTAACTTTGTTTTCAAATGGCTATTGAAACATAAACTGTCGATTAAAATTTATTCCAAAACTCTTAACATACAAGATGTAAAAATTAAATTTATTTAAAGGTGGGTGGGTCTCAAAGCTATATATATATAATCTTACCCCTTAAAAAAAAAAAAAAAAAAAAAAACTTGCTAACTTTCTTGCTGTAGCTGTTTGTGAAGCCGTGATTGAAATTCCTTTCCATGGTTAAAAATACCTTTTCGTAAGAATCTGTGTTTTCAAGCTTTGACTTTTTTAGTATATTTATTGTTCATAAATTTTTGTACTTCTGTTGTAAGAAACTTTGTGCAGAAGAATTAAAAAAAAAAAAGCTTATAATATTCTTATATTGACTTGCTTTGGACTTAAAAAAATGTGATAATGAACGTGTGGTCTGTCTAAAACAAAGAACACACATTTAAAATGAGAAAATTCTTTACCAGGATAAGAATATTAGAAATTTTTTACATTGGAATCATTGGGTATTTAGATGAAATAAACCTTAAAAATTAACATTTGCAGCGTTATTATTAAAGCATCATTTTCGTAACATTTTAACCTGTATAATGCTTCAGAATTTCATCTTATTCTCTATAAATCTTAATTGGTTTGAAAATTCTACTAGTATCTAAAATTTATTTATGGGAGGGGAGGGCATTAAAAGGTATTAAGTCTTTGTTTAAAATAATATTAAACAATTAGGATGTAGTATAATGTATAAAAATAACTAGCATCAAGTTTAAAAGTTATTGGCTATATTTTGGTTGTCAGTATAAAATTTCAGCATTATTTTTGCTATTGTTAAATTATTTTTGTTACATATTGATGTGAGGCATATTGATGGAGAACAGATGTTATTTAAAGCTGAAGTATAGAGTGAACATGAAATTTGAATTAGGATTTATTAATGTGAGAATTAAAATTCATTTTTCAAGTAAAGTACCAGAATGAGGCAAAAAAAGAAAAGGGTTTGTGATTTACATATTAACTAAGAAGATGGCCAATTCTCACCTTCAGTTTTCTATCTAGAAACTATATGGCTGTAGGAGTTGGAGAGGTGTAAAGATTGAACAGTTCTATTTTTTTTGTCATTTAATTTTACAAGTGTCTTTTACTGTATGTGTTTTGGAGTTAAGTTACTGTAAAGAGTAATCTACATACTTAAAATATTTGGAATAGTAGATACTTGTACTCTAATGAGCATAACTCATGTATATTCAGTTCACTAAAATGTTTTTAACTCCTTAGTTTAGTTGAAGTGCTACTTTTTATGCATTTAATTTTTTGCTAAGAAATTTAGTAGCTGGTTGATTTAAGAAACAAATGCAAAATAAGACTCACAACTACATACCTGCTAACTATTATAGATTATCCATAAAATTCATGATTTTTGGATAGTTTTATAGACTGAGGATTTTTATGGTTTTTGATAGTGAAAATAAAATTTGAAAATATTAAAAATAAAATAGATTTTTCACTTAATATCTGAGAATTAAAAAATCCATTTCATTTTTCAGAAATTTACGTAACTGATAAAATAAAATCTAGAAATAGGCTTATGTTTTAAAGATAATAAATTCCAGTCTGAACTTGTTAAAAACAGTGACATCACTGGACTCGAAGTTATATCAGTTTCGTAAATACGACTTTTTAATATTTGGAACAGTGATAAAAAAAAATATCAATTTCTTTAATAGAATGAATGCTTAGTAAATCAAAGTTTGATTATTTTAATGTCTTATTTTATTCATTTTGCTAAAATGATATTAAATTTGAAATTTAGGTTTGTTTTTTTAGAATCAAATTGAATTTTAAATATAATTAATGCATAAAGATTTTATTAATTACAACTGACTTTTAATTAGAATTTTTCTGGGGAAACAAAACGTTAACTTTTATTAATTATTATTACATATGATGTAAATAATCAACCAACCAAACAGTCAATTTGGCAAGTATGCAAATAATTGTTGCAGTTAAAAACTAAATATGTTAAGATTTATCTCACAGTGCATCTCAAAATAATTCTTTTTGATATCACTGTTTATATTTTTTTTTTCACATTTCTTCAGCCAAATTTAAAAATCTCCATAGAAATATAGTGTTGTGACTAGGTTTTTTTGCCCTGCAAATACTGTAAAGGTAATGAACTTAATTATACTCTACATGTTTAATTTTTCCTTTGCATCCTCAGCTGATTGATTGTGTCTTTATTGAATCTGAAATTGAGCGGCATTATATCCTATCACAGAAAAACTATGACTTAAAGCTGGTTGGTCATGGTTTACCAAAGAAATTTCAAGCTGGGATACTGTTATAACATTGGCAAATTTGAATGTTCAATATTAGACTCCATCTACTTTTCTAACAGTAATAAATTATTTAATAATGCTTGGATTAAAACTTGAGATTTAAATCTTTATATACTGTCAATAAAACACATACAGTAATTGAAAAATTTGGAGAATTAAAATTACACAAATAAAAAAAAATCAGTAGTTATAAAATAAAATATATTTATTTAAAAATACATTTCAATACAACGATGATTAAAAATTTAAATTTCAGGCAATATAACTATACTTTGGATCAGTCTACAATATATCATGTATGTGAATATGTAAACATACATTATCACAAGTCATTCATTCTGAAACAATATTTTTACAAGAATGTGTCAAAGGGACTAGTTCTCTACCCTCTTACAGAATGTCTTTTTATAATATACAAACCTAAAAATAAATGTTTTAATAATTGATAAACTTACTCCATTTATTAATGCAAGTTCGGGATGTTTTCGCTGTGTTCCACTCACCACATGAGATAATAAATAATTAAATAAATAAATTTATTGCAGATCTTTATTACTTCTTGATTAATTCAGATTACAAGGGTTGAAACTAAGCAGCAGACATAGGGGTGCCACACACTGCACAAAATGCTGGCTAAAGATGCTCAAGGATGTTATGCCCTTCAATAGAAGTGAGGAAAAGTTGAAGAATAAGTTTATAAAGTTTCATAATTGAAGTAAAAGGGCATGAAAATTTACATTTATACATTTTAGAATAAATTTTCATAATCCTAAAACATGGAAAGAATATAAAGAACTTCAGAAGGAATTCATCAGCTACTTTTAAAATTATTAATATCATTGAGGATCTTTCCGAGTCTTATTGCAATGACCGTTTTGAGTAAATGTATATTTTTTTAGTAAGCTGAAAGTTATAAAATTGTATCTACACTAGAACAGGAATGACTAGGGAATAAGTCATGTATTAGAACTGAAACTGCATACAGTTTAAACCAGGGTTGGGCAAACTACGGCCCGCCTGAAGGTTTTATCCGGCTTGCTGATAGAATTTTAAGTTGCTGGTTTGAGGAAAATTAAAAGAAATATATATTTATACATTATATATCCATCCATTTCTCACTTTTTTAAATATTATATCCCAAATTTATTATCTCACACCCAAAAGATCAGTGGTCTATTTGCTTCTTATGTGTGAACAAGTATTTTCAACTTTGAACCTTAGAAAGAATCATTTCAGAAGTAGACTGACAGATGAGCATTTACCATCATTCCTTAAAATCCATACATCTCACTTCGAGCCTCAGTATAAGGAACTTTTAAAAATGAAATCGCTATTTCATTCATCTCATTAACGTATTTAAATCATTAGGTACTTTTATATTGTTTTTAAAATTTTAGAAAAAATTATCTTGTTTCACCAAACTTATTTTCTTTTGATTTTGGGCCTGCGGGCGAAAAAGTTTGTCCATCCTTGGTTTAAACTAAGATGACGCCCTCAACTTATTTGAGGAATCTAAAGCTAGAAAAGTAATGTTACAAATACCTTTATTATGTAATAATACAAAGTATTAAACTATTAATTTCTTTATCTGTGAGCTTATTTTGAATATATAGATAGAAAACATGTTTATATTTTTTCTTACTATATTTAATGACAGGAGCACAAGCCAATGGACCTAGTTCCAATCCTGGAATTACATATAACTTTGTAATAATATATACGTTAACAAACTGAAAAAATAAGCATGATCTGCAAAATAAGCATCGTTTGGTCAATATTATTAATAAAAAATCAATTTTAGTATCATTTTATCAATTTTAGCTGCTGTTAAAACATTTCAAATAAATATGAGTACAACTGATAAATGACTAGGCAACAAAATAAAGCTTTCTTTTTCATCACAGACATAGAATTTTGATCTATAATATATATATATTGGAGACCATTATTAAATAAACAGGAAGTATATAATTAGAAATAATTTATAAATTATATTTCCCCCTATAATTCTTTCCATATTATGCTAGCATTATAAATAGTGCAGTAATTTTGTTGACTTTTATCTAAAGCTCCTTTGATTAGGTTCAATTGTGCAAATTTTAAATTTCACTTAAAAGAAATTTTAAGCAATTGTGTCTAACAATCTTAATTTTTCTTTTCTTTTTGGGAAAACAAAAAACACAAACAGAAAGCTACTCAGTTAAGATGCTCTACAACTTTAAAATTTTTTTGTGCATACACACACACACACACTAAATTGTATGAATGGAACTTTGCAGAAGAAACTTTTTATTGTAATGATTTTAAGCATAATCAAATTTTAATGTGATGTAAAAGATTTATATAGCTAAATTCATATATAAATTTAAAAAATGTTTTTGTAATTATCGATAAATATAATACACATAATTTTTAAACTAAACTTTATAGATTAAAATTTAAATAAAATTAATTACCATTGATAATATCAAAATTTTTAAGTCTGTAGACAAAACATATTTTTCAAAATCTGAAGAGTCATTACAAACTGATAGAATTTACTTATTACCTGATACAGACAGTTATAACAACTTTATTATATATTTTAATGAATCATATGGTACCTATATTGCTTAAAAGTAAACATCAGATTTTATGTTTATCCATAAGACTTTTATATAGATCGTATATGTTGATTTGACAGGATTTTCACTAAGAAAATAGGTTGTAATCCTGTATAGAATTTAAAGCTAAATTTTAATACTTTCTTATTGTATTAAAAGTAATTAATTTTTTTATTAATTTGTAGACTTTTTTTTCCATTTTTGAAAGAAAAAAAAAAAGAATAGAAAAATAATGATCTTAAAACAGCTTTAGCTGAAAGTGAAACAATTTTTTCAAAAGAAGTGCTGATTAGATTCAAACTTACTACTTACTGAAAAAAAAAAGAAAAAAAAAAAAAACCTTTCTCTCTCATAATCATTAAATAAATAAATAAATAAATATTCATCTTTGGGCTTATACAGTTCTTACAAATTTTCTTTTCCAAATTAATACATAAATACTATGTGACTTTGGTACAGAAATAGGATTTTAACTTAATACCCAAGAAAATAATTATTACAAACCAGTTTTTTTTTTTTAGTAATACCTGTCTGTTATATACATACTGAATGTATATGTGAATGTACCCTAATTGTACATCTCCTGGTAAAAATGGTATCACAATTACTATGTTAAAGCACCTATCACCTAACTTTATTTTTAAAATAACACAAAAAATCAATTGCACTTTTATTCTAAGCCACTTTCCCAACTCATGGTAAAATTCTATAACTGTAGAAATTCAGAAACCCAGTAAACCTACTGATTCACCCCACAGCTATAAACCCATCAGGCTTCTATACACTACTGGTTTGGTTTGGTGTACTACGGTCTACTTTTTGCAACACAAGGGCTAATGAGACCGGGACCTACAGCTTAAAGCCGATTCCGAACGGCTACGAACATCCATGCCACAGTGGGATTCGAACCCACGAACTCCGGTACCAAGGCCAGCACCATAACCAATTGGCCATCGTTTGGCCTAAACACTACTGGCAAACACACAGAAAAATTTAACTAACAAGAAATTAGCAAACACCTAAAGGAACATAATATAATTTATCACTTTTGCTTTATCAAATCTCTTTCTGCCCTACACCAAATTTAAAGGCTTATTAAACATCTGACCAGCCTACATCCAAACTTATCAAAAACTCTACTGATGCTCTATTTTTAGATAATTAGAAAGCATTTGATAAGATTTGGATATTTAATCTCATAAACAAACTTATTAATCATGACTTCCCACTAAACCTCTTAAACTCGTATATCTGAACAAAAGAACACAGAAAGTAAATATTATGAACACTTTCTCAAACATCCACAATGTTCTCAGTGGTATTCCACAAGGTTCAATCATTGGGTTCACTTTATTTAATCTCTACATTAACAACATTCCACAATACCTGCAAACACACACCTTGCCATCTTTGTCAATGATACTGCCCTTTTTAGTACCAATAAAAATTATAAATATGTTGTAATTGCCATCAATAAATTCATATTCCTTATAACTAAGTGGCTCTCCAAATGGAAAATAGCTTTGAACACTGAAAAGTACATTGTTGTTATGTTCACAAGCAAACATCCTTCATCCTATATTAATAATAACATTAAAATTTATTATACTAACATCCCCTGGTCTAAAACCATTAAATACCTCAGTGTTACTCAGAATATAAACTTAACTTGGAGACACCATACTAAAAACATTCAACATAAGTTTCAAACTGCCAAAAGACTGTTAGACCTTTTAATTTCTTGAAACTAAGTTTAGATAACAAGTTACTCCTGTATCAGTCTTTCCTTTGCCCACTAATCTCCTACGCAGTGCCTGCTTGGTGATATGCAGCAGTTTCCAGTATTAAAATGCCCACAGTGCAGCAAAATATGACAAAAATAATTACCAATGTACACTGGTGTGCCTGGATAACTTGCAGAACATTTTTTGGCAGATATTTACAATCTTAATCAGCCTATAGCTGTACTTTCTCTTAACCCCTTGAGGACCAGCTTGTAAATGCTATAAGAGTCGACCATTGCAAAAACTGTTGCCATTTAATGCAATCTAGTAATTAAATCTAGCTTTTAAAAACTCAAAAAATTCCGATCTCTGATTATGCATATGTGAAGCTGGTCTCTTAATATCAACCAGAGCTCTTCGTGTGGAGGCAATGTTGGGCTGGTGAGTGGAATCGCTGCATCATGTCCAAAAGACGGTTGCAAACAGGTTGATTAAATAATTTTAAAAAATGCCTATTTGCACACAAAAATAAATCTGTAAAATTTTATAAATTTGACATATAATGAAGCTTTGGCTCCATTATGGTAAAAAAAAAAATCTGTCTTTTAGTTCACTCTCTGAACCTTTTCTAGTAACTGAAAACAATCTGCTTTAAGTCACTAGTTTTTAAGGAGTTTGTGAGTCCTAGCAATCTGTCTTATCCCCCTATTACTTTCTGTCCGCTAACTGTTAGCCAATACAACTGATGAGCTAGCCAATTAGAAAGCACTGATGCCTGTGGGGGAAATCTCTTAGATGACATTGTCTTCACCTCTACCCTGATTATCCTGTGTGTATGAAATATGCATACACACATAATAACTAACGATATATAACTAATGATAAAATTATGAAACAGATGAAATATAATACTGAGAAAATACCTTAAATCTCTAATTGTAATAGTAGTTAAAAATAGTATTTATAAAAACCAGACATAAAAAGAAAAAATATATCACATGCTTATTATACATCATGATATTTCATCTTGTATATATACTTCATGAATTTTGATGTATTTTTATCCCCATTTTGTAACATCATTTGGACAGCTTTTGCTTTGTCATAAGCAAACCAATAATTTTCGATCCATTCTTCTTGTTGCCACCTGGAGGAATAGGATAGTAGTAATTAGTACACAGCAACTGTTTTAAAAATAATACTACTTCTACATTAATTTCTTCAATGCAAAATATAGTTAAAAATTACCACAAAGAAAAAACATTTATCAGTTTTAGTGATTGCAAAAAATCTATTAGTTTTTATAAAATACTTCTAATGGTATTGAAATAAGATAAAATGTCAATACATACTTTGCTTGTATAAAAAAAAATTAATACTTAAATAATAACAAGCTTTTAAAAGAAACCACAAAACAAAGCCATGAGCCATGATTATAAATGAGAAAAAAATTATTCTATTTAAAATGACATATACAGTCAAATCCTGATATCCTACCATATGTCTATACAAACAAATGTTTTATATAAGACTTAAAATCTTATCAGTTAAAATGCAAGAGCACCAACGATATTATCTAGTTGGATTAGCAAGTATGAAATTTTTTGAAAATCTTTCTTCGTTTTCTTAATATATGAAACTTTTATGCCATTGAAACTTTTCCAAGGTGTGTCAAACTTGGATGTTCAGGAGGGAACCTATTATGAGTTACTAGAATCTTTAAGAAATTTTATGCTTTTCAATAACTGGCAACAAGCTATTATGAGGTGATAAGAGACAGTCTTATTTTGCTCTACCCTCCTCTAGAATCTTCCTCTAATGCTCAAATTACTAATTTTCTTTCTCTACTTTGTCTTCTATACTTATAAAATCTAAACTTTTGTTATCAAATGGTTCAAAAAATGGTTTTCACAGAGTACATAGCATTGAAACAAACTAGAATTATTGATAGTCTAAGACAGGGATGGGCAAACTCTGGCTAACTGGAAGGTTTTGTCAGGCCTGCAGATAGAATTTTAAGTTGCCGGTCCGAGGCAAATTAAAAGAAATATATATTTGTACATTATATATCTATCTCCTTTTCTACTTTGCTTAAATATTATATCCCAAATTTATTATCTCACGCCCAGAAGATTAGCAGTATATTTGCTTCTTATATGTGAACAAGTGTTTTCAACTTTGAACCTTAGAAAGAATAATTTGAGAAGTAGACTGACAGATGAGCATTTAGCATCGTTCCTTAAAATCAGTACATCTCACTTCGAACCTCAGTATAAGGAATTCTTAAAAATGAAATCACAATTTCATTCATCTCATTAACGTATTTAAAACGTTAGGTTAAATACGCTTCATATTGTTTTTAAAATTTTAGAAAAATTTATCTGCCAAATTTAATTTCTTTCGATTTTTGGCCTGCAGCTGAAAAAGTTTGTCCATCCCTCGTCTAAGGCCTTAAATGTGCATTTTTAAGAATTTGACAGGATCTGAATTATTGTATCTTAGTTGTATACTTAGGTGCATATTAGGTCCCCTTATACTTTCAGAATTTTAATTCTAAAAAATAAAATAAATGAGATACTTTTCATTTAATTTATGCTTTCTATTTTGCTAAACATTTAATGTGTACAAGCTGCATATAAAAGACAAAAAAAAAAAAAAAAAAAAAAAAAAAAAAAGTTTTGTTATTCCCTACACATATAAAAATAAAATAATTTTGGCTTTGATTAACATTTATTTATAAAAAGTTTTTGTTTAAATTTTCTTTTAATAATGTCCTTTTTTTAAATTGAACAATAACATAATAAATGCTCTTTTCCACCAATAAGTTTTGTTACATGATTGCACATAAACCTAAATAAAATTATTATTATTTACACAATGGTTGCACAAATAACTTAACAGAAATTTTTTTTTTTTTTATGATAAATAACTGAAATTATATTTGTTACATTCCTTGCAATAGACTTTTACAATATTTCTTCTTACTTAATTTTCAAAATGGTTTTATTTGATACATACAAAATATTATCTAACTGCAAACTGTAGCTACTTTAAATTAAGGATAATTAACTTCTGATAAAAAGTTTTGCAAGGTTATGACTTTATTAAAATCGAAGAAAAATATTTATACTATTTATTTTTGTAAGGGCTTTAACAGGAGAATAATTTTAATATTAATTTTTTAACTGTTAGAGTTTGAAATATGAGTAAGAATAAATTGCTTAAAACTATCAGGGGTTGATCAAGGATTTTTATTTTGGTTCCCCATTTAAAGAGAAAAAAAAATATTGTGAAAAAAATTATTTTTGTCGGAAAATAAATAAAGATCATCATGTGATAAAGATTATTTTTAGTTATCATAATGCTATTTAAAACCTCTAAAGATATGCAATAAGAGCAAATTATATAATATATATAGAACAAAATACTAAAAATTCTCCTTTCCATTAACTATTTGTTTTTTGGAGGAAGGATGAAATTAAATACACTAAAATTCAAAATGAAATTCCAGTGGGGACATCTGACAGTACAAACACATTAGTATGTACTAAGTATGTATGTGCTTAGTTGATTGCTGCAATAAAAGGATTGGAAATTTTTAGACAAATTTTTATTTTCAAGTAATAAAAGGGCTGGTTTCATAACACCCATTTTACAATAAGAAATTTTGTGAAAAGATCACTTTTACTGTATCAAATTTTGGAAAGGACCACAAAGCAGGCCTAATTTATGTCTGTATTAAACCCTGACTATTATAAAAACTAGCAAGTGTGACCGTGCTTCACTATGGTGAACTTAGTAAATTACTTTTAAACAAAGATTTTTTTGTGCATAACTCTCTAAATTCATCACAATGCAGTTCGAGTCATTGGCATATTTATATATTTCTATTATAAGCGTATTATAACAATATTCAGTTTTTAGACTTCAGTTTCCATTAAACCTGAGTTGTACGTCAATAAGATGTGAAAGTGTGGGCAAAATAAGAGTGCTAAAATTTGACAATAGTTTCCAAGAACTTTTCCTGCTTACTAAACATTCCGGACTACCTGGAAGCTGATCCACCATTGTCCAATTCTCCGACATGATCAAGGATCAATCTAACTATATAAAATGATAGGTTTTTATTTGCCTGTGAGAGTCATTGAAATTTGTACTTTTTGTTTTTAGAATATTGTTGATAAACATTTCATTGTAACATTAAAATTAACAAAGAATTAAATTTAAAATTAGTTTTTACATAAAAATGCTATAATTTGTGTCACATAGAAATGAAAGCTAGTCACTTTATATTTAAATTTCCAGGTCAAATCGAATGGATATTAAGCAGACGATGTTTAAATAATAGAAAATAAGAAATGAATAAATGAGATATTTAAAGGAATGATGTCATAATGATAAAAAAATATCATTTTTACCTATTTATTATGTGATAAATTGAAAATTTTAATCTCCTGCTTTTAACCCAGGAAAACTGGACTTAAAACAATTACATGGGATTAATAGAATGATGTCACATTGCTAGAAATTATTGCTTCTTTCACTTAGTTATGATGCAATAAATTAAAAAGTTAATCGTTTGAGCTTAACTGGGGAAAATAATGCTTGGAATAATGACATGAAATGCTTGAAAAAGGGGGAAGGAATGGATTTTGAATGTTAAAAATTTTCAAAAACCTTCCTAGGAATATACCTAATAATTTCCCAAATTTTCATGGTGATTGGATATATGGTTTTTGAGTCTATCAAGTACAGAAGACACAATTTCATATTTATATATAGAGATTATTAAAGGTAAGTATGCATGCTTGGTATTAATCCAAGTTGAAAATAGTTAAAATTTTCAAGGGTTCGCACAACTATTTTTCTAACTTTCTCATCCTTTATTTATTTATTTTTTTAACAAAATTTATAACAAGTATTATATTGATACTCAGTTTATTGTTAAATAAATATAAACAGATATTTAAATATGCATGAATGTACAATAAAAATCAATTGTGTATTAAAATTAGTGTAAAAGACATAACATTCAAACAACTTAAAAATTCAATGAAAAGTACATTTGATGCTTAGCTATTATAAACATATTACAGGGTTCATACACATATCTTTAAATTAAAATCAAGAACTTTTAAGAACTAAAAAAATCAAAATATAAAGACCTTTATATTGGATAAACTAATGAATTATAAGAAATTTTTTTAATAAAATATTTCATTTTTGGAAATTTAAACTAATGTAAAATATGCAGTACAAATTATTATTAAACAACAAAAAACTCACCAAAATATAAATTAATAAATTGGTTGAAAAAGATGAAACTGATAATCCAATTAAATAGTTTTAAATTATGAACTTTTTTCTGACAATCCTAAACTGTGGCATTCTATCCCTTCCCGTCCTCGTGCAAGCTTCTTTTATAGTGATCAACTTGCCAATAACACAAAATTAAGAACAATAACCAATACGATTTTAAAATGTTAAATTATGGAAAATGAGAGCTTTCAAGGATTGAACCCTGTATTAATGTTTGATAGATGCTGAGTCATAAACAATAATTTAGTTTTGAAAAATCATTGAAAAAAAAAGTTTCAGAACTGGAGAAAATTTGCATCGACAAAAATTAGTTAACACATTCCGAAAAGTAAAAATCAACTAGTAACTTACATTTCATCCACATTTTCTATGCCAAGAATTGGATGTGGTTGAGGACATTTCATATGCTTTAAATTAGCTGTATAGTGATGATATGCACTACGAAGCAAATGCATTTTGTCACATATATAACATTCAAAACTCTGTATAAAATCTTTTTTAGAAATATCATTCACACCCCATTCTCTAAATGACATTATATCCCCCAGAAAATTATTTTTAATTCCCAGCTCTTTAAATGTCAAAAATTCATTGTATAATGTATCATTTCCATCAATAAGTTTTATAAATTTAGCTAATTCCTCAGGATTGGAAAAATCGTCTGCTATTATAACAGAATTGTTATTTGGTATCCAATCTTTAACTGTTGCAGAACCCTTATAAATAGGAATAGAACCAACATGTAGAGCCCTATATAATTTTTCAGTAATATAATCATCACAAAGAGCATTTTCAAATGCAATGTGAAATTTATAGTTAGCAATGAAAGTAAATAATTTCTCATCATTGTATGTACTTGTGGATGTTAGATGATCAGGTAAGTCTTTATTATGTAAACACTTCCCATATGAATCAACTTCAATAAATTTCATTAAGTTTTTAACATAATTATCTCTGTCAGAAGCAACATTACAATGAGATTGAAGGTACAAAATGGGTGCTAGACCTTCTTTTCTAAATTTGTTCTTTTTATCAAGAGAAACTGGCTTCCTATCAGTAAAATAGTTTAGAGATGGGATAAACTGAGTTGTCAATGGATGGTCTGAATGTCGTGAAAAAGTACTAGTCAAATTAAATAAAGTAATGCCAGGAATATGAGAAAGCATGTAATTATTCATTGGTGATTCTTCATGAAGTAGTACCCACAAATGATTACTTTTTCTGGGAAGTGGCAAATCTTCTGGGTCAAAATCAGTTCCATAAAATATGTAAGTAATATTTGTGTCGTCATCTCTATATAACTGCTTTGATGTGGATAGACATTTTCCGTAAGAACACTGAATTTCGGATTCATTCCCTAAATGGGGAAATAGGAAATTTGTCCACCATACAATAACTGGAAGCTGATGTTCATTAAAAATGTTTGCCTCAGAAAGCCACAAAAAAGAATACCAAAACAGGAAAAATAGGTTTAAATTGAGACTGTAGAAATTCCACATACTTGATATTATTCAGTTGATAATATATTTATCAACTGAAGAAATTATATAAGGTTATGAACACATAAGTATAATATGGAAGTTATTTTTCTTTACATCCATGTTTAGAATAAATATAAAATGCTTCATTTTTCTCTTATAAAAATAGAAATCTTAAAATGATCACATATTGAGATAGAAGAACCAGCACACTAGCAGACTAAATCACAATTTTGCTGCCAAATAGCTGTTTCGTACCACAAATTTGAAAATTCAACTTTAATTTCGATTATTCTAAATAGTCATCATAATTCGAACGTGCGATTATATAATAGCAACTAAGTAATATAAATTATTTGAATAAAATGTAAAAGATGAATTTCAACATCATATAACAATTATTTTAATTCTATTTAAAACAATTCAGAAAATAATTAAAAAGTTTAAATATTTTCAAAAATGTCAAAAAATAATCTTTCACTTTGTATTCCATTTAATAGTATAATTTAAGGCAATAATACTTTTCTGATTAATAACTAGGATACAAAAGGTAAAATAAGAACCCTAATTCTTGTTTGGGTTTCATTGGGGTTTATAAGCTGGCAACGATACTCGAAGCAGACATATATCATGTTCATATGGTGTGCGCCAAATGTGGCTTGTGGTTCGATCATTTAAGTGTGGAGTGAACGCTGTCTTGAGTGTGTAAAGTGTTGTGATGGCATTAATGCCTTTAAAAAGGATGCCTGAAATAGCGTGGGGTTTAACAAACACAACGTTCGGAATATGGAGGCAAAACAGTTCCTTCTGCTTGTATCAAGTAAGAAAATAAATTCATACATTAGCGTACCGTAGGTGTGGCGGAATCAATATATGTTTTGACACTTCTGCCTCCAAACGATACGCGTATAAACAAGTAATTATTTTTCATACAACATGAAGGCATTACGGGAAATCGTAAAATTTAAATTTTTTTAGTGCTGTTGCAAATGAACCGGTTACTTGCCGTTTTAGTAGGAAGAATATGAGTTTCACATTTATTGATGTCTGTCAAATAATGACAGCTGAGAATTGAAAACAATCACACGTGGTTATTAAATATAATATTTTAAATGTTTATATAACTAACGAAGATGAAATTTAGAAGTTTGAATAATACAAATTAACAAGGTTTTTTAAAAGGTGAAGTCATCAAAATTTTGGTTAATTTTTTTTTATAGAATTAATGCAATAATTTTATAACCAATATATGTTATTGCAGCATATAAGTGTCTCTTCTTTCATACAATTTAGACATTTATGTGTATTATATTTTTTAAAAAATACATACAAAAATGTATGGGACACATGAAATTGAACAAAATGTTTTCTGAACATTTCTCGGTTTTTATTTATAATCGAGAGTTTTGAGAAAAACAAGCTATAAGCATGTTAGAAACATATTACTTTTAAAGCAAAATTGTTATTTACATAGTTAATCATACCCGTAATCATGCCATCGTTAAACTCAAGATTTTCAAGTAAAAATTCAAAAACATGTATTTCCTTATTGTAAAATGTCATTGTTACGTAATGTTTTAATAAATTTATCTTTTAGTGAACTAATTGCCTTTTTGTTGAAACAGTTTTATCTATATTATTTGTACGAAAGTATATTACTTTTAGTATTACCCGTCAAACACTTCCCGAGTTAAAATTTTTTAACTAGCAATTAATTTAAATATGTGTCAGTCAAATGTATGCAAGTATTCTCTTTAAACAATATTGCAAACTGTACTAAAGAAACTTTTATGACTGTTAAACTGTAGTTTATCGAGTTATTGTAACTAAAATGTTTTATAATGGGTTAGTTTTTATGTTAAATAATTTTTTTGCTTATTTACTTTGTTTAATCAAAGAAAGGACAGTCGTACAAGTTACTAATCAGACTGTTTTTTTACACAAAGCTGTAAAAGTTTATGAAAAGAGCTGTATGGTTTCTTTCATATTTATAGTATACTGTTTTATTTTGCTTTGATTACTCGCTGGTTATATACATTTATCCCTTCTTCTATTGAAGTAGTAACTACTTGATACCTTTAACTTTCCCCTGTATGTTCGGTTTTACAGCGCTGCATAGAGTTCCAATCTTCTTTCAAATCTTGAATTGTGTGGGAAACATGACACACAAGTTAAATTAACTTTTGTTAATATTTCTTTTGTTGACTTTGGCAAAAGCCTGAAGATTGGAAAACCACTTTGTTTGTTTTTGTTGTTATTGCAGCATATAAGTGTCTCTTCTTTCATACAATTTAGACATTTATGTGTATTATATTTTTTAAAAAATACATACAAAAATGTATGGGACACATGAAATTGAACAAAATGTTTTCTGAACATTTCTCGGTTTTTATTTATAATCGAGAGTTTTGAGAAAAACAAGCTATAAGCATGTTAGAAACATATTACTTTTAAAGCAAAATTGTTATTTACATAGTTAATCATACCCGTAATCATGCCATCGTTAAACTCAAGATTTTCAAGTAAAAATTCAAAAACATGTATTTCCTTATTGTAAAATGTCATTGTTACGTAATGTTTTAATAAATTTATCTTTTAGTGAACTAATTGCCTTTTTGTTGAAACAGTTTTATCTATATTATTTGTACGAAAGTATATTACTTTTAGTATTACCCGTCAAACACTTCCCGAGTTAAAATTTTTTAACTAGCAATTAATTTAAATATGTGTCAGTCAAATGTATGCAAGTATTCTCTTTAAACAATATTGCAAACTGTACTAAAGAAACTTTTATGACTGTTAAACTGTAGTTTATCGAGTTATTGTAACTAAAATGTTTTATAATGGGTTAGTTTTTATGTTAAATAATTTTTTTGCTTATTTACTTTGTTTAATCAAAGAAAGGACAGTCGTACAAGTTACTAATCAGACTGTTTTTTACACAAAGCTGTAAAAGTTTATGAAAAGAGCTGTATGGTTTCTTTCATATTTATAGTATACTGTTTTATTTTGCTTTGATTACTCGCTGGTTATATACATTTATCCCTTCTTCTATTGAAGTAGTAACTACTTGATACCTTTAACTTTCCCCTGTATGTTCGGTTTTACAGCGCTGCATAGAGTTCCAATCTTCTTTCAAATCTTGAATTGTGTGGGAAACATGACACACAAGTTAAATTAACTTTTGTTAATATTTCTTTTGTTGACTTTGGCAAAAGCCTGAAGATTGGAAAACCACTTTATGTTTGTTTTTGTTGTTTTCTGAGACGAAAGAAAGTTTTAATCTTTGCCGCTAACATTTGCACGTTATAAAGATTGTAGTGTAATATATACATACGGAGAAATTTTACAAAAAAATCACCGTAAATCAGGCTTTTCCCTGGCTTAATATATTTTAAATGCGAACTCATATATTTAGAAATATTATCCAAGTGGAAACTTTGCAATAACGTTATAGACGAAAACTAATTTCCAAATTGTTCCAATAATATTTTCTCAACATCAATTTTATTAAAATTTTTAAAATTAAAACTACGTTACCGGCTTTAATTTAAATACTTATAGGTTAAAGTTTTTTTTCTCTTATTAAGTGTTTATGTAAATAAAATAATTGTGTTAATAAAATTAAACATTAAATTTTATTACTTTTTGTGTTTTCAGTGTCCAAGCTTAGTTTTACTATTTGAAACGTTAAATGTGTATTGGAAGAAATTTATGTAAATTGTGGAATGAGATTCTGAAATTAGTTTCGTTTCTATTACTATTAGTTACTGGAATATTTTCGATTAAAACTGTGTTAAATAGCAAGCAATTCCTACGATTGCATTTTTGTTGATACCCTAAGTATTCAACTTAAAGCAAGGAATTTCTGCTATCCTAATTATTGTTTATTCTTTTCTATATATATTTATTTCACGAGATAAATTTAAATTGTAACCCATGATAAACCCCTGTAAAAGTTTATGAAAAAAACTATATGGTTTCTTTCATATTTATAGTATACTGTTTTATTTTGCTTTGATTACTCGCTGGTTACTCATATTTCCGTGAATTTATCCCTTCTTCTATTGAAGTAGTAACTACTTGATACCTTTAACTTTCCCCTGTATGTTCGGTTTTACAGCGCTGCATAGAGTTTCAATCTTCTTTCAAATCTCCAATTATGTGTGAAACATGGCACACGAGTAAAATTAACTTTCGTTAATATTTCTTTTGTTGACTTTGGCAAAAGCCTGAAGTTAGGAAAAGCACTTTATGTTTATTATTGGCGTTTTCTGAGACAAAAGGAAGTTTTAATCTTAGCCGCTAACATTTGCACGTTATAAAGATTGTAGTGTAATATATAGATACACCGTAAATCAGGCTTTCCCTAGCTTAATATATTTTAAAAGCGAACTCATATATTTAGAAATATTATCCAAGTGGAAACCTTGCAATAACGTTATAGACGAAAACAAATTTCCAAATTGTTCCAATAATATTTTCTCAACATGAATTTTATTAAAGTTTTTAAAATTAAAACTACGTTACCGGCTTTAATTTAAATACTTATAGGTTAAAGTTTTTTTTTTCTCTTATTGAAGTGTTTATGTAAATAAAATAATTCTGTTAATAAAATTCAATAGTAAATTTTACTTTCTGTGTTTTCAGTGTCTAAGCTTAGTTTTAACATTTGAAACGTTAAGTGTATTGGAAGATATTTATGTAAATTGTGGAATGAGATTCTGAAATTAGTTTCGTTTCAGTTGCTATTAGTTTCTGGAATATTTTCGATTAAAACTGTGTTAAATAGCAAGCAATTCCTGCGATTGCATTTTTGTTGCTACCTAAGTATTCAACTGAAAGCAAGGAATTTCTGCTATCCTAATTACTGTGTATTCTTTTCTATATATATTTATTTCACGAGATAAATTGTGACCCATATCCTTTTTTAAGGATTTGAAATAATATAGGTTTTTTTAAATTTTATTTTTATTACATCGTTTATAATACATCGTTATTTCAATATCTTCAAAGCTGGATATATTGTAAAATGGAGTCAGTTTGATGTCAGCATTACGTTAAATAATTTTACAGTCGATAATATCTAATGCAGATTTTTTTTCTCTCCGGCAATTTCATTTACAACTTTTGTGGTAACTAATCTCTACTAGAAAAATTTTGAAAATATCCAATTCTGTTTTTTTTTCTCTCTCCAATCAGTTAGTAGTTTTTATATTCGTACTTAAATTCCATCACGTAGTGTGACGTTAATTGAAAGGCAATTTCAGTCATTTGTATGAGTTTTTGTTTATGTATGTATATTTAGATATGTGTAGGTGTATTTATTCATAGTGTATATAGTATATAAATGTATTCAAATACATTTGTTGAAGTTCTGAATTATATCAATAGTTTATGGAGAGATAATATAAGTGATTTAAGAATATACATACGTACGGGAAATCACTTTAATGAGTATTAAGGAGATCTGAACCGCAAGTTTAAATTATTTTATTTTTGCACGTTATTTTATATTTTTGTTATGTCTGCTTATGTAAGAATTACTTTGGATAAGTCTAAAAAGTTCGAAATTTTATTTAAAAAACTAAGCACAATTAATTTTTATCGTAAATCTCGAACCGTTATCTCTTTTAAAGTAATTTTTTGATTTTTGAGTGATGAAAGTATTTAAAATTTTTTGTTCTAGATTTGTCAAAATATTGCCTGTAAACTTTGAACACGACCAGTCAAAATTACTGGTTTTGTAATTTCAATTTAATGTATATTTAAATTACTGGTAAATCTGGTAAAAATATTACTATCAAAGTAGAAATATTACAATAAAAGTAAAAATATTACAATCAAAGTAAAAATATTACAATCAAAGTAAAAATATTACAATCAAAGTAAAAATATTACAATCAAAGTAAAAATATTACAATCAAAGTAAAAATATTACTATAAAAGTAAAAATATTACTAAAAAAGTAAAAATATTACTATTAAAGTAAAAATATTACTATTAAAGTAAAAATATTACTATTAAAGTAAAAATATTACTATAAAAGTAAAAATATGTTCTTTTATCTAAGTCATCTTGTTGGGTGGAAAATATTTGCAAAACTATTTCCCTGGAATAGAATATCTCGAAGACAGTTTGAAAAGTAGAAATATCCATGTAATGTTTGAGATGAGTTGTAACATGAATAGAATTTAAGATATATTCATTTGAATTTGTTCATTTCTGAATAAGAAAAGAAAATTTTTTTTTTCGAGATAAAGCTCAACTTCCGGTGAAGGGTGTGGTATGCAGTATCAGTATGTAAAGAGTAATATTTGCTTATGTAGTCGTCATTGCAACTTCCCTCTTGCACCATTTGACTTTTACCTCTGCAATAGTATTTATGCTAAAAGGATAAAAAAAAATAAACGTTCTCTGAGAATTTTGTGTTCTGGTCTCAGTCGTTTTCAAATGGGAGTGAAAGGCTAATGCATGCCTAATTTTTTGCTCTGTTTCAGAAGTGTATATATTAAAGTTGAAAAGTAATAAACAATAAAGACTGTCGTGTTTCCGGCATCATCCCTTTTGAGTCTTCGGAACGGTGCTTTTGTTGACACTGTGATGTCTCACGTGCTTCACAGTTATGAGTATTTCTGGTCCCGGCGAAGACCGATAGAAAATGTTAAATTTCTCTCAGATATTAGACTTTCATTTATACGCCTCTCTCACTTGTACTACGCTTCTTTGGGCATTGTAAATTCCTCTCACTTGAACAATCTATATATATATATATATATATATATATATATATATATATATATATATATATATATATATATATATATATATAAATAAATAAATAAATAAATAAATAAATAAATGAATTTGTGTCTGTCTGTACTCGATAGACTCAAAAACCATACATCCAATCACCGTGAAAATTTGGGAAATTATTAGGTATATCCCTAGGAAGGTTTTTAAAAATTTTTAACATTCGAAATCCATTCCTTCCCCCTTTTTCGAGCTTTTCATGTCATTATTCCAAGCATTATTTTCTCCGGTTAAACGCAAACGATTATGTTTTTAATTTATCTCATCATAACTAAGTGAAAGAAGCAATAATATCTAGCAGTGTGACGTCATTCCGTTAATCCCATGTCATTGTTTTAAGCGCAGTTTTCCTCGGTTAAAAGCAGGAGATTGAAATTTTCAACTTATCACATAATAAATAGGTAAAAACGATATTTTTTATCATTATGACGTCATTCCTTTAAATATCTCATTTATTCATTTCTTATTTTATATTATTTAAACATCGTCTGCGTAGTATCCATTCGATTTGACCTCGAAATTCAGATATAAAGTGATTAACTTTCATTTCTATGTGACGCAAATTATAGCATTTTTATATAAGAACTAATTTTAAATTTAATTATTGGTTAATTTTTGCGTTACAATGAAATATTTATCACCAATATTCTCTCATAGGCAAATAAAAACTATCATTCGCTATGAACGAAAAAAAATCTTTGTTTAAAAGTGATATATTAAGTTCACCGTAGCGAAGTACGGGCACACTTGCTAGTTCTCTATATTTGTTCTGGTTCTAGCGAAGTTTTATGGGAAGTAATGTTAAATTTCTTACCAATATACGAGTTTCAGTTATACGCATCTCTCACTTGTACTACGAATCTTCGATTAAGAAATCTAATTTCCTCTCATTTGAAAGATGACAATTTGGTCAAACGAACTAAGCAATATTCGAGAATTTAAATGTTTTGTTAGTTATCGACGATTGTTTCTCGTAACGTATAATTAATAATAGACTATTAAAGCAAAATAGTATCAATATACCATTTTGCTTGTTAACACTAGAAACGTCCGGAACATGGATACTTGCTACTGCAAAGCGTCGACTGTTATTATATGCTATGCATTTCTTTGTGCATTTCTATGCATTTCTAGCATTGTTTATGCATTTCTAGTGTTATATTCAGATTATTAAACTCAATAAAATACTAATAAATAATTTATAATTGCTGTATATTTGTCAATATTGTGTAGCTATATGTAAATGTGTGTACATATTGTGTATATATACATATAATATATATGTGTAGAAATATACAATACACACAGGCATATATATATATATATATATGTATATATGTATGTATGTATGTGTGTGTGTGTGTGTAGAAATATACAATACACACAGGCATATATATATATATATATGTATATATGTATATATATATGTATATGTATATATGTATATGTATATGTGTATATGTATATATGTATATGTATATATATATATGTATATGTATATATGTATATATGTATATGTATTTTCCTGTTTGTGCGGCGAGCAATTCAGTTTCGCAAACCTTATGTCAAACATAGCTGCACTCTCACACTAATTTTAATTGTTTTTTTTTTCAATATACATAGAATAGTTTATTAGAAGTAACATCTTATCTATCTAGTATATTCTACTCACTGATTACCTAAAATTAAGTATATAAATTTTAATCTAAATGCATTCCATTATTTTGTAATTGGATAGTGCAAACTAAATAAGATGTAAATTTAAAGAACAAATTAAATATTTTAATGCAAACTATTTCTTTAAAAAAACAAATCACAGTTATTTCAATATTTTTTAAGCACCGAATGATGGATTTAATTGTTTCAATAAAAACACTAACTTTGATGCTTTATCCACTCTTAATTGGTTACGAAGGTTAGAATGAACAATACTTAAAGAAGAAAACTGTCTTTCCATTCCAGCAGATGAAGCCACGGCTGTTGTTATTTGTTAGATAAACTGGGTTTCAAGTTCTATAATACTCTTTACCTCCCATTACATAAAATGAATTCCGCCAGTCATAATCAATCATTGTACTACTACTAGATACTTTCTGATAATAACTCTTAAATTGTTGGAAAGCACATGCTATCTATTTACACTTATTTACTTTTTGGTATTACTGTGCTGACTGATTCCCAATTCTCCTGTCTTTTGGAATATAGGTTTTAAAAAAAGTGAAAAAAAAATTATTTAAATCGATGATTTAAAAAAAAAAAAAATCAACTGATTTAAATCAGGATTTAATTCATGATTTAAATCAGGATTTAATTCATGATTTAAATCAGGATTTAATTCATGATTTAAATCAGGATTTAATTCATGATTTAAATCAAGATTTAATTCATGATTTAAATCAAGATTTAATTCATGATTTAAATCAATATTTAATTCATGATTTAAATAAAGATTTAATTCATGATTTAAATAAAGATTTAATTCATGATTTAAATAAACTGATTTAAATCATGTCAACCTTGGTTTTAATGTTTATTAATAAAACATTGTACAATTAAAAATTGTCTTATATAAATAGTATTTAACATAAAAGAAAATCGATACCTAGCTATATATAAATTATAATGATAAACTGAACAAAATCAAATCAATTGTTTACCAGTATGAGCATTAGAAGCATTTTTAATGTATTTCTATATTGTTGGAAGAGTATTGTAACCTCGCATTGTAATAAATGATTTAATACTAGATTTTAGTGCCTTATATGTTTCATGTAACAAGTTATATATATTCCCATTATAAGAATATCGTTAAAAATTTAAAAAAACTGAGAATGAACGTGTTTTGAACCGCTGGTATGAGGGAGTTCGAACACCCCTTCCAATTCTCGTGCGTCCCGCTTGTCTTGTTTGCCCCGTTCTACTGCAGGTGTCTTTGACCCTCTGTGAGTGGTCCGATTGCCCTTATCCCTTTATCGATCGACCGGGATGAATGGAGAGGGGATCTGTAGAAACTTACGCTTCTACAGAGAGGAAGGGAAACTGCCTTATTTGGTGTCATCAGTTTAAAACCTTAAAAAAAAAAAAATCTATTTTTATTTTGCGTTCTAGAATGCTTAAACAGCTTTAATCTTTGAACCCTTTAAAGTTCACAATCTCAATTTCTTTGGCATTTAATGGAAATAGTTTATAATATTATCTATGAACCTTATAAATGCAAAATTAGTAAAAAAAAAAAAATCCTCCAGGGGTTGTAGATATGAGAAATGGTTTAACTTTAAAACCCTCACCTTGTATGGATTGAAAATAATACTTCTCTAAAATTTAAATTATATTGGAAGAACAATGAATAATTATCATTAATATGGTGTAATAAATAAATATATAAACAATTTATAAGTATTGTTTTTGTGTAAGTACTTTTATTTGGGATTATATAAGACAAAAATAGAATTCTTGATGGCTTCAAGCAAAGTTTAAAAATGTATATTTGAAAGTGAAAAATAAATTATGTAAAGTGCTACGATCTTATTGATAGTGTAAAGTGTCAAAAACGTATAAAATACATGGTTTCCGCGCACCTGGAAAGTCAGGGAAAATCATGGATTTAGACAATGGATTAATTTTGTCATGGAAAGTCTTGATTTTTCAAGTAAAATGAGTAAAAGTCATGGAAAGTCATGGATCCGCTAAACTACCGATTAAATAAAAATGCATTGAATTGTTTAATTCTATTTTTACTTGTCATTTGGCTGAAGTTACTGAGTTTGGTATTTATGTATTATCTTATTGTCCATATTGCCAAGTAAAATTTGTTCACCAAGGAAACTCAAAGCAAGAAATCTTAATGGGTGGGTAAATGTATATTATTCTGGTGTTTTCTTAAATTGTAGATTAAAATTTTATCAATATAATAATAATTATTTTTTAATAAACATTAGTTAAGATTTTTGCACAAAATATGTTTATCTCTAGGGATATTGTATATAAACATTATAGGGTTATAATTGGCTATTATTCATGGTCACCTGGATAATACCAAAGTACCCTGAATTCAAATTGGAAACATTTTGATTGAAAAACTGCTATATAATTAAACTTAGGTATGTAGATACAACAATTTACTTTTATGTATGTGAGTTTATTAACACTTATAAAGTAAGTTTATAGTTTTTTTTTTGATAAAATTCCTGTAATTTCTCTAAAAGCATATATTTTATTTGTATGTACATCAGAAGTTTTATTCATATATACTTTAACGAAAGCTTTTTAAAGTCATGGAAAATTATCTGCTAAATCAGGGAAAGTCATGAAAAGTCATGGATTTGAAACATTTTATTTTGGCAGATACCCTGAAAATAGAAAAAAGTCATTCATATATCTTTTAACAAAAGAGAAAAAACAATTTTTAAAGTTGGTTTCGCTGCGAAACCACTGTCCTTTTTAAAGGGTTAAAACAAATCATGTTTAAAAATTCTTATTAGAACGTTTTAACCATTGCTAAATTTAAAAAAGTGCAATGAAATACGTATTTTCTTTAAACTTTTATTGCTCTTTACTCAAAATTGTTTTGCGTGCACTTTGTAAGTAAAAAAAATCTGAACTGATTTTAAATTTCCAAGGTACGTATTTTTTAAAATTTTTTTGTTCAGTTTTAGTTTGTTTTTAATAGAGCTTGATTCCCTTATTTCAATTTTTAATATTTTAATAATTTTGAATTTTTAAATTCACAAATTTCATTTTTGTGCTGTACGTTTTTCAATTTTTGCAGTTTGTGTTTTACATTTTTAATATTTAATTTTTAATCAAACTTTGTTGATTATCGTGTTGAATTTTTTACCTATTTATTTGTTTTTAAATGTTTCCTATTGGTTGTGGTCATTTATCAAAATTGATTTTTTTTTCAAAATTCTGTTGTTCTATTGGTTTTTTCGTCTTTTTTGGCGCAGTTTGTCCCAAAATTAATTAGCGCCACTAAATTTCAACCAACCAACTGAGGTATGTACTTTATAGTGTTAAAAGAAATCACCTCCTACTTTTTTCATTGTTTATTATTATATTTGATATTTATAATATTTAAAATGGAATTTTTAACGTTTTTTTAGAAATTCTTCTCCTTATGTGAAATTTGAATAAGGGAAGGGATAATGGTACCTAATGCTCATTGTTTACAAAGATGTCAAATTTGTTAGACTCATTTTGTGTTGTTTTAACCCTTTAATGCCCAGCGTCTCATTTTAGATACCTCTAAAAATAGTGCGTTGAATTTTTGTTTTCTTATAAGTTTTTCATTTGAGTGTACGTAGAGCATTATCTAATAACATCTACAAAATTTTTAAGTAATTTCTGTTATTTATATTCCATTTGGATCGACTCTCTATGAATTGGCTATGAACAGTCTACCATCATGACAAATTGCTTTATAGATTATAAAACTCCATTTTACATTACTTCTTTTAAGTGTAATACCAAATAAATATTTTATCTCTTTTTCATTAAAGGCAGGTATCTTATGATGTGGTTAAAACGATAGCTAATCACTAACGTGATATGCTGTTGTATTCAAAGTGTTCTACGCGAGAAGAAAAAAGTTGTAGTTCTGTACAATGCACTCAACTCTTTATTTTTTACACAATAGATACGTTCTTTAGAAAAAAAATCGTGTAAAACATACATGTGACATTGATAAATTTGGGAATGTTTCACAACTTTAAAAGATCGTGTAAGATGAAAAAACTATAAGTATTAAATAAAATGTAAAAAAGCAATAATGAAATCTATTACATATTTATAAAACAAAAACAATTCATTTATTACAAAAAAGTATAATTAGTGTACAGTGAAAATTCAGTGCTAAAAATTTCACCATTCCCCCCCCCTCAAAAAAAAAAAAAAAAAAAAAAAAAATTTTTTCTACTTTGAGCATCAGATTTTAGAACATTATTGAAATTATTTATTGCGTCTTATGAACTGAACACTTTAGCACAAAATAAAATTACAATTAAGAACGAAATGCTGTGTTCAAATTTAAGTACAATAAAATAGAGAAAAAAGTGATTTTAAAACTAGAGTATTCCCTGTGAAGTAGACAAAGTCACTAGCATATGTGAACATAAATCGACCGCCTTCTGATTATGCTGTCAAAAATAGCACCCCCCCACAAAAAAAATAAATACATATACGTGTGTGTATATCATGTGAAAATGAGCATGCGTGTATTTATTATCGAATATTGAAAGTTTTATAGTGGGCTTTCAATATATATATATATATATATCGCTCTCTATCTATATCTCTCTCTATATATCTATCTTTCTCTATATATCTATCTCTCTCTATATATATATCTATCTCTATCTCGCTCTCTGTATATATATATGTGTGTGTGTGTGTATATATATATATATATATATATATATATATAATCTGTCTCTCTCTATATATATATCTATATGTATGTATTTCTCTCTCTCTCTCTCTCTCTCTATATATATATATATATATATATATATATATATATATATATATATATATATATACATACATACATACATACAGAGAGGGCCGCGTCTAGTAAGTGTGCAGGAGGCTGAATTTGTAGGGTAACTGATGGAATAAGAAATATTTTAACATTACGTCGGGGAGGGCGATCGTATAAGCTATCTCTCTGTGATCAGCCTAATACAAATCCTTTGCTGAAAAGTTGTTAGTGGATAAAAAGACGAGATTGATGCTGGCCAAGGAAGCACAAACTGTCAAATGGTTAAAAAAATATTAAAACATGCTGACTGAAGATGTTTTTGCACATGCATACGTACATACATATGTCTATATATATATTGTGTGTTTGTAATGTTAATCGGCGTAAAAACTTTCACCTTATTGAATGTGTTCTTTTTGGAAGTACGCGGGATGGATACATAGGAGGGAGATGCCTGTAAAATCTGTTTCACCGCATTGTTTCTTCATTCACCGAAAAAGCAACGCGCGCGCTCGGAAACAATTTTTACAATTTAATCGCAGGAATAACGAACTTGTCATATTTTCATCCAGGTGTAATTAAAAATTACATAATTGATTCTGTTAAATATTTTAAATTAAGTTTACGTGCAGAAAATGTGAACAGAGGTTTTCTTTTTTTTTTTTCCTTTTGTGTACCCTCCAATGTATATATACGTTTATCCAATATAGGGGCTAGTAGGTGCACAAAGCTTCCATGCCAATGAAATAAATAACATTTAAACATGGTAACGGAAACTTAAAATATTGAGTGAGAAAATCTATTTTTCTATGCCCTTTCGCATCTGAAAATAATTTTTGTCAGAAACCGGAGTTTTTGATAAATACTTCTTTACATACATATATATTTATACATATATGTAATAATATTTTAACCTTACTTATAATTACATTTATTTTATCTTAAAATAGTTTTCGGGTGATTCTATCCTGTAATGGTAAACGTTGGCGAATATCTTTTATTCTTTCTTAGAGTTGGCGATTCCACATACACCAAAAATTATTGTTGACTCCCGCTGTTCTAACATAAATTAGTGAAGCTTATAATGCGTTACCAAGCACATTAATCATTAAAATATATAAGCATTAAAAACCTTAATTGTCTGGCTCCCACATCTATAATTAGACATGTACGGGTTTTTCACCCCAGAAGCCCTAGGGAGATGTTGATAGAATAATCTGTACTTCTATTCTTTAAATTCTGTTCTTTGTTCTCCTTATTAGTTACAACTGCACCAAATTCAGTACGAATTCCCTTACTTTTGTAATGGGGTAGCCCGTTTATATATATATATATATATACACACGCGCACGCACGCACGTCTCTCTCGCTGTCTCTGTCTGTCTGTCTCTGTCTCTCTCTCTCTCTCTCTCTCATAGCAGTCATAAACATCCGTTGCTATGCATTTGGCTAAGTTATTGGTTGAGGGTAGTCAAATAATCTTTCTTACACGCAGGCAGCGAGCCATGCGGATACCTGTGGTTTTTTTTATATCAGTACATATATACATGTATGTTTATATGTATGCATAACACTTTATAAGAATTATTTTTGCTTATTTTAAAATATATTCCTTTTTTATTTTACTATTTTAGGCTTTCGTGATAAACTTACTCTGTTTATACCATACCATAGTTTTAAGGACAGGATTTGTACCATGATATATATATATATATATATATATATATATATATATATATATATATATTTGTGCTTGTGTTTATTTTTTAATTTTTTATTGAAAATAAATCCATACTAAATACGGATTTAGAAATAAAATTGAGTTTTTTTTTCTGACATTTCGTCTATGGCTTTTCTGGGAGTCTTACAATGAGGTGTGTAGGGGGGGGATGCTGGTGAGCCAGCTATTCAGGGTGATAATATTAACTGCATGATGACGTGAAAGAACCGGAACTAAGTGATGTAAAGCAGTTATGTAAAAATAGTTCAACTAAGCATGAATTAATTTGGATGTATTCGAAGTATCCAAGGTTGCCACAATTAGAAGCGAAACAAAAGAATCTTTGCTAAAGTTGGCAAGTCTAGGGATAGAATTGGAAAAAATTTATTTTGTAATTAAGTTTGCCAGTTTTGGGTTAAAATATCAGTACTTACTTACACACATATTTATACACATATATAAATACATGTATATATCCAGAACTAACACAATCATCGTAAGAAATTTATTTTTTAATTAAGTTTGTTAGTTTTGGGGTAAAATATCATTATTTATACATACATGTTATTCATATTATACATATGTGTATTATATATATACACACTTACATACATACATATAAAATAGTCTAGTGTTAAGGCGAATGAAATAATTTGTCCTTCGTAGTTAAAACACTTTGTTTAGTTTGGATTTCCCGTTTCAGGTATGGCTTGCGCCATTTGCATTTATTCGTGCGAAGCTAAACGTGGAAAGGTGTTGACAGCTCCATGTCGACGCGCTAACTGAACTTCTCGCTTGATTAGTCATCAGCTTCTTGTGAAAATATCTCTACACCTGATCGCGTTACTCCAAAAGGTTACGCAAGCGTGGGTCTTTTTCATTTATTTTATTATAAGTGTTCCATTTTTAAAATCGTTTATAACGCACGTAATTTCCAACTATCCCCGTTTTAGACCTGACATATCTATATTCCGGACTAATAAACTTAATTATAAAATAAATTTTTCGCTATCCTTTTGTTTCTGCCCGTTTTTTTCGTGTGTGTTTGTTTACAGAGATAATATACATTTAGTTGTCAGATCTTCTAAGAAGTATATTAAATTTAATTATAGCATATTTACTAATTCTCTATAAAATGGCACTATCCCAAAACGTAAACTAAAACGAGTGCAAGCTGAGTTGCAATTAAGATGTATCTTATATAATGAAGCAATTCAGTACCATTTTATAGGTCATCGTTATGTTTGTTGACGCGATTTATGACGACTGGATATTTTCTGCAACAATTGGGAAAGCGTGTTTTAGTTCTTTCTATTAAATATTTATCTAGTTGGTTGGTCCACGGACAAGATAAAATGGGGTAAACATCGGGATTGAGAGCTAGAATAGTAAAGGTAAACACTAACCATGTTTTCATTTTTCTTTTTCCAGAAGGAAGAATATAAAAGCTTCACTTTGGAAGAAAATTCTATCTCTGAACGGATTTCGTCTATGAACCACTAGATATTTTCCTGTCAGACAACAAAAATAATGTCGAATTTTTCAATAGTATTTTTAAAGTTAACGTGAATTAGGCAGATTTTAAAAGTATATGATTTAAAAACATGGAAGTTCCAAAGTTTCGTAGTAAAGTTTAATTTTATTTCATTTTTATCCTTCTTTGATCCTTGAATTTTTTAACATTTTTTAAACACGTACGTAAATTTTTCTCTACTTCGAAAATAACCCGTTTCTGCAAATAGTGTTACAAAAGTACTAGTTTACGGTTAAAGTAACAAGATATAACTATGGGGTATATAACTATATAGTAATAGTATACTATAAACTATAACCATGTTTTCATTTTATCTTTTTCCAGGGAAGAACATATAGTATATAACATAAAGTTCATTTTCTGATGTTTACCGTAAAAAAAGAATCTAATGTGGAGACCACATGACTTCCTTGTACGGTTGTCAGAATCTCTTATTATTTTGTAAGATGCGTCATTAACCCCTTCCGGTAAAATGACGAGTCTAGCTCGTCATTAGTTTTTCATTCCATACCGCACAATGACGAGCTACACTCGTCATGCGATTAAAGTTACTGTTAAATATGATAATTAATTTAGTTTAAAATTTCTAGTGTACTGAATTTGGCAACACTTTTATCACTTGTGAAAATCACAAGTCACTATTGCATATTGTTTACTTAGAATTTCTTGGTACAAGTCATTGCCAAATTAATGAGTCAGAATAAAAGAAAACCTACTAAGAAATGCCGTGTGTGTTACAAGAATCAAATTAAAAGTGAGACTACTTGGCGGTGTAAACAATTAAGAATTCCTTTGCACTTTGTTTTGAAAAGTACCACTAGCTTGAAGACTATTATCTGTATACCTTATTAATGTTTTGCTTTGATATTTTCTTAATTTTACTGTTTCTGATATTATTTAACACTATGTAAAAAGTGGATTTTAATTAAGAATATCTAAGAATTGTAAAATGAAACAAGTTTTTTAAATAAAAATTAAATGGTTATTTCATGCACAGTTTTTCATTATTAAATCATACCGGAAGGGGTTAATGTTTATCGTTTGTACATTCTCTTCAAGATTCAAAGTAGCTTTTGCTTCTCAAGGTATCCATGTGTCTTGTTACAGCTTGAAACACTACCATTCGTTGAAGATCCCCAGTGTTGATGCTTGTGATAATGAAAATTTTTGTTATACAGGTATTTCGTTCTAAACAGTTATCTGAATACTTTCTTCACTCTTTACCAAGAAGTAATAGGCATAAAAAATTCGAAATTACTCTCTGCAAATAATAATTTTTTTTAAACCAAAAATGGACTTTAAAAGCATTGTTACAATTTCGGGTGAAGATGTCGGTATTTGAGTTGATTTTTGTAGATTGTTGCCGTTATGGACGTTATATTGAGATTTTTCGTTTTTTGGATTGCAATAAAATATGTACCCAACATCTCATGGTTAATTATTTTTGATTTATGTCCCATAACGTTAATATACGCTATACTGGTAATTTTCGTTATATAGTCTGCAGATTGGAATCAAATGGGGGACTGCAGAACTAGATGTTAAAATTGTCTTAAACACAAAATTTCAACAATTTACGACAAGTTGTTTTTGAGTTATACCCCACAGCTATTTTATACCTTATTTTGAAGTTTTTCGTTCGGTAGATTGCAGTTTGCAATAAAGAAATGTAAAACGGGGTGTTATAACAATCCTAAATACAAAATTTTAGCTAGCTAATCGTTTTGATTATACCTTATAGCGTTAATATACATTATATCGAAATTTTTCGCTATATAAATTGCTAAATGCAATAAAATGAGCATGAGCGAAACAAGATATTATAAGAGTACTAAGTGCGAGATTTTAACATTAATCGCTGTTGGGTTATAGCCAACAGCCTTAATATCGTTATAGCAAAATTTTCCGTTATATAACTCATATTATAATTAACCTTCAATTTTACTACTATTGTATTGATTTACTGTGTATCACAGTAGATAAATTAAAAAATACTATGTGATATTTACACTAAAATTAATGGGCTGGTTTAAATCATTACATCTAAAAATTTAGAATTTTATAATAAATTGTGAGGCTTAATGAATACCCATTTTCCCCTAACATACAAAAATAATCATTAAACATAAAATATTTAAAATATTTTATTTGATAAACTATTGTTCAGAAACCATTGCAGTTGATTACTGAAAAAATATTGACGGTAAATAAAATATTACTTTTCTGAAAGTTTTTAAGATTTTAGTAAAGAATTTATTCCTGACTTACAAACAAGGCAACCTATGTTGATAGATGCAAAATATAAAACTTGAGGAAAATAAATATTGGCAACAAATGTCTAAAAATATATTACAAAGCTAAAATATAATTTTTAAAAGTTATGTCTGTTAAATAAATTATACAAAATACCCATTTTACCCCACCAGACCCTACCTAACACATAGGCAATGTGATATTTTGAAATTAAGTGGCTAGAGAAAAATAAACAGTTTAACTCTTTAATTTCTCGTTAAGTGAAAAAAAAAGTATCTATTTAACGGTGCATAAATAATTTGCACTATTTCTACTCTAAAACAACATTCAGATCTCGTTAAAAATGGCTGCATTTCGGCTGTCGAAAAGATTTCTGTGTGTGAACACATCTGTTCAGAGTTTGTTCCCCTGACCTTAAAGCAATTACAGCGCTTTAAAATGTTTACCTTTCAGTGTTTTCTGAACTTGTTCTAATCGACAACATTCAAAAGACTTTGTTAAACAATGCAGTGGAAGGAGTCAATTAAAAGAAAGATAACAACACAAAGGTTCAAAATTTTTACTGTCTTCTGCAAAACAGAAAGAAAGCATTGTGATAGTCTTAACACATTGTATACGGGATACGTACTAGTACGTTTTTTGACGATTGATACTTGAGTGCCGGTCACGAACTAGTACGGGTTAGTGAAACAACATTGTTTGTGGGTACAAAAATAACGGTATAGACAGGAAAACGAAGCCGAATGTTCTTGTCTACTACATAGTTTCTGGAAAAAATGAGACAAATAAAAACTAGTTTTTACATTATTAGTTTTTTGATTGCTCTTTTCATTTTTTTATAGTGTAAAAATGTTTATATATAATATAATTTGAAAAAGTTAAAACTAAATACTATTTCTATTTGATTTTTCATATTTACGGTACTATTATAAATTTATCCACTAAAAAATATATTTTTTGTTTACAAAATTCTTATGGTTGTTATTTATATATTTCTATTTATATATTTGTTTATATGTTTCAATATAAAATACGAAAAGTTGGTTAAAAAATGAAATAATTTTCGATTTATGGAGATTTAACTGAATAACTAAATTGACTCGCAAAACGCCCGCTCCCGGTACAATTCCGCTGCGAAATGTACTCGCACACAATGTTGACTTCCCATGGAAATTTAATAACTGATCCAGTTGAGGGTTATAATACTTACCACAATTATGTGTAAGTATGCGCCCGTAAGTACGAAAAAGTATTTAGAGATATACATGCCTTTATTTGTTTATGCTCTGCTCGTTGTCAATTTCTCTGCTTACTGTAAGAAATCTCTGGATTTGAGGGCTTGGCCCAGGTAATCCAGTTGACCCATCATCTTGAAGATCTTGAAGAGATATACATGCAGGTCTGGTAACTCTCCGGGTTTAACTAGGGAATACTGGTTTTGGACCATTATAAGTTTCCGGGGCAAATGGGCGAATTGCCGGATTTTTGAAGGGGACATTACATTTTCAGTTTTCACCCGTTTTTGAGACTACAAAACGAAATTTTATATAAAGAGAGCAAAATCTGCAACAGTAAATGTAGCACAAAAGAAGCAATTGTAAATATTTTAAATAAGTATTGTCAATTATTGTAATATTCATAATTGTTCGTTAGTGTATTATTGTAATTTTTCTTTGTTTAATATCTTTTCATTGATTTTTTTTACTGTTTTTATTCCGATTTCTTGGATATGGTAGAAAATTAACCATATATATGAAAATTGAATATTATATAATTTGGTCTTTTTTTTATAATTTTTATTAGTGTGGTATAAAGTCGTTACATCGGTCGATAAACAAATTATTTCAGGATTTTGGACTTTTGGGGGTTATTAAGTCTGTATATCTGTATTTATGTGCATGTTTTTTCATGAATCAGTGCTATCTTAACTCCTAGGTTCACTCAGGTACAGACTAGAAATATATTTGTAGATTGGTTGGTTGATAGGAGGGCTACAATCTACTTTTTTTTTAAACACGAGAGCTAATGAGACTAGAATCTATTGCTTAAAGCCGATTCCGAACGGCAACCAGCATCCATTCCAGCAGTGGGATTTGAACTCATTAACTCTGTAAGGGTCTACTTAAGAATTGGGTTCCCCTTAGCAAATTTGGCTAAAATATTGGCAATATTTACTAAAACACAAAGGTAATCCATCCAAACATTGTATTTCTTCCTTTTTCTGGCGACTTTTATTAATGCACAGTGCGTCATCGTAATAGAATTATATACGACTTTAAAACGACTTGAAAACCAGACATTTATATGTATGAGCAATTAATCTCCTAGCAGTTTACAAACGCAACAGCTCCAAATTATTAGAAATAAGCCCTAGTGAACCCTTAATAGTTTGTTATATCCAATTTTTTTAAGCATTGCGCATTTTTATTATATAAGAAAAGACTTATACAAGGAGAATTGGATGCAAATATCATATAAATTATAATATAGATACAGATTGTTTGGACGCGATGAGATCAGGAGAAAATGTTAGGCGACCATACTTAAATCATTATTGCCAAATTGGCGGGGGAACCCAATTCTTAAGTTTACCCCTCTGTAATATGTCATGCTGTGAAAAGATTAACAAAGGAGTAAAAACGGAATCCCACTCTCCAGCACATGCGGAACAGTGAACCAGGTTTGTCGAGAAGTAATTGTTGCTCAAAGTAAATTAGAAAAGATATGAGAGAAGGCTTACCGTTGACGACAATTTATTTTAAAACTTAACTTGAAACTAAAACATTATTATAGATTTATTTGTAATATTATGTCTGCGTATTGTTAGTTTTTGATTAGGTACGGCAAGGCATGTGTCGTCGGGTAAGAGAACCGCTAAAAAAGGGCTGTGCTTATGCTGATTCTCTTTTTCATGTCCTTTTGCCGTCATCTCCTGCTAACGGCGCGCCGAGGGGTCAAACACTACAACAATCGCTCTTCCTGTTATAGGGGGTGAGGGTGGTAAACCTGACCTGTCCAGCCAGGGTTGCAGCAAGATATGACGCTGTAAAAAATAGCCTTTTTTTTTGTTTACTACGATGGAATTTGTGCGTCCCGGAGAACGCATGCGAGTATTTTCTTTCGTCCCGACTTCCATTTTTTGCGCCTTTTACGCGCTATAACGCACCCGCTGCATCCTTGCCGACGATTGCATTTTCTTATATAGGAGGTGTTGTGGAAAACCCGACTTGTCCAGCCAATTTCGGAGCAAGATAGGACGTTGTAAACAACTAGGTTTTCCATCAGAAGCCTACGAATAGCGTTCACAAATGTTACACTCAACTGAAAAGCAGCGCCATACCCATTTGGCCATCGTTGGGCAATATATTTGTAGAGGAGCGAGAAAGTAAATCGGACAACGTGTGACGAACACATGCATCTATAGTCACATAATTAAACATGATATTAAACCCGGATTGCCTGCAGGGAGAACCGAGCATTGTACTACCGAGAAGTAAAGACTTCTAAAGAAGTGAAATAGAATAGCAACATTTATAAAATCGATGCTTTATTAATACGAAATAACTTATCTGCATGATTCACCCATGTATTGTCTTTGGAGATGTATTAATTTGTAAATTTGTTCAACTGGAAATCGGGAAGGTACCGAAAAACCAAGATTTAGACCGATTCAGACTTACTGTAAATTAAAACCATAACAGAATTGAGGTTTGTGGAGACTGAGTTCCACAATCTGTATTCAAGTTGTTGTCCCTTTGAAATGACGGCCTGTTCCGTTGGTGATAACTTTTTGGCCCGATGTCAAAGGATATTGGTCAGTAACTACTTATCCAGAGAGGCACTTTATAAATGGCATTGCTATGCGAGAAAGTAGAGGTGAGCAAACTTACGATTTCTGTCTTATGACCTCGCTGAACGGCGATTGTTTACCACCGATTTATCACCCAATTGTAAAAGCAGTTCGAAATGCGTGCCAAAAACTCCCCTCCTAGTAAAATACTTGCGGATTCTCCGCATGTCTTTTCCTCTCCCTCCAGGAGGAGATGGGGCGCGAGGGGGGCTCGGGAAATCGAAATCGACCCGAATTCCGAGCTCGCTCCTCCCCCTCCCCTCAAATCCTGGATATTTCTCACCAACACCTACACTGCAGTCGACTCGAAAGAGGGTCAAACGAGGTTGGGTGTAAAAAGGGAGAGGCTAACACGAAGAACAAAATAAAAAAGAAAAAGGAACTTTCTTTACGGGAGATAAAAGCTTCTGAAAACATATCAGTGGAAATAGACGTGGATAGGATGATGAACCGAGCCATTCGGGAGTTTGGTACGAACCGATGGATTTTTAGGACTCAAAGTCGATTTAAGCACACCGCAGGAAAAAATTGTTCAAAATTGAATGATGGTCAAAATAAAAAAATGGAGTACGATTTTAACACGCAGATTTCAGAAATATTTTTAAAACTATGTAAATATTAAGGTAGTCATTAATTTTTTTATAAAGTCGCTATATAGTTTTTTATAAATTATTTGTACGAGCATTCATTTTTTGTGTATTTTTTTATTTTATTTAATTTTTATGTAATCTTTTTGAATTTTTTTTCTCAAAATGAAATTCAGATAGATATTAATGTATTAACCCTTAATTTGGCTAAGTCTGGCCGCTCCACCGGACATGTATATTTATAACTACTATATAATTGTCAGTGTTCGCCACAGCGGACATTAATTATCTCAAAAATGGAAAATATTTTTTTTGTTTATTTTACAGAGATCCTAATGTCCATACAGACATGGAAAATTAACAGAAATTAAAAAATATTAAAAAAAAAAACCATCTTGTCAAATTAAGGGTTAAAGCAGAATAATCTAATTCGTCACAGTTGTGAAATGATTCTAACAACAATAAATTTTCAAAAAATTTAAGAAATAAATTTTTTTCCTTTTCCTAGTACAGAAGTTCTAGATTCAGTGCCACTCAAAATAATGGAAAAAAAGTCCCAAAAATTATCTTCCTTTTGAATTTTTCTACTAAAGTATATATATTTTTTTCGGTTCTAGAAGTAAAATAATAATAGTAAATTAAGTAATTCTTACAAAAGTCCATCGACCATATTTCTGCAACCATTCGTAATTTGCAAAAGATAACTTTGAATAGATTTTTAGACGAGTGTACATAATTTGTGTATAGTATTGGTTATTTGGCAAATAATTTAGGGAACGCTGCAGCTCCTTAAAGGATCGATCCCCTTGTTGAAGTTCATAGATTTTCTATTCTCACGGTATTCGAACCCACGGACTACTGCTGTACTTGGGTATCCCACTGCTCATATTTGTAATCGTTCGGAATTGGCTTCAATCAGTTGGTTCTGATTTCATTAACCCTCGTGTAGCAAAAACAGTAGAACGTAGTAGTCGAGTCTCGAGCGTCCACGGCTGTCCTTTCCGATGACCGCCCGCCTCGTTTCTGTACCTACTCGCCTATTGTTACTGGAGCAGGTATCTTGGGTTCGATGAAAGCCTATATTACCGACACTTAAGTACTGCAACGACAAAATCCTTGACTATACATTTTATTATTTTGCAAATTCTGTTAAAACATATGTACACTAAACATTTTACTCATAAACATGGTTGAAATAAGACCGAGAAAAATCAAATTGTGCCGAACGGAAAGCACCTCTCTCGGTCTCAGCTCTTTCCAGAAGAATGTCCCTTCTCTGCCGTTCCAAGCGGACCTCCCCACTGCTGTTCTCGAGGGCCGGGGTGGAATCCCCCCCCCTCTTGGTGAAGCTTTCGCCTCCACGGAAAAAAATGTTCTTCTCCGCTGCTGACGAGGGCGGGGTGGCATCCCTCCCCCACTCCTGTTGAACTTTCACCTCCCTGGAACAGGGCCGAATGGTTAGGGTACTCACCTTTGGAACCGGAGTTCGTGTGTTCGAATCCCACTGTGGCATGATGTTCGTAGCCGTTCGGAATCGGCTTTAAGCTGTAGGTCACGGTCTCATTAGCCCCCGTGTTGTTGCAAGCAAAAGTAGACCGTAGCTCTCCAAACCAAACCTCCCTGGAACAGGGCTTGTCCACCCTCTCTCGATGTGTCAGTCTTCGGCCGCCGTAAAAAAGACAGTTGCCCATGTAACACCAACTCGATTCTTGAGTCTAGTATTACAGTAGTGTTCCAAATATAATCCAACGGTCTATGAGAGCCGTCAGGCCTACCCTGTGGGGTGTATGGCTTGCAAGTGCTGCCCTGGGGAAGAGTCCACCCCGGACTCAAAGGCGAATAAGAATTTAAAAATTAAAAAAATAAAAGAATTAATAGAAAGAAGCTGATTTACATTAGAAGTTAATAGCAGGGGGAACGCTGATACGGAATGGAATCTTCTGAGATATATCTCAATACCGTGAAGGTGGCTTAATACATAGCAAGCTAAAACAAATATACATAAGCCAAACTCTTGAATAGACACATGACAATTAACATATAACTTATGAATATTAGCAACATGCAAAACTGTTATAAACATAATTAATAACACTATAAATTTGTATATAAAGAATATAGATTACAAATATTATATCAATACCCAAAGGCGGCATGATACATGACAACAACAGTCTATGGTTAAGCGCCGTCCTTTGGTCTTCCGGTTGGAAAAAAAAGGACCATAGCAATTCAACCTTAAGTTTAATCGTTGGCTCAGAACGATGGCCGAATGGTAGAACGCTGCTCTTCGAAACCAGAGTTCGCGGGTTCGAATCCCGCAGACGACATGGATGTTCGTAGCCGTTCGGAATCTGCTTTAAACAGTAGGTCTCGGTTTCATTAGTGCTCGTGTGCAAAACAGTAGATCGTAGTGATCCAAACCAAACCTTAATCGTTGGCGAAATTCGGCGGCTTACATTTGTTTATTCAGTAAATGTGCGAGTTAAGGAAATTAAAATCTTTCAAAAAAGGATAACGAGCGATTTTTAATGTTTTGGAATGATGTCAGTATTAAAAATAAGAATTTTAACGGCATGCCTGATGTCTTACTTTTGGAGTTCATTTTAAGCAGTGCACAGTTTTTTTGATATAAAAAAATAAAATTAGGGATTTTCTGTACGTGACATAATTTGTTCCCATTACTCTTTTCTGATGGCAATAAATAGCGCCTGGGGAGCTCTTTATGTTCGGGATTACGTCTCATAGATGTTTATTTTTTTCTCTACCATACCACAGCGGAATATACTACTTGAAGCGATTCCTGTCTTCAAAATGTTTGATTAGTGATTTACTCAGAAATAAATTCTAATATTTCCAACTTACATAAAGAAAAAAAAATCCAGCAAGATTGCTGATAGTTCTGCTAATAATAAAATAAAAAAACAATTGTATGACTCAAAAATATTGCCATTATTACGTGTTATGTGGTTATACTGATCAGGGTATGCATGCTCCTTCATAACTCCATCAAGTAAATTTTTTTGTAGGGCCCTTCAAACTCTTGAATTTCGATATCATCTTCTTGGAAACTTCCGATTTTTTATTTATATTTATCCGGATATTTAAAAATCGTCTGTATACCGGATAGTCGCCAGATATCCGTTTCATCTCTAGTTGTCATTTAGCCGAACGATGGCCGAATAGTCAGGGCGCTAACCTTCGGTATCGGAGTTCATGGATGCAAAAATGTTACGTTGGCCTAGTGTTTGAGAAAGAAGAAATCTAAACTCATTAATAAACACATGGACAAATATATATTGATTAAATGATTTTATACAATTAAATAAATGCCTAAAGAATACAATTGGAGTCAACTTATTTGTAGATATCGAAGACTGTTTTCGAGTTGGCGTCGGCCCTAAAAAACAATATGGCGATGATTTTCCTCAAAAGGTCTATCCCGCAAGCCGCGGATGCCAGCAGCGTTCACCTTCTACTCTCCTCTGGTCACAACCTTGTCCTCTAATAAACATCACACTGCCTCGCGGAGAAAAACAGGGGTTCAGAACGGCGGGGGTCAGAAACCCCCTAGCGATCCAACGGAACCTTCTATTGGTTGGGAGAAGTCCGAAGTATCTTTCTAGCTCAAACCGGTCCTGTTCTGGTATGTCTTTGACGATGACTCACGGGAAGAGGTAAAAAAGCTGAACCGAATGTAACTTATTGTTACAATGGGTTCGAATCCTACTCTGGCATTGATGTTCGTAGGCGTTCGGGATTGCTTTAATCAGTAGGCCCCGGTCTCATTAGCCCTCGTGTTGCAAAAGAGTAGACCGTAGCACTCCACTCCAAACCAAACCAGAGTTGGTAACTTGTGACCCCCGTTCCGCTAGAGCATCCAGTAGTCTACCAAATTCCTCCAACGATCGCAACCCTGCTGCGTTCGCTGGCTTGTAGCGCCAGGGCGCGACGGGTGAGCGCCGGGCACTTTGAAAGGGGCTGGTCGAATGGGGTGGCCCAGAACTTGCAATCTACCCACCACCGCCGGGACAAGCTTAAAAGGTCTCACTCACTTATAGGACATCCGGGCCCAATCTCGCCATATGGGCCCGGATTGGTGCTTGATTGTGAACCCCCCCATTCATACGTCACTGGTTCCAGCACGTATCCCGAACAACTAAAAACTAAAGGAACCCGCCAAAAGACGAACACAGTGCTAATTTGGCAGAGGAAAAAATTCCTCTATCTGAACTATGAAGAGAATACATTCAAAAATTCGTTTTATCAAAGAAAAAGTTTTCTTCAATTTAAAATTCATTATTCAGTAATTATTTTATTTTCTAGTTTTTAGTTAAATTTGACTGATTTCATAATTGTAGACGAGTAGACGTTTTATGTATGCTGTCAAAAATAAACAGTCGTAAAAGTCAACATTTTAAATATCTTTAGTTTGTCAAGATAGTTAAAAGTACTGAAATATTTTGTGAAGAATATAATCTATACAATTTATTAATTCATGTTATTTTTATACAATTATAACGATTCATTTATAAAATGAATCAACATATATAAAATAAAAAGTTTAATAGTAGAAGATAAATTTTTCTCAACGATATCTTCTGCTATGATGAAGAATCATCTGAAAGATTAATTAGGGTCTTGTGTCTTCTTTTTGGCGGGATTATCATTTCTTACAAACGAATGGGAATATTCGAGCTATAAATGGTTTTAATTTTTCGCGCAAGGCAAAGTATTAACCACCGGTGCTTGCTAACGAGTTTTTATTAATATGATGTAATTTAAAAGGAGAGAAACAGTATACGCTTAATTTTTGAAACTCAAACGCCCCTTAATGAGCTGATTTCGAACGTCTAAGTCACCACTGAGATTCGAAATCACGGACTCTAATATCAAAAAACAGTGGTCAAGTTACACTCCAGCAAAAAGTTAATACCTTACATAAAGTTATGTATGATCTTTTCCGAACTGCAATAATTTTATCTTTAATTCTTACGGCTTTGTCCAAATAAGTTAATTCGAAAAGTTTAAGTTCCACCGCATGGTTAAAAGTATTTTTTCCCGCTAGGAGGGGATGGAAGTTCACATAACGTCTCTCCTCTAGGAAAATCTATAGATAGATGAATGAGAAAGAACCTCATTTCTACGGCCACTCTTAAAGTTCGAGAGAAGTTTTCGAGTAATTACTTCTCTTCCCCGACACTCAAGTTTGGTAGAAAATCGTAAACTTCTTGTAATTATGGGAGTTCGATAACGGACTGATGAAGTTCCCTTAAAATTTCTTTCCAGCCATCTATTTTTATGTAGTGCAGGATTAGTGGGGTATCTAGAAGTTTCCCCTAGCAATAGATGTCGTGGAGGAATTTTAAAGAGAATGGAACGCATAGTCTTGGGAACGAATAGGCCGTCGTAGAATGGGATCGCGTTTTCATTCTGGAATAGAATTGAAGTTTCTTTTTTTTTTTTGTCTCCAAGGAAACAGGGCATTCTTAGTGAGCTGACTGTGGAAATAATGTTGCATTGATTTAGTGTTTAAGAATAAGAAACTGAAACATTAATAAAATACACCTTAGCCTTACACCTTGATTATATGATTTTATACAATTAAATGCCTAAGGAATACAACAAGAATACAACTTTTCGCTTACGGATGACTCCTCTGGATTCGGCGTCGGTCTCTCAAAAATGGTGTTGTCGAACGATGCCCCATTAGTTAGGGTGCTAGCCTTCGGAACCGGAGTTCGTGGGTTCGAATCCCACAGAGGCATGGATGTTCGTATCCATTCGGAATCGGTTTTAAGCTGTAGGTACCGGTCTCATTAGCCCTCGTGTTGCAAAAAGTAGACCGTAGCACTCCAAAACCAACCAAAAATGGCGTCGCTTTTCCTTTGTCTCGTGTCGCTCCAAATATCTATTCCGCAAGTAGCGGATGCTAGTAGCGTCCACCCTCTTCTCTCCTCTGGTAACAAATCCATACTAAAAATAAATAAAAAAAAATCAGCCTGTTCTCGTGGAGAAAAAAAAGATAGGGGTCAGATCCAACCCAACCAAACGGGCCTTTCTCTTGGTTGAGACAAGCCCGAAGTCTTTTCCTAGGTCAGACCGCTCCTCTTCTGTTTGCCTATGGCTATGACTTACGAGAAGAGGTAAAAAAAATGTTGAAGCACCGAATGTAACTTATTGTTACACTGATAAGACGTCTTTTTACGTCTTTATGAAATTAGTTTAATTTTTTAAGGTAGAAATTTAATATTTCAGATTTAATACATTTATTCGCTAAGCACGTTAATCTTCCAGCATACGCCGAACGATGGCCGAGTGGTTTGTTCAATATTGTCCAAACCTTGTTACAATGTTAGGGTTTGGTTTTGTTACGCTACAATGCACTATATTGTTAAACGAGGTATGAGGCCTGAACCTACTATTTAAAGGAAATTCGAGCGGCTGCAAACATCCATGACATCAATGGGATTCAAATTCACGAACTTCGGTTCCGAAAAGCAACGTCGTAACATTCACCCCTTTGAAGCAACGAAAAATAATATGAATTGGAGACATTGCTTTTAAATATAAGTATTTCATCTCATGCTCGCGATCTTTTTTCAAAAACTGCATACAGTATTAAATATTTCTATATTAATTCTTGAAAAATAATCGGAAATTTCGATAAATTAATTCGAAGATATCGCGACCGGTCAAATATTTGTGGTGAAGAATCTTTTTATCTGTCCCATTTCAATATATTAATACCATTAGCGTCTGTAACAAAAACAGTCATCTAAAAAAATAATAAACGTACAATATGGAAGTTTGATTTACATCGCCTCTCAGATTAATTACGGAAACGTATTTCTTTTTTACGACAGTCGTAATCTTTACGGCTATTTGGTCTCATTTTATTTTGGCAGCCTTTTCCTGGACGCTGACCAAAATGTGGATTTATAGCTGCTGCCACTCCGAAATATTGAATTAATAAAATAGTAAAATTCGCCCTCTCTTCTTTTAAAAGGCCACTACCATAATAGAAAAAAAATTAAAATTTTTTTTTACGTGAAAGTGCTTTTTTTAATGTATGAAATTATACGAAATTACTTTTTTTTTGCTTATTTTTTCCTACCTCACGCATCTTAATTATCGCACATTTTTAAAATAATACCAAAGACTTTTCACGATAAATTACAATTTATTTTCTATGTCTGTGTTTTCATTTCATGTTATAACAATATTTTTTATGTAATATTAATGGAACCAACTTCATAGTATAAATCTTTAATGTTTTTGTTTTTTTTATAATATCAGTTTACATGATAACGTACATGAACAGTAAAATTCGATAAGTTCATTCCGAAAGTTTGCTTTGGTAATGCTGCAATAGTCGATGCATTGCTCAGAAATTATTTCGAATGAAACCAATATAGAATTATAATAGCTAAATCTGCATTACTATAGTATCGGGTTAGTAGTTGCTGCTCTTTTATCCTGCCAATGGAATATGAAATCTGCTAATAAAATAAGTGTTTTACTTTTCTTTTTCTATATCATGTAGGTTTACATTATAATATGCATAAACAGTAAAATGCGAAAATGTAATAAGGGTATTCAAAAAGTTCACTTAAGTAGTGCCACGATTGGAAAAAAAATCATGATTTTTTAAAAAAAATCAAAGAATCAAATTTGATTTAAATCGGATTTTTTTAGTACCAATTTTAATTGTTGTTTTTACGTTTTTTTGCAATATACGTAGAATAGTTTGTTATAAAAAGTAACATGTATCTGATATATTTCACACATTGGTTACCTAAAATTAAATATATAAATTTTAATCTAAATACATTCCATTATTTCGTAATTGGATAGTGCAAATTAAATAAGATGTAAATTTAAAGAACAAATTAAATATTCTTTTAATGCAAACTATTTATTTAAAAAAACAAATCACAATTTTTTAATCTCCGAATTATGGATTTGTTTCAATAAAAACACTAGCTTTGATGCTTTATCCACTCCTAATTGACTATGAAGGCTAGAATGAACAATACCAAAAGAAGAAAACTGTCTTTTCATTCCAGCAGATGAAGCCACGGCTGTTGTTATTTGGTAGACAAACTGGATTTCAATTAATACTTTTTACACCCCATTACAGAAAATGAATTCCACCAGTCATAATCATTGTACTACGTACTTTTGATAACAACCCCTCAATTCTTGGAAAGCACTTGCTATCTATTGATGATTATTTACTTATTGGTATTACTGTACTGACTGATTCCCAATTCTCCTGTCTTTGGAATATAGGTTTTAAAAGAAGTGAAAAAAATGATTTAAAAAATGGCAACCCTGAGTAGTGCATTGTACAAAAGTGATACAGAATGAAAACAATATAAATTGTTTGTATGAAGCGCTATGGTCTTTTTTTTTCTACACAAGGAATAATGATATCAGGGCTTGCTGTTTAAATCCTATTCTAAACGGCTACGAACATCAACCAGCAGTGAGATTCGAACCCACGGATTTCGGA
>CM063508.1:181780807-181798307 GCA_032207245.1 Pardosa pseudoannulata | reverse complement strand
CTTTCGGTGGACATATTTTCGAAGGAGGAAATGGATCGTATAAATTAAATGGATTAGGCAATGAATGAACTTACGATATGGAGGAATTTTCTGCTCTACGTTGATGATAGACACAATATGGACTAGTGGTTAACGGGTGGAGTGTTAGGTTCGAGCTGTGGGCCTGGAAGTCCGCTCTTTAGGATTGAACGAAAACCGAGTGAGTAGGGCGTTGCACTTCGGTACTAGAGTTTGTGGGTTAAAATCCCACTGCAGGCATGGGTGGTCGTAGTTGTTCCGAATTGGCTTTAAGCGATAGGTCCGGGTCCTGTAAGAACGTGTTGCAAATAGCAGACCATAGTGCTCCAAATTAACCTACAACCGAGCCCTCGCTGTGAGAAAATCGGGAGGAGACATTAGCATTCCGGATGGTGGTAAAAGCTAAAGGTTCCTCCACACTATGGCCCACTACAAGCCATTACAACCGTCGGGAGGGAGTATGGTTTATAGAGGTCGACGATGATAGACGATAAAATGACCTTTGGAAGCGGTTTTTCTCCAAAGATTAAAGGCAGCCAGATGCGCAACCAAAGTGCGCAGTAGATCATATGTACCAATCTACTCGCATTGCTCATTTAGTGGCGTAGTGTGTGGATGCAACCCGTAAACCATCGTCGAAGGTTACCATCATGAAGTGGTGAACAATTAAGGAACTTATGGCATTCAAGTAACGCTGGTCACGGACGTTAAGTGCTTTTTATAGTCTCAGGCCTCTGTACCGGGGGAACTTTTCTTTCTCTGCTATGATGTTTAAAGCGAGCGGGAGAGGAACTGACTTCGAGGTGGGCGGAGGTTCTTCGTAATGCCTCTTTCACACGATGGCCAATTGTTCACCTCTGCTGTGCTGGTCCTGATAGCGACCTTGGAAGATGTTTCACGGGTTCCACCCATAAAATGGACCACTAAATGAGCCGAGCTCGTGTATGCGTCTCATTGCGCACCTGGTTGTCTTTGATATTTAAGAAAAAAAAGCTTCCGAAGCCATTCTCTACGAAGGCCATTTTATCGTCAGCCAGTAACGACCTCGATAGGCCATATCCCCTCCACACAGTGGTAATGGTTGCTGTGGACCATAGTGTGAGGGCCTTTTAAGAGACGATTGTAGGCTATCGTGAATGTGCTTAGTAGCTGTATGGTTTTGTAAATAGAAATAGAATTCATTTCTATTCATTTTTTAAGTCTTTGAGAATCGTAGTCATAGTTGTCTTTTTAGTAGCATAACTCGACCACTACCAAAATATTAACTACTTTAGATCTGTCATGTTCAGTTCTTTAATATTAAACCCTTAAAGGCCCTGACGCCCGTAAACGTCTGTCAAGCGTTATACACTTTGTGCGATATTTGTAATTTTGCATAGATATCTGTCAAACAAAATCACGTTTCTTTAGTTCTTCGTCCAAGACGATTTTGGATGAACGATGACTGAATAGTTAGGGCCCCGATCTTCGGTACTGGAGTTCATAGGTTAGAATCCTACTATGGCATGAATGATAGTAACCGTTCAGAATCGGCTTTAACCAGTAGGTCTTGATCTCATTAACACTAGATTTACGGATGTTGATCATATACCTATTTTTACTGAAGTGAGCCAAAATTTACTCGAAGTTTTTTGCAAAGAAAATTGCACCAAATTAATTTAAATGAAATGTTTATTATAAAAAACTTCATGGAAAACATTTTTTACGTATAAAATCTGTTTTTGAAACCCATTTTCCGCAAACATTTCTATTACATTTAGCACAATGGTTTCTACATCTGTTTCTTTTGCATGATTGAACTTGACAATTCTTCCGTGCGTCAGTAGCGTGAATTTCTGTCATTGGAAGTGTTCACAACTTCTTCTCTATATTTACTTGTTTGCTCTTCAGCCAATTGGAAAATATCCCAGGCGTGATAGGACCAATAAGTTTCATGTTATGCGATTAACTGTCAAACCATTCTATGAGTCCAATTGGTTCACAACTGTGAAAATAGGTATACCCCATTTGTGATAATGCGAAAGGAAGGGATCTGCGGGGAAGAGGAATGAAAGTTTACATATATTTTATTACTTAACTAAAAACAAACGTATGTGTTTGAAAAGGGATATTAAAATTTATATATATATATATATATATATATATATATATCCAATTTTTAATGAGTGAAATTGGCTCGGTCCTTAAATCTAGTGTTAACTCATGTGTAGTAGGCTGAACGATGGCCGATGGGTTAGAGTGCTGATCTTCGGTACCGCAGTTTGTGGGTTCGAATCCCACTGTGGCATGGATGTTCGCAGCCGTCCGGAATCGGCTTTAAGCTGTAGGTCCTGATCTCATTAGCCCCCGTGTTGCAAAAAACTAGACCGTAGCACTCCCAACCAAACCAAACCAAACTCTTGTGTAGTAGATTGTAGCGCTCCAAACCAAACCAAGACGATTTTGTAGAAAAAAAAAACTATAAAAATACAGTTAGAAGGCTTTTAAAATGTGCTAAGAAGGCACACAAAAGTGGGGAGAATACGGGGTCCAAATAAGATATCTGATAATCAAATCGAATGAGAGAAAATTATATATTGATTGCTAAACGCTCTTTTAATAAGATGTAGAAAACTGCACAGAGAAAATAGCAGTGCACGGATTGACGTTTGATCGGAATAAACTTATACAAAATGACGGCTTAGAGAGAGCTTTATTCCAATATTATATTTTGCAATTGTGTTTGTTCTCAAGGTTAAAGATCTGTTTCTTTTTGTATCCTAACTACTATTGAAGAAACGGGCTTGCCAAGGTCGACTCTCTTTAGAACGTCGGCGTCTGATGACGGTGGGTTCACCGCTTTTCAAAAATGTGTATTCCCTGCTGTGATACGTATGAGTTTTTTTTTTATCATTTAGGAAAATCACTGTTCGCTAATTTAAAAAAAACATGTTTTCTTTTTTCTTGTTACTTTTTTTCTGTGTAGTCCCGACATTGAGCGCTTATAAAGTTTTTTTTTTACTTGTACTTGGTAAAACTTGGTTGGTCTGTTTGTGAAATCAAACAAAATGTTTTCAAGGTAATTGAAATTTGGCATCCATTTTTATATTCTTCGCTATCAAATTGTTTCATTCAGCCGTTTTAAAGCTTGCGATCTTCCAAATACCGTCAGGTATGGTTTAGTTTAGAGCGTGACGGTCCCCTCTTTTTCTATACAAGAACTAATGAGAACAGAGATAACTGTCGATTCCGAATGGCTACGAATATATATATGCCAGCAGTGGGATTGAAATCCACGAACTCTGTACCGAAGGGCAGAGCCTTACCCATTCGGCATTCGTTCAATCTAATAACGCGAGGAGTAGATTCACGAAAATACGACAGTATGGACCCTTCCAAATTAAAATTCTCAATATATTAAGTGACGATGTCATTTTAAGGCTCACTTGCATTAGGAAAATTATGTATTGTAAATCTGACTAGTGTCTCACTACCAGGAATAGGTGAAATAAGACCAAGAATGCCTCTAATTCTCGAAATTTGGCGACACCAAAAGGGTCGCCAAATTTGGCTTCCTGTCCATGAAATGAATGTTAAAAAAAAGGAATAAAAATACCTTTATATAAGGATTTTTACCTAATTTGTTTAGTTAATTTCGTTTAATATTGTCTATTAAAACTTAATTAGGTCAAATAAAACTTTTATACAGAGTATAGAAAAAAATGTAAGTGGTCTGGGTGGCTGCGCAGCATAGAGCACATATATTACTTTGTTGTAAAATAGTGTAATGCGACACAGACACATACACACTTATATGATCTACTGTACTGTACAATGCATTCGTATCTTATCTCACTTTAAAAGAAACTTGCTATATTTTCAAATGTTTTACATAATACAGTAGGAATTACATAAATTATACATCCCATATTTATTTTGTTAAAATGCATCACTTCAAAAATAGTAATCAAATGCACCCAAAAAGTGCATTAAAAATTTTTGTATAAATTCTTTGCAATAGCTAATAATCTTATCGAAAGAAAGAGTATAATTTGGTATCAAAATTATAATTTACATTTTACGTATTACGATTTTTTTTGGATTTTTTAATTTGTCATTTCTGAAAGTTTAAGTAAGAATTCCATTTAAAAAACGACTTGATATATTGTAAGTCAATTTCATTTTAAATAACAAAATGTGTGAAGACGTATTCATCAAAATACTTTTAAAACCTTGTTGATAATGATAACTAATACCATTTTTAAATTTACATCTTATCTAATATTGCAGGTCGTTTCATCGGGAAGTTTTGGGAGTTTTGGTTAGTGAATTGGTCTGACAGGTTTTGCTGGGAAACCTGTTTATAAACTACTTTCGAGAAAAATATATTTCAAGCGTCTGCGATTTCTTTTTTAAACTTTAACAAATCCAAAGTTTATGACGGAATTAATAACGTACATCTTATCAAAGGATAAATGATCCGGACGATGGTTCAAATTAGTAGGGAGCTGTAATTCGGTATCGGTGTTTACAGGTTCAATTACTGCTAAAAGATATGGATCTTTGTAGCCGTTCTGAATCGGCTGTAAACAGTAGATCCCGGTATCACGAGCCTTCGTGTAGCGAAACAGTAAACTGTAGCACTTAAACCAAACGAAGTCGAACAGTGGCCGAATGGTGAGGGCGCTACTCTTCGGTACCGGAGTTCATAAGTTCGAATTGCACTCTGACATGGATGTTCGTAGCCGTTTGGAATCGGCTTTAAATAGTAGGTCCCGATGTCATGAGCAGGGTTGTAACTTTGACCGGTCAAATCTGATTTTGACCAGAGTACTAGATAAAAGTGGTTTTTACCGTCCAAAAATGGTCAGAAGTGGTCAGAATTGTTAAAAATAGTTTTAAATGGTCTTAATTTTAATATATAATGTTTTATAATTAGAAGTGACTTTTAATAAGCAATAAAAATAGTAGTACAGTTAAACAAAATATTACACAAGTTCATGAGATTTAACATACTTATACAGTGTAAGGATAATGTTTGAATTTAAAAAATGAACCATGCACATGCAATTGTAAAAATGCAATCCAGTTGCAGTTAAAAACATAAAACATGAGTTAGTTAAAAACATAAAACGTGAGTTACAGTTGAAAACATAAAATATGAGTTGAAGTTAAAAACATAAGATGTAGTTAAAGCATAAATTTTTAAATTAAAATAGATAACATGACATTTTACATTTAAAATTGTTATTAATTTATAATCATTTTAACTGGAATCACCATAATTTTGTTACAACTGTATCTTGTGTTATAGTTGTAACTTGTATCTTGGTGTTATGTTATATTTGTTTTTTGCTGGTGTTATTTATATTATGACATTTTTAACAAATGTGACTTGCCTTTATCATATGCTATTAAACTATGTTCGATTAGTATTAAATATATTGAAAAGTGAATTTCAGTGGTCAAAATTGGTCAAAACTTATATTAACCAGGACGGTTAAAACCACTCGTTTAAACCCCCATGGTTAAAACCGATACAACCCTGGTCATGAGCCCTTGTGTTACAAAAAATTAAACCGTAGCCGCTTTAAACCAAACCAAACGCTTACGTAAGTAGTGAAATAGTTAAGTATAGAATGTAGAAACTAAATATGAAATACTATAATGTTGTACGAGTAGGTGCTTTGTTTTTACTTATAGTGCTCTTTTTTTTCCTCTTGCCGAACTGAGTATGAATCCTGTGATGTCTCTTCAGACTGGAGTAAAATATTGATTTTCGTTTTTAAATCTTGTCATTATGTTTGTGAAGGGAGATAAAAGCGTGAGATAAAGTCCAAGTGAAATTAAGCAAATCCCATACTGCTAGAATGATGAAATACTGATTGCATTCGGCGTCATTTTGTTTCTTATTCCCTGTAGTTATTGAGATTCAAGGTCGAGTAACTCGCATTACTACTTATAACCACACTCGTGTGGGGCGTTAGTCTAATTTTAGTCCTCCGTCATATCCGCCGTCAAACTCCGATCTGCAGGATGCTTATGTCACTCGTAATCACCACTTTTCTTAGACCGAAAGAATCTAGACGGGGAGCTTTTTTCTGTTGTCTATTTTTTTTAGCTTCAACCCCAGGTGAAACAAAGGAGTGGATATTTTCGTTTCTCTTTTCTTATGGATTTTAGCAGCGTTTTCCAACCGTTGGTGGTACGTGAAAAATAACCAGTAATGGCGGACATAAAAAAAAAAAAATTAAATCAAACTATCATAGAAAGGTTTTTCATATAATTCATAAAAATTATTTTAATAATATTGTATAGTAAAGTAGTTAGTATGTACAATGTGTCGACGCGGACCAATAACGCAAACAAAAAACGTAGACAATACCAATTGTCTTTAAACTTATTTTAATAATCATAATGCCAGCAGCAACGTGCGGCCATCACTCACAACAAGTTCTCCTTCTTGAACTAAACTACAAAAGGTGTTGCCACAAATATGCAACTAAATTCTACTACGAAAATAAAACATAGCACACGGAGCATAAAACATAACAGTACAAAATGTAACACATTGAGTTCGAGGATAAACAACAAAACAAAATACAAAACATTAATAAATGATTCAAACGCAATGGATGATTGAAAATCCGGCAATCGTCCGGCACCTCCGCATCTTTTGAACCAGATTAAAAAAAAAAATGTTCTTCGAGCCGAACGATGGCCGATTGGTTAGGGTGCTGGCCTTCGATACCGGAGTTTGTGAGTTCGAATCCCACAGTGGCATGGATGTTCGTAGCCGTTCGGAATCGGTTTTAAGCTGTAGGTCCCGGTCTCATTAGCCCTCGTGTTGCAAAAAGTAGATCATAGAACTCCAAACCAATGCCAAAAAATGTTCTTCGAAACGAACACAGGATTCTCATTATTTTTTTTAAAATTTAATATTTGATAAGGAAATAAGTTGCTTTTTTATAATTTTGTGTTTTTATTAAAACTATTTATTAGTAAACGAAATATGACCCAATAGTAGTTAAATATGAAACTTTGAACAAACACTTGTAGCAGAGAGTTTATAATACGGCATGATTTTTAGGCGTGTTTCAATTTTATTTTGTCTCATTATGTGTTGTGAATACTTGGTCATCCTATAAAACATATAAGGCAAATAAGTAAACACATTTTCAATAATAAATTTCCCGAAATACAATCATTTCTACGAAGTGGTACAATTTAGCATCAATGTACGACCAAGTGGTGCCTGAGTCAAGAAAGGTTTGGAAACGCTGCTTTTTAGACATTTGACGCCTCCGTAATATTCACATATCTATACCTCGCAGGAAAAGCATGAAAATAACGGTTTGATCAAATCCCTAAGCAGGGTTGGATTTTCGAAGTGACATGTGATTAAATCTTCAAAAACCCGAAATCTTATATATGTCGTTATAAATATACAATTAATATACATTTATAATTATACATTAAATATACATTTCATTTTCACGATATTACCTATTGACGCTTTAGATATCACAAAACCATGACTCTCACATCGTTTTTTGATAACGGAATATGAATACTTCTCTTCGGAAAGAACATAAATATAGCCTTCGAGTTAAAAACGCCATTTTGAATAAACACAAACTTCTCAAGCCGCAGATTATAATTTTGACTTTTAAAAACTTAGTGCAATTGCAGTTATTTTGCAACAAAAGATTTTTTGAATACCGCCAACCAAAATCGTCTAAAAAATGTTTGAAGAGCCGTCTGCATTTGAGTGAAAATATGAAATAATATTGTTTAGATATTAAGTCTTTATTTAGCAAATCACGTCGTCTCACATCTAGAGTAGGTAATACAATATTAGTCATTGAACATACAAATTACTTAATCGAAACAGATAAACAAAAGAAATGGACACTAAAGAGGGCAGGCACATCTCCTTTAAACAGATTTAAATAGATTTTTTTTCGCTTTAATAACACTAGATTGCCCAAGGCAGTCATTTTGACTGTTTTTTAATTTCAATTAGAAAACAATTATGAAATATAATGACACAATTTCTTAGAATTTGGTGACTTTTTCTATAACATATAAATGGGTTTATGAATAATTGTAGTTACTTCCGCCCTCCTTTATTATATAATATTAAAAATGAATTTAAAACAAATTTCTTTACATATTTGTTATTTTTTCACAATGCAGTCATTTTGACTGCTTTTGGGCAATATAGGTATACAAGAAATCTCGGGCAATCTAGTGTTAAATATTTTCTTTTTGATAGGATTTTATTTGATATCTAGATAGGATTTTCAGCATTTGTTCTGTAATTTTATTTAATTAGTTTTTCTGAATTGGATTTACTTTGTTTCATAAAAACAACCTTTTGCATAAAGTGAAAAAAGTGAGATCTTGTTTCAAAAATTTAAAAAAAGTGAGATCTTGTTTCAAAAATTTTTAAAAAGTGAGATCTCGTTTCAAAAATTTTTTTTTAAAAAAGTGAGATCTTGTTTCAAAAATTTTAAAGTGAGATCTCGTTTCAAAAAATTAAAAAAAAGTGAGAGCTCGTTTCAAAATTTTTAAGAATTTTCTGGCACACTGTGCAGACTTACACCAAAACAAAATGAATTTCATTAGTAATTTTTGCTTTTTTGTAAACGCATTATTATTAGGTATCATTCTCCACTTACTTAAATTTTAAAAGGTATCAAAAATATTGCACCCGAGGGTTGAATTTTCAAAAAAGTTTAAATATTTAAAAATTCCATTTCAGATGCTATAAATACTAAATGAAATTAACAACGAAATAGAGTATCATCGTAGGTCTATAAAGTATTTACTGTAAAAATTTGAAATATATATGTGCAATAGTTTTTTATTTAGATGGCGCTCAAGTTGAAAAACACTATTTTCAGTATAAAGCATTTAAAGTTTTTATAGTTGCCTTAAAAACTATGATATTAAATGCTAATAATACTGTATAGTTATACAATTCTAATTGGAATATTTCAATGGGATTTGTATTAAATCATTCTGAAATGTTGAGAGATTAGAAAAAAAGTAAAAATAATAAAAAATCGAATTTTTGAAGCTTAAAGGTGATCTGTACTCTTAAACTGATATTTTTAAAAACAAAAATATTTTTAGTGAAATTTTATACATTTTTTCGTGAATGTAATTAGTAAAAGATGTTCATTCCTTTTTATTGAAACAAGTTCCTGGTATGTGGCGTCTCGAGTTACGAAGTGTGTTACGTCATATAAAATCAAACGAATGGTTAGGATTTTATTTTAGGTACAGTTTTGGATATAGTATCTATAAACTACACAGTGTTCTATAACAGCGCAAAGCCAACGCCGAACAATGATCGAATGGGTAAGGCGCTGTTCGGTACTAGAGTTTGTGGGTTTTATGTTCGGGCACGGATGTTCGTAGCCGTTCGAAGTCGGCTTTAAACAGTAGGCCCTGGTCTCATTAATCATTGTGTTGCTAAAGAGTAGACCATAGTGCTGTAAATTAAACCAAACTATTGCAAAGTACTAGTCAATAGAACGAGATTGAAAGCATACTGTTTTGCAGCTAAGAGTATACCGCATTATCAGCGCGAAAGAATACATTGTCTTAAAAAGCTGACTTGAGTTCTACTCCAAAACTTCATTGGGAAAATTTCTGTAATTTTTATTCACTATAAGTTCATGTGATAAGATCTCCTGTACGAACAGTGTATCTGATTCTTCTTCTAAATTGAAAATTAAAAATTTATATGCTGACGTAAACGTTTCACACGGTTATGTGAAGTTACATAGTCTCTGTTAAATATAAAGGCTGACAGTTACCACAAATTCTGTCTACAAAACGAATTCTGTGATCCGTAATATACATGTGTTACATAATTATTTATTTATATTTAAATGTTTTGTTTATATGCAATAAAAAACTTATTTTTATGTAGAAACTAAGTCGTGCTATTTCCGTTCTATCCAATAGAAAAATAAGCGGTAATCTTTATAAATAATTCAACGTTTTAATATATTTCAAAGCTCTTTTAATCTCGTATTTCCATAAAAAAATCTACGAAAGGATAAAAAAAATAATTAAAAATACAGTAAATTAAAATAAGGGAGTACATCGTGTTAAAAAATATGAATATATAAACTTTTAAAAATATAAAGTCAGATCATTTTTTTAAAGTAATAAAAAAAGATTCTCACTAAAGAATTTTTTTTACTTTATATGGCTGCAGAAATTGAAAAAGAAAAAGCATCTTCCAGATAGACATTTTAATTAAGTAAAACATTTTATTATAATTCACCGCGGCGTGTTATCTTTTTAAAGCGAAAAGAAATAAAAATGACGTTCCATTTTTGTCGATCACCAGCATTTCGAAGCTTTTTAATAGTTTTTTGGTTGCTCATGTGAGAAATAAAACCGCTCTGGAGGTATTTAAAACTGTGTTACTAAAATATCAGGGTATTTATTTTTGCTTAATTTTAGATCAAATATTTCTGATGCTTTTTGTAAAAATCTTTAGTACTGAATATCTCGCTGATAAGCATAGCGTAGCATTTCAAACATATGCATAAATAACATATGTGCATAATTTTAACTAGCTCTGCTTTTTAAATGAGTGATTAATAAGATTTGTAATATATATATACCAGGGTTGGCCCAAACGGATTCAAGTATGTCTAATTTCGCTGCAGAATTTCGAAATTTATAATTGTAACACATTTCATTGACTATATTAAATATTGTTGTGAGCTTCCTTGGTGAGTTTATGCTGTTGGTGCTTTCAGTAAAGTTGTAAATTTTGTCGAATGTCTAAATTAGCGGACCATTATAAAGAACTTGGCGAAATAAATTTGCAATATCGTGTTTTGGTTTCTTGCAATTAAAAATTAGAATAACCTTTTGAACCCACTAAGGTACGGATTTAGTATAGGACTCTATTCATGACTTTTTACCTTTGTGGCTTTTTAAAATTTATTTCAAGAAGTTATAAAGGTTCGAAACTAGACAGAATTCAAAATTTCCTTCTGTAATTTTTGGATCTGCAGACTTCACGTTGTCTTTCCTATTGCATAATTTTTCAATTTATATTTTGCAAAATTTAAATTTCTATACAGTTTACATGATGTTAACTTAGTTTAGCTTGGCGACAAAAGTGGCTAAAACGAAAGTCGCCAATGATATCCTATACAAATACTGTTCCTTAAAATATATTCCATTTGTAAACTGCATGTATAATATAGTTTCTTTTAAAATATTGCAATTAAAACACAGAATACAAAATTTTAAATTTTCAAATAATCAACCAATTGGATTTACAGAATCTCAAAATTTCACACGCATTCTAACATAATTATAGATTACTATTATAAATATTTATGTAGTTATAAATGTATGGCCATTCTGTTAGAGTAATAATTATAAAAACATGAAAATTTTTTTTTAGATATTCACTTAAAAAAAATTATTTACCAAATACCTGTAAAGTTAATACTTACACATGTAATACATTGTTGTTAAGTATTTAAAGGGACTGTTTAGTCCATTAAAACTTGGAAGTTAACTTCTATTAGATTCCAGCAAATAAAGTGTTTTTTCCCCAAATTTTTAAGCTGCCATTTCAATATTTCAATACCGCATTTCGTCGGTTCGAATCTCACTCCTGTCATGGATGAGGATGTTCTTAGACGTTTGAAATCGGCTTTCACCAGTAGGTCCCTGTCTCATTAACCCTAGAGTAGTAAAGAAGTAGACCTTGGTGCTGCAAAGCAATTATTCATTAACCAAATAAAAAAAAATATTACGTGAATAAAAAATGTTTTACTATTTCTATTAAATTAAACACTATAAATACATTTTAACGTTTATATTACCATAGTAACCGCTGTGTCTGTCTAGGTATAGACGCAATAACCAGGGATGTCCTCTTTCTTTTTTTAAAAAACCTTTTCATGGACTATTTTCATTTTTCATTTGTTATAAATTAATATCAATGAATTATTTATTGTTTGAGATTAGATGTGGCAATGAGTTTTCATTTCGCGAATAGCCGATAGATGCTTGAATGGTTAGGGCGTTGTTCTTTGTTTCAGGAATTCCTGGGTTCGAATCCCACTACTACCTTCATGTATATTCCTAGCCATTCGGAATAGGCTGTAAGCAGTAAGTTTGGGTCTCGTTAGGCCTTGTGTGGGAAAAAAAAAAAAACTGATATTACTTCACTTCCTCGACCAAGACACAGTACATTTTCCTGCACAAAATAATAATTTAGCATTACTGTGGTTTATGAGAAGTCCAGTGATTTAGTCAAAACTGCAAAATCGACGCGAATACGATTGTGTACGATTGTGTCATGTGGTTTTCGTGAGATTGGCAAAAGAGTAAACAATGATAATTTAAGATTCTATTAATGGGGAAACAGAAGAGATGACGTTCTATTAGAAATATAATTGAGATACTTTTAGGTTAAATTTTTAATATATTACATACAAACCTTTTTATTTGAGCTTATAAACTATAAATAAAAGTTAAATTTTTTAAAGAATCCCTGAAAATCAAGATCAAAACAGTTTGGATAGTCCATTTTAAGTAATTTTCATTCTCTAATTGCTACATCTCGCGTGTTCTTTTAGGGGCACGATCCAATTCTCGGCATGTAAATCGGGGCGAACAATTGTTAGAATAAACCAGACACTGATAATATCTTTGTCTACGTCAAGTCAGTATCGATCTGTTTCTTCCGACAATGCTTTTGACGATTTTAAAACGCGTATAAACCCTAAAATACTCCACTTTCACGATTGAAATATGAAGAGAGGTTTGCCATAAAGGGTATTTCTATTTGAGATATTGTTCCGACGCAATGATTTTAAGGAAATATATTGAATAACGATTATCGATTTCAGTTCAGGTGTCAGTTTTTATAAATGGTATCTTTTGCATCTTTTTTTCTTTTTAAGTTATATAGCAAGAGGCTTTTGCGACAGAAAAAATAAAACAGGATTTCTCGAAATTTGTTAATTGATCTTCTATGCTATTTGTCATATTTCATTTAATTTGGGGTATTCAAACTTTTTGGCAGTGCGACTTCACTTCAGTCATCGAAGGAACATTACGACTGCAAACTAGTGGCCGATTCACAAGTGATTCTGCTACGTGATAGCGTACGTCTTCTCATCGCAAAAGCCTTAATACAGTTACACTAATAACATCACATAACTGGCGGTATATTATTAGACTGAGTAGACAGTTGGCGATATTTTAAACGGATCGCCAAATGTGAAGTTTATATTGTAAAATATTTTTATTGTAATCTAAATGTATATTAACACTTCGCGTGCTGGCAACGTATTTTTACGTTTTTTGCAGTCTGTCATTGAAGCGCGGGACACGTAAAAATACGTATTTAGTAGATTTGTGGTGGATACCCGCTAACCGCCACAAATCTACTAAATACGTGTAATTATATGTATGTGTGACATTATATGCGTGTTTGCGTTGCTATGCAACAATTTGCATTTTTTCTTTCCTGAATGATTATGATTGAAAGAAAAAAAAAATAAATGTAGTAGACATACAAGGAAGTCACGTGGTGTCCACATAAATTTTTTTATCAATTTATTTCAGTACTTTAACAAAAAATGATTAACTTTTGTTGAACTGGAGTGATTTGTTGACTTTTGTTACCTTTTCTTAATTGTTGGGGAAGGGAAAGTATTTGTGGAAACTTCGCCTCCATTAAGCGATTGCAACTCACTTCGAATTAATGAATCGATAAGTATGTGGATGGATTGCCTCGCTGTACTCTCAACAAATTAACAACGTTTTAGGACGGAGGCATTTTTGAGATTCCGCTCTCATTATCGATCCGTTGGCTTCCCTCGGAGTATTTTATCGGAAACTAAAGGAAACATCCTTGTTGACTGCTTTCGCTTCGACGTTTTTCTATTCTATGCCCCCGTCCCATTTGTGAATTTTTGTGCTTTCCCCTTATGTCGCAAGATCTCTCTTAATTATACTTCATCCCTTTCTCCTAGAAATGATTCCTTTCTTTCATCGGCTGAGATAAGGGAACTACTTAATTTCGCTAACATTTCCCGTTTATTGTATATGTATTGTAATCGTATGACAAATTACAGCAAAGGAACAGAAACTTAGTTTCTTACCTTTGTACATTATACAGGGTGTCCCAAAAGGTCGTTTACAAACTTAACATGCTGCTCTGTCATATCACGATGAACAAGATTTACATAGAAACGCGTCTGAAAATTCAAACTGCGATCGCTAGAGCGCTATGATAGCAAGTGTGGAGGAGAAAAAAATGATGTCGACAGCGGTGTTAATGTGATTTTTCGCTACAGATGATGATTAGATCACATTAAATGCTCAAAATTGTTTCCCTGCGCCGCAATGCACGGCGCATGGATTCACGAACCCGTTCAATTTGGCCAGGAATGTCACGGGAACGTGCTACCGCTTCCGTGATCCTGGCGATAAGATCCATGTCCGATGTTACGGATGTCTCGTACACCATGGGCTTCATGTGTCCACACAGGCAGAAATCCATGAGAGTCAGGTCGGGGGATCGCGGCGGTCCGCCTCTATTGATCCAGAAATTTTCCTGCAATTATTGCCCTCTAGCGGTCACAGTTTGCATTTTCGGACACAAGTTCCTATGTAAATCTTGTTCATCATGATATGACAGACCAGCATGTTAAGTTTATAAAGGACCTTTTGGGACACCCTGTATATTTGTTTTCATATTGTTGTAATGTACTTACAACACTAACACCAGTGTTCGTTTACAAAGGGGAAACAGTAAAAATACAATACCTTATAAGACTAAAACATTTATTATGCACTTTATTTACAAATTAATACATTACTTGATTAATATGTGACATAACCAGCAATTATTTGGACTTTATATTCATCAATATACAATAATTATTACAATTTTCTTTTTGTTATACGTTATTCCTGAATCAAATTATTGCATTAATAACTGAGGCCTACGTAACCATCATGAATATGTTAAATCTGGTTACCTGTAGTCATTACAGGGGATGGCAACAGGCAGGCTGGACGGCGGCCGTAAAGGGCGTCGGTACTGGCGTAGCGGCCGTTATTTTTTGCTGTATGTCTATGCTGGCTTGCCGTTCATACGCATGCGGGTTCGGGAATCGATTGCTGGCCCGGGCTCTCTGGATGTTCAGTAACTCTTGAACCCCTCTTCGATCATCGACTCCTCTTTCTTCACTCTCTTTCACAACTCCTCACCTCGGTTTTAACGCCCCTTTTTTCTTTGCTAATCACTTGTTGGTGAAATTTCCCCACATCTGCACCCCCTTCGGGCGTGCAGGTGGGCTCATTAATATAGCTTTTTTTGTGGAAGGTAACATTATTTTTTAGCCCCTGCCCCCATAACTCACGGTTACACCCCTGTCTAGGCTCGACCGTTACGCTTGTGCCATTGCGGGATTTATAACTCCTCCACAGGGGTCCCCACTAAAACTCGAAGTCAACAGCTGCATCTAAATTCTTCTTGGAAATTTCTTCCGTAGCTGTGTATGTACGTGCTGACCATCGTAGGAAAGTACGTAGGTACATTACTTATATAAAAATCCAGCCTGTTAATCATCATACGTTCTGATTACACACGAGAACTGGGGAAAACTGGTGCTAACCAGCGTTAGGATGTTGGGCTCAGCTCAGAAAAGCCCGGTGTCCCAACAACAAAAACCTGCTGGGTTCTTCCTGGAATCAGAATTTTGTACAAGACTTGTAATTATTGCAAAATTTCCTTAATTATAATAATTTAAATGAATTGCAGTATTTCATCAGTGTTTCAAAAATGTTTCATTTTTTTGTGTTATTGGTTATAATTTGACTTTAAGTATTTCTATCTATTTTAGAATTTGCCTTAGATTTGCCTATTTGTGGCGTTAATAATTTCTTAATAGAAAGTAGCATAACCTAAAATATATATGCAAATTAAATTATAGCTTGTAAAAAACACAAAATCAAACTTTTTCAGAGCTAAATTTTAGACATGCAAAAGCTAGGTGTAAAGAGATAACCCCTTAATTGCTGTGGGCGTCAATGCTTTAACTGATTTGGGCGTATATAAGCTTTCCTGCAGAACGTTTATTAACACATTGTATGTAGGTCACGTACTAGTACGGGTTAGCAGAACGTTTATTAACACTGTATGCCGGACACGTACTAGTACGTTTACTGACGATTGACACTTGAGCTTATTAGTACGGGTTAGTGTAATAACATGGTTTGTTTGTGGGTACAAAAATAACGGTATATACAGGAGAACGAAGCCGAATGTTCTTGTCTATTACATAGATTCTGGAAAAATTGAAACAAATAAAAACTAGTTTTTACATTAATAGTTTTATGATTGCTCTTTTCATTTTTTATAATGTAAAAATGTTTATATATAACATAATTCGAAAAAAATTAAAACTATATACTACTATTTCTATTTCATTTTTCATATTTACGATACTATTATAAATTTATCCTATGAAAAATATGTTTTTTTACAAAAATCTTATGGTTGTCATTTATATATTTCTGTTTATATATTTGTTTATATATTTCAATATAAAATACAAAAAGTTGGTTAAAAGATTAAATAATTTTCGATCTAATGAGATTTAACTGAATAACTAAATTGACGCGCAAAACGCTCACTCCTGGTACAATTCCGCTGCGAAATGTACCAGCACACAGTGTGTGTCTAGGACTATAAAGCTGTCGCCAAACCCCCACAAACATAGAAGTGTATGTATGTTCAAACGCTACAATATACATACATCATATATATATATATATATATATATATATATATATATATATACACACACATATATATATACATATACATATATATACATATATATATATATACATATACACAATATACACATATTACACATATATATACATATACACATATAGACATATATACCACATACATATACATACGTATACATATATACACATATATACATATATACACATATATACATATATACATATATACACATATATACATATATACACACACACACACACACACACACACACACACACACACACACACACACACACACACACACATATATATATATATATATATATATATTATATATATATATATATATATATATATATATATTATATATATATATATATATTAGACAACCCAACAAACGTTGTCCTTTTTATCACAGCCGAACGATGGCCGAATGGTTAGGGTGCTGGCCTTCGGAATCGGAGTTCGTGGGTTCGAATCCCACTGTGGCATGGATGTTCGTAGCCGTTCGGAATCGGCTTTAAGCAGTAGGTCCCGGTCTCATTAGCCCTCGTGTTGCAAAAAGTAGACCATGGCGCTCCAAAACCAAACCATTTAAGACAGTGGATTTCGATTCAGCGATCTTCGGTTCATAAAGACAGTTCCCTATCAATTCGGCTTGTTTTTCTT
>CM063508.1:181725807-181775807 GCA_032207245.1 Pardosa pseudoannulata | reverse complement strand
AAAAGCTGCATGAGTGAGTAATTTATTGCTGATTCTAATCTGTTTTATTCTATACATTTTCGAAAACCTGCGTAAGTGAGTAATTTGTTGCTGATTCTAATCAGTTTTATTCTATACATTTTCGAAAACCTGCATAAGTGAGTAATTTATTGCTGATTCTAATCAGTTTTATTCTATACATTTTCGAAAACCTGCATAAAAAATCAACACTCGTATTGTACAACGATGGGTACAAACAGACTGAGGGGATCAGATCCATGTAAAAATTAAGAATGCTCGCACACAAACACATTGGTGGAGATTATTTTCCTAATTGTTAGGAAGTAAACACGCTCACACAGGAATGCACAATTATTAGGCGTGCACCTTTACAAAACGTGAACAACAAAACAACACCCTCACAAAGGAAAAATATCATTTACCATGGGTTGGGGAACACAACGCGACCTGCAAGCAGTATAGATTTAAAAACACGTATATCTTAAGGTGCGTGTGCAGCTGCCCTATTGATTTCCTCTCGCTCGTTGTTAATCATTGAACAAAATAAAACTCTCTCTGGCTGGGTTGAATTTTAATAATTCTTTAAAACAGTTATAAAAATCCGCATATAACTTCTTTACATAACTTAGTTACGATGCGTTCGCATCATCATGTGACAATAAAACGTCGAATTGTCAAGAATGCCACATTTTCAATAAATATGTGTTTATATATGCGTGTATTGATATTTTAACCCAAAACTAACCAACTTAATCCGAATTGTATGTAAAGATAAATTTCTGACTATTCTATCATTAAATTGCAACCTTTGGCGAAATTCCTTCTTCTCATTGAGGTGAAAATGGCGACTTGACATACACCAAAATGAAATCCTGCTTAGCTCAAAAATCCTTATATAACTTCTTTACGTAAGTTAGTTACGATTTTTTCGCATCATCATGTGACTATTAAACATCGAATTGTCAAGGATGCCACCTTTTCCATAAAATATAAAAGCGTTGAGATAAATATATTTAATTTTGAATTTTATGTAATAAATTTTGGTATAGACTTTCTCAAACGCGATTAACAATATTTAACAGCCGTAATATTAACAAAATTAAATATGGCATACCAGAGAATTGGCTGTTTTACTACATGGTATAATTTCTTGCCTCTGTCGAACGATGCAAGAATGATTTCTTGCCTCTATCGAATGCGCAGAATGATGATCTTTGGTACCGGACATCGTGTGTTCGAGTCCTGCTTCTGATATGAATGTCCGTTCGGAATCTGCTTTTAAATTTAGACCCTCATTATCATAGTAGACCGTAGCTCTCCAAACCAAGCCGCGCAGTTGGACTTTGTGAACAAAGGCTTATGGGCAGCAATGTAACCATGAAAACCAAGCAGATCCTTACGGATTGTATTCATTGAAACAATACTCCCGGATGCCTATTGAAACTCCTCGTTGATGAGGGCATCGGTTGGGTGCGGTTCTTCCGAATTTCCCTGGACAGCACTCGTCGGTCTGTCTCCCAGTTTCGCTGGTCTGCCGACTAGGGGTACATTCCGACAATCACCGCTCACCTTCCCCTTCTTAATCACATAGGCCACTGTCGATTTTGGGTACTTCAGATCGCTAGATTTGTCCCTTAAGGATCGACCACATTTGTGATACCCGTTATTATACCTTTTTCGAAATCAGAGAGCTCCGAACTGCGCGGCATCTTGCATGCGACTGATGCCGATGCTGTTTCCTACACGGTGTATACCGGCGGAGGCCGTGACGTACCTCAGGACCACAGATATCGTCATTTGCATAGGTGTCCAAATACTTATTGGTAGACAGTGTATATCCATACATAAGTTGGACATATACGGGATACGGGTTTCAAATTTTGTATCCATATATTGAAAAATCAAGACGACAATTTGAAGCATTAATAAAAAATATTAGTTTTTGCCCTATGTAGGGTACTCTATTCTCTAAATAAGAATAATTGTTTAGAAGTACATCGCTCGCAAAAGCAATTAAATTCTTATTTTGAGCTATAATATATATAAAAGCAGCTTTCTGGAATATTTCTCGTTAAATATTATTCATGCATGTTACTTCGCTCTTTTAATAAGCGCTTTGTAATATACCTTTCCTGGCAAGCTGTCGTCTTGTATCTCTTTATAAATGCACTTCATCTTAGCTTTAGAGGTAACAGGTGGTACGACAGCTTTATCTAAGATTTTTTTCTCCACCACTTCAGTGTTAATTCCGTGTAGGCTTTGCAAATATTCACGGTATTTTTTTTTAAAGTATTACACGTTTACATAAATGAAAACTAGCATTTTTATTTTTTCGAAAACAAAATATTCATAGAGGCATGTGTACCTACATATATATTTCCCGTGTTTATTTAGGGAAATAATATGAATGTCGAGAACATCAAGGAGTGTTTAAGTGGGAATATGCGATAGGGTAGACGAAAGACGCATCGATTTGTGTAGTATATTTTTAACGATATCAAAGGATACCTGTCTACAATTGACAGAGTTACGAAAATTCAGTCTGAAGGCGTTTAAAAAAATGTGTTTATATATGCGTGTATTGATATTTTAACCAAAAACTAACCAACTTAATCCTAATTGTATTTAAAAATAAGTTTCTGGCTATTCTATCCTTAAATTGCAACCTTTGGCGAAAGTGCTTCTTCTCATTGAGGTGAAAATGGCGACTTGACATACACCAAAATGAATTCCTGCTTAGCTCAAAAATCCTTATTTAACTTTACGTAACTTAGTTACGATTTGTTAGCATAATGATGTGACTATTAACACTTCGCGTCCGGATAACGTATTTTTACGTTTTTTGCAGTCTGTCACTGGAGCGCGTGTCACGAAAAAATACGTATTTGGTAGATTTGTGGTGGATACTCGCTAACCTCCACAAATCTACTAAATACGTATATTTATATATATGTGTGACATATGCGTGTTGTTTGCGTTGCTATGCAACGCTCTGCATTTTTTCTTTCCTCAAGTTATGATTGTTGAGTGACTCGGTCTTTTGTTGCGTTATTTCGTCTTCCATCGAATTCCTAGATCCAGAACGTACAAGTCGTGTTTGGTCAATTTGAAGCTTGGTTTATTATTGTTGAATATAAAATTGATAAAATGAGCCGTTGTGACAAAGATAGTGATGAAGAAATAGACTCTGACAGATTATCGGACTTTAATTTTAAAAATTGTTTATTTTTGTAATTTCTTAAATTTTTTTTGTTAAATAATCGTACAGTATATATTAGTGTGTAAAATAAAAGTTTCGTTCATAAAAACAAATTTTCGATTGACTGCGAGTTTTCTGAATAACTAAACTTTCGCGCGATTCACGAAAAAACGCCCGCTGCAAGCGTAAGTTGGCAGTAAAGTATACCCGCATGCCAAGTGTTAACACGTTGATTGGCTGCATCACACTACTGTATAACGGCATGCAATGTTTTTCACCCCAGAAGCTCCAAAGACGAGATGTTAAAATGAACTCAATATTTTTATTTCCAAATTTTCGAGTGAAAATATTGTTATTTTATTACAAGGGGGAAAATAGCCTCTATTTTTTAATTACCAGTGCTTGCTTGGCAACGTAACTCAGAGGTATTCATCAGAACACAAGACTAGGCGAAATACTTAGTAAAAATACATAAAATGATGGAAATACAAGAAATGATGGAAGTAGATGGAAATATATTTACGAGAATGGATTGTCGCGACAAGACAAACATGCACCTGTAGCATTCGTCACGTAGCAAGTATCAATTCAATATTGGTACAATTAAGATTAAGATAAGTAAAATGTAAATTTGATGTGTTTTGAAGAACTTTAAGAGCAATAAATTTGGATATATTAACTATATTTGTAACTGGTAAAAATTCTTCACACTTTCACTTATAAAATTAAAACCCTTGTTTTTTAGCTGCCAGTGTTATTTGGCACTCAACTTTATTGCAATCATGTCGTGGAAGGCAACTCGCTGGAACACAAGACCACGGAGATACTTATCATAAATCATTTATTTTTGTATTAAATTGGGAGTACTCATTTAATTGTTTTACACAGGAAAAAGACAGAAGTGCATCTATTTCATTTGTGTAAATGGTATCCTCAAGATGGGAAAGCCGAACAATAGCCGATTGGTTAGGGTGCTGGCCTTCGGTACCGGAGTTCGTGGGTTCGAATCCCACAGTGGCATGGATGTTCGTAGCCGTTCGGTATCGGATTTAAGCTGTAGGTCCCGGTCTCATTAGCCCTCGTGTTGCAAAAAGTAGACCGTAGCATTCCAAACCAAAACCAAGAGGGGGAAATCATGTACAAAATGTCACTTGCAAGTAAGAATTCAGTAGTATTTTAGGGGCATGTTAAAACATTCGGGGCGCTTCAATTGAGTAAAAGGCCATAAAGATAGCAATGATCCGCTGTTTTTCCTGAGAGAATCGACAGCTGCTCTGGAAATGTGGAACAAATTGCATCCTTGATTTAATTTGGGTTGCTGAAAAAGTTTAAGATTATATAAATTTGAACGTAATTTACGTAATCGCTATCGAAATTTTCACTGAGTAGCATTCTTTTGTGTAAATATACAAAAAAAAAATCTAGTGTAAACACTCTCGAATTTTAAAAAATACCTACGTTGTGGTATTTGATAAGAACTGTTTGATACATATAAAATATTTTACCAAAGTATCTGAATGTTAGAAAGACCTCCGTATTTTATGCGAATAGTTGGTTGCTGTAGCTATTTATTTCGCGTCTTAAAAGAATGTTTTCGATAAGAACATTTCCCCCGCTTTATGCAAAACTCCGAGTCCATAACAGGAAGTTCCCTCTGGAGATTTAGAGAGCGCTCGAAATCTACAAACTATATTTATATCTACGGAAATGTATTAGCCTCGATGTAAAGGTTTTTCCGATAAGTTTTACCGAAGCGATCCCATTTCTTTTAAGTGCACTATCTTCTACTTTTATCCAGTTTTTCAGTTCTATAAGCTTTGGGAAATACGTATGCGGAAAACACTTCATTTCCTAGACAAACGGTTTTGATAAAACAGGGCATTCGGCTGTGGCTTAACACTAGACCGCCCATTGGAGTTATTTCGACTTAAAGACATGCTTATTCTTTTATATAATCCAGAGATATTTATGTCAATCAATCCATCACTCAATATCTGTCTTCATCTGTACGCTCTCTCTCTCTCAACTTATCTATCTCTCTCTATATATATCCTTCTCTCTGTATATATTCATCTCTATTATCTCTCATCTCTTTTATTTATATACATATCCTTCTCTTTCTCTCTCTCTCACAACTTTATATCTCTCTATACATATGTCTCTCTATATATCCATCTATATGTCTTCATAGATAAATTGAAAAAATATATAAATATATCTTCTTTTCTGTATCCCCCCCCTCTCTCTCTCTCTCTCTCTCTCTATATATATATATATATATATATATATATATATATATATATATTATATATATAAAATATATATGTATTATCTATTTTATATTTTATATATATCTATTATCTATCTTTATATCAAAATATCAATATATCTGTATATCTATATATATATATCTATTTCTCTATCTCTATCTATCTATCTATTATCTATATATATATATATATATATCCAGACTTGCGCGCTTTTGAGATTATTATTATGTCGAAATTATGCCAACATATCTGTGGCGCAGTGTTCAACGCAACGGGCTTCAGTAGGAGAGATACAGGTAAATAGTATATGCGATGTATATTTTAAATAATTAATTGTTTGAGATATACGATGACGTCAAGTATTTTTAATATATATGTTTTATTATTTTATCGAAACGGTCCAATTTATATATTTACAAATATATATTTACACTTTATATATTATAAACGGGATAAATATATACAATTATTATATTTGTGTATTATTGTATTTGTGTGTTGTGTTGCGTCCACTTCTATGTTTGTGGGGGCTTGGCGACAGCTTTATAGTCCTAAACTTTGTTACATGGATTATATACATATGTACAAGGTACATATAAGCAGTACTAGGGAGGAGGAAAACATCCTTCTTTTCCCTCCAGCCCACAACAACCAACTACTTTCCTCTTTCTTGAAAAACTCTTAGAAGGCGCGGGGGGTGAGAAAAGGGGCAGGGCACGTTATTGGTCAGCGGACCGTACTCCTCAACGACAGCCGGCATTCCACGTACAGATGTAAAATGGGGCATTAATCCTATTCCCCTTTGAATCTCGAACTTTTGTTTTTTGCAAGGAAATAAAATTCACATGGGTCTTGAGAATGACCGACTCTTTTTCTGGCCCATTTGTGACTAGCTGCCACAATATATATTTGTGTGTGTATATACGTACATATAGCTATGGGGGAGCAATCATTAATGGCATTTTCTTCCAGTATTCATGTCACGTGTCCGGAGCTAGAAACTGAATGGGAGAGTAACATGCCGTGGGCGGGTTATTGTAGGTTGTTCCTTATTCCCAAGTAAAATAATCTCTCAAAATAAAATGAAAAAAAAAGTGATTTATTGGATTCACGACTGTGTTACAACCCGAATGTCTTTTTGTTCTGTTCTACGGATTGTTTTTTTGGAATTTTTATCTTTTATTAGCGGTAGAATCACTGAGCCCCAAACAGGACTTTTATTTTGCGTCATGTCTAAAAGTTTCCATTTGTTATTACGTGTATACAAGCTTTCCTTCTTCAGTTTTTCTAAAGAAGATTGTTTTTCGAGTTTTTATTGATCAGGAAATTTTTATTTTAGATGGTTAAGTGCCATAAAGAATTGGATGAGAGTTAGCCTTCTTACTGCTGAAAGCAGAATCTGAATGTCTGCGAACATCTTTGCCGGAAGTGTGAATTCAGATATCGAAATTCAGCGCTATGCCTATTCGGCCGTCATGGTGCTGAAAGCATACTCTACCCCCTAATTGCTTTAAATTGTGTATTAAGCACGAATAATAAATTGCTCATCTATAAATCTTTTCTTCGGCTTCAATTATCTTATACATGTGTTGCTTAGTCGTATACGGCTGATTATTTAATAACTAGCATATAGCCCGTCATATGACGGGATCGGTAAAATTTTTAGTTTTTCAGAATTGTAAAGAACCCTATGAGGCAGGTAAAAAAGTGGTTTGTTTTTTTGGCTGAGAATTACCTTTCAACAAAAATAATCGATTAAAATTATCACATATGTACTCAATCTATTATTTAAGTCAAATAAAAAAGAAAATTATTTATGTAATAGCTAAGTTTAGTGATAAAACGTATGGAAATATTGCAGAAAATATTTAAATAATTTAAAATAAGAAATGATTAAATGAAATGGTTAAAGGAATGACGTCATAAGGCTAGAAAAAATTGTTATTTTTACCTATTTATTATGTGATAAATTGATAAATTTAATCGCTTGCTCTTAAAATGGGGCTCGATATAATGGCATTAAACGCTCGAAAAGGGGACGGGGTGGATTTCGAACGTTTTAAAGAGGACAGTATTTTTCGCTGTGATACGAAACCTATTCATACCAATTTACTTCAGAATTGGATCTATATTTTAGGAAAAGATAAACTTTACTCGCTTTGAATTTTGCAAACCCTAACTCATCAAAAATCCAATATGGATGTGTGTATCCATTCCAGGTCCAACCGCTTCATAACTTCGAGGACAGACGGGCAGATAACTTAGGCTATTATTACATTACGAGAAGAAAGTTTAAGGATACACAACATAAAATGTTTATGTGGCCAGGGACTCCGTAAAGCAATACGTGAATTTAATAAAATAAAAATAATAAAAATTATAAAAAGGTGATAAAATAGTAAAATTTATTTTAAAAATAATAAAACGACTTTTAAAATAATAAAACAACTTTCGGAATAAGAATTTAAAAGAAAAAGCAGAAAATATTAAATTTATTAGACATTGAAAAAAAAATTGACTGCGTCGGGGATAGAACCGTCAACCCGAGAAGTACGACGGACATTCTGCCAAACGTACAACACCTGCACGTTGAGAGCGAACTAATTAGAGTATATGAAGGTTTAAGTAGAAACAGTCCAGAAATTTAGATATTACTCTCTGCCTTTGCCATCCTATCAAGAATGAATTTTGTATAGAATAAGAGGAAGGATAAGGCTTGAAATAGCATTAAACGCTCGAAAAGGGGATTTCGAACTCGCTTTCAATTTTGCTAACCCTAACTCATGAAAAATCCAATATGGATGCCGGTATCCATTCCAGGTCCAACCGCTTCATAAATTCGTGGACAGACAACTTAGGCTATTATTATATAGGGGATTTTTTCTCTGTTGCCCAAAACATCATTTTTAGGCAAATCACTAACTCTCCGTGGTATTTTAGAAACAATAAGATTCACAGGAGATGGGAAAATTAATCTCCCTGCTCTTCAAAATTATTATCAAATTACTCGTGTAATCGTAGGATCTATGGCTATCTTAAATCGTAACTTTACCTAAAACTTCGTTCGCCCATTTGGCTCATTCCCAGCATTAAGATAGGCTACTGAAACCTAAGTTTCGATCCTCCCCCACTCTCTTCGAGTTGCTTTCCCCCTTTAACTGCTCTTTCATTGCAGCAGCGTTCTCTGCGGCTCCATTTCGGAGGGTCAAATCTTAAGATTGTCATTGGTCGTCTACCATTCTCTGTTTGAATCCGATTTACGAGGGCCCTTCATTTATCTCTTACAGCTTACAGTTCGTACTAGCTCCTTCACTTTATAATTGAAAAAAAATGTGCTGAAAGCATTTGTTTTCTAACAATTTTCGGTATACTAATAATTTTGTGTTTATATTCTTTCACTTTTTATCAACTTAATAATCAGTTTGCGAATTATGTACTCCCTTGAGCATTCTTTAATAATGCAGGGTTACCACGGTCCTTAAAAGTCCTTAAGAACTCCTTAACTTTAGCTTTCATTTTTAAAGGCCCTTAAATCTACTTAATTTTTGTCAAAGGTCCTTAAAAACTCCTTAATTTTTAAATTGGAACGCGATCAATTTCTTACTTATTTGACAAATAATCTTTCGCATACTGAAAAGGTTTAAAGTATAAAGTCAGCTGCCCTTTCCTAATAGCTAACAGTCATGCAGATTTTAATTAAACGAAGCATGGAGGGTGGGGAGTTTGTAGATATTTCAGTTACTCATGGAAGTATAATTTTCTTTGTAATAAAAGTCTAAAACCTTTTTTTCCCAATCAACGTCGGGTATAATCAGCTAATATATATATATATATATATATATATATATATATATATATATATATATATATATATATATATATATATATATATATATATATATATATATATATATTAGTCATTTTTAAACCTTCAGAAATTACTGTTTTTAATATTGTATTTTTTTTCACAATTTATTTTTAGTTTGATAACTTAAAAAACTTTAGGGGTACATTGTTCAAAATTAGTTTTTGTCAAATAGATTTCTTATATTAATTTTTAGGCATTTTTAAAAACTTAATTGTGAAATATTACAGGGCATTTATTCAACATGCCTTGTCTGGTTTATTATATCATTAAAATATATTCCTTAAAAAGGGTAGATGTCGTTATGCCGTGTATTTCAAGTACGTCCTTATAAAAAGTTACTTTGGTCCTTGGAAAGTACTTAATTTTTGTTCTGGAAAAAGAGTGGGAACCCTGTAATTGTTTTGTTTTCTTCCCAAAATTAAAAAAAAAAACCTAATTATTTTTAGTATATCCCCATAGATTTTATCCCTTAAATTTTTAAGTCATGCGAACACAAATCAATATACTATGTGTCCAATTGCCAGCTAATTCTGAACTATTGGGCTTGGCCCAGGAAGTTCAGTTTCAACACTTCCTCTGAGCTATCGTAAGCAACAGTTCCTTATTTCTGAAATATATGGATTCCAAAGAACAAGTAACCAGTAAAGAATTTGACTTCTAACCCACAAATCTGCTATTCTAAACAGAAATAAGTTGTTATTGTAATGGTTATTGTTACTAAGCTGTATTGACTAGACCAGAGTTTCCTGAACTGTGAATCTCGGTATTACGTACCAATGACTTATACCAGGCCTGTTGAGATAACACAGAGAATTAAGACACCAGATACAAATGAGCGAAGACTTACCCTTTTGCAGACTTTTTTGGTTTGCAAATCTATTTTTGAACAATCTAGTGACGAAAATAAAACATATTAAATCTCAATATGGAGACCCCGTAAACTGTTTTAATGCTAGAGCCGCAGATGGCGCTATGTTCTGATGAAAAAAAATGGTTGAGCACTCCCTGCCTCTGCTGAAGTTCTCCGTTCGCTCCATCTTGGCCTGCTTTTCCTCTGAAGGGGCCTTCAAATATGCCGAGCAAAATCCAATACCTACTGTTGCCAGGGCCAAAGACGACTGACCCGCGTTAGCAACCCCTCTTTTCCAATGGGATCGAAGGGGGATTCACTTACATCGCTTTCGTCCTTCGACCAGTCTCCCGCGCTGGCATTGTCCAGTAGTGTAACTCATTCTTACACTCGGGTCACAAAGATTTTAGAAATTTCGACATTTCTTTGACTTATTGTAATAAATAATAATCACCTAATACTTTTACACAATTTATCTGAAAATAAAGATAGTACAGACGAAGAAAAAGCTGAAACATTTTTTTCCCTTGAAAACAATGAAGAGTCATCTCTTGTACATATCATAAGCGTGAGACATTTTCGACTTTAATTACCATAGAATCAAAGCATCGATTTTCAATAATCTAAAGAATATTGAAGTTCATCCTGCTATTATTTTGCCAAGATTTGATAATATAATTAAAAATAGGGGCACACCCTTCCCATCGATACTTAATCCTCGCATAAGCGCTGTTAGAAGTAATGACTATCCAAGAGGCTACACTTAATGAACAGGCTATAGCTAATTGAATTGACCCAAGTAATTGAACTTATTTCTATTATAGTAATATATTTTGAAGTTTAACTTATTTAAAATTTCCCGTTCTTCTATGTCTTAAAATTAAAAATTAAAGTTAATGCCCGCAAACTGCAATAGTATATTACGGTAAGAGTGATGAAATGGGCAGTTTCACTTGCGCATGTTGGATTGGCGCAATGCTTATGGGGCCCATTACCAAAAAATTTAAACTCTGAAGTAGACCATAGGTTCCCAACGGGTGGTAAAGACTTTCATGGCGGCGTTTTAGAACCAAATGGGTGACCATGATGTACCTATTTACCTATTTAGGAACTTAATAAAATACTTTGGATAACCCTACAGTTTTTATGAGTACCATTTTATCTAGCTACATAAAATATGTATCTTATTGTTTTCATGTAAGATAAGCGTTAAAAATAATTTAACATTAGGTAATTGTACATTTTGAGTAGGCGTAGCCTACTCGGTAGAGTGCCTGCCTCGTTTAGCTTGTGAGCTCGAAGTTTCGCGTTCTGTCCCCGACAGTGGACTTTTCTAAATTTTTGAAGCCCAGTAACGTTCTTGTAGCGCTTCGCGATTCTACGACACAGGTCTAAGGTTCGATCCCCGGGTTGGACAAGGTTGACTCAGCCTTTCATCCCTTCAGTGGGTAGATGAACTGAGGACCAAGCGTGCTTGGGAACTAAGCACTGGGGGTTCCGTGTAAGATTGACCACCTAACCGGAACATATGCTTCGCACTCCAGGGCCCTTGGTCGCGTAAAAAGAGATTGGCACCGTAGGCCCTGCCCCCTAGGGGCTATTGCGCCAAGGAGTTTAGGTTAATTGTACATTTATGTCGATTTAGTATTGTCGGTTATAACATTTGGAAGTTTTTCAGGCTGGATTCTAGGATATCTTGAACATAAATGTGCCGCATTTGGTTTTAGATCTTTAATGCAATCGAATAATGCCATACCTACTATAATAACTGAAATATTTTATCAATTATAAATTTCGAGAATTCCACTACTGGCCTCCTTTTGGCCACCCCTGACCTAGACTAAAAAAATGTTTAATTCGAATTTTTATTTTGCGAATTATTTTGAAAATTTGCGAATTATTTTGATGAAATTGGATTCTGACAAAAAATTGTTAAAACTCTACCAGTCTCAATATTTATATTATTTTCTACTTTTATTAAATTTATGATTATTTTAAAGCTTTTTAATAAGAAGTTTTTTTAGTACATATTGTGACGACTTCAGTATTCTCGAGTGAGAGGTAACGTAAAGATCACAGTCAGGATAAAATTGGAAATTACTTTTATTCTTGATTAACTACGGCTATTTACAAGGGGATTCTAATTCCCAAATCGTGTAGAACTGCAAAGGATGGTTGCCTGTATAACTTCCTCAAGACGATTACCGTCGAAAGAAAGAAGAGATTTAATAATCTCGTACAAGTGGGCAGGCTTTTAAGGGTGCAGTCAAACCCAATTTATCCCCCGTTCGGTACCCGAGACTCTGCCGCTCCCTATATGAGTTGACTTTACGAATCTCCCGAACTTAGAAAGCTGGCTTCGGTAAAGAAAACGCGAAAGCCGCTACGAGGTCAACACACCTACATAAAAAAATGTCGAAAAGCCCCGAGTCGCCAAATTGTAGGCTTTTTACACCTGGGGGTCAATTACGGTCCCGCCAACTGTTTTTTGGGCCAGTTAAGTTCCCAGTTACTTGAAGACTCCAGCTAAAGTTACAGTTAGATTTTTTAGCTGAATTCTCATTCGCTGGCTGTCCCTTTCCGGAATTCCCGAGGATTCATTAACGTGATCCATCAGGGGGCGTAATCGTCTATTCAATCCGATTGTCAAGATCCCAGACTCTGCGACGCCACGCTATTGTCCTGGTAAACAGGTGGGATCCGATCAGCTGTTTTGGCGCGTGCTCGGAACAAAGGGGAGTCTTCACAATATGTAGTTCGTTTTCATTAATTTATACGTTGATCATTAATAGATAGGCAGGCAGATAAAATAGGTATGGATAATATACAATAATATTTTAATGCTTGGTATAATTAAAATTTTGTTAGAGGGGGTGTTAGAACTTTTTTCTATGTAAAGGGGACAATGGTTTAGAAAAAGTTGGGAATTTTTGGACTACAGAAATGCTAGCTCATTTTTGTAGTTAACTAGGTATTTTATAGTACACACAGAAAAATATTCTTTCTACCACTTTTTCGAAGTTAATTTCGCTTTGAAATTTCTGTGCCAAACCTCGCCAAATTTGGTTAAATGGGTAGAAAATCTTCATATCGGTTTGCAATACCGAGACAGGATATTTGACCTCCAAAACTATTATAAAAAGAATTCTTTCACGATGTTAGGCTTTAAGAATACACAGTTTGTTACAACATTTAGGTTATTTTTATTTCGTTTGCTGAAGACAAATATTCAATAAAATTCGTGTAACATTTCAAGTATTTCTAAAATGCAGATATTTTAGTTGTGAAACAACATTGAAACTTTGTAATAATTAGATTGCCTGTTATGAAAGTAAATTTATTCAATATAAATGACGGATATAAAAATTACAGAAAAATTTTGTAATCTCGTTTATTATTCAGTGAGGTAGAAATATGAATTTTGAGCCGCATTTCTACCGTCTCTTTAATAGGATTAAAAGAGGTCGTTTTGAAACAATTTCTAAACTGAATATAATAAGGCTTCAATAATTCAAAAGAAAAAATATATATAGGAAAGAATTTTCTCTTTGCGTGCAAATGTATTCAATATAAACGACAAAAGAAAAAGGAAGCATAACTCAGTTTACAGGGACGCAATTATTTTTTGGGTGCGATAAGATAATTTTCTTGGCGCAGGTATTGTTATATTCCGCTGTAGAAAAATGTCCGAATATCCCATGAATAAAGCAGGCGACGTAAGAGTGCTTTTCGAGTCTAAGTAGATGTAGGTTTTTCCGCTCCACGTACCCAATTCCCGCAGGAATATTCGAATAATAATAATAATAAAAAAAAGGAAATGGCGTATCCCGTTACAGGAATTACGCGAGCGAATATTTATCGTCAGATAAGGGAGGGAGTTTATTTCTTGTGCAGCCATTCGTTTGGCCAAATTATGTTTCCGTATTAATTGGGGAGGAATGTTAATCAAGTGGCCGGCAACGCAAGATGAATAGAATTTTATTAGCGACACTAATGAATCTTGATAGGGAGGAAAATTTGTTTTGGAAAAGATCCAGAGTCGATTTATATAGCACACGTTCAAGCTGATCGAGATACTTACTTATAGTTTTTGTATCGGACGGTATAAAAACTGAAAATAGCTCATATGTGGGTGTGTATGGAGATTTATTTGCACAACTTTATTTGTATTTATTTCGCGTCGTTTACAAAGAAAACAACTTGTGCTGCCATCTGTCGTCGGTTAGCAAAGGTTTTAACCATTCAAGGGCCGTTATTTTACATAATTTTAACACGAAAATAAATTGTGGTGCCATCTGTCGTCGGCCAGTAAAGGGACAGTTTTGCATGATTAACAAGGAAATATACAGTTCTGCCACCTGTCGTCTGTCAGCAATCCGTTCAAGGTCCGTTATTTTTCATAGTTTAACCTCCTCCCCCCAAAAAAAGGTGCTGCCATCTGCCCTTCGCCAGCAAAGGTGTTAATCGTGTAGTGACTGTTATTTCGCATGTTTTAACATAAAGGTATCTTGTGCTGCCATCTTTCGTCGTCCAGTGATGGTCTTATTCGTTTAGGGGTGGTTTGCAGAATGCCGGCTGAGTAAAAACTGAGCTGCTGTTTGGTACCAGAGTTCGAGGATTTGAGTTCCGCTGTCGACATGGGTGATTGCAATCGGCTTTACGCAGTAAGTCTGGTCTCATTAATCCGCGTTTAGCAAAGTAGTAAACTGTAGAGCTGCGTACAACTGTTCAGGGTTGAAGGTCATCTTCAGTAATTTTTCTCCCCGATTCGCTACCTGTCTCCCACTTGCTTACTTCTTTGCTGGCTACTTCCTAAAGTACTTATCAACGATGCTGACATTTGGAATTAATCAGGACTTTTTTGCACAGGAAGAGAGCTAGCTATATTGTTCTGAGTGCATCTAAAAAGAAAATATGAAATTCCAATCAATAGGTTAACAAGTGTGTGAGAGAAAAAAAATTCCCAAAGTGATTAGAATTTTGGGGATTCGACTAATGTGTCACAATCCATTAGAGAAGTTGGTCAATCGTGAGTTATCAATATAAATGTATATAGGTACATTTTCGTACCTTGTAAAGTATTTTACAAAAACTTTATTCATCAGCAGTGGTGCCATGCAGTAGTACTCATGACTTTAAGTCTGTAATCATTACAAGAGCGAATGTTCCTATGCCATATGGACCATACTGTTTGTCGGAAATTCACCTGTTTTAGCACTATTCTTGGGTCCGCGTAAAGAAAAAAAAACCCACACTATTAAATACATTACTTCTAATGAGTCATGTCATATTACTTATTAATTGATGTTTCCCCTGCCCATCGACATGAGGAAAGGCGGTTCTGGAATATTAGCGACCTGCGTGCCCGATAGCATTTTCTGGCCTTTTACTAATACGAATTTCGGATAGATTGATAACTTCACGCAATGCATAGCTTACTATTATGTTTATAGAACTGCGCGATATAATTGACTAGGTTTTTGGTTTTGACTTGGAGCGCTATGATCTACTTTTTGCAACACGAGGGCTAATGAGACCAGGACCTATTCCATCCTTTAATAGCAAACCTTGGAGACTATCTATGTTCTTTTATACGAGTACGAAAACACCAAAATATTCCTGCTGACTTTAGCCCTTTTTATTAAATTTAGTGATGCGTCTTCGATAATGTAAACTAAAAAATGATCCTCATAAATTATTCGTATGAATTTAGAATGAATGTACTTGTCCTCGCACCTAATTACCCAATCCAATGTGGATTATTTACATTTGTGATGGGAAAATTAAAAAACAAATATATTTAATAAATGCATAGTTCTTTGTACATAACTATAGTTTTTTATGTTTAAAAGAAATTTAGTATTTTATTAAAATTTATAATGTAATTTATAATTATTTTACACACACATAAAATTTAACCGTTGTGTTTAAATATAAATATTTGAGGTGAACATTATATAATGTACATAAATGTTTAACTATTAATTTAATAGAACTATAAAATTTTTTTATTATTAAAATTTATATAATAATTTTTTTAATAATAAATACATATATATTATCATATTAATATTTTTTGCATATCTAATATTTTTTTCTTTTTTTAATATTTATTCTTCTTTTTATAATCTCATATTTGTTCTTTATTTAATATGTTTTTTTTTTTTTTTATTTTGTTTTTTATTTTTTTATTATTATTTTGTTTTTTTCTTTGTTTAGTTATATGTATAGATCGTTTTTGATATTTTAGATAATTTTAATTTCTTCTTTTTTTTTATTAATTCCAGAGATACAATGTCAGAATATGACTAAATTGATACATTATTTCTAACAATTTATCCATTCCTACACAGTGTGGTTTCGAATCCCACTGTATCATGAGTGTTTCGTAGTCGTTCGGAATCGGCTTTTAAGCATGTGATTACGCAATAAAACTAAAAGTCGTTGCCTCGTTTTGATTCGCCGAAGATGGACATCAGACGCATCATTTGTATTAAGGCCGTTGACGTAATGATCAGTTTTTGTAAATAGTGTCTTGTATATATTATAAATATTGTAATGTATTTTGTATATTATTGTAACCGAATTCATTCGTATTATATTTGTTATGAGTCAAGTTTTATAATTATCGTATTTTTATTTGTGGAACACATCTTCTTTGTAAATATGCAAAATATATGTATATGTTGTCTACCTATATAAGAGTCAGTGTGGCAGTAGTACCAAGCTCGGTTGCATCGAAGGTGCTGATGTTTGTTTATGTAACTTGTATGTACTTTAAACTTCTGTAACGTTAGTTTAGTTTGATATCCAGAGCTCTACGTCATTCATAATACTATCTTAAATACATGCCTGTGTCTAGATCTAGGTGTTTTATTTAATTGCACCGTTGTGAATCCTCACAGGATCTCACAGGAAGTATACTCAATAGTACTCACTCGGCCATGCCCTCTAGTACTGGATTACTGTTAATGGGTATGCAAAAACTATGATAATGAGTTGGCATGAAAAAAGTGTGTGAATCCCATCTGAGAGGGGTTTTATATATGATGTGATACCTGCGGATACTTCTTTAAGAATCGTCGAGCCATAGCAGAGGCCTTCATATAATTGGTGCCTCGGGCGTGATCACCACAAGCAGTAGGTTCCGATCTCATTAGCACTCGTGTTATTAAAAAGTAGACTGTAGCACACCAAACCAAACCAAACCCCTTCCTACAAATCTGTTCGGATAACTAAGTTGTCATTTCTAATTTTTTAAAAATTTTTAAAGAATTTTTTAAATATGACTTAATATATTTAGAAATCAATTTCTTTTTAAATAATAATATATTCTAAGAAGTATTTGCTACAATAATTTCCAGCCGCGAAAAGGGAAGAGAGTAAAAAAAGAAATCGGAATTTCTCGCTCCATATTTTTAGTAAAATCCTGTTTTAAAAATATTCTGTAGTATATTTTACTATCGAGAAATTGGACCCCTTTCGTGCAGGCATGTTAAAATTAAGAACTCTGGACATGAATGTTATTTTCGTAAGAAATACTTGATTTTTATGTATTTTAATATATATGTATATTATATGTATATATTTATTTGATATATATGATATATATATTATATATATATATATATATATATATAAAAAAAAATATATATATATACATATATTTTCATCCATGTATACATAATTCTTTCTCCCGTCATAGCTGAGATTCATTTAATTGCGTAAAAATTCTACTCGCACTGGCAGAACTGAAACGAATGCGTCAAGCTTCAGATGTTGCCAGTATGAAGATGAATGTGCGCGAATTCTTTCATGAATCGCTTTTTTTATGGGCTCCTCATAAATATGCTAACGAGTTTTCTCCCGTTGGAGAAAATGAATAGAATGCTGTCAATGGCGTAATGAGTCGTAATATAATCCCGGAGAGGGCCTACTAAATAATTAGACGTACTTAATACTCTACTTAATAATATTTAATAATCCTCTTAAGGCTCGAGCTCCAAATACATTTAGTACTGGAGCATTAAAAATAAAGAGTGTTGTGCTCAATATTTCTTATTATATTTGCAGTTTTGGCAGTGATTACGAGGTGTTATTAATACGCTTCAGTTATGTGCTAAAGGCACACCATGAAATCATAAAAAAAAAATAAATGTGCAGACGATTTTATTTTTCAAAATGTTAGTTGAACGTTTATAAATATTTTAAACAAGGGGTGAGCAAATACTTTTAAGCCCGGGCCAAAATGAAATTTTCAAAATGTCTCCCGGGCCGGATGACTATATCGCGTACGCTGTGCACACGCGAATGTTTTAGGTGGAATTTTTTTTCTGTAAGAAATGTTTGCTCTGGATGACATCGGCAGAATCGTCCATTTAACCCCTTCCACGCGGCGTTTTTAGGAGAAGTAAGAAGCGGCAAAATGATTTTGTTTCGGTGTCTTGGATGTTTTTGCAGGGCCTCGGAGAAGAATGTTTTGAGGGCTCAAGTTTCCAAATTAAGAAAGAGATCTGCAAGACAGTTGGAGTTCAGAGAGTTGGATTCGAGCCGGCACCGACACACATCCCTCTGCTTTGAAGGAAGAGAACTTTATTACTTTATTTTCTCGGACATGAAACGCTCGGTCATGTATAATTGATTGTCGTCAGGCTCTGAGACTTAGAAATATGATATATGATTTACTTTTATTGTTTCTTAAATGTTGTAAATAAATGTTGTTTTTGTCCGTCCAAGCTTCATAATTATTTTAAATTAGTGAATTATCCTCAGTGACTGGACGAAAATACCTGCCCCAGTACAGTAGGCGGGCAGGTCCCACGCTAACATAGCGCACCGAATGTTTTGGGTGAAGTTTTTCCCCCAAGAAATTTTTTTGACAGAAACACTATATCATTTTAAAGTATTTGGATAGAGCAATTTGACAGTTAATAAAAGATAATAGTAATAATAAATTGATTTACTTAGGTGTATATGCGAACAATTTGTGCCCAGTAAAATGTCACGTAATTTTTAAAGAAATATGATCCATTATATTAAATTAATGGTCATTAAATAAATCAGTTAATGAAAGATTTTATTTTGATATTTATTTATATCTTAACGATACAAATTATTTTATTTTGATCATAGTTATTACATTTTTATATTTATATAACATTTTGTAAATATAATAGTAAATAGAATTATAAAAAGAAAAGACAAACATCAAACGTTAAAATAGAATAGTTTTAGTTAATGCGAAACGTGAAATCTGGAATGTTCATTTGATATTATTTCTTCAAAATTTGGATCCAAATCACTTGTAGCAATCCTTAATACCGAGTGTAGATTTTCGTCAGTAATTTGTGATCGATATTTATTTTTCGTGTAAATCATTAACGAAAAAGTTCTTTCACAAATATATGTATTACATTACGCATGCAAATTACTGTTGATTTCAACAAAATCGCATATAAGAGATTAAAAAAAAAATGCATGCAGGATTTTTCAACGGGTCGGATAAAGTAAGCAAAAGGGCCGGATCCGGGCTTCGGGCCGGCTTTTGCCCACCTCTATTTTAAACGAAGCAATTTATTTTTCTAGTTTAGCGGTTGTTTAGGGAAAAAGACAACTTATTTGCCCTACAGGAATGGATGCAGTTTGGAACAAACATGGTAAAACTATAAATTATTGCGTAGAATTGAAATATGTTTTCGAAATGTTAATTTGTGACCTCGCATGACATCCACCGATTTTTCCTGCAAGACTGACTAGATAGATAATGTTAATATTGTGATCATTCACAACACTCTTTGGTCGGCCAGGCTTAAACAGACCCAGTTTTGCAAACAAATGTTCTTTTTTGAAATCCGCACGCTATCTAAAAATCATAGTATCATTCAAACGTTTGTCTTTGTAACTCTCATTAAATTAACGGTATCTGGATATATTTTGGCGAAGCGATAGAAATGTTTGGTGCTCTGCCGTCAAAACTTTTTTCATTCTTATATAATACTATGAGGACGCCATGAAACCAGCCAATCAGAGTTATTAAAAGCAGACTTAAGTGACATTAACGAGTGAAAATAAGTTACGTAAAGTAGTTGGTGTTTTAGCAATCTCTAAAAGTTTCCTTTGTCAAAACAGAAACGAACACCGCTCTTCAAAGGTTGTCATTTTAGATATAAATCACCAGAAATTTATTTTAGAATATAATTATAAATTAAGTTGGTTTTTTTATTAAAATATTTTTATTGGAGCCACAGAACCTGCTCCGAGCGTTTCTCACCAATTTTGAGCTGAACTTAATTTTTTAACTTTAATTTTATCATTTTATTTATTTCTTTTCTTAAATTAACTTAATTCAAATGTTTTTTATCTTAATTCCATTTACATTTGTCTTACTCCCTGGACAGTATTTTTCCTAATAAAAAAAATCTTTGCTATCCTTAAACTTTCTTTTATTAGCTATCCATAAACTTTCTCTTAGTATTTTTTAATATTTTATTATATTTACTTATTAATTTTTTGGGCCTAGTATTTTCTATTTAATTTCAATGCTACCTAAAGACCTGCATTTTTTATTTTATTGTTTACATCTTAACGACCGGACCCTCATCATAAATTTAATAGACTCACAACAGGGAATAAGGCCTTTGGCCCCCAGTCTACCTTTCAATTAGTTCGAGATTAAAATATTATTACATATATATTTATATAGTTATAGATTTTGAACTTTTCGATATACGCAGTATTTCTAGTTACAGTAAGCTTCTTTTAAAATGAATATAGAATATCCCTGGGGTTTCAAAAATGGTCTCTCTTCCCCCGTCTGTTTTATTTACTTTGAATAAGTAAAGACATCCCTCCCTGTTACATACAGTCAGCTTTATGCGTAAATATTTTATTTTTTTAATGTCGTTCCGGGATTTTTTACGTGTACTTGCGCCACGTGGCGCGCGTTAGCAAACCCGATGGTCCTTGAAATATCGTTACAAAAATTTCTCGCGATCTTTATTTTTTGCTCGAGGGCCCGAGGTACTTGAGTGGGTCGTAAAAGATGGAGAAGCCATTTTGTCGGAGTTCAGGAAGGAGTTTTTACCGCACGGCTTTTCCAACGCTGTTTTGGAAACGAAAAGAAAGATCCGGAAGAATATTTCATGTGTTTTGTTCTATTACGCCGGCTGTGAATTTTGGTCACATTGTTTTGCAAGTGGGGTAGAATATTTATGACAACCAAATGCCCTATAATAAAATACAATATATCTAGAACATTTTTCATGATCCCAATGAGAGTGTTACGATTAATTACGTGGGGGTACGCTAAAAGGGAAACTAAGTGACGCAAAGTACTTATATAAGAGTAATCAAGCTAAGCAGAAATTAACTTGGTGTTATCGTGATTGACGAAGGTTGCTACAATTAAGAGAAAGAAAGACATTTTAACAATGGTTGTTTTTTTTACGGATATTCTAGCAAGATATTGATTTTAGAATACAATTATACTCAAGTTGTTTGTTTGGTGAAAATATCATAATATACACGGAGACACACTCATCGGTAAAGGAGTTCAAATCTCGTTCGAATTCCAGTATCGGTATGGATGTCCGTAGTCGTTAACTGTTGAACCTAAACAGTAGGTCCCGGTTTCATTAGCTCATGTGTTGCAAAAAAGTAGACCGTAGTACTTTAAAAACACTAAACTATAAATCACTCACACATGCACATATATAAATTATTACCCGTAAAATAGATATTGAAACTCTCCTTTAAAACCACCGCATTTTTTAATACCTAATTTCGCAGCCGTAACGTGTCAGATAAAGGAATGTTCTCCGAACTCAACTAAATAATATAAACTTAATATACACTTCATATTAGAAATTTACTAAGATTTATCTTAAAATTAGCTCAAAATACAAACCTTGTAGATTATGAAAGCACAGCCTTTCGATGGAAATGTTTGTTATATTGTATTATTGCTATATTTCCCGAACGTCGGAAATTTTTCCTATCCGTGGTTTTTGTGTGATGTGAAGAAGCAGTTTTTGGCTACCTCCAAGAAGAAAAAGGGATTCTTCATGCAGTATGGTAGTAACTTTTTTTCCAGGAAGTCTCGTTCCAAGAAAGTACTATAAACATTTCGCAAAGAAAACAAATTAACTCTGATTAAGTGAGGGCGTTGTTTAAAGATAATCATGAAAGTTTTTTGGCCTCATATAATAACGAATAAAGAGCTGCTACAGAAAATTAACTTAAACAGCATAGATTAAGACATCAAATAGTTGTCTTTTTTTTTGAAGGGGGGAGGGTGCTTGATGTCCTGCATCTGCATGGTGAAAACCCACTCTTGAAGTCCAACCTCTCAAGGCAATGGGAACCATCTTTCCATGAGAAGTCATATTTCTAAATAAACACTACTTGGATCGACAAACAAAATCTATGTAAGGGATTAGCGAAAATGAGAATAAATTTACTAATTTTCTTTAAAATTTGTATGGTCTTTAAAAGTTTTTTAGGAACCGCTCAAAGGTCATTGCGGAACACTAGCGTCTCACGAACCACACTTAAAGAACCCTAGTGTAGATCTCAAAACGTTTTTGGAACTAACCTACGATGAAAAAAAATTAAAACAGGGTAAACCAACATTAAAATCTAGAGAGCTAAAGCATCGGAAAAGGAGAGATTATTAGAATCTTTCAAAGAGCAAGTTATAGGCTAGAAAGAGTGTTTTTTGTTCCAGGATTTGTTGATTAAACTTAGCATAACTCTTTCAGATGATTTAGCAACAAAACTTTTAAAAGATATTATTTAAAGAAGAGTTTTAAATAAATGTTGCATTAGATTCATACAGACAAGATCCCGACTAAATACCCTTCGTGCTTCTTTTTCAAACCCTGAATCCGGTAATATGTATAAATCTCTAAAGGTTTCTCAGAATTTTATAGGCAGATAAATTCTCTGAAGTTTCGTGACAGTTTTCGAGCTCGGCAGAAATAGACTTTCAAATGAGTTTTCCTAACGTCTAAAGATTTGAATTTTGATGGGAAAGAAACTCCGCGAATCCAAAATGGGATAGGAAAGCCCCATCGTGGCATCTCAATCACAAACAAGAAGAGCTGGTACCGATTAACGGAGGGAAACACCCACATCTGTTACAAGTACCTATTCCAGGATAGATCTTCAGTGCATATAATACGAAAATTCAATTTAACACTTAACATTTAAAAGTTAACGAACAATACGTGAGAACTTTTGAATTTTAAATCGGTTGAAAATGAACGGCCCTTTTTAATCTTTCAGGACAATCTTGGGAAGCCTCACGGCCATATGAGCCCGGATTGATGCTTGATTGCTCCTAATAATCTACAAAGGGATGGTTGGCATGATTAGTCTTTCATAAATTGGTAAAATTAAAATGCTTGGTGTATTATTTCACCCGCTGAAATCGAAAATTTCGGCTAGCTTAGGGTTCATGGAAAAAGTTATCTGTCCGATTAATTAACAGTTATCATAGCTTTTATTGTAGAAACTGATGATATTTATCACATTTTGTTAAAGACTTTAACAATCTTTTAAAAAGACAGAATGAACATATACAAAAGAAAAAAGGTTTATCAGCAAACGATAAATATTTGATAACAATATCGTATTTCATGACACATAAAACATCGACTGCCATGGTTAAAACATCTAGAAAATTAATTAGCATTGTATGCTTTCTTTTTGGCGGGCTATCATTTCTGGCAAAAAAAAGGGGGAAGATTTGAGACAAATATTTTTATGCTTAATTTTTTGCGCAAGGCGAACAATTCTTTATAGCTTAGTTCGTATTTCGAATATGCCGTTTTATTAGGCGAAAGAAAATTGCATTTCTCACTTCCAAAAAGTGTCATACAAGTGAGAAAGCCCTATAATAAATGAAAGTCGTTTAACTGTTGAATTGCCATCATCAGAGTTCTGATCTTCGGTCGCCAAACGATGGTTTGAGTGGTTAGAGTGCTGACTTCGGTGCCATAGTTCGTGGGTCGAGCCCCACTATGGCATGACTGTTCGTAGCCGGTCGGAATCGGCTTTAAACAGTAGGTTCCGGTCTCATTAGCCTTTGTGCTGCAAAAGAGTAGACCGTAACGCTCCACACTTAAGCTAATCTAACATGATCTTCGATACCGGAGTTTGTGAGTTCGGATTCCACTATGGCATGATTGGTTGTTCGTAGCCATTTAAAATCGATTTTAAGCTGTAGGTCCCTATGTCATTAGTCCTCGTGTCGGAAAATAGTAGATCTTAGCGCTTCAAACCGAAAGTCGTATAACTCTTATAAATTTAATATTATTTCCCATACAAATTTGTCCGAACTAAAAAAAGGGATGCTTAACTGATGGAACTATAACATTATTTTCCATAAGGCTTTGCCCGAACACGTTAAAAAAAGAGAGACGTACATCTGAGAGAGGCTTGTAACTGAAAGTCATATAACTGAAGAAAATTTAACATATCCTTTAAGACTTGAACAGAAAAAAAGTGAGGCGTACAACTAAGAGAAGCCTCTAACGGAAAATCGTATAACTGAGGGAAATTTTAACATTTCTAGTGCATTGCAGGAACCAGAGAAAAGTGAGACGTGTAACTGGGGTCTCACAAACGAGAGACGTGTAAGAGGAAAATGTGTTTAAAATATGTAACAAACTGTCATTTGAGATTTAATGTAAAGTATTTCTATAACACAGGAAATACCACCGTTCTAATAATTTCTTTGTTAACTTATCTGTTTGTGTCAACACAACCCTTCTGGAAACACATTTTTGATTTTTGCAATTTTTGCATCGCAACTGGTATTTTCTTTCTACAGAATGTATCTTTTATGCCAACGCCGTAATGTCATCCTTCTGCGATCTTCGATCCATCCGACGTTATCGCAGATTGAAATTGAAGGAAAATAGGCGAGGTGCATTATGGGGCTCCCCCTTTTTACGAGTGTACGTGCGACTGGCATCTTCATCCTTTTTATTTTTTTCTATATTTTTTTTTATTTCAGTGACAATATTGTATCTTGCAGTAGGAGAATCTTAGTACAGAAAATAAAATAGTGATAGGTAGAAAATGTAACGTAAATTTCGCCAGTGAAAGAAAGTATCGCGGGAGTTGTTTTTTTGCTGTCCATATAAATTCTGGATGCATTTTTGCCGTAAAAACGATCAGATTTACGAAGAGTCTTTTTTTTTTTTAATATTTCGGAACTTAATTGAATTTTTACACTTTCTCGCCTGCAAAACATACATCCAGAAAGTATCGGGGTTATCTAACAGGATGCATACTGCCCTTGAAAGCCCATAAGTTACTTATTTTCAATTTTAAAGAATCTAAAAACCTCCTTAATTTTTTATAAAATGAACTGAATATTAAGATTTATGTTATATATATTAGTTTTTAAACATAAAATAATTGTAATAATTTCTATATTCTATTTATGTATTCCAGTGAAATAAATTGAATACATACGTATACAATAAACCCATATATATTTGTGTGTGTATGTATATATAACTATGTAATATACATGTGTTGTATGTATATGTATATACAGTGGACTACACTTAATGTGATCAGTTTGGGACATCGTAATTTTGATAACAATAAACGATATACCAAATTAGATAAATTTACCTCCCCCCATTTAATTCACACGCACTACATTTCAAAATAAAATGAAAAAACTCACCTTATATTTATGCACTTTATATTATTCTTTAAGACATAAGAATTGTTTACTTAATAAAAATAATTGATCCATTGTTGACTTTCTACCATTCTTTCTAAAAATCTCATTGATAAATCGTTCGTAATCATGTTTTTTAAAGTCATCGGAGCGGTGTTGTACTCTGTTTCAACACTGTTCTTCAATGCAGTTCGAAAGCTGAGAAATGTTTAACTGCGCTGCAGCATTGCGCTGACTCATATTTGGTAACCTGTAATAACGATTTAAAATTTTGATATTTAGTTTCAATGTTAAATCATTTCGCTTTCTGGCTTCCATATCGACAAGCTGCCTGCATGTAAGCGAGTAAGGCATAAAATGTGAATATGCTCCTTCTCAGTTCTGATAAGAATGTGTTGCCTTCTGCTTATCGGAAAACTATTGACCACCAGCAGTGTGTGCGTATTTCTGAAAAATTCCAGGAACGTGTAATACCCTACTCCTTTGTTTTTCCTCGGTGGAAGAGGGAGAATTCTCGGAAATTAAAACAAGAACGATATGAATGAAAAGAATGAGTTCTTTCTGAATACATTGTGAATATTCCTTTCCCAGTTAAAATAAGGTTCGAAGACATAACATTAACCGATGTAACGATCACATAAAGCGATAATTTTAACATACAAATGAATAAAGAAAATCGGGGCCAAATGATTTCGATAACAATAAGCGATTGATATCGAATAACAATAAGCTCCAGGCTAGTTAAGTGTTACTTTTTTAACTGGGTAGGGATCTTTCAATTTAAATAGATGCCCAAGCCATCTAATGCGATAAGCCTTAATGATCTTAATAATGTCATGCTCTTTAAATTTGTCATAAATTCCATGATTGTAACTTATCCTCAGATGTAATTTCATGGACGGCTCCATAAGTTTTTATTAGTAATTTCTTCTCAAATATTTATTACCATTACACTTTTGATTCATTGAATGCCCACTCACAGCCCTACAGTATTAAAGGTCGAATCAGTGTTTCACACATGCTAATTTTTGTGGCATACTTAATGGTTTTGAGTAAATTTTTAAACTTTAAAAATCATGATACGATTATTAAATTCAGTATTTATTTCATTTTTGTCAGTAATTAGCATTCCTAAGTACTTAAACTCAGTAACCTTTTCAAAGCAGTATCCGTTTATTTCAAGAAACTGCAGGTTAATATTTCTTCCAGTTATTTCAGTATACTTAGTTTTTGTTTCATTAATAGTCGAGTCCATGTCCCTAGCTGCTGTCTCAAGGGCAATAAATGTTTCAATAACAGCTCGTCTAGGTCTTCCAATAATGATCAAGTCATTAGCATTGGCTAACATCTGACTAGATCTCTGAAAGATTTTTCCTGTTACACTAATCCCCGCATCTCTAATAACCTTTTCAAGAGCGATGTTAAACAATAGACATGGTAAAGTATTTTCCTGTCTCAGTCCTCTATCAGTGTAGAATGCCTCTGATAAAATGTTCTGCAGTTTAATCCTGCATTTGACTTGTCTCAGTGTTCCCTTAACTAGTCTGATTAGCTTTGCGGTGATTCTAAATTCTTCTATTGCATCAAATAATTCGTCCCTTCTTATATAATGTCATATGGAGCCTTAAAATCTACAAAAAGATGAAAGGTGTTAGTATTAAATTCCATAGTTTCTCTAAGATTTGTCTCAGTGCTAGTATTTGGTCTATAGCAGATTTTCTTCTGACAAAACCACACCGATAGCATCCAATTGCTGTTTTTTCATATGGCAATAATTAATCAAATAAGATATTGGAGAATATTTTAAATGCAGTGTTGAATAAGGTGATACCCCTACAGCTTCACATCTCATTTTGTCCCCCTTCTTGAAAATTGGACAAATAAAGCCTTCATCCCATTCAATGGGCATCCGTTTCATTGTCCAAGTGTAGCATATGATGTATGCAGGGTGTTTCAAAAATGACCAGTATATTTTGAAAATCAATAAAAACTAAACGGACAGTTATAGAAATTCATTTTATTGCAATATGCTCGGGACAATAGTAAATTTTCAGGCAGACAAACTTTCAAAATGAGTTACAATACTCCAGAACAGATGGCGCTGCAGTCTGGAAAAATCTAAACTACGATATTTGTCTGTGGGAACTCTTAAAAGACCAGGTGTACCACCACTATCCAGAAACAATTGAATAACTGGAACAGTACATCTGTTCTGCATGTGAAGCCATCCCGCCTGAGACGTTTACACGGGTTTCTGATAATTTCGTTCTAAGAATACGCCATATTATTGCTGCGCATGGTGGATATCTGGAAAATATCGTAGTTTAGATTTTTCCAGACTGCAGCGTCATCTGTTGTGGAACATTGTAACTAATTTTGAAAGTTTGTCTGCCTAAAAATTTAATATTGTCCCAAGCATATTGCAATAAACTGTGTATTTCTATCACTGTCCGTTTAGTTTTTATTGATTTTTCAAATATACCGGTCATTTTTGAAACACCCTATATATGTACACACAGGTGTATATATCTATATACACATATATGTATGTTCATATGCATATATCTATACACACATGTATATATGTTTATACATATGTGACATGTATGCATGTATGTTTGTACACATATATAGCACGTGGGGTTTTCTCCCGTTCCTTTAGATTTTGAGATCCCTGAGAAAGATTTTGGGTCTGAGTTATAGGCATAAATCCTCATCGAAGCCTTTTTCTCAAATAAGAAGAAAACTTATATTCGAATGGGAATCGTCCTGGGGACTTGACCTATTAGTTTTCTACGCATGCATTTCGGTTCTTATATTTGCTCCATAGTTTTTGCTGCTAAACTTCTATCTGTATGTATGCTTGTGTGCATTCTATTAAAACGTTTGATATTTTGACTGTGATTTCTGTTTTTATAATTTAGTTTCTTTTTTCTCTTTAGGTGAGTACTCTGTGATTTTTCTCTCTAAAGTTTAATATGTTTCCAGGGGTAAGTTCGTTTAAATCGATTATATGCATATATTTAATGTATTAAAAATTTATCCTAAACACATCTCAGTTTTTCCCCCAATATTAATTCCATTTCGATATGAAGATGAGAACTTCCATCAAAATCGAAATCGGTTCCGTTTCCACTTTAGTATAATCCCTATTTGCAATTCTTTTTCTTTTCTTCATTTGCTGTCTCACGGAATAAGCTGGCATCAATTCGGACCCTCACCGCCGATTTTGAAATTTGGAGTGACAAATGGCAGGAATGTTGAATTACTAAATTGCTGAGTATACGAGCATCTGTCTCTCTTGTCTTCAACAGCCAACTGAATAAGGTAGCAAATGTACACAGTAGATCTGCTCCATTACGTTTTAACGTTAATAGTTTATAATTGTTACTTCCTGGAGATAGTAACTCTAATATGTTAACTCAAATGCAATGGAAAATAAAAATGGCTTGAGATGATAAAAAAAAAAAAAAAAAAAAAAAAAAACCATGGTCTAAATGTATACAACTCAATTTAATTATTACTAACATAAGACATAAACTAAGATATTAAATTTAACAAACATAAGTACAAATGAAACAGTTAAAACTTAAATGAACTTTAAAACAACTAGCCAGCCATGAGACAAAAGTAATACTACCTCCACGGTAGACTATCGAAAATGCCACCTACTCGTTTAAGCAAACAAAACACTGTATTTAAACAAACTAGGAATGTCCCGGAATGACGCTTCGGAAAAGAGATACTGCAAGAGATAAGATTTAACCATGGGGTCTAACAACAATAATAATAGTTTAATTTGGATGTCCACCGAAACTTCGATTGTCAATGATGCATGCTGTCGGAGATTTGCCACATATGCACACACTTAAATCCTACTGTCTAATGACTGGAGGACTTTCGGTAAAGAAGTCCAGATCCCTCTGTTGAGATAATTATTTTGAATTACCTTTACTCAGTATATATGTCAGTCACACAAACATTCGTGCTGTAAAAAAAAAAAACAGTAGTGCATAGCGAGTGTAAATTTGAAGAATATTTACTGTAGTAGAATTAATTTTTGCAGTAACTAATATTTTTGTTTATGGTGAAAAAAATAGCTTGGACATTTGGTTGTTTGGCTGTCATTAATTTTAATTTGCAGCATATCCACATAAATTAATTTACGTATTATAAACTCAAAAATTAAAACGAAATATGTATCTTAACACATAGTATGCCGGACACGTACTAGTACGTTTTCTGACGATTGATACTTGAGCGCGGGTCACGTACTAGTACGGGTTAGTCTAACAACATTATTTGTTTGTGGGTACAAAAATAACGGTATTTACAGGAAAAAGGAGCCGAATGTTCTTGTCTACTACATAGATTCTGGAATGTAAAAGTGTTTATATATAACATAATTAGAAATATTTAAAACTATATACTACTATTTCTGATTTTTCATATTTACGATACTATTATAAATTTATCCACTAAAAATATATTTTGTTTACAAAAATCTTATGGTTGTTATTTATATATTTTTATTTGTATATTTGTTTGTATATTTCAATATAAAATATGAAAAGTTGGTTAAAAATTAATTTTCGATCTGTTGAGATTTAACTGAATGACTCAATTTACGCGCAAAACACCCGCTCCCGGTACAATTCTGCTGCGAAATGTACCCGCACACAATGGGTTAATAATTGCTATGTTACTCTGTTTACTGGAAGTCCCAGTTCTAGCTTTTTGTTTAATGTACGAGAGGGGAAAAATAAATCCAACTTCTTTCAGTTGTTTTGGTAGCAGATGTTAACTTGTGTTTTGGCTGTCGTTAACTTTGCGTTCGGATCGTTCGAGCAGAATATTCCGTCAGAAAATCTTTGACATGATATTGATTTGCACCAACTTCCATCGATCTGTCTCGACACCTTAAGAGCAAAAGAGCGTATTGGAGATTGGTGAATTAATACGTTTATGTTATAGAAAGAAGTTTGGTTACATGACTTTATTGAGGGCACAAGAACAGGTACATTTTCACGTTTATATTTCTTAGAAACGCAAAGAGGGTTGAGTTTAAAAAACCGAATACGTTAAAATAGCATTTTGTAAGTTCCAGAAGGAGAACTTTATCTCATATAAAGATGACTGATATGAATATTAAGGGAATAATGAAATACAGGTTTTGGTGGATACATGTGCCTATCCTCTTTCACAGATAAAATCAAGGTAGGAAAACCAGATTCGTGCACAGTCTTTAAAGCTGAACTTATAGCTATTAAAGAGGCATTTACTAGGATCAGTGATACGTCATCTGTGGACATCTGGATCTTGACATATAGCCGCAGTGTCCTGCATCATCTAAGCAACGCGACAAAAAGTGGAGATAGAACATCTATGTCACTATTAAATAATCCCATGGTTCGCTTACAGGACGAGATTGGCTTCCAGTGGCGTCCGTTATATATTGGCCATCGTGGTAGAGAAGTCCTCCTGGCTTTATAGCACGTGTTTGGCACATCGCGACTACCACTCCACGCATCTTGCAGTGATGCAGTGAAAGCCTCACGCAGCGTACCTTTCAAATTACCCGGACTAGTGCGAAAGAATTTGGAAAATTGCTGGATGTTCGAGCTTGTTTCATGCCTTGAGCGCAGACATTCTTGCTAGAGATGGTGCCTCCATACATTAGTCTCAAATTTTGGTCTGACTTTTTCTGAAATCTGATGAAGATTAAAAATTTTAAATCACAAATTATGGAGAACTTTTCTCGTCCCACTCTTGATAATCTGGGGGGTAAATATAAGGGGAATATATTTCCCTCCTCAAGAGGCATCCCACAGATGGCTGTATGTCTGTTTTCGCATCCGTCATTAAGATAGCTATAAAGGATTTTTACTGAGTATTTCGCCTGGTCTTGAATTCTGCCTTTTTCGCCACATTAATTGTATCTGAGTGATACAATTAATGTGTCGAAGCACCTAGTTTGCCTAGCAAGCTTTGTGAGTTATGTATATCGGTTATTTCTCGCATGCAATCGGTGAAGAATTACATATTTATATTATAACGATGCCAAATGCCCCTCCATTACTCATTGCATCTATCTTCAAAGGATGGTTACCCCCTGTCAATGTGTTACTGTTCAATGTGTTTCTGATGAAAAGACCTATTCGACACGGCGCAATTTCCACACTTCTTGTTGCTCAAATGTCCATAAGAGGTTTTTAGCCCCTCTAAGGTTGGAAGGTCGGAGCAATTCCCGAAGGCTGGACGCAATCTAGAGAAGCAGTCATCAAATGGTGGTCCACGAAAAACATTAGATGGTCTGCCTCCCTCCAAATAAAAAGGGTTGCATAAGCTGCTAAAGCTATTATATTTCAGTCATCTTTGTCAAAATCTTATTTTTGGCTTTCTATAAAAAATGAATACCTATAGTCAGAAAGCGCTAAAAAATTTAATTCAGTTTTCAGTAACACATCTGAGCGAAAAAAACATCTGTCATGGGAATTAAAACTCGATATTGCAGCCCTCCGTCCAGTGGCGGCATTGGAGACAAAACTTTACATAAGGATGGTCTATAAACAAGAACATACATCACACTAAAAATGTGCTATGAAAAAGTAAATTTTTTTAAAAAATTACGGTATTACGGTAATATGTGCATTTTCTATTGATGAAATAAATTTTTCTGATCATTATTGTATAAATATATTTACTTTTTTTTATTTTATATTCATATAATTGGTGGTCCGCTAAATAAAAGTTTCATTTGTAGTGGTCCTTGAAGTTCTAAAGTTTTTCGACCGTTGGTCAAGAGGATGCCATTACACGACTACTTAGAGTATCTCGAGAAAATTTAGGAGTTAGCACGAGTTTTCCCCAGCTCTCTTGCCGAACGATGGTCGAATGGTTGAGCACTGCTCTTCAGTATCGGAATTAGCAGGTTCGAGACCCTCTGCTGGCATGAATGCTTGTAGCCGTTCGGAATCTGCTTTAAGCAGTAGTCCTGGTCTTATTAACCTTCGTGAGCAAAACGATAGACTGCAGTAGCGCTCCAAACTAAAACAACAAACGAGAACTGAGGATGTGATTTCGAGCGCTACGATATCTGTTTTGCGCACGAGAGCTATTTAGACCGGAACCTACTGCTTAACCCTTTCGTGGGCCGTGGGAAGATTACTTCCTACACGATCTTACAAAATATATCTGTGGGAACCGCAAAACCCATTATAATATATTGGTCTTGTTATTGAAATGACGGGAAGACTGATTCCCGCTTCGTTTTTGCGCTGTCATCAATTGTTCGATCGATTGAATAAAATTAGCAGCTCTGTTTTGAAAGTTTGGAAACGTGGAGTGAGAAATAAATAGCCCACGAAAGGGTTAAAGCCAATTCGGAACGGCTATGCCACCAGCGAGATTTGAACCCGCGAACTTCGCTGTCTTTTGTTGTCGGAACATATGTTGATTGAAAGACTGAATTTGTATATACCATTTGTAGATTAAATAATTTTTTTTTTGTTAGAAAAAAAGTTTTTGTTCCTCTGCTGTAATGTGCCTCAAGGTTAATTACAATATACACATTTTTTTAAAAATATAAAGTGAAACTATGGGACAGAATAATATATTTATTTTCGACCTACTGCAAGGAGAGTGGAACTCTTTCTTAAACTGTGTGCATCGAAAATCCAATGTGTTTGGGAATGATATATCACGTTCGGAGATACATTTTCCTCGAAAGGAATTTCTTTTCGGTTTACCTTTTCCCGAAAGTTCTCTCCCGCATTCCTTTTTCTTGTTTATATTATTTATCTTTCTAAGTTGCAACATCTGCACTTTTGTTTAGGGCCCGTCTTCCGATTATACAAATTTCCGAGTTAGCGAGAAAGGAAAAAAAAAAAAAAAAAAAAAAAAAACAGTTTCGGCTAACGTTTTGCAATTCTGAAAAGCGAATGTTTCCCCCCTTTTTTTGTTCTGTACGAGGGGGCTGTAGAGAAGTGGTGGGGAATAAAAGGTGTGTTTAGCGAATTCTTTTGTTGAATAATGTTTCTCTCTAGTAAACGTTTTATATAAGATTTATTTCCACTTGCATCTGGTGATTGAATTCTTAGACTCGACCATCAGGAATGTTTTCGAAGACTAGCTTAAAATTAACTTGTTTTGCACCGCACTCAAATATATCGAATTGTTAAAGATCGATAATATTTTAGGTGCATACAATTATAAATTGTAAAATTTTGGATTTCAATTGGACTGAAAATATAATATATAGGATAAAAAAATTCTAAAACTGGTGATTTCGTAAAGTTTTTATAATTTAAGTACTCCAGATACCACTATAAAATGCTTTTATAGTTTTTAATTTTTTTTTCAATTTATGCTTTCTAATGTTATTACGTGAAAGCGCTAGTTCACGTGACAAAGGCTTCGATCTCGTAACCGAAGAGTAACGAGATCGAGGCTCGATCCGTAAAAAGATCCGTCATTTTCATGAATGGCGCTTGGGCACATGTAATATATTTGTGATGCCAGTGTCCTCCGAGTTCAAAACCATACCTCAAGGGGTCTTCTGCTTGGTCCCTGATTCTAAATGATGACCACTCAGCGGCCGAAATGCGACTGGCACCGTATTTGGCACAAAGATATCTTTGTGTATTGCCAATGCATTGGAAAAAATGCCTTTACGTAATTCTGTCCGTTCCTTTTCTTAGACAGACGAATGGTAAGGCTCTGATTTGCGATACCGGAGTTTGCGGGTTCGAATACTGCTGCTGGGTGTTCGAAATCGGCTTTATGAAGTAAGTCCCTGTGATATTAGCTCGAGTGTAGTGCAACAGCCCGCCGTAACGCTTGAAACTTTTTCCTAGACAGTCAACTAACACCTGCTTGTTCCCACGTTCAGCCAAATACGATGAAGTAAATGCCATTAAAATTTTTGTACTGTAGTCCAGAGGTGGCCTCCGAACTGGTGATTTGTGTAAGCGTAGCATTCTAAGGACACATTCTCGCGACTCCTGTCGGTGTATGATAACTATGAAGTGGACTGTAATTTTGACTTGTAAGACATCTTCAAAAGAAAACTAATACAACTTCTTAAGACTTAAAGAATATTTCTTCTTTTATTACTGGGGCTGAACACTTGCTTGCCGTAAGACGACTACATAGAACAAAACTTTAAGAATACACTAACAAACTTTGGCGTCGAAAACCCACTCGTCGCCAGAAACTCGACAAGGAAAGCGCTTGGCTCGTAGCATTTGGCGTAACAGTGGGGAAGAGGATAATATTTTACTTCTGTGTCTAGTCATAGTTTAACATAGTGCTTTTTGTACCAGAGAACAGATTTATCTAAATAAAATATATCTGATATTTAAGATTTAAAATTGAATTCTACGATGGATAATTCGATTAACATTTTAGAGTGAGATTCTCCAACAGAAATTTGGTAATTTTTTATTTTAATTATTAAAATTAAAGTAGTCACTTCTTTAATTTACTGACAATTAAAATGACTTCTTGAAATTTACTAGCAATATTTTAAATCTAATATTAGTAAACAAAACTAAACTATTCAGCACAACAGCCCGTAGGGGGCCAGGGACTACGGTGCCACTCTCCGTTTACGTGACCAAGGGCCCTGGGGTGCGAAGCATATGTTCCGGTTAGGTGGTCAATCTTACGCGGAACCCCCAGTGTTTAGTTCCCAAGTACGCTTGGTCCTCAGTTCATCTACCCACTGAAGGGATGAAAGGCTGAGTCAACCTTGCCCAGCTCGGAGATCCAACCTCGGACCTGTGTCGTGGGAACGTGAAGCGTTACCCGAACGCCACTGGGCTTCCTAATATTAGTAACATGCAATTATTTGCTATATGTAATTAACTTTTTTTAGTTACAGGTTTTTGATTACGAATGATATAAAATCCACAGTTTTTTACTTGGAAGCATAATCACTCCTGCACAACGCTCCAAACTGCGTATTACAAATGATTTTAAAAATGATTTACGAAATTGGTGTGTTCTAATAAAAATCCGGTATTCGTAGATACTTGGATAGGTAGGTAGGTAGATTTGGAGCCCTACGGTCTACCGTTTTGCACACGAGGGCTAATGAGACCGGGTCCTACTGCTTAAAGCAGATTCCGAACGGCTACGAACATCCATGCCATAGTGGGATTCGAACCCACGAACTCCGGTACTAACGACTAGCGCTCTAACCCATCGACCAGCGTTCGGCCGTAAATGCTTAGAATTAAAATTTCTGGAAAATTGTAATACTTTTTCTACTTTTGGTATAAAACCCCCCCGAATAAACTGGTATTTGTTCGCATTCTGCAGTTTTGAAATGATAAAAAAAAGATTTACTATATATGTTGGAAAATAAATAAATGGTATTTACGTCTTATAGGAATGATAAATATTTTTTTCAGGAAGAAGCTGAGCTGTTTTTTAAACAGTTCATATTCGATTGTTCTGCTGAATCTTTTCGGAACAATATATTGCATTTCAAGTCTCTTTTCGTGTTTTGCTGACAGAGCGAAATAATGATAATTTTTTTTAAACCCTTGCATATATGCCAACGCGTTTTTGAATAGTGCTTTCCTCTGCTTTACATTCTATACTTTCTTCTTTATTACTGGATAAAACTTTGATGTTGCCCCGGGGATAAGCGTATTTCATCATCTTAAAAGAATCGCCCGAAACGGAACGAGAAAGATATTACAGCGTTTTACGTATATACGACTGGGATATGCGATATATTTTGAGAATAATCTTTAAAGAACGATTCGTGAATTTGTATGGGATGGATGGCACCTGTGAAGACTAAAAGTAGCTGTTAAGATAAACAACCTCAGTCTAATTACGATTCAATGCACACACATAGTTGAGTCTTTTGATTCTTGTATTTTTGGTTTGGTTTTTGGTTTTTGGAGTGCTACGGTCTACTTTTTACAACACGAGGGCTGATAAGACCTGGATCTACTGCTTAAAGCCGATTCCGAACGGCTACAAACATCCATGTCAAAGTGGGATTCGAACCCACGAACTCCGGTTCCGAAGGCCAGCACCCTAACTATTCGGCCATCGTTCGACCTTGTATTGTTGGTAGAGCATAGGTGTCCGGAAACTGAAAGATTACAAACAGCTTTAGTAACAAAAAAAAAGTTATTAATACACATATTAAAATTTCAAAATAGGGACAAGAGAATTCCATGCAGGTGGAAATTTGCTCCAGGAAGACTCCTGGCGACTTTATCAGAAAGACTGCTTGTGAGCCTAAAAATATCATATCGAAGTAAGGGTTCCAGAAAACAATTCGCATTGGATGTGCACTCATGGGTCTGAGCGAACCGGTAACAAGGAGATAAAATCTCCCGGAAAAAAATTCTACTCTATGGCTTCTATTCATTCCTTCGACCAAAGTTCTTCTATTTGTTCCATCTGTTAATTTTCATACTGCCCAATGTCAGTCAGACGCTTCTGGCATGGTTGGTCATTCCTGTCAAGAACGGGACTCGCTAGCTAGTTTGGGATTTTCTACTAATAGGCTTATCCCTATCTGGCCCGACTTGTATACCACTTTAGATCATTAAGGGAGGCCTGTCAAGGGTAGAACCGGAACAAATTTTTGTTCAGTAGTGTCATCTTCCCAGATTCGAAGGCGACTATCTGTTCTTGTGTTGACTGTTCGTTTAAAACTTATGGTCGCAACGTTATTATCTGTTTATATGCTCTCTCTATCTCTCTATATATATACATATATATATATATACATATATATATATATACATATATATATATACATATATATGTATATATATATATATATATATATATATATCTGTGTGCGTGTGTGTACGCGCGCAATTGATGTTTCTAAAATTAATGAAGCTATAGGCTACAAAATGGGTGAATTTGAGGTAACTGTTGGTTTATTAACTTAACGTACAGGTAGGCACCCTTGATCAGCGTTAACAAAAAATCTAATCCATATTATTAGGATCTTGCTTTTTTTTGGGTGATTATTTTTTAGCACGTATAAAGTCCATAAAAACGGTACTTATCCATTTTGCTCGGGCAGGCGATAAAAGAACCAAATAGGATACATTCGATGCCAAACGTAATATTCTCGTTGGTAACCTTTTATCAAAACATTTTCAAAAGATGTCGCGGCCATTTCTTGTCAATCACGTTTTTTCGTAATACTGAATAATAGTATTGGCGATAGACAATAATTGTTTACCGCCAATAAATTCAGCTTAGCGAGTTTTGCACTGGCGAAAGCAAAATGAATAAGTAAAGAACTTGTTATGGATTACAGTAATACTATGGTAAGTGTAGATCGAGTGGATCAACATATTTCTGGTTATCTAGTAATAAAGAAACGTGGGAAAAGTACCACAAAATAATTTTCTTCCACTTTATTGAATTCTTTTCATAAAAATCACGTGTTGTATTAAAAATATGGGCTTTGTGAACAAATTTGGAGTTACGTATGGAATTTGTTGAAATTTCTTACTCGAAGAACTACTAGTTGTGCTATTTCTCTTTTGAATTGCACTGTATATGTCGAAAAATTTCAGTTAAACGTATGTAAACGCTGCAGGGTATAACTCTCAAAAGATAAACCGTAAAATATTGAAATATTAGTTGTTATAACGTTTAGTTGTGCACCTCATCTTATGATTACATTCCTTATTCTATGTATTCCAAAAGAACTGGCATTAATGCTACCGTACATATCGACACATTCATACTCAGTCATTACAGTATTATTTAACTGTTCGAAACAATGTATTTTTGTCATTTCTAGGAAAAATGGACAAAAATCATCGCTTTGCTAAAACCATCTTTTTGCTACTATTGTTACTTTTTTACTATTTATTAATTTCTAGTACAGAGGGAAAGAAGCATTGTAGCCGTGAAAAAAAAATGGGTTTAGAGTCAGTCTCATTATAACGAGTAGTATTAACGCTTCGGGTCTTTGCTAGATGGCAGTACTTAACACTTAACACGTGTGCGGGAAACGTATTTTTACGTTTTTTGCAGTCTGTCACTGGAGTGCAGGGCACATAAAAATACGTATTTAGTAGATTTGTGTGGATACCTGTTAACCACCACAAATCTTTTAAATACGTATAATTATATGTATGTGTGACATTATATGCATATTGTTTGCGTTGCTATGCAACGCTTTGCATTTTTTCTTTCCACAAGTTAGGATTGTCGAGTGACTCGGTCTTTTGTTGCGTTATTTCGCCTTCCATCGAATTCCTACCTCCAGAACGTACGTCGTGTTTTGTCAATTTGAAGCTTGGTTTCTTATTTTTGAATACAAAATGGATAAAAAGAGCCGTTGTAACAAAGATAGTGATGAAGAAATAGGCGCTGACAGATTATCGGACTTAAATTTTAAAAATCGTTTATTTTTGTGATTTCGTAAAAATATTTTTTTTTGTTAAATAATCATATAGTATATATTAAAATGTAAAATAAAAGTTTCGTTCATAAAAATAAAGTAGTTTTCGATTGACTGCGATTTTTCTGAATAACTAAATTTTCGCGCGATTCACACACACACACACACACACACACCAAAAAAAAAAAAAAAAAAAAACCGACCGCTGAACTTGTAAGTTGGTTGTGAAGTATACTCACATGCCAAGTGTTAAGTTCGACTGGGATATCATGGATACGTAGATAAACCAAGTCTACTTTTAATCTTGAAGATAATGTGTAGATAGTCATTTTTTTCATCCCTGATACAAAATAAAAATAACGAGATATAATGTAAGGCATGTACAAAGAGGTTATGTGGTGTTCATGTCAATTTATTTTTTGTTATATAAAATAGGAAATAAGTTACTTGTTAATTTTATGCGCATTATACCTCATCGCTGTTCAACTATCGATCCCCGAATAATTTTTTCGACTTGGCAAGAAAACACATTTTCTTAAATGAAAACTAAAGAGATTCTATATTTGCAGCATACGCATTTTTTTTTATTTGCCTGTTTAAAATGAGAGAGCATTTTTAATCATTCAAAGAGTTTTAGTTAAAAATGAATCTTAAAATGTTGCCATAAATTTGTGTCTAAATTGTATATCATAATTGAAAATTTAAGTAAAAGATTTGTTTTTCCAATTTAATGATCCCACTCCGTCAATTTACTCAGCAATCGATTAAATCTTGGTATTAACTTAGAATATTCGAAGATTCAAATCGAATTAATACTCCGTTCAGGTTGACATATTTATGGTATCTGGAACTGAGATCTTTACATTTTTGGACGAAAAATTCCCCTATAGCGCAATTACGGACTTTAAAACTGTTTCTGTGTTTCAATGTACGGGGCGCATCCAGAAAGTAATTTTCCCTATTTAAAAGAAAAAAAGAACTCACACTTTCAGGAACATATTTATTGGCAACAAGTACAGCAATGTTTCAGCTATTTTTCAACATAGCCACCACCAGAATTGAGACACTTGTCGTATTGTGGGATCAACTTTTGTATTCTTCTGCCATAGAACTCTGCCGGCTGTGAATGGAACCAGCGTGTGACAGACGTCTTCAGCCAAAACGCTCACCGGAAAACATGAATTTTTTGAGGTGCAAGAAAACGGGCATATCGCTAGGAGCAAGATCAATTTTGTGTTCGGGTGTCAGTTTCGGCTTATAGAAATGACAGAGTTGACGATGAATTTCAATTGGCGCAATGCTTTGTGTATATATGATCACCGACCAAACCTTGCAGGCGGCGGGAGAAGGAATTAAGAGTTTCCATTTTGGACCACTGCTACCCTGCTACTGGCACGAGACGGGACCTGTCATCTAGCATATGATTGATACGTCATAGATCTGTTACGCATGTCAATTTGACACGGCTAATACGTTTAGTTTATAGGGGAAAACATAGGGAAACTTACTTTGTGGATGCGTGTCGTACATACGTGAGCATGCATTCTCCGACATGAAATATATATCAAATTGACTTATAGAATCTCCTTTAGAGATTTCATTAATCTCTAAAAGATAAAAATTCTCAATTTGAAAATATTATTAAACTTTCAAAATCAAATATTGATACAGAACTAAAAGAATCGTTGCCCAATAATATATATACTCACGAAATCGAGATTTTTCATGTTTTCATTCTATTCAAAAAATTATTTTTGTTTTTTTCTTCCTGTAAATAAACTTGAAGAGTAGGAGGTAAAGAAGAGTAGTAGTTAAAAATTGACTTTTTAACTACTACTCTTCTTTGGCCTCTGAAATGTTTCTGTAAACAAATTTAAAAAAAAAACTGATTTTCTTCTGTACAAATCTACATTTTTTAACTCTATTTGGAAGAAAGTAGGCTACCTGGGTCTTAAACGGAATAGGTACACACTATAAACTCTATTTCTGTCGAAAATATTTCATGAGTCAATTTCTGCGCCCCATTTCGGCGAACTTGGCTCTTTTGTTTAAAATGTAAAAGCAATTTCCAAACATAAAAACAAGCTTTTACGTTTTTATTTCAAACATTATTTTCACAATCAACAATAGACAATTAGTATGTTGATGATAATTTCTGGGTCGCCATAATTTATTTCTGTCTGCTTTCGTCTGGGTTCCCACTGTTGTAGCTCGTGCTAGTTTCGGCTACTGTTGCTCTTCGGCCGCGGCAAACAATGCGGCAAATCAATGTCCTGTAGACGACACATCACTGGCCGGTGACTTGTCGTTTCACAATCCATATACCACTTTCGATATGTGCTCACAACAACTGCACGTAAACAGCCCACTAAACGAGACGTTTCTGATATTGGTGTTTTCAGTCGCCGAGCCGTAACGATTTGAACTTTATCAAAGGTCGATAAATCAGCTGCTTTTCCCCATGATTTCGCTAATCGCGCTATGTTTGGAACGAGAATGCATAGCCGCCTTACATACTCCAACATTAGCCGTGCATTCGCAGTGGTTTTGTACCTGGTTGATCTCATTGTTATAAATGGAGGGTGGTCATAATGTGTAATGGCTCTACGGTGCGTATATATATATATATATATATATATATATATATATATATATATATATATATATATATATATATGACTTGATCCAATGTTAAGGCGAATGGAATAATTAGTCCTTCTTAGTAATAACACTTCTTTATTTAATATGGGGTTTCCTTTTCAGGCGTCGCTTGCGCCATTTTCATTTATTTGTATCGAAGCTAAGCGTGGAATGTGTTGACAGCTCCATGTCCACGCACTAACTCATATAGGTTCACTTAATCATCAAATCCTTCAAATATCTTTCCGCTTGACCGGATTACTCCAAAAGCTTATGCAAGCGTGGGTCTGTTTCATTTATTAAATTATAAAAGAGTACCTTTTTAAAAATTCTTTATGACTCACGTAATTTCCAACTACCCCCTTTTTAGACCTGACACACACACACACAAACAAACACATACATACATATATATATATATATATATATATATATATATATATATATATATATATGAATGACTCGTTTTCTTATTTCTATATTAGGTTCACGTGCAGTATGAAAATGATTTTGTATTATTGCCTTTGTTTAAAATGATTAGATGATTAAAAATCTTCTAAGAAAGAGAAAAAATGTAAAGGGTGCTTGGTATGTCCGTGTGTGTAAGCACAAAGTGTATGTAATACACACACACACACACACACACACACACACACGTACATTTCAGATAAGGGGAGAGGATGCGAAATATGTTGTTTTTACTGTGACCTGGAAAATGACTTCCAAAATGAAGAGTAATGAAGCAAGCGCGTATCTTTGATTTCGATTCCTGGTGAGGATAATCGAATGCGGGTTTTTTGCGGGAGGATGCGATGCGATCTGATCAATGAATCGACCTGATTGCGATACGAGCGTGAGGGGGAAAAAAAGCCCATCCCTTTGTTGATGCGGTTGTTTTATTGATTTTTGTTCCGGGGTCTAGGCCTTCTTGGTTCACTCTTTTAGAATATCTGTTTGTAAACACGTGACTATTGGCTTATTCTTCCGTTCTTTTTCCCTAATTTTACTAAAGTGTGATTTTTCAAGTTCTATCTACCTATGTCTTTCTCTCTATGTGTATGTACTCTTTGAAACTGATTTATAGATGCCTTTTAATGACTGACATTTTCGTGTCTCGGAATTAACCTATGCTAGGTTGAAAAAATACTTCTCCACCTGTTTTGTTACTTAAAAAATAGTTTGTTTGTCATTATATAAAGCCATTTTAAAAGGGAATTTTGCTTTAAAATTTTCACGTTTCAAATGTTAACTAAAAAACCCCAATTATATCTGTAATAAGAGGTAAAATGTAAATTATAATGTGCAACTCTGATACCAAATTATGCCAAATTATGCCGAACGATGGCCGATTGGTTGTGGTGCTGGCCTTCGGTATCGGAGTTCGTGGGTTCGAATCCCACTATGGCATGGATGTTCATAGCTGTTCGGAATCGGCTTTAAGCAGTAGGTCTCGGATTCATTAGCCCTCGTGTTGCAAAAAGTAGACCGCAGCACTCCCAAATCAAACCAAACCAAAAGATACCAAATTATACTGCTTCCCTCTCTTTTTAGATATTACTAAGCAGTTGAAAAGAAATGTGAAAATTTAGGATCGGATGTTATTGATGATCTGACAAATAAAGAAGCAAAAAATACTACAGTTTATGGCTTCCATTTGCTGCTTTTTTATGGGCTATTTCTTTTAATATATATATATATATATATATATTATATATATTATATATATATATATATATATATATGTTATATATATTATATATATATATACATATATATATATATATATATATATATATATATATATATATATATATATATATATATATACATATTATATATATATATATATATATATATATAATATATATATATATATATATATATATATATATATATATAATCATGGTCAGCAATGTAGGCACAAGTATCACAAGTCTCTTTTTATTTTAAACCAACCATGTTTTATTAAATTCAGTCCTTTCGTTCAGCTTTGGCTACGCCATCAAATAATCCTTTGTTCAGTTACATCGTTGACTATCGTAGACGGTGTTTGTTGCCCGCCCCAGAATCCCACTCAAAGTGTGCCAAAAACTTGCCAGCGTAAATCTTATCTTCCTGATCTCCTGCCGCATTAACTTATTTTCGCTGGGTATATCCAGCTGAGGGTGCGTCTCTCTCCTCTTACGCGATCTTTAAATAGTTCCACTCAGTTTTAAATATAACTACCTTAATATTCAAACCATACATACATACATACGTACGTACACACACACACACACGCACATACATATATACATACATCGTGGTTCAGTGTTAAAATGGAAAACAGTCTTTCTTGATAATAAGTTTATTAAATCATAGTTTCATTTAAAGCAAAACTAGTGATATTTTCATTTTTTCGTCGAAGACACGCGTAGAATGTGTTCACAGATCCATGTCCACGCGCCAACTGATTGTTATCTGTTTGCAAACTCATCAAATTACTCCAAAATGCTTCTGGCTGACTGGATTATCCTAAAAGCTTAAATTATTTAAATATCGTCTGCATTATATTCATAATTTTTTTTTCACTGAATTTAGATGTTACGTGAATAATTTTCTTTTATATTTGACTTAAATAATAGATTAGGTACATATGTGCTAATTTTAAATAGAATAATCTACTATTCCTTGTTGCAATGAAAGTTTTATCACCGGTATTAACAACAAATTCTTTTCATAAAAGTCTAGGAGTCTATTTCACGGACTAATAAATACCTAGCGTTTAAGTTATGTATCTTTAAAAATTAAGAAGTTTGTACGTTTGTGTGTTTGGTTTTTATACACAACCACACGGTTTGCATTCGATTCGCTAAATTTTGGACATCGTTCATATATACCGCCAAATAATCATTGTCCATATTAAAACCTCTGCTGTCCATCCTATCCCGTGATATGACAGGATAAATTAAAGTTGGAAACTAATATGCTGTCAGTAAAGATTAACAAATTATTGAGCGTGCACCAGATAATTCTCAGCCAAAAAACAAACCATTTTTTACCTACCTCATGGGGTACTTTACAGTTCTGGAAAATTAAACATTATACTGATCCCGTCATATGACTGGCTATATGCTAGTACATACATGATACCTGTAAAAATATCAATAAATCAACCGAGTACTATAGTATTTAGCATAATAAATGCGATATTTCTTTTCACGTATAAATTTGCCAAATTCCACCCCTGGGATGAGAATACATAGATTTCAATTGCATTTCTTCCGTTCTCGAATTTGGTTGAACGTGGGCTCAGTGCACTGTTAGTGAACTGTTTAGGAACATCGAGAATTTTCTGTGATGTTAAAGACTTTGGAACCCGACATTCACAAACTGTTAAAACTCCACTTGTTTCAAGCGACTCATTAACTTTATGTGATATTGATTTTATGCTTTTTAAAATTTTTAATAATATTTTTTACTACATTGGATGTCTGTTTTAGTTATTTTCTGCTCTGTAGTCGATCTGCTCTTAATCGGTAGTAGGATAGGGATATTTAAATATTTTTTTCTTGTAAAGTGGGACGGTGGTCAAGAACGGTGTTTTAGTGGTACATACAGTTACCGAGACCGTTGCAGCATTAGGCGGTAGGCATTGTGTGCTGCGGACGACCCGAGACAAGTATCTTTTTATTTTGTGCACACAGTTATTCACATTTATTCGGTATGTTTACAATATACTAGTAGAAACATTGATAATATTAGCGTTAAAAAAAAAAAAAAAAAAAAAAACCCGCCCAGAATAGAACATATCTCGTGAAAACACGCTCCTCCTCCACGCAGGGTATTCGGATTTTCCGAGAAACAACTTCCTCGGAACGATTCCCCCCCCCCCCCACTAGCCTCTCTCTCTGGTTCGGAGCTGAACGATGGTCGATTGGTTATGGTGCTGAAATTCGGTATCGGAGATCGTGGGTTCGAATCCCCTATGGCATGGATGTTAGAACCATTCAGAACCGGTTTTAAGCTGTAGGTCCCAGTCTCATTAGCCCTCGTGTTGCAAAAAGTAGACCGTAGCACTCCAAACCAAACCAAACCTGGCGCATATCCTCGCATTTACTCCTCCCTAAAGGTTGTTACGGATTTTCCTATCCTTGAGGAGAGGTCAAGTAGAATGCTGTAAAAGACGCACCTAACGTTCCATGAGACTAGGCTAGGTTTGACGGGTTTGGTTTGGGACGATACGGTCTACTGTTTTGCAACACTAGAGCTAATGAAACTGGGACTTACTGTTTAAAGCCGATTCCGAACGGCTACAAAAATCCATTCCAGCAGCAGGATTCGAACCTGGCAAACTCCGGTACCGAAGAGCAGCGCTCTACTGTTCGGCAATTTTTCGGCCTAGTTCTAATTAGAAAATATAGATTATACTTCGGCATTTCACGCCAAGACACATTAAAGTTGGCAACTAATATGCGGTCAGTAAAGATTAACCCCTTCCGGTATGATTTAATAACGAAAAACTGTGCATGAAATAACCATTTAATTTTTATTTAAAAACTTGTTTCATTTTACAATTCTTACATATTCTTAATTAAAATCCATTTTTTACATAGTGTTAAGTATCAGAAACGGTAAAATTAAGAATGCGGTCAGTAAAGATAAACAAATTATTGAGCGTGCACCAGATAATTCTCAGCCAAAAAACAAACCATTTTTTACCTGCCTCATGGGGTACTTTACAGTTCTGGAAAATTAAACATTGTACTGATCCCGTCATATGACGGGCTATATGCTAGTACATATATGATACTTGTAAAAATATCAATAAAACAACCGAGTACTATACTATTTAGCATAATAAATGCGATATTTCTTTTCACGTATAAATTTGCCAAATTCCACTCCTGGGATGAGAATACATAGATTTCAATTGCATTTCTTTCGTCATAGCATTTGGTTGAACTCAGTGCACTGTTAGTGGACTGTTTAGGAACATCGAGAATTTTCAGTGATGTTAAAGACTTTAGAACCCGACATTCACAAACTGTTAAAACTCCACTTGTTTCAAGCGACTCACTAACTTTATGTGATATTGATTTTATGCTTTTTAAAAATTTTAATAATATTTTTTACTACATTGTATGTCCGCTTTCGTTATTTTCTGCTGTGTGGTTATTAATCGATAGACACATAAAATATAGATACATAATATGCAACAGTATTTGAATATATGATATAATTGAATATTAATGAGTGTGATAGGGACATTTAAATATTTTTTTCTTGTAAAGGGGACGGTGGTCAAGAACGGTGTTTTAGTGGTACATACAGTTACCGAGACCGTTGCAGCATTATGCGGTAGGCATTGGCGCTGTGGACGACCCGAGCCAAGTATCTTTTTATTTTGTGCTCGCAGCTCTTCACTTTTATTCGGTATGTTTACAGTATACTAGTAGGAACATTGATAATATTAGCGTAAGAAAATCTAAAAACTAAAAACACCGCCCAGAATAGAACATATCTCGTGAAAACGCTCTCCTGCCCCACGCAGGGTCTTCGGAACACCCTCCTCGGAGCGATACCTCCCCCCTAGACTCTGTCTAGTTGGGAGCCGAACGATGGCCGATTGGTTGTGGTGCTGGCCTTCGGTACCGGAGTTCGTGGGTTCGAATCCCACTATGGCATGGATGTTCATAGCTGTTCGGAATCGGCTTTAAGCTGTAGGTCCCGGTCTCATTAGCCTCGTGTTGCATAAAGTAGACCGGAGCACTCCAAACCAAACCAAACCTGTCGCATATCCTATCCTCGCATTTACTCCTCCCTAAAGGTTGTTAAGGATTTTCCTATCATTGAGGAGAGGTCAAGTACAATGCTATAAAAGACGCATCTAACATTCCGTGAGACTAGGCTAGGTTTGACGGGTTTGGTTTTGAACGCTACGGTCTACCGTTTTGCTACGCGAGAGCTAATGAAACTGGGACCTACTTCTTTAAGCCGATTCCGAACGGGTACAAAAATGCATTCCAGCAGCAGCATTTGAACCCGGGAAACTCCGCTACCGAAGAGCAGCGCTCTACTGTTCAGCCATTGTTCGGCCTAATTCTAACGGGAAAATATAGATTATAATTCGGCATTCACGCTTTTACAAAAAATATTTCTTGTTGCTAAAGGAAATTTTCATATGCGCTATTTATTGAAACTCTTCGTAGATGTATAATTTTTGTGTAAAGAAGACCACATGCGGGAATGTATTTTGATTGCGTGCTTTTATATTTATGGTTTTCACGAAGAGACTGGTAGAGCCGCTCCAACACAAACATAATCAAATTCATGTGTCCAGGTTGTTGCGTGTGTTGAGGTATCGTGATACAATTGAACGATGTACTTTTGAAATAGCGGCAAAAAGGTATGGACGTCACGTCATTGGATGATTATTTCAAGTCGCTAACTGGATGGGCAGATGATGCATTTCCAAACCTAAATTTTAATTTCGTTTACTACAGCGAGCCTATACTATGACCGATTTCGTCTAAATTTATGAAGGTCACAAAAAAGAAAAACTACAATTTCATAGTGTTGAGTTATGGTAGTAGAATAATTATTGAAGATTTATCGATGTATGATTATTGTTGTAGTTGAATATTCCATATTTTCCCTTAGCCGCAATAACCTTTCACCGGTTCTTTGGTGGAACAAAATGGCGGCAGACACAACTCACTGTCTTCATATGGAATGCTCCAGAATCTTTTAACACAGTAAAATTCAAATTTACGAAAATAAAAATAGTCCAATTAACTTGATAGGTTAAAGGAATTTTTATTATTAACTATTCCTTGCTGACCTTGTCAGAAAAATACACGTCCCTCGACATGACACAAAAATAAAAAAAAGGAGCAAAATGGCTCAAAAGAAATATTTTTTCTTCTTAAAATGATGCGGGTGATCTCTCCCCCAATTTCGGCCAGAATGATGTCCATTCAACACCGCGAATGGCGAGGTCAGTGGAAAAATCCCGCCAGCGGGAACCTAAGACGATCGCCAAACGTAGCGTGAATAGGAAGAACAGCCTAGGAAGCTTAGGGCGCCAAGCAGCGCTCAAGCTGGACAAAAGGTGAAAGATGGGGAGAGCAAAACGGCAACCCACGGATGGTCAGCGCGGGAAGCATTCAAGGTGACTCGGACATGGACAAGCCCCATTCCATAAAATAAGGGGTCAGGAAGCCGGCAATTCCTGGCATTCCCTTTTACATAGAATGTGGCTATACCACACATAGATTGTAGATTTTTTTCAATTGCATAGTATACAAAGTAAATAGTTAAATTCAAAAATTAAAAAAAAAGTAATATAGTCAATCAACTGGGAATCCGGGAACTACCAAAACATTTAGCAATTTTTACAGTATCGAAGAATTTATGAAAATTAGTTTAAAAATGAGTAATTTTCTGAAAAAAAAATGAATGAATAACGGTTTCTGAAATTTAAAACTAATATAAAAATATAAAATATATTTTTTTTAATAATCACTTCTCTTTAACAAGAAAAACGTATCAAAAATGCACTAAAATGTAAAAAATTTTCTTTTCAGTTGTTAGTTATGTCGTTTGCCAATAGATGGCGATACTAGTTTAAAATCTTCGAGTTTGCTGCACAGATTTTTGAATTTACGAAACTGGTTTTATTTTTATTCCCTCTCTAGTTCTTTATAATTGAATATTGTATTGTCACCATGGTGACTAACCGATACGGACAATCATCGATATCTTTCCAGTATTCGTCAGTTTAAAAACTTTTGCAACATTGGAATAACTAAGAACGATTTTTAAGACTATTTTCGACATATTTGTAAACACAGATGATTCCGTACTTTGTTACTACTAGTACGTTTTCTGACGATTGATACTTGAGCGCGGGTCACGTATTAGTACGGGTTAGTGTAACAACATGGTTTGTTTGTGGGTACAAAAATAACATATAATATATAGGAAGATGAAGCCGAATGTTCTTGTCTACTACATAGATTCTAGAAAAATTTAGACAAATAAAAACTAGTTTTTACATTATTAGTTTTATGATTGTTCTTTTCAT
>CM063508.1:181683307-181720807 GCA_032207245.1 Pardosa pseudoannulata | reverse complement strand
CGGATATGTAAAATAATTGTTTATGTAGAAGTAATGTTTAAATAAAGAACAAGAAGAAGTTATTGGTAAAATAAAAAATATGTGAACTAGTCAAACAATACAATCTTTGCATATTACAGCTATTAACACTATACATATCATGACCGATAATGTGTATGTAATGGGTAATGAATTAAACATTCTTATTCCTTGTATATATAAATGACAGTATACTATTTTATTTAATTATAGTAAATTTTATTTCCTTCAAATGAGGAAAAATAAAGTCCTGTCATGGTGTACTTTAAAGGTATTTTACTGGAAACGGCGCACTGTAAATAAAAAAAAAAAAACTATAGAAAATATTAATTTCAATTTATATATATATATATATATATATATATGTATATGTATATGTATATGTATATATGTATATGTATATATATATGTATATATATATTATATGTATATATATATATATGACATAGTCCAGTGTTAAGGCGAATGGAACACAGACTTTCTTGATTATAAGTTTATTAAATAATAGTTTCGTTTAAAGCAAAACTAGCGCCATTTTCATTTATGCATGGCGGAGACAGGCGTAGAGTGTGTTGACAGGTCCTTGTCCACGCGCTAACTCATATCGGTCAGCTCAATCATCAAATACTTCAAATATCTTTCCGCTTGACCGGATGATCCCAAAAGCTTACGCGAGCGTGGGTTCATTTATTTTATTATTATAAAAGAGTTCCTTTGTTAAAATTGCTTATAACTCACGTAATTTATATATATATATATATATATATATATATATATATATATATATATATATATATATATATGAAATGTATGTATGTATGTATATATGTTAGACAAACAACCATCCATATAAATACTTGTATAAATATGTGCATTAGATATGTATGTAAATTGACATAAATATTTATTTATTTGTATATATAATGTATTGACTAATATATAGTAACACTGTATCATAAGTTGGATATAAATTCTCTATTAGTCTCTAATAATCTGAATGCAACACTACAGTATGAAAGATTAAATTCATAACATATGTGTCATAATATCTGTGTCGTATAAAATATATTATCGTTCCGTAATCGTAGGTATTTATGATAGGATTAAATGGTTGGGGTGTTATAACGAATACAGACGTTTTAGATTTCTAAATACATAAAAATAAACTGTGTGTTTTAAAGTCTGTGTTTATATCTGTCTTTATTGTTGACCGTCATTCCCAAACGTAAATCATTGGATATTTGTTTCAAACTCTAATGATATGTATCTCCGCACACAATATATCATGTGGTACGTATCACTGCATATGTATTTGCAATGTATATATTACATTGTGCGTTGTATGGGTCAGAATACTATTTTGAACTAAACCAGTGATAAAGTAATCTATATATTTTATGCACTCTAAGAGTCAAACCTCGTTATCGTCGGTTTTGGATATTCAGTTTTTATGAATTTCTTTCAATGGTTTTTAAACATTTTAATTTGGCAATCTGATCACTACTTTGGGGACAAACATGACTAACTCAAATAGTAATTTTTCTGTACTATGTGTAGACGAGTAAATCGAAGGTATTCCAATTTTTAAATGTATATTATTAAATACATTTTAATATATGGTAATGAGTAACCAATATAAAATAATCATAGCACTTTTATCTATGCACATGATTTTGCAAGAGAGAACACAAAACAATTTTTTAGAAAGTATTGTATTTTCTTTTGTTTTCGTATGAGAAGACATACGTTACAGACCTTCAATACTCTTTAAACATATGTCTTAGGCGCATCCAGAAAGTAAGTTTTCCGATGTTTTCGACTTTAAAGTAAGAGTAATTAGCCGTTTCAATTGCGCGTGCGTAACAGATCTATGACGTATTATTCATATGCCGGCTGGACAAATCCCGATTCTTGCCAGTAGCGGGGTAGTAGTGGTCCGAAATGGAAACTCCAATTCCCTCTCCCACCGCCTGGAAGGTTCGGTCGGTGATCTTGGATGCACAAAGCATTGCGCCAATTGAAAATCATCGTCAGCTCTGTCAGGTCTGAGCCTAAACCGACACCAGAACACAAAATTCAACGCTTACGAGCAGCACTGACATTTTTGCTACGGTATCACGACGACGGCGACGAGTTCCTCGACAGGATCGTCACTGGCAATGAGACTTAGATTTCGCACATTACCCATAAAACCAAGCAGCAGTCAATGCATTGACATCACAGTGCATCTTCGGCCAGGACGAAATTCAATCAGACGCTGTCGGTACGGAAAGGGATGTGCACGGTGTTCTGGGACAGGAAGGCTGATTCCATTCACAGACGGCAGAGTTCTACTACAGAGGGATACAAAAGTGGATCCCACAATACGACAAATGACTCAATTCTGGTGGTGTCTCTGTTGAAAAATAGCTGAAACATCGCTGTAGTTGTTGCCATTAAATATGTCCGTGAAAGTAGGAGTTCTTTTTTTTTTTTCTTTTAAATATTGAAACTTACTTCTGGATGTGCCTCGTATCTCACGCATGTAATAGAAATGTTTTCAAGACTACAGTAATGTATATGTCCCGGTTAAAATGTCTAATGGGACACATACATACGGGCTCTTGGCGAAAAAAGTTCGTACCCGTTATTTATAAAATTATCATTTCTTGATATTAGTATCCTCTTTAGATAAAATCTAACCTCAGATGTAGCACAGGTAAAGGAAAAGTAAATCAGACTCAAAAGGGTTAAAGTCTGAATTTACTGCTTAATACGAATTCTGTTCGAATACCGAACATCGGTGGCCGTAGTATAATATGGAATTTATTCCAATCAGATGATTAAGAAAATGACCTTATCTGGAAGATGTACAATTATTTCCCTTGCAATAATGGAATTAAGTCGTATTTTCGGACATCTTACGATAATTGCCTCCTGTGTCACGTGGAATGGCTCGCTATCATTGTACTTCCTGCCTTCCATTGTAATCAGTACTTCAACGAATGCCATTCAATCTCGCTTATTCATCGCTTCTTTGCATTTTCTTTCTATTTCCTCCAAAATACGGTGATTGCCACATTCTCCTTTTCTCCTTCCTGATGACTCTGTTATTTCCTACCTATAATTTGTTTTCGACATTCTGCTGTACGAATTATACGAAATTTTTAGCGCCCGATAAAAGGTAACATTTCTCGTGGAGGATACTGTGTTTTGGCATCGATATCATTTTAATTATACACTGTCTACCAATAAGTATTTGGACATCTGTGATAGAAAAGAAAAACTAACTTTATTCAAAATCAATAGTTGGTAGAGCCTCCACGAGAGGCAATTACAGCGTGAACCCTCCGGGGCATACTTTCCACAAGTCTTTGTATTACAGCTAGTGGTATAATTTTTCACTTGGCTTGGAGTAGACATACAAGTTCCTTCACCGATTTGGGACGAGTAGTGCACCCCTTAATTCGGCGATCCAACTCGTCCTAGATGTTCTCCATAAGGTTCAGGTCTGGGCTCTGGACAGGCCAGTCCATTCGATGAACTCCATTGGCACCATACCAAGCCTTGGTTAACCTCGAAACATGACAATTGGCACTGTCGTCCTGAAAGTAACAGGGATCCAACCCTGTTACTTGAGGGCCATCGGTTGGGCGCGGTTCTTCAGAATTTCTCTGGACAGCACTCGTCGGTCTGTATTTCGATGTCTAGTTTCGTTGGTCTGCCGGCTAGGGGCACATTCCGACAACCATTGCTCACTTTCCACTTTGATTTGACGCCACTGTGGATTTTCGGTACTTTCGATCGCTAGATATGTCCCTTAAGGATCGGCCACATTTGCGATACCCAATAATTATACCTTTCTCGAAATCAGAGAGCTCCGAACTGCTCGGCATGTTGCATATGACTAATGCCGATGCTGTTTCCTAAACGACGTATACCGGCGGAGGCCGTGACGTACCTAAGGACCATAGATATCGTCATTTGCATAGGTGTCTAAATATATATTGGAAAACAGTGTAGTATAGTTTCTTATAATTCAGATCGGTCAAACTTGCTTTGAACAATCATAAAGAGATTAAGAAACATATGACAGGGTACCGCAGACCTGAAAAATCTGAAATCTGAAAGGTTATATACGATCGACTGAATGGTGTTCCCATACTCTAAAGCGCAACAAATCGACGTATTGTATAGTAAAATGATAAGGCAAGTACCCCGTATTTGTTAAAAATGTAGTTGATCCCATAAAAAAGCAGATAAAATATTAATAAAGGGAAATTTTATTAATTTTTTTGTTCTGTCAAAATGTTTTCTTCTTTACATCTCTCTTTCCTAAGAACATTCTTTTAAGCTGATATGAAATAATGAATCCAGTTTAACATTAGTTTGTTTTTTATTTCAACACCAGTGCTACAATCAATGGATAAATTTGCTCTATTATGGGATTTAGGTAATAACTAAAATTTTCCCCCGTTTACTTCGAAATCATTGAATTAAATCACTGATTAGACAATAGGTAAAGAAGTATGTACTTCGATAGAAATATTTAATTCTTGTGGCAGACATTTTTATAGCTATTATATATTATAGGTGTTGCTACGGTACTTGAAAACTGTTTTTATTATCCGGAAGTACATTTTTTGTTGTTTTAATTGCGACAATTTTGTAATAATTTGCGTATAATTGTCACGCTTTTTTTATAATGGTATTAATACCGAAGCCGTTTGATAATAAACTAAAATTTATTTTCTATAATACATTTAATGGTACACGCCTTCTTTTATAATGGTATTAATACTGAAGCCGTTTGATAATAAATTAAAATTTATTTTCTATAATATTTGCAAATATAGTATTATTTCTATAAACTATGGTCAAATGTTTAAAGCGCCGATCTTTGATACTGGAGTTTGTGGGTTCGAATCTCACTGTTTCATAGATGATCTTAGCCGGTCGGAATCGGATATCAGCAGTAGGTCCCGATCTCATTAGCCCTCGTGTTGCAGAAAAGTAGACCATAGCGCTCCAAATCAAATCAAATCAAATCAATAAAATCTTTATTTTGGTGTCATGTGAATGGGGAACCAACTTCATATGTACGCATCTTTTTATTTTATATTGTTTGTTCACATTAAAATATACACTAACAGTCAAATTTGAAAAGTGCAGTAGGTGTATTCAGAAAGTTTGATTTGTTAAACTACATGACTCAAAAATTAGTTAGAATCAAACCATTGCAGAATTGTAATAACTAAATCTGCATTACTAAAATGCCGTGCCAGTAGGTGCTTCTTTTTTACCCCTTTTTAATAGATTGAATGTTTTACATTTTTTATTTTTATATTAGCAGTTCATATTATAATAGACATAAACAGTCAAATTTGAAAATGCAGTAAGTGTATTGAGCTTTTTTTTGTAAGTGTAGTAAGCTTTTTTTGTGTAAATCTGCATCGATGCCCAACTCAAAAGCTCTTTAGACTAAAACCAATACTATGATTGTAATAATAACTAAATATGCATGACTATGATGTCGTGCCAGTAGGGGCTTGTTTTGTATCTTACCAATGGAGTTGTCAGTAGAATAGAACCCTGTCAATAGAATAAATGTTTTACATTTTTTTGTTATTACATCACGTAAGGTCACATTATAATTTTCATAATAGTAAAATTTGAAACTGCTTTAAAGATTTATAATTTTTTTTGCTTAAGTAGTATTTTGCACAAAAATGATATAGAATGTCATAACTAAATCTAGACTACTACACCGTGTTGTCAGTACTACGGTTGGTCATTTTGCCGGCAAAATGGTATTTTTGCCAGGACAGTGGCAAAAACTGGAAAAAACCTGGTAAAAACTAGCAGAAAGGGCAAAATCTAGAAAAAATTGGCTGGATTTTAAAAATGTACAAAATAATTAATAATTAATAAATAACAATAATAATTTTGTACATAATACAACTGAGACTTAAGTAAGAATATTAATTAGGTATTTTATTAGTATTAATTTGACAATTTAAAATAATTTTCATTGATGTTAGCAATGAAAATACAATATTCTGTTTTTGTAAATAAATTTATATGATGGAGGCACGGGATAAAAAATGTTTCCTTTATTTATCAATTTAATATAGTAATGTTGTCTTTAATTGTAATGTGTATATATTTATATATAAGATATATGTATATTATATAAGTACTAAAAACGTTTAAACCTACAGTTTTTTGGGAAAATAAGCTAATAATTACATTAAAAACAACATTGCACATAAAAACTTGTAAAATCAATCTTCATTTTATTTTATTTTATTTTTTTTTTTTTGTATCTCTAGGTAGTGTAACTTTAGATTTAGATTACTGCTTCAATAACGCATTGAATATTCTTTGTTAAAAAAACCCATTATATTATGTATTTTTAGATTAAAGTTAAAATTAGTAAAAGTTAAATAGTTACATCCCCGTAAATAAAACATCCATTTTTGCTACTTGGCAAAAAGTGGCTAAAATGTATTTTTGCCAGGACGGTTTTTACCGGTTTTTTCCACCTTTGGCAAAAACGTGCCAACCCTAGTCAGTACGTGCTTTTTTTTACCCATAGTCAGGGTTAACATGATTTAAATCATGATTTAAATCTTGATTCAAATCAGTTGATTTTTTTTATAAAATCATTGATTTAAATAATTTTTTTTCACTTCTTTTAAAACCTATATTCCAAAGACACAGAATTGGGAATCAGTCAACACCCTTTTTAGTCTGTTTATGTATCATAAATGCATAAAATAGCATCAGATTCATGAAAATAATAGCTTTTCTTTATGGATAAATCCTAAGAATATTTCACTACTTCTACAACAGAAGATTCTGGGGATATTTGAAGGAATGTTGTGACACAAGGAAACAAGTTTTTCTTTTGCAAGTATGTTTTTTTAACACATATATTTAGGATCAGACAATGTCTTAAAATATTTAAATTTTTTACTGTTTTTTAATAAAAATTGTTTATGTACATTACGAATTCAATATGGATTATGAATACCCTTGATAAATTTAGGAAAAACATTGATATAAAATTAAAAGTATGTGCCTGATCAACTAAAAAAATGTCCTTGGTTCAGCTGTTTAAAAATACAAGTGTAACAAATGGAAGAATAGTCCCTTAGAGGCTATAGACTAAAAAACAGTCAGGCAGCTTCAAGCTATCAGATATGTAGCATCGTCATTATTTTGGCTTATCAATTGTTTAATGTTTTAGTTGTTTTCTACCTAACTGTTTGTTTTTGGTGCTCAGTAGATATTAAATATGTCTTTAGCTAGCCGACGTCTGTCGTTATTTAAAATCACTTTGGTGCAACACTCGCATAAAATTTGTTCATTAAAATATAATAGTCAACTACCTATATAGAGAAAAAAATATGAAGAAAATGAATAAAAGAAGAGATTTCTATACCCATAATGAATAAATGTGAATTAACTTTTCGTAATTTAAGTATTCGGTAAAACTTTAAGTGATTCATATACAGTCTTTATCGGTTATATGGTCAGCTGAACGGTCCATAAAAATCAAACCCTATAAGCGGGGTGACCCTATATGCGGAACAATACAACCCTATTGAATTGTGGCAGTGTTATATTCACCTATCAGAATGTACTACTCAAACAAATAATTATACTTTTAATAACATTTTAAAAAACTAATCCAAGAAGTAAAAAGTACATTAAAAATATGCAATTTTTTTGGGGGGGGATTTATTAGCTTACTTTACTAATCAAAATACAGCACAAGTACATACGTACATTCATGTTCAATGTATTTAAAAATAATCAGATATATGTTTGCTTTCTTTTGTTGGTTGTTAACACAACTTTTTTTAAGTTCCTAATAGCTTATAAATGATCATCTGCTGCTTCGGAATTAATAAAATAACCCCTGAGGTCATGAGAGAGATAACTTCATCCAATAAACGGACAGATGTCCACTTGTTGTCAGTGGGGGGCGAGAACTTAGAGAGGTGGAAAACTCCGACGATGAGTCTACACAAACAAGAAAGGGGGTTTTGGTTTGGTTTGGAGCGCTACGGTCTACTGTTTTGCACACGAGGGCTAATGAGACCGGGACCTACAGTTTAAAGCCGATTCCGAACGGCTACAAACATCCATGCCAGCAGCGGGATTCGAACCCGCGAACTCCGGTTCCGAAGAGCAGCGCTCTACCATTCGGCCATCGTTCGGCAACAAGAAAGGGGAAAAGGGAGGGAAATAAAGGTTGGAATCCAGGTCCTCTCCGATTTCGCATTGACTTCTTAAAAATAATAATAATAATAATAAAAGTTATATGGGACTTAACTGAGCATATAAGTGGGGTGTTTTTATAAGCGGGTGATCATATAGCCGGTACTGACTGTATATATATATCACTTTGTTAGACTTCATGCAGTATTTGAAAATGCTTTAAAACTCCTCTATTTTACAAAGTGGATGAAGTTTTTAAAGCCGCTTTTTATGCAAGAGTGCTTTTTTCTACATGAAATTAGGCAAAAATATTTTCTTTTTATTTTCCTCGTTCGTGCACATCATTGTTACCAGTCTATCGTTAAAATTTGTATTGATACTCAAACCGTTGCAATTCCAATTTAATTTCCAAAATAGCTATTTATAGCAAATATAGTTTGTGTTTTCACAAATCTTTATTTGGATGTACCCAATTTCATAATATAAAACTTTATTTATTTTATATTTTGAGTTCACATTATAATACTAAATTTTTAATGCAGTAAAAGTATTCAAAACGTTTACTTTGGTAACGTTGCATGAGCCAATGTATAACTCAGACATTATTTAGAATAAAATACGAAACAGAGGCTAATACAGAATTGTAATAAGTAAATATACCTTACTGTATTGTGTCAGTAGGTGCTTATTTTTTACCCTTAGAAATCAGTATAAACCAGTTAATAGAATAAATGTTTTACTTTTTTAGTTAATATAACATTTAGTGTTGTTGTTGTTGACGAGCCAAGCACTTGGTCCAGAATCCACACGATTGAAATCAAGTTGTGTACCTTTCGTTTGATGAGCATTGTCGGGTGAAAGAACTTCTTAGCTCAAGAGGTCACGTAATCCCCTCAAGAAAAACGCTAATCTTCCTAGCTTATATCATGGTCTTTGAAAGGATTTTAGCTCTCTAAATTTTAATGTTGGTTTACTTTGTTTTAAAATTTATTTTTCTTCTTAGTTTAGTTTCAGAAACGTTTTGAGATCGACACTATCAAAGTGTGTTTCGTGGACTACTTTTGAGAGGTTCCACGAAAAACTTTTAATAAACATAAATTTGTTGAATAAAATCCTTAAACTCTTTCTTCAATTTTTCCCTACTCCCTAACACAGAATTAGTTGGTTCAATGGTGGGGTGTCCATTTAGAAGTCATACGAATTCTCATGGACAGATGGTTGCCACTTCCCCAGAGGTTGGTTGTAGCCGAACGATGACCGATTGGTTAGGGTGCTGGACTTCGGTACCGGAGTTCGTGGGTATGAATCCCACTGTTGCATGGATGTTCGTAGCCGTTCAGAATCGGCTTTAAGCTATAGGTCCCGAACACACTAGCCCCCGTGTTGCATAAAGTAGACCGTAGCACTCCAAACTAAGTCAAGTCCTCCAGAGGTTGGACTTCTAATAATGGCCCTTCGCAATTTAGAAGCAAAAACTAAGCAGAAGACCCCCAAGCTTGACCAACCATCCTCTTAGGTATTACTTGAGAACTTTGTAACCGCGAAACTATTTTATGTACCCTAGTTACCATTAATGAACACGGCGGATCTTACGCCGGCTCGAACCCGAAACCCTCCAGATATGAGATCGTTGCCTATGCCGACTGAGCTACCGCGGCTGTCTAATATCTAGTTTTACGTTATAATATAAATAAACAGCAAACCTTGTAAATGTAACAAGTATATTCGTATATTCTAAAAGCTTTATTAAGTAGTGTATTGTAAAATATAATATAAAATATAGTAACTAAATCAAGGCTGCTATGATATCATGTCAATGGGTGTTTTTTATACCCTGACAACTAAGTACTAACCCTGTTGTGCAGCTTAGGGTTAATAAAAAACTTTTTAGTCAGTTTTCTGAAAATTATCGCGAATACAATATTTCTTTTACCTTCTACAGGGAAGTAAAATAAGAGTTAGTAAAGCGATGGTCAGCATGTTAAATCTGTTTTGTCGAGAAGACGACAAGCGCCGAAGTCACGCTCCGATATTCGGATTTTCGTGCTGGATTTTACTAAAGATTGATTTTGAGAAAGAAAAATACTTCTTAAAGTTTTCATACAGGAAAAATTTCATCTGATAATTGCGTGCCAGATGTTCGCGACAGTTTTAATAACGGGAGCGTTGAACTATTATTGCTGCTCAGGATAACTTTGAGGGGAGGGGGAATTTTAAGCTACGATTCATTTTCATGGATTTTCTATTGCCGATTGTCCGTTTAAATCATATACCTATATTTTCAATGCCTATATTTCAATTGAATACCTATATTTCAATTTAAGGCATGGTGGACTAAAGTTATCTTTCTGTAATATTTATGCCAATAAGGCTAAAAATATATTGAATATAATAAAAAATATTATTAATTATTTCTTATTAAACATAATATGATTTACTGTATTTTTCTTGCGTAAGTATGACAGGTAAGGTAACAAAAACACGTAAAATGTTGTTTTTCTCAAATTGAAATTTTTACTGTTCGGGAAGTTCTGGGCTATTACATTATCGCCTGCTTACTAGGTGGTATTTGGCTGCCCCCTATTAATACGTATATTCAATTAGTATTCTGTCACCGCCTGCAAGTGCTGCGTACCTACTAGCCCCGAGGCTGTATGTATGTATATATATAATAAATTAACCATATACCCTAAAAAATTAACCATATAATTATGCCTATCTTAAAATAATTTTCAGGCTATTTTATCCTTTTCTGGCAAACTTGACGCTTGATTTGTCATCAAGTTTGCCAGAAAAGGATAAAAAAATAAAGGATCATTGTTCTTTCTACCAACTTGGCTATCTCGGAAATACCAAAATTTCTCTTACATAAATGCTTTAACTCGTGACCCTTAAACTGCGTCACGACGTCCCCTCGTGACTGACTATTAAGAATTCTGATGGTTGGCTCATACAACTATTAATAGAGATGCATGTGTTTTTTCCGGCAGAAGTCCGTGACACAAGGTGTCTAAACAAATTTCGTTCCTTTTAATTCCAAAGTCTTTTATATTCTTTATTTATATTCGGCTGCATCTTATTGAGTATGGATACCATTCCCTTTGTGATACAAATTACCCATTACACACACACACACAGATACATACACATATAAATTAAAAAGCTAATGTATGCTGTTTTTAGTTAAAGAAAGATCGAAGTAGAAAACTTGAATTTATGAAAATATATATGTAATAAGACAAGGCGGACTTCTCGATGGATGGTTGCAGTCATGGCCCATACTACCATTTAGCTAACGACACCATTTTAGCTAACGACCTTTATTAAGATAAAGTTGGAGGACAGGTTCCCACTTCATCATAGAGACAGGACAAACTGAAGGGTCAGCTAGCATGAAGTGTATATGTATAAGACCCTTAACACCTGGGTCAATATCTGTGGGAAAATATCTGCCCAACGACATCATGCATCTCCTTTTTATTTGGAAATTTCCTAAATTGTCCGCTAGGTAGAGTTATAATTGGACAGACTCCTTCTCTAAGGGTGTAAACTGTAGGCTTAGTGGTGAATTTAGGTTAGGGGTTAAAAAGGGGAATGCAAAAAGGACGCGGGATTTTAGCCCTTGACTTCTGATTTGAAAACCCCTAAAAATTTCCCTTACATATACATATTTTTAAGAAAGCGTTAAGAATTCACAATAAACCCTGGGATTGCAAAAGGATAATTTTACCAGAAGTCCAGCTGTTCAATCCTCTGTATATTTTTCATAAAAGCAATTTCAGAAGTTTGACAGTAGAATTGCTTTTATCTAAGTTTTATGATATCGCCCTTCGACCTTATCAGCACTACACAGAAATGTAATTAGACAATGTAGAAGTTTGGATAAAATCGCACTTCTTTTCTACTTGTCATCGTTTACCAGGGTTGGAAAAAAATCATGATTTAAAAAAAAAAAAAAAAAAAACAGATTTATTTGATTTAAATCAGATTTTTTTTTATTTAAATCGGATTTTTTTTTTATTTCTTTCTGAATACTAATTTTAATTGTTGTTTTTATGTTTCTTGCAATATACATAGAATAGTTTGTTATAAGAAGTAGTATTTGATCTATCTAGTATATTCTACACATTGATTACCTAAAATTAAATATATAAATTTTAATCTAAATACATTCCATTATTTTGTAATTGGATAGTGCAAACTAAATAAGATGTGAATTTAAAGAACAAATTAAATATTCTTTTAATGGAAACTATTTATTTTAAAAAACAAATCACAATTATTTCAATATTTTTAAGAACCGAATTACGGATTTAATTCTTTCAATAAAAACACTAGTTTGATGCTTTATCCACTCCTAATTGGTTATGAATTCTAGAATGAACAATACCAAAAGAAGAAAACTGTCTTTCCATTCTAGCAGATAATGTGACGGCGGTTGTTATTTGGTAGACAAACTGGATTTCAAGTTCTGTAATACTCTATTTACCTCCCGTTACATAAAATGAATTCCACCAGTCATAGTCAATCATTGTTCTACCTCTACTACATACCTTCTGATAACAAAACCTAAATTCTTGGAAAGCACATGCTATCTATTGACACTTATTTACTTATTGGTATTACTGTGCTGACTGATTCCCAGTTCTCCTGTCTTTGGAATATAGGTTTTAAAAAAAGTTTAAAAAAATGATTTAAATCAATGATTTTTCAATAAAATCAACTGATTTGAATCAAGATTTAAATCATGCCAATCCTATCGCTTACGTTTTTAGTCACACGCCAATTTTTTACTTTCTTGTACAAAGTAAATGAAGACATGTAATCAAGATAAATTTTGGGGATATTTAGCTGAAAGGATAAGTTAATTTTATGAAGAAAGAATTTAATTTACGTAGTGACTAGTTATATTGCTGTTTCTTCTGGGACACATTAAAATTTATTACTTCCTTGTATGAAGTAAAGAAGGGATTATAATAAAAAAATTCAGTGTCCATATTTCAACAATTTCGCCTTTTTTCGAGAATCTTGACAAGTTTCAATATAACGTATAAGGAAACCTTAATTTTTTTTCTCTAAATATTCATTTTCATCATTCCTCAGCGTTTTTCACCTAGTTTCATTTTGGCGTATGGCTGAACTGTAGCCAAATGAATAGGGGTACCAGAGTTCGCTGGTTTGAATCCCACTGCGGCGATGGATGCGAAGTTGTTCGAAATCAGCTATAAGCAGTAGGTTCCAGTCTCGTTAGCTTTGGAGTTGCAAGGAAGTGGACCGTAGCGCTCCTAACCAAACTAATTTTACATACGTTTGTGCGCACATATCCCTTATAAATCAAAAACGGTTACTCGTAGAATATGTACATTTTGTTTATAGATCTTTTACGAAATCTAGTTTTCTACTCTCGCCCTCCTTTAGATTGCACATTGTATAACGAAAAATTTCCATATTAAATATTGATGCTCTCTGTTGTCGCCTACAACAGTGCAAAATATCGATTAATTGAATACGATCTTCCAAAAAGAAATTAAATTTGAACTGCTAAGGGAATATGCAAATGACAGTTCTGATCACGCATTAACATAAAAAATTGCATATAATTTAATAGGCTTACAAGTAGTAATGCTTTACCTACATTAGATGTTTTTATTCATCATGTTTATGAATTACTTCGTAATAAGGATAATTATGCACACATGTTTATGGCTGCTTGCTTCGTGGTATTTTTAACACAATGAGAACTCTATCCACTTTTTTCGTTTTTGTTTGTATTATTTAGAATTTTATAGTATTTGAAATAGAACTTTTAGCTTTTTTGAAAATTTTATGCTCCGGTGTAATATTTTTAAAAATTTAACCAGGTGGAGAATGAATCCTAATAGTTATTACAGATTGTTTACAGATATAACTAATTAAGCTAGTTAATCATGAAATTTACATTAACTTTCGTAACAATAAATTACATTCGGTTTTATTACTTTTTTGGTTTTTATACTTAAATGTATGACATTTTTTTTTTTTGAAAGACCGGAGGAGATGTAACAGTAAGTTACATTCGGTTCAGCTTTTTTCTACCTCTTCTCGGGAGTGATCGTCAAAGACATACCAGAACAGGACCGGTTTGAACTAGAAAGAAACTTTGGACTTCTCCCAACCAATAGTTTGGGGGATTCTGACCCCCCCCCTCTGTTCTGGAGTGGGCCCTTGTTTTTTCTCCGCGAGGCAGTCGGATTTTTTTTAGAGGACAAGGCTGTGACCAAAGGAGAGTAGAAGGTGAACGCTGCTGGCATCCTTGGCTTGCTTGATAGACCTTTTGAGGAAAATCATCGCCATATTGTTTTTTAGGGACGACGCCGACTCGAGAGCAGTCTTCGATATTTACAAATAAGTTGTATCCCTCAGGCATTTATTTAATTGCATAAAATCAAGATATATTTGTCCATGTGTTTCTTAATGAGTTTTAACTTCTTCTTTCTCAAACACTAGGTCAACGTAACATTATTTTTACAACTTTAAAGAAGCGTTGAAAATTCATAAATCGAAGATAAATCTATGGGGAATAATTTGGTTGCTATTTTGCATTCTTAGATTTCCACGATCCGCAATTGTGCGTGCGAATAATGCAGTATATTAAACGAGTGATGTTTTACGTCCTCTACTTAACTTAATAGCGGTAAGGTCGTAAACTTTTAATACTTACTACCTTACGCTGTTGATGCTCCAACAAAAGTTACCCTCCTTTTTTACGACTTCCATCTCAGTTCCGGGTTGGGAAAGATGGCTGGCAGCATTTTATGGTTCCTTTTTTAGGTGCCATTTCATCGTGTTCAGTGGCATGCAATTTTACAAATTTATTGTGATACCCGGTTACAAAATGCAGCAATAAATGATCTATATAAAAGAAATAAAGGGTATAATTCTAGAGGTTCATCCATGTTTTCACCTTTAAACCTTCAAAAAATATATTTTTGATTTTCACATGTTTAAAATTTTAAATTGTTTAAAGCAATTTCAAATGACACATTGAAATTAGATAGTGTACAATATCTGTATTTAATATCATATTTATATATTATCATATAATTCAATTTAAATGCCTTTTTACTGAAAATGGTGTTTTTTTCAAGCTTACGGCTGCATTTTGTTACTTTTGTTTGATAGGATATCTATTTTAATAAACTTTAAATAAGTACGTATAAATTTTTTAAACATTTTGATAGCCTAGTCAATTATATGAATCTTAATAGTAAGTTAACATGCTTTGGGCTTTTATGAATCTACTGGGAATTCGTATTGGTAGGGGGTGGCCAAAAGTGGAGATGGTTAATAGACAAGGACTGACTCTTATTTATGTATATATGTGCATATATGTACATATACATATATGTGTAAATATGTACATATTTGTATATAGGTTTGTATGTATGTGTGTATATGTATCTGTATGTATGTATATATAACACAGCGAAAATTAGTCCCCCAGACACATCGAATTAATCCCCTATTGTATTTACTTCCCGGGCTATCTGGGCAAGCAGAAGCCTAGACAGACAGACTATTAAAGAAATAGGCAGCCCGGCAACATTGAAAGTTCGCACAAGTTCGAGTCAAACTTAAATTTTATTCTAGGGTTGCTAAAAAAGACATGCTTAATAAACAAAGGCACACGAGTGAATAACCATCGAAACACGTTCTGGAGCAAGGTCCTACTTCACAGTGAGCTACGTAAAGAGTTTTAACAGGTAACTTAATCAGCGAATTTACCAATAAAAAGTAACTTGGACGGATGGTAAAAACTGAGCCATTTTTCAGAGATAGCTGAAAAATGCGGTGAGTGGGCAGAAAATTTGCATCTATTAAAGAGAAAACTTTGGGAAATGGGTTGGAACAATTTTGAGTCCAGGACGCTTCTTTAATTAAAACATTTTGTTTCTGAGAAAATAGATTTGAAGGAATAAGAATGGGAGAGACAGAATTTTTGTGAGAGATTAAAGTGTAATAATCTTCATATATTACATGCATATGTATGTATCTTTATGTACGTGTATGTATATATGTATATTTATATATACATTTATGTATACATGTATATATATATATATATATATATATATTTATATATAAAATACATACATATATGTCGTGAAAGAGTCTACGACAGGTGGTTTACAGTCATGGCCATTTGGTTGTAAAATAGGACACCTTCGAAAACCTTTAAAGACAACAAATAACATTTATTTACAACATTCATTAAAAATTAAAGTAAACCAAATTGGCATATTTCTGAGCCTCGGAGCCTGTCTAAAATCAAAAAGGATTAACCGAGCATTTCCATATCCAAAATCCAGTTCTCCCGCTGCAAAACAGAGAGATGTCTTAAAGTCGCAAGCCCGAATGTAACTGCCCTCTTGCAGATCTTCTCTCCCTACTTCGAGGAGGGGGGGGGGTGTCTGGAAGCCTTTCCGAAAAGAGCACATCCTCCTTTTCAGATGTAATGCAAAAACAAACAAGCGACATATCCAAAAAACCTTATGAGCCCCCCCTTTGCCGTCCGGCTTCTTATTTCCCCTAAGGAACGCCAAGTGGAAGGGATCAATGGAGGCGATTCTGAAGCTATCTTGAATAGCACACATATGCGAAACCCAAGTCGTGGGTGCAAATTCCTTACAGTTATGTACTAATTACTTCATTCATATTTTCGATATTTTTTATCGTTTTTGTATCAGTAATTTAAGCGAGGGTCGTACTGTAATCTCCAAGATTCTCCAGATTCATGTTTTTATAGCATGAATGATCTCGGGAAGGTTTTTATTATAGAGGGGAACCCCCTGAGAAAGGATGGGTGAAAGTTGTCCTCTGGAATTTTTATTCCTCGTCTAAGTGCATTAACTAACTCGTTATCTCTTGTAATCTTTCAACGTTTGGAGTTGTCCCCTAAGTTCTTTAGAGTGGTATGAACTATCTGGAATTTCCCAGTTGAATTCCCTTGTGTTTCTCTACTTGTCGTAGAGTAGTACTTCAAATTGCGACAATTTTAATAAGTTAATAATGCTATCAAAGTAAAAATTTTGGAATTCCTGATATTTTTGAAATTTTTCTAAAGCTGAAGTTTTGCTTGTTTTTTATAATATATGCAAAAGAAAAGTAATAGAATGTGAGAAATCCTGTATTAATAAATTAAATATCACTGATTGTAGTACTAAATAAAAGGTACTGTTTGCAAATTATCCAGTATCATAGAATTATATACAATAGAAAGCAAAATACAAAATCAAAAATATTTCCCTAAAAAACAAGTCTTCACCAATTATATGCGAAATCAGTAATTGTAACATGCACATAAGTAATATGAAAGAAAATAAACTTAATATTTATAACCAAAATTTCAAAAGTCCCATTAATTTTTTCTACAATTGTCCATCAAGAAGTTCAATGATTCGTTTTATATACATTCATTCTTATAGATAACATACCTAGCTTTAGTTAACTTATACAAATATGGGCTACAATCATTCTACTACACGATAATATCTAAGTTAACGCTAGATTTACGGATGTTGATCCTATATCTATTTTTACTGAAGTGAGCCTATTTGACTCATACAAGAAAATGGAAGTTTTTTGCAAAGAAAATAGTTCCAAATTAATTGAAATGAAATGCTTTTTAACAAAAAATTTACGGAAAACGTTTTTAACATATAAAATCTGTTTTTGAAACCCATTTTCCGCAAACATTTCTATTACATTTAGCGCAATGGTTTCTACATCTGTTTCTTTTGCATGATTGTTGAACTTGACAATTCTTTCGTGCGTCAGTAGTACGAATTTCTGTCATTGGAATGGAGGGGTTCTCGACATATTCTCTATATTTACTTCTTAGCTCTTCAGTCAATTGGAAAAATATCCCAGGACCCAAAAATTTCATGTTATGCAATTAATTGTTAAACCATTCTATGAGTCAAATTGGCTCACAATCGTAAAAATAGGTATACTCCATTTGATAATGCGAAATGAAGGGGGTCTGTGGGAAAGAAGAATGAAAGTTTACATATATTTTATTACTTGACTAAAAACCAACGTCTGTTTTTGAAAAGTGATATTAAAGTTTTATAGATATATAGTGATCAAATTTTGAATGAGTCAAATTGGCTCAGTCCATAAATCTAGTGTTAATACTCCTATTAATTTTTTTCTAATATTTAAGGATGTATATTTACATACAGAATTCAATCAATCAATATGCAACTAATAACGTACCATCATGAATGACTGTACATTTTTGAAAGAAGCAAACAATAAACCACGAATTTTAAGCTGGTAAAAGTGTATCCTAAAAGTGTATTTAAGGTCATTTTAACTTTGATATTAGGTTGCTTTTTTAAAGAAGCAAATATTCCCCTGCAATTTCATAGACAATTAAGGATCGATAAAGTGGAGCTATCGGTCTTCCTGATTTTTGGAAAGGACTTTGACGGGTGAAAAGAGTTCGAACTTGGCAAAATGCCTCCGACATTCTTCGAACTGTCATCCGCGTGAAATTTATGAAACATAATTTCTTTTTCCTCTGACGGATTTTGTAAATCATTAAAATGTCATAGCTCCCTTGAACTTTTGGATGTGCATTTTTTTCCCTCCCCGACAGCAATTTGTCCATTTACTTTCCTTTACGCGAACCCATATGGTATGAACGAACACACATACACATCTATTTTTTAGTTTAGTTTTTCTTTGTTTTCATCTCTCATTATCAACTTCCTCTCTCTCTCTCTGTCATATGTGTATATATGTGTGTATATACATATAGATGTGTATATATATGAGTGTGTGTATATATATATATATATTTATATAATATACAAACATACATATACATATATGACTATATATATACATATATGTAGATACACACACATATACATAGAAATGCAACACGCTATTGGGTATTTGCCCAGGCTATTGGGTAAGGAGAAGCCTAAGCGATTAGCTTATAATGAATAAAGCAGCCTTGGTTCTATTGAAAGAGAACAAGCAATTCTGAGAACAACTTAGATCTTTATTGAGGAGCTGCTAAAAAGATATCTGCAACGGAAGACAAGAGAATGTACATCGAAATATGTGCTGGAACACGGGGGGAACCCAGAACGAGACGGAGACGAAATGTTTCCCAGAAAAAGTAGCTTAGTTGGCGTTATAACAGGAAAAGGGAACTTAAAATCAGATGGGAAAGCTGAGCCTTTTGTCAACGACAGTTGGAAAATGTGGTGAGTGGACAAAAGATTTGCACCTATTGCAGAGAATGCTTTGGGAAATGTGTGTAGGAAGAATTTTAAGTCGAGGACACTCCTTTAATTAAGACATTTTGTGGCTGAGAAGAGACATTTTGATATATTACATAGACGTACATATATATACACACATACGCACAGACACACATATATATATAAATAATTGCACCTAAAGGTGTTCAAATTCTAATTAAAATTCTGCTTTTCTTAATGATGACTTTTCCAGCCATTGAAAATTAGTAAAGGATATAAATAATTTTGATTAACACTTCGCTTGCGGGCAAGGTATTTTTACGTTTTTTGCAGTCTCTCACTAGAGCGCGGGTCACGTAAAAGTACGTATTTAGTAGATTTATGGTGGATACCTGTTAACCACCACAAATCTATTATATACGTATAATTATATGTATGTGTGACTTTATATGCGTGTTGTTTGCGTTGCTATGCGACGCTTTCCTTTTCTTTCTTTCCACAAGCTATGATTGTCGAGTGACTCGGTCTTTTATTTCGTTATTTCATCTTCAATCGAATTCCTATCTCCAGAACGTACAAGTCGTATTTTGTCAATTGGAAGCTTGGTTTTTTTATTGTTGAATACAAACTTGATAAAATGAGCCGTTGTGACAAAGATAGGGATGAAGAAATAGGCGCTGACAGATGATCGGACTTTCATTTTAAAAATCGTTTATTTTTGTGATTTCGTAAAAATATTGTTTTTTTTTTGTTAAATAATCATACAGTATATATTAAAGTGTAAAATAAAAAAAAGTTTCGTTCCTAAAAACAAAGTAGTTTTCGATTGACTGCGATTTTTCTGAATAACTAAACTTTCTCGCGATTCACGAAAAAACGCCCGCTGCACGCGTAAGTTGGCGGTGAAGTACAGTCGCATGCCAAGTGATAGCATTCCTTCAAAACTTCACAAATTCTGGAATTCTTAATTAGTGATTGCAACTTGTTAATTACTACCTTTCACTATTCCCACTAACCGTACTCCCAGAGAGAACTGAAGATCTTTGCAATCTTAATGCCGTGGTTTGCATCGTTCCTTTTCGCATTTTAACATGCCATAAAAGAAGTGTTGATCTTAAACTCTTTCTTTTCATATGTAATCCGTGTTATCTTCCCCTTTACAAGATGAATAAAACATATCCACGTTTATCTACTGCCTGTGTGGCCCAACAATTTTTTTTTAAAGTCATATATGTATTTAGTCTTATTTGTATAAACAGGATATTTTATCATCTTTAGAACATGAAATCCTCGTTTTTCCAATGAGGTGGCACTTGACTTTATTAACATTAGCCGCCGATTTTGTTGATCATTTTATCATGGATGTCCCATATAGGCGGCCACCACTATTGCATCTTATGAAGGGACACCACAAATGCATCCAATCCTTACTCGAACCCAAATCTTAAATGGAATCCAAATCCATGGGATGGAAGCACCATACAGTTGCCACCATATCCAAACTCTGCGCGTTCAAGAACATTGCCTTTCATGCTTATTTATGCTAGTTTAATGCTTAATACATGTCTTTCAATTTAAACTTTGAAAAGATAAAAAGCGGAAGCTATGCATGACTTTCAATACTTTGTCATTTTTAAATCTCCTGTCCATGTCATTAATTCTTATTTTTATGCGATATTACGTCGTTTAAACTCTGATTCCATCATCATCATTACCGTGATTAAATGGGATTTTCTGTCGGTGTCGTATCGACTCTTTAGATTTAAGTGAAATCGATTACTACGAAATTATCGCGATCACTTTTTGATGCTCGTAAATTTACTGGAATAGCCTGACTAAGAATTTTGTATTAGATTCCCTATTTTAGTATGAAAAGAAAATAATTTATTTAGAATCGTGTTCATTTGACGTGAATGGGAATATTTCCTATGAGTCATGAAATATTTGTATTTCAAAACTGTACTTTTATAAAGTGCAGAAAAACTTAAAAATTTCTTGAATATTGAGTTTTTATCGCCCTTCATTAGGGCACCCTCAGAAATTCTGCAAAAGGAGATTTACCGTTTATAAAACCGAAAAAAATGTAATTTAATGTCCTTCTAATCAAAAATAACTATCAAATTTGTAAACACTATTTTGAAAAAGGTGAAAGGCATTTTCAGCTCTTTGTGACGTCTAGATTTGAATACGAAGATTATTTCGTCCTCCTAATGTTTAACTCTAACGCTGTCAACGTTTGTGTCTCTCCTTGTCAGCGATGTCTCATTTCATTATAAAGGCCGAAGAATGTGTAGAACATATACTCAAACACACATCAATTCACCCCAATGTCAAAACTTTAAATGATTGTTACTAACATGCATTTTTAAGGTTTAATTTTCCATTCTTCTTTAGAGCCTTTAATAGTCAAAGCCACTGACTTAGCTGAACAAGTCAACACTCTTGCTGAGTTGTCTCAAATTTAGTGAGAAATTAAACTCATGCCAAACAAACTTTGAGTACACTATAGAACCAGTATTTCCTTCAATGTGCTACACCAGAAGTTTCCAACTTTTTATGAATCTCGGCTCCCTTGATAAGTAAAATACACTCATGTCCATAAATTAAGGATAATTCAGAATCACACAGAAACTGAGCTCTAAAATAAAAATTTTACCTGTAGAATTATCACACACATCTTGAAGAAGAATATGCAAATTGCAGGAAACCACCAGATGGCGCGGATAGTACGTCACAATGACGAGAGTGTATGAAAGGGGTATATAAGGAATGGTAGCAAAGAAGTAAAATTGTTCACAAGCGCTTTAAAAGCCTTTCAGTGCAATAACCGCATAGTTATGGCACAAAGGAAGCATTTGGATGATTTTTTACGTGGTAGAATTATCGGACGACTGGAATGTGGACGTACCCAGCTGGAAGTATCCGAGGAACTTGGAATTGCCCAGAGTGTCATCTCCATTCTTTGGCAACGATTCAAACATCATGGTTTATGTGAGTAGATGTTACAGCACAGGTCGCCCCCGAGTTACTACGCCGAATGATGACCGGTATTTGGCAGTTACTGCCAAAAGAAACACGGAGCACAGCATCAGGCCTGTCTCGTCAGCTCTCTTCAGCTACCGGTACGACAGTTTCAAGGCAGACCGTGTACAGACGCTTAGAGAACATTGGTCTATATGCTCGTAGGCCTGTCAGATGTGTTCCCCTTACCGCAACTCACTGTCGCCTGCGATTATGCTGGGCTAGAGAGCATGCATTGTGGATACCGCAACAGTGGTCTTGTGTGATGCTTTCCGACGTGTCCAGGTTCAGTTTACATTCTGATTCTCGCCGGACTTTCATATGGAGAGCGCCAGGTACCCGTTACCACCAAGAGAACACTATTGAACGACACCGTTACGGTGGTGCAGGATGGCTCGTTTGGGGAGGAATTATTCTTGGTTCCAGAACTGACCTGCAAGTTCAGAGTGTAACGATGACAGGCCACATCTATCAGGATGTCATTCTGGAACAACATGTACGTTTGTTTCGGGGCGCCATGGGTCCTGAATGGGTATATGGATGACAACGCCCGACCTCACCGTGCAAACATTGTAGACGAATGCCTTCAATCGGAGGATATCACCCGTATGGATTGGCCAGCATACTCACCGGACTTGAATCCAATAGAGCATGTGTGGGACATGCTTGGCCGACGAATTGCAGCCCGTCAACCCCCTCCCAACTGTCTATCGGAACTTCGGAGGGCATTGCTTGATGAGTGGTGTAATTTTCCCCAAGATCAGATTGATAATCTGATACTCAGCATGCGTAGGCGTTGTAACACTTGTATTGCATCGTCCGGGAGACATACTCCGTATTAAACATCATACTAACCATGTTATACTGTTTTCTGTAAATAGGTTCTTTCTTGAAATTTGCTCCAGGGAGTAAAAATCGCAATTTTTATTAATTATGCCAAACATATAGCATCTTTTTTGCTCTTTACCTTTTGTTTAATAAATAGACTTTACAAATAAGTCAAATTTGTTTTGCTTTTGTCTCTTTCATTGCCTGAACTTCATTATCCTTAATTTAGGGACATGAGTGTATATTCGAACGCTCTTCTTCCGTAATAGTTAATTTTATAAAATATCGAAATATTGTTCTATATTTTATATTTTATCTGCGTATGTATTAAGATTCATAAAGAAGATATTAATTAAAACTTCCATTAAATGTACAAAAATTGTTTATTACAAAACTTAAAAACTTAGGCACAAATATGAGAAGTAAACATATTCAATGACGGTGTTGAAGTTTTAATAATTGGTAAATGTGGGGTTTCAATTCTGTTAGTATAATTATTCAATCTCCATGTTTAGTGGTGCTTCTTTTCTTAGACATTCAACTAGCTACTTTAGAAATTCCACATATGCCAAAGATATTTTGAGAAGGCTCTAGAGCCGGTATTTCCTATAATGTCCTACATTTATCGCAAGAATTTTTTTAGAGTGTTTTCCACCGAACGATAAAGGGCGGTTTTTTTTAACGATTCATAGCTTCGAAGTTGTTTAAAGTAACTTGATGGGTGTACATGTGGATCGACATCGTCATTTGCAGTTTGAAATCCTGATTTTCCAGTACTTTCAGGAACATTTGACATTGGTAAGAAATTTTTCAAAATAAATCTGTTGCTAACTTCAGGGATTCTCAATTGAAACCTGTATCATGTATCAACATGATAGTTGGTTGTTTGGGAGCACTATGGTTTGCCGTTTTGTACATGACGGCTAATTGACCAGAACCTCCTGCTTAAAGCCGATTCCGAATATACTACCGTAAACCTTTCGGTAATGAGCAACAAGAATGCTCTTGGATTGGACATCTAGTTTTCTCTGTGGTCAGGACATTTCTACCCCTCACATCGTATGTGTACAACTTGCGTCCGCACCTTTACCTCTTACATAAACACTTTGGAACAGTTTATAGTGCATCTAACTTGTTCATAGGCGATTGATGGCCCATTGGTTCGGTTGCTGCCCGTCGGTAACGGAGTTCGTGGGTTCAAATCCCACTGTAGCATGGATGTTCGTAGCCGTTCGGAATAGGCTTTAAGCTGTCACGCTTGCAAAAACGGCAACAGAACGTGAACCAGAAATAACGCTCCCACTGGCGAAGTCATTCGTAAAGCGACAGTTAACAAGAGAACTAATGCTTAAATGGAAAGAGGACTGGTCCTCCTCCCACACAGGAAGACATCTCCACAAATACCTCCCAACAGTGGACCCAGCCAGGCTCTTCGACTCACCGGCAGTTAACGCCTTGTTAACGAACCATGGCCCCTTCCCTTTCTACCTGCACAGGTTTCATACAGGAGGAGCCAGATCCCCCAACTGCGTGTGTGGAGCCATAGGTGACGCGGAACACTATATGTTCAGGTGTGAACTAACAAAGCTATATCACTTCAAGGAGCCATCACCAGAAGCGAGATCAACGTGGGCAAACAGCCTAAATATTAACAAGACCCTCCGAGCTAGAGCGACAGCCTTAATGACCTGACTCAGGGACAACACACATAACATCATGTCCCCATAATGCACACAGCGGCGCCATGATACTCAAACAAATGAAAGAACATCACTTTTCCTAGGCTTGTAACCGAGGGGTCCACTCGCGAGGCCAATGTAGCAGCACGGCTTGTAAGGACTCCTCGGAACGCGGGGCCTAATGTATATAAGTATTACCTAAAGTCAAGAAGACTCTCGTTAGCCTGTGCTAAACAGCTTTTATCTTTCTATTTCATTATTTTTCTTTTTCTTTTTCTTTATTTTTATTTATTTTTATTATCTTATTATCATTATGTTCTCATTCGTAAATCTAACTTGTAATCTGTAATATGTTTTGTATGTGTATTTTTCTTTAATAAACGGTGCAGGACCGTTTTCGGCTGGTGCGGCGGCTCGTTTGGTTGGTTCCGGTGGGGATGGTGCCCGGGCCTGCCGGGTAGCTGCTCCGGTCCTTTCCGTCGGGCGCCCCTCCTGGGGGGCTGGGCGCCTTCTGGCTTCGCGAGGCGGCGCGGTGGCGCGTCTGCGGTGCTCTTGGTTGACCGTTGTTGAGGGTCTCGTGCGTGCGCTTTCCCCGTGGACGGGTGGGAGCCGGCGTGACTTATTTCGTGTCTGGGTTTGGACACCGGGTCTGCATTAAACGCCCTAAACCGGACCCTGTCTGGTGGGCGGCAGGCCGCCAGTCATTTTAAAAAGGCTTTAAGCTGTAGGTCCCGGTCTCATTAGCCCTCGTGTTGCAAAAAAGTAGACCGTAGCACTCCAAACCAAACCAAACTAACTTGTTCACCAAATACGGATTAGTTTCAAGTGTCATTACAATCCTCGCGATATTTTCGCTGCAACTGTTTTTTATATGTACTAAATACACGTAAACTTTCCACTACAAATAGTCCATTTTGTTGTCAGTTATTTTGCCTAAGCTCTTAATGCTTTAACGATTAGCGTCTCTTTATGCTTTTCTTCAAATTACTTTCCATTTAAAACGATTCCCGCTGCTACATAAATTACGCTGAGCTGTCTCGGATATCTTCAATGGCAGAAAAATATCAATTTTTCAACTTTTAGATACAAACTTGCGTGGAATTTTGGCCGAATGCCTCTCGCATCACTCAAAGTGTCATCCGTACTCGCAGTTTTTAAAAGTACTTTTAATGACACGCCTGTCTCGAGATCTTAAATTCTATTCTATTCTTTCGCGGATGCTAGGAATATATTTTCTGAAGAATTGAGACACGCATACAGATCGTCTAATTATGTTTTTTTTTTAATTCCTTTTGGGCTCAGACTCGAAGAAACAAAAACTAGTCCATGTTTAACCAGACTTAGTCATTTTATAGTTATTTTTCTTTCCTCGGTTTAGTTAGAATTAAACAGGATTTATATATGAGTTAAGAATAGAGCGCGTTAAAGAGATTATTTGTTAAAGATCACGGCCACTCTATGATGTGACTTGAATTGTAAATATCCAGTAAATTTTAACGACGTGAATATTAAATATGTTTAACTTTTGGAAAATTTCTATGGTTGGTTTTGTTTTTATTTTTCTAATAGTAATTACTCTTTTCGTTATGCTGTACTTACGCGTATAACGTGGGTTGTTTGAAGATTTAGGGTTTAATTTTTCGCTATCAGAAGGGCTAAGTATATCAGGAACTCCTGATTTTAGCCGATTTGGAATGGGCCGAACGATGGCCGATTGGTGCTGGCCTTCGGTACCGGAGTTCGTGGATTCGAATCCCACAGTCGCATGGATGTACTTAGCCGTACAGAATCGGCTTTAAGCTGTAGGTCCCGGTTTCATTAGCCCTTATGTTGCAAAAAATAGACCGTAGCAGTCGAATCCAAACCAAGCCGATTTGGAATGGCTACGAACATCTATGCGATCAGTGGGATTTAAACCCGCGAACTCAAACCAAACAGTGGAGCCCTAGCTATTCTACCATACTCCGTCTGCATACCCTGTAGAAGTGAAATAGTTATATAAGACTGTATTACGGCCAATCGGAGAGGGAAAGACAAACGATGCAAGTTAGGCTTAGCACAAAGCTTGTGCAAATAAATAGTGTATTTTACCGTTTTAACAAGGGGAGTCTTCCTTTTAGTCGTCAACACAGGTTGCATAAAGTGAATGTGGAAAATTTGGATGAACAACCTTGTAACATGTGTGGTGTATGACGTTCTTTTTTTCTTCTCGGATGTGGGCCCATGGCCTTTTTAACACGTCCCTTTGGGGTGCGGGTCACATGGTTACAGAAAATTATAAGGGTTGCGAATTTAAAAATTATAGAAACATTTGTAGTACCAGATAATCCTTTGCGGGTGTTTTCGTTTAAATATCCGAGCAAGGGCCGAGAAGTGGTGGTTAAGAGAAAAAATTACAGTGGATCGCCATGAATAGAGGAATCGGAGGGTATATGGTCCTGTGAAAAGCGGAAAAGATGAGACGGACAGACTTCTGAGACACTCTAATGAATAAACATCTCCCGGTGTCAAAGAGGGGAACCATTTTGGGGAGGAACGGAGTTTTTCTTTCCCTGTATTGAATGACGGGCTGTGGAACGTTTTTTTCTTTTAAGACCACTCGACTATTTTGAGCAGCTTTGATGATCTAACTCAGAGTCTCATCTAATACAATGAATAACTTTTTTCGTATCCCCTATATAATAATAGCCTAAGTTATCTGTCCGTCTGTCCTCGAATTTATGAAGCATTTGGACCTGGAATGGATAGGGACGTCCATATTAGATTCTTGATGAGTTAGGGTTAGCAAAATTCAAAACAAGTCTTTAAAACGTTCGAAATCCACCCCTTCCCCCCTTTTCGATCTTTTAATGCCCTTTTATATTAACTTTTTTTTGTAAGATTAACTTATCACATAATTATATTTAAATTTTAAAAATAATCATTTTTTTAGCATTTTATTCAAATTATTTAATATTTTATTATTCATGTTTTTAAAATTTAGATATTAAATAATTTTTATTTCTTTTTTATTTGCTTATAAAAATAGATTAGGATAAATGTGATTTAAGTTTAATTCGATAATTTTTGTTTGCAATGACAATCACCGGTATAAACAATTCTTTTCATAAAGTCTATTTTAACTGATCACATAAATATATAGCATAAAGATTATTTTTTTGATGATATCATTCCTTCAACCATCTCATTTAATCGTTTCTTATTTTAAATTATTTAAATATCGTCTGCATTATTTTCATGCGTTTTATCAATAAACTTAGATATTAAGTAAATAATTTTCTTTTCTATTTGGCTTAAATAATAGATTAGGTATAAATGTGATAATTTTAAGTTTAATCCTCGATAATTTTTGTTGCAATGACAATTTTATCACCGGTATTAACAGCAAATTATTTTCATAAAAGTCTATGGATCTGTTTCACAGACTAACAAATATCTAGCAATAAAGTTATATATCTTTGAAAATTAAGAAGTTTTTTCGTTTGTGTGTTTGTTTTTTATACACAACCACACGGTTTGAATAGATGAATTCAATTTGATTCTAAACTTCATTCACAGTATCGGGAGACTTTAGAGGAGTAAATAAATTGAAGAATAACAAACGAAGATAAACAAATTATTGAGCGTGTACCAGATAATTATCAGCCAAAAAACAAACCATTTTTTTGCTTGCCTGATAAAGTACTTTACAATTCTGGAAAATTAAAAATTTTACTAATCCCGTCATATGACGGGCTACATGCTAGTTTTAAAGAATTTCTTATGATTGTAAATATTTTTCTGTTAGCATTGATTTACATTTTCATCTCGATGACATGGGAAAAAAAAAAGCCACCGTACCCGTTTACTTAAGGTGGTGAACAGAGTGTATGACTGTTGCTTAAATGTTACACTCTGTACCATGCCAGTTTGAAACTATAAATTTTCGTTCTGGACTCAAGAGTGAACTGACCAAAACACGCCCCCTGCCGGATGAAGCGTGCGTCATCTTTTACTATTACGATATATCAGATGCATTCAAAATTTTACGGAAACCAATTTTTGAGTTCAGTTTCGTAGCATTCACTCTTATTGGCACTGTTCCACGATGCGCCTAAGTTTTATAGAACAATTTATAAAATGCAATGCGTTTTCCATTCTTCCATAATGTCAGTCTGCATTAACCAGATTTCCAACTAAAAGATTGCGTTTACTTACTGAAACATAAAAGCTTTTTATGTTTACGATGGAGCTGTTTTCGGAGCTGGGAGCATTTCGTATTTAAAAATAATCTCCAAGTGCTTTTTATTTTCTCGTAAATGTTTTAGAAGCGGAGAGAAACATTATTTTTCTATTTCATATTCTTAACATTACTTGCGTTGCTCGCAAAATTATCTTGATTAATTGTTGAAATTTCTAAGATTAGCAATTTAAATGAAAAGTATTATAGCCGAAGAGAGTTGGAGGAGAAAGAAATTGAAACAAAGTAATTTTCATTTTGTCGGTTTCTTTCATCCTTTTTTAAATTTAAATGCGCCACAAAAAGCAATTTTATAAACATTTCTCCTGATTTATTTTTCATATAAAACATTTTATTTCTTTGTAAATGAAGTTACTGGAGGATAGCTGAGTAATTTGTTTTTTAAAATGAAACATTTAATTTCTCAATAATGCTTTCAGAATTTTATAGTTTATTTTAGAATGAAAATAAATTTTGAAGTAAAATAATTTAATCCCGTATATTCTTACTTCATCACGAACATAATTACACGAGGTCCTGGGAATCTGGACTCTTCCCGAAAAATTTGAATAAATGCATTTACTAGATTTTTTAAGCTCACTATATTTTTTATACATTACTTGTTTTCCCTACATTTGTTGAAATTTAGTTTCAACTATGAAACGATTAAGAACATCTCTTCGGAATTGAACTGGTCATAAGAAGTTGACAAATTTAGCATTACTTTCGGTGTGTGAATATAAAGGCAGATGAAGGTTTGAAAAAGCTGGTTTTAAAAAAGACAAAAGAATGAATTAACTTAAAACGGTTTCTAAATGCCTAATTATGTCATATTGTTTTTGAATTTAGTTGTCATACAAAATATATAATTTTCTAAAAGAAAAGTAAATGGATATGCAATGTATATCCATACTTTTCCCAAAGTAAATTTAAAAATTTTCTAGTTATTAATAGAATTACTTTCGTTTAAATTCGTCTGATAAATACTGAAGGGTAAATTAAATAGACATCCTATAGAACATCGCGACTGGTCCATAGATCAGTGGGAGAAGGTTGCCTGGTCAGATGAATCAGGTTTGTCATTCATCATGCCGAGGGCCGTGTCAGGATACGCCGCCTTCCAGGCGAACAGTTGCTCCCTCAATGTACAGTAAGTCATACACAGGCCGGTGGTGGCGGTATTATGCTTTGGGGGCGTTCTTTTGGGCTTCTCTGGGATCCGTGGTTGTGGTAGAGCAGACCACGAATACTACAGGACAACTGAACATCATTGCGGACCAGTTGCACCGTTACATAGCCTCTGTTTTTCCAGCTGGAAATGGAATCTTTCACCAGGACAACGCCCCGTGTCACAAGGCTAAAATTGTGTTGCAGTGGTTCCAGGAATATGATATTAAATTCCAGTTAATGTCCTAGCCGCCGAACTCACCGTATCTCAATCCGGTAGAACACATTTGGGATGTCATGGGAAGGCAGCTCAGAGTTCAAAGACCACCCATTCGCAATATCTCGGATTTGCGTAACCGTTGCTTAAACATATGGTACAATCTGTCTCCGGCCATCTACCAAGGACTTGTGGCATCCATGCCAAGGCGGGTTGAAGCTGTGTTGCGCTCCAAAGGTGGGCCATCTCGTTATTGACAGGTGCTCATAATGTTTTGGTTTTTGATTGTATGTGTGTGTAATGAATATTTATGAGATTGAAAGTTCGCTTTATTTTGGATTAAGGCTTTGGACTGCAGCTGCGTCATTATACTTCACATCTTTAGTATTAAATGCAAAGAGAATATTTCAATGAAGAAATAATTAAAATGTGACAAATCAATTTTATATTACTTTTCAAGTTACATCAGAGAAAAGTATTATTGTAAATCACGTTCGCGTTCACATTCACATTCAGGATTTCTTTGTAAACTTAGTTTTTAAAGGGTACAATGAATTTTGAATCTTTGTTTTTAAAATTATTAACGATATTCCTATAAAAATATATAATGTTTTAACTTAAAGCACATAAGACACTAAAATCTATTAGAAAATAATTTTTGATTAAACTTAGAGACTAGAATATTCCTCCAACAGTATACCTTAAAATGCTTCTAGTGCACTGCATTCTAAGTAATGCTTTTATATTTTCATTTTTCTTTCAAATTAATAAAATTGGGTATCGATTTTCGCTTACATTAAAGACTTTTTATATAATATAATTATTTAAAGTAATACAAACTTTTAGCAGTTTTTTTTGTCATTTTACGGTATTAAGCCATGTGCGACTTAGTAAAATACTTTGCGATTTTTAAAAACGCAACCAGTTAATGACAAACACATTAATAGACAATCTCCAAACTTTTGAGTATGAAATACATAAAGTAATGTACCTAAAACACTTTAAATTGTACTTTAAATTGTTAATTTAATAAAAAATTTGTCAAACTGAAAAAAAATTAATTTAAAATAAGGGTGTATGACAAAAAACAGTTTACAATGCAATAAAATAATCATATTATTCGGTCTACATCTTTTTGATAAAGAAAATTAAATGAATTTTTCGGGACAAAAATTCCTTTCATAAAATTGAGATAAATAATGTGCTCTAATAGGAATTTTAATAGATGGTTTTACACTAAGTTCACGTTATTTTAGATTTTTGCTAAAATCTTCTATTTTTACTGATTTTTTTTAAATCAATATAGGTTATAAGTAAACTAGCAAAAGATATTTCGAAATAGAGCCTTTTCTTCAGTTGATTTTTATATTTTCGAACAAAATACTTCCGTTTTCCATTTTGAGCAGTAAAACCTTCTCAGGGAAGGAAGGAGAATATTCTAAAATATTAAGTTTTCTCTTTCTCTTGCAAGATGCGAAATATTAAAAATAGACGTAAAAGAAAGATACATAAAATTCCGAATTCCATTTTCAGATTTCGAATTTATTTTCTTTTTTTTATCCATGAAAATAGTAATACGTGAATCATCTAGTTGACAGTAAAATTTCCTCTATTCGGGATATTTTCATTCGGACTTCCTCCACATTTCCTTGCGGAGTTCGTTCTGTTGAGGAAGGTCGTAAAATTTTGGTTTTTCGAAAGTCCGCCAGGATGTCTCTGCAGGATTGTGAAAGGTAGATGGGTTTTTTTTATTTATTTTGTTTCCGAAATAGGTTTTAAATGCATTTATGTTTTATTCACTCTCGCATTTGCTTCTAGTTTCAATATCGGCAAATGCTACGGGCTGTCGCACATTTGGAGTTGTATTACTTTACGTGGGATTTGGGGAAAAACGAATGCGAATCCAAAGAAACGAACTGTCAGGTTCTGACTTTACAGTTCGTGTTTCAGAGTTTCGATAACTTTCAGTTGTAATTTCTTTGTGGCTATAAATTTCGGAGAAACATTTCTGTCATTTTTATCTCACACATCCCCCTTCTTCTGGCAAATGAATGTCACGTTAGCCTTTGTTTTGATTGTAATATCTTTTGATTTTCTATATTTAGGTAGATATACTTACTTGAACAATCGTAAGGTGACTAACAGTCCTCTTTTTGAAAATTCTGTCCTAACTTAAAAAGTGTCCTCCTTGTTGTTCTTTTCTTTCCACATTTTATGCTAGATGTCGTCCTTTTTATTATTTAAAAGCTAATTTGTAAATTGTTGTGGTGTAGTACATTGCTGTTGTTACTTCAAATCCATTAATAACCCAAATTTGCTTTATATCGTCTTTAATATTAATTATAGTAAAATGCCACTGATCTCTATTACAATATTCAAATATAGAACAAAAGATAAGGAAAATATGCTAAAAAGAAATATGAAAAAATAAATAAAAAAAATAAAAGCACTCCACGTGCCACACCTGAAAGAAAAATTGCCAAAGTCCAAGAGCACGCTGCATTCTTTTCCTTCCTTTTGAACTACTCCAGCAACCCTATACTCTTTCCACTATCCTGTGCTGATGCGTCAGTCGTCTCAATGTTCTGTGCATGATTCGTCTTTTCTCGACTCAGATTTACCGGGACTCCAAGCATGGTCCTGAATCGCCTCCTGTTGACCAATCACAACTCTCCAAAACTTCGTGAAGTTTAAGTGTAGTCCTTTTCACTGGCCACGCCACACGCCTCCTGGAGTCGCGAAGAATACTTGGGCATACACCCACAACGTGTGAGTGCGGCGAGCAAATCAGTTTCGCAAACCTTATGTAAAACATAGCTGCACTCTAATATAAATGTTTACGCATTTTTAAACAAAAGTTTCGCATAATTATTTAGAAACCGCTATTTTACGTAAGCAGTAACTATTGTGACTATCTTAATTCTCTTTCTGCCTCACTTGTGATATTAAGTATGAAAGATAGTTCTTGTATGGATATTCAAATACTTTCTTAGTAAATGACACATTAATAAAAAATATTCTGTGCACCAGAATTGCATTCCTGGTGACTTATCCTTCAACTGTCATGTCACAACAAATGTATTGGAAGATTTTTTAAGGGGTCTCAGGTGTTTTAACACTAGATTTACGGATGTTGATCCTATACCTATTTTTACTGAAGTGAGCCAATTTGACTAATACAAGAAAATTGAAGTTTTTGGAAAGAAAATAGTTCCAAATTAATTTAAATGAAATGTTTATTATAAAAAAATTCACAGAAAACATTTTTTACATATGAAATCTGTTTTGGAAACACATTTTCCGGAAACATTTCTATTCCATTTAGCACAATGGTTTTTACATCTGTTTCTTTTGTATGATTGTTGAATTTGACAATTCTTCCATACGTCAGTAGCATGAATTTCTGTCATTGGAATGGAAGTGTTCTCCACTTCACTACATTTACTTCTTAGCTCTTCAGCCAATTGGAAAACAAAATCTTTTCGTGATATATTTATTTGAGTCGTTTCTTTATACAGAACTGTTAAAATATTCTATGAGTCAAATTGGCTCACTACCGTGAAAATAGGTATACCCCATTGGATAATGCGAAATGAAGGGGTCTGCGGGGAAGAGGAATGAAAGTGTACATATATTTTATTACTTAACTAAAAACCAACGTATGTTTTCGAAAAGTGATATTAAAGTTTTATATATTTTTATGTATATATATAGTGATCAAATTTTTAAATGTAAATCTAGTGTTAAACTGCTGTGCAACAGTATAAATGTGTTCTTATTTCAACTACCAATAACTTAATATAATATTATTAAATTAGCACTCTTTTTACTAGCTTTTAATAACGTTTTCAAATTTAATGTTTTCAATTAATATTTTTAAATATAAAAATATGTATTTAACACAACAAAATTTTTCAACATTTTGAGACATCATTTGCTATTTGTAAAGTATTTTAAATCCTAATTATCTTATAAATATTAATTTTATAGTAAATTGATTAAAAATGTAAGCTCTATAGAATGAGTTAATTACATTATAAATTTACCAGCAATAACTATTTTTAAAAATAGTTTTAAATTCAAGAAACAATAAATATACAATTTTTAATTTCATTTTAATAAACGAAATATTCAAAGTATTAAAAGTTCTATAAAATATTAATTTATTTTTATAGATAATAAACATATATTCAAACATAGAAAATTTTAATCAGATAGGTTGAATAGATTTGTTTTAATCTTACGGATATTGGTGAAAATTATATTTCTGAGAATAAAGCTGTAGAAGTTAAAACAGGGGCATCTATAATAAACTTAATTTCCTTAAAATCCTCCAGATACATTAGAAGTAACTTCAGCTAACACCAGCTCTTATTTTTAGCCTTCTTTTCTTTGGGTTGCAAAGTTTGAAGATCAACTCATTTTTCAGCGAACTTTGCACGGGCTACTTCAGATTCCCAGACTATAAACAAGCTTCGAATATACCATATATCTAAACGTTGTTTTGTCTGTAACTCGCGATCAACTAAAAATTTTTAAAAGTGTTTTTTTTATTATGTTCAAAAGCAAATGAAGAAATATAATCAATCAAAAAACATTTCAATTTTTTTAACTTTTAAAACTCCCTGAAACCCCTTAATATCGACAATGAACTTCAAGAGGTATCAATAAAGTCTGTCTGATAAGTTTGGTGGCTGTACGACAAAAAATATATATTTGTATAAAACACACACAGACAGACACTGTCTTTTATAAGGATATGCAAATGTGATTTATAAAATGACTTGCTGTGAAGGATATGCTATAAAATAGAAACAATTATAATAATACTGTGTGGTTTTTTTTGCTTAAGTTTTATTTCTAACTTATTGTTTTTCTTTGTGCATTGACTGTTTTTTTTCTTTTTAGGTGAGTACTTTATGATTTTTCTCTCTATTCTTTGATACGATTCAAGTGGTAAGTTCATTTAGATCGATAATGTGTGTGTGTGTGTATATATATGTGTGTGTATGTGTATGTGTATATATATGTATATATATGTGCATATATATATATATATATATATATATATATATATATATATATATATATATATATATGATCCAAGAATTCTACAACTGCTGGACACATTTGAAATTATAGCCCCTATTATTTTTACTTGCCCGGACTGCTGGACAAGGAGAAGCCTAAGCTACTAGACTATTTAAGTAAACTACAGTCGAACCGTTTTTGTAAAAAGAAAAGGCACAGTTCGTAGCGAAGTTTAAATTTTATTCATTACCTGCTAAAAATGAGATCTTTACCAGTCAAACGACAGACAAGAGAATGACACGAAAAACACTCGAACAGAGGTGTACCCAAAAGCGAAGACAGATAGAATTTTCCCTAGGGAAAAGAAACTTAGTCATCGATTTTAACTGTTAGGTCGGGAGAAAAGCTGAGCCATTTGCCGGCGACAGCTGAAAAACGTGTAGAATGGGCAGAAAATTTACATCTATTGGACATAAAGCTTTGGGAAATGTATTGGAAGAATTTCAAGTCGAGAACACTTCTTTGATTTTGAGGTTGGGAAAATAGATTTTAAGGAATTAAAATGGGAAAGAAGAGGTTTACAAGGAAATATTACAGTGAAATAATTTTGATATATTACGTGTATATATATATTATATATATATATATATATATATATTATATATATATATTTATATATATATATATATTATATATATATTTTTTTTATATATATATATATTTATATATATATATATTATGTATATATATTATATATATATATTATATATTTATATATATTATATATATATATATTATATATTTATATATATTTTATATATATTGTAACGTACTGGAAAATAGGTAGGCGAGGCCTTCAATGACAGGCTAGAAATTAAGGTATTCTTGACTAAATATTTTATTCACTAGAATAAACTATGTACAGATATGTACAAATTCAATAAACGATAACATTCAGGGATCTCGTACAGAGATAATAGGCACATACAAGGATGCGTGGGATACCGGAACAGTATGGCTAGGGCTTTAAAACACAATAGCTGGAAACTACTTAGTGCCGGGATTAATGTTGACTCGATCACTCCGTCAGTCGATTAGCGCGGTTGGCTTTCACAGCAGGTTCGGAGGTTCCGAGTGCGTATCACGCTGGGATTCGTGAAGAAAACACAGGATGCAAGTCGATCCAAAATCAGAGTGCAAAGTCACTCTCGGCTGACTACTTCTATGCAAGAAGTTAACTATCAATCAGCAATAACGGGGAAGGAATTCCCAAGTCGAATGTTCGACTATCTAGCAACGGAGACGCTGGCGGTCTCAAAAAAAAACAAACTCCAGACACGGAGATAAGAGCGGTCCTCGATCGACCAGGCTCTAGCAGGTAGAAGCCTCGAGAGAAGAACAAAGCAAAAAGCCCCCGTTCTAGTCCGGTCCTTTCCATTTATACTAAGCACTCCTTCCGCTTCTCGGTTCTTCGAGAAACTTCCCGAGCCAGGGTGACGCAATCTTGCGGTCACTCCCAAGTCTTAGATCAGCTGTCCTGGTTCCAGATGTAGCAATTCTCAGATTCATTAACTTAACCAACTTAATGGCCTTTTTGTAACCGCTAATGGGCGGCAAGGTGCACTCAATTATGTACACAGTAAAGGTCCATTCAACAGGTTACAATGTTCAGCCAGTTCGGAGCCGTCGACGCACCGTTTTTCAATTACGGGTTTTAGACCACCTGGTTCTATTATCGGCTACTCGTGAGTCCACGACGAAAGGTCACCTTTTGGGCTCCTTGTTCGTTTTGGGGTCATGTAACGGATCGTTACACCCCCCCTCGCATAAGAATTTTCCACAGGGTGGATCTCG
>CM063508.1:181666606-181683207 GCA_032207245.1 Pardosa pseudoannulata | reverse complement strand
AAATAAGTTCCCCTGCCATCTCAATTTCAGGTACTTTCAAGTATTCAGCTTGTCTTTCGAATAGACAAAGGTACAAATTTATGTCCGTCTCATCCGGATTAAATTGTGGCATCCGGTTCCGCAAAGATGCCCCTGAGGGTCTTGGCACCTCTATCCGTTCATCAGTGCTCCTACGTTCCTGGGTTATTCTTAATTTTTCTAATTCGAACGCTCTCTCCTTCTCTTCTCTCTCTATTTCTATTTGTCTGTTCTCTCTTTCTCTCTCTATTTCTATTTGCCTGTTCTCTCTTTCTCTCTCACTATCGCGATCCGCCCTTTCTAGGCGCTCTTTCTCTAACCGGGCCTCAATAATAGTATCTAGACATCCTTCTACAAAAGCTGGATCGTAATCCTCCGATGTCTCAATTAATTTCCGTATTTGATTCATAGTTAAGGTTTCGTCTATTCCACCTATAATTTCCTTGGCTAACTCGACGAGATCTGCCTTACGCCCTTTACTTAAATAACTCATGATGAGATAATATCCTTAATAACTTACTACTCAATTTCCACAATAATAACTTACGCCTACTCAACCAATTCGTGAAATACAATACTAACACAATACAAATACTACTCGATATTAGAACGTTTAACCCAAATTCCAAAATTTCAAATTAACACAATAATAATCACTTGAAAACCAAAACAATAGACAATATGAATTTTCCTAGCACAAATGCACACAATACAAAATAAATACTTGCAATATTCTCTTATAATGTGCTAACAGTTTTCTTAAGTTCAAATTATGATAATTAAATAACTAATATATTTAATTTAAGCAATGTTCTCAACACACTAATTTTCCTTATTTTATTAACAATTTAAATCAAACACCATCATACACAATTTAAATTTTCAATTTATGCAATTTCAAATTTCCAAATTATATTCATTATATAATATTCTGATTTATACACAGTTTAAAAATCTTATTTATGAACAGTTAAATTCCAATTAATATTCAATTACAATTATAATTTATACACACTTTTAAAATTCAAATTTATGCACAATACTATTACACAAAATTCCTTAATTCAACTTTACTCTTAATTCAAAACTTTAATATACCTTAGTCAATAATTCTTATCTTTGAAATTATTTTCTATCACTCTACAAAATATTTGCATACCAATTTAAGATTTCTTTCAATTGATATACATCTAATTTAAACACAATGCAACACAATTTACTATACTCTGATCTATCTAAATTCCTAGCACAACCTATACTCAATGTACTGTTGGTTCGATACAAGAGAACAGAATTGGTTACTCACGATTTTTGATGCTTGTTTCATCAGTCTCTAGCGTCGTCTTACGGTTGAACACCAAATCTCACTGTTGGCTCTCAAATCACAGGGTCACACAAAAAGTCTCACAGTTGACTCTCAATATCACAGGATCACACAAAAAGTCTCACAGTTGACTCTCAATATCACAGGATCACACAAACATTTCACTAATGCAGGTTCAGATTCGGAACGCAAAATTTCTCATCTGATGTCTGGCTGCACAATATCACCCGCGAAAATTCTTCACCTAGCCTTCACTGTTTACCGTAACAGCGCTGCCACCAATATTTAGAATACCACTAGCCTGTAACGTACTGGAAAATAGGTAGGCGAGGCCTTCAATGACACAGGCTAGAAATTAAGGTATTCTTGACTAAATATTTTATTCACTAGAATAAACTATGTACTGATATGTACAAATTCAATAAACGATAACATTCAGGGATCTCGTACAGAGATAATAGGCACATACAAGGATGCGTGGGATACCGGAACAGTATGGCTAGGGCTTTAAAACACAATAGCTGGAAACTACTTAGTGCCGGGATTAATGTTGACTCGATCACTCCGTCAGTCGATTAGCGCGGTTGGCTTTCACAGCAGGTTCGGAGGTTCCGAGTGCGTATCACGCTGGGATTCGTGAAGAAAACACAGGATGCAAGTCGATCCAAAATCAGAGTGCAAAGTCACTCTCGGCTGACTACTTCTATGCAAGAAGTTAACTATCAATCAGCAATAACGGGGAAGGAATTCCCAAGTCGAATGTTCGACTATCTAGCAACGGAGACGCTGGCGGTCTCAAAAAAAAACAAACTCCAGACACGGAGATAAGAGCGGTCTTCGATCGACCAGGCTCTAGCAGGTAGAAGCCTCGAGAGAAGAACAAAGCAAAAAGCCCCCGTTCTAGTCCGGTCCTTTCCATTTATACTAAGCACTCCTTCCGCTTCTCGGTTCTTCGAGAAACTTCCCGAGCCAGGGTGACGCAATCTTGCGGTCACTCCCAAGTCTTAGATCAGCTGTCCTGGTTCCAGATGTAGCAATTCTCAGATTCATTAACTTAACCAACTTAATGGCCTTTTTGTAACCGCTAATGGGCGGCAAGGTGCACTCAATTATGTACACAGTAAAGGTCCATTCAACAGGTTACAATGTTCAGCCAGTTCGGAGCCGTCGACGCACCGTTTTTCAATTACGGGTTTTAGACCACCTGGTTCTATTATCGGCTACTCGTGAGTCCACGACGAAAGGTCACCTTTTGGGCTCCTTGTTCGTTTTGGGGTCATGTAACGGATCGTTACAATATATATTACATATATATATATATTTATATATATTTTATATATATATATTACATATATATATATATATATTTATATATATATTATATATATATTTAAATATATATTATATATATTTATATATATATATATATATATATATATAATATATATATATATAAATATATATATATATATATATATATATATATATATATATATAGTGTGTGTGGGTATTATACTAAAAATTTAACCTAAATGCATCTGAGTTATTTTCCCCAATTTTTATTCCATATCTTTATAAAGAAAAGAGCCTCAAAAGAGAAAACTCCAGCGATTGGAAAACGGTGCAACGCATGCGTACTTTTTTTATTTTACGTGATTAAATGCTAAAATAATACTAGTGGTGTCATCATACGTCAACAGTCAAAGCTCATATCCCTTGAGAGTGGGGTCACGTGACAGGGTGGACAGAGGACATTTAAGATCGATGATGTTTTTACGTTTATGAAGAATAATTGTGCAAAACTGGTTGAGTTTTCTGTAAATTCTAGTACAGAAACCATATGATTTTACGTAAAGGAAAAAATGGAAATATATGAACTTTCACATATAATTTCCGTTATCTAAATCCCCTATTTCTTTTGTGGATTTCCGGTCGAAACTTTTTAGAATATTTATGATGAATATCATAGAGAATTTCATCTAGAAGTTATTGCCACTTCAATCGTGGCTGTCCTAAGCTAAGTTTTTAGGTCAAAAGAGTTTGTTTATTGAAATTTGTTTTATGTTAATCCATAGACAGTTCGATTTGTTGTCGCAGAAGGAATCACGAAATACTGTATTAAAACTTTTAAAGACGAATCAATAAATAAATGGAGCCACATTCGTCGTCTTCTTTTACTTGTCCACTATTTATGAGTATAACCGACAGTTTTTTAAGATAATTATTCTGTGGTTTAGTTATTATACCACAAAAAGAAAATTTTTATCTCGTGGAACTTAAATTTCGTTATGTGCGCCGACACAGCTATTCATTTGAAGTATGTGAACGACCCAAAAATCGATGGTGGCCACTTGCCAGTAATTTTTTTGTACACGAGGTGGGTGTGTCCTTGTTTTCGACGCAACAGGCAGTCAAAGGAGTGACACGCTCATATGCATTTTCTGAATGGGAAAGTGCAGAGAGCGGTGCCTTATTATTTGCGCTGAATTTTTGGATACGAGCCATGCTTCTTTGACTTCAGGGACTTTTTCGCTTGTCTGGAAGAATTGATTTCGATCTTTGGGGACATTACGAGTTTTTTTTGTGCCTCCCGAAGGGTCAGGGTAGAGGGACCTACTGTTTTATCCCGATTCGTTCCTATTGTGGTGAGTAGTGGAACTCGAAGCTGTTGACTGCATTACCCAAAAGGTGTTGTCCTCTGCCTATTTGGACGCTGTCCGGCTTAATTATCACATTGTAGGTGAGATGTATGTAACATTTAAGAATAGAATTTCCTAGCAATTAGAAGCCAGTGATATATACTAATAATCTTTTCTATTCTATAAAGAACAAATGTACACACACGCTCACTTATATATTGCATGGTAAACTGATCGTCGGAAAGAAAGCAATCTCAAAATACGTACGGTTGGAAAACCTTTCGAATCACGTTAAATATTCAGAATCAAGTCAAATACTCTAAGTTATGAGAATGTGTAAATATAGGAACGTTAATAGCGTAACGTAAAATAATAAGGTAGCTTTAGCTACGTAGTAATGCTATATTCAACTATAGCATCAACTATAGTATTCATGAATCAATCTCTTACCGACGCGTCTGATGGTTTCTCTAGGTTGATAACTACGATGTGTGTGAAGAGGGTGGGGGTTAAATCGCAATTATTCTGACCACTCCACACTTTACACTTCCTTTGAAATGCCCTAGCTGCGAAACCTTGCTGTTGACTGTAGAAGTACCGTAGATAATTTTAAATGAAACTGAATGCTCAAGTGTGTAACTTACCGAGTCACTTCAGACTTCGTGGATTTAATTAGAGCTTAAAGAACACAAAGTAGAATTTTGACAGAAACACAGGTGTAGGCCAGCAATCGACCTGGAATGAGCTACTATGAATGATTTTGCAAGGCGGCTAACGTAATTCTGGGCTCGCAGTATCATTGCGAGTGGTTTCTGACCCATCCGCGACGTCATAACATACAATGTAAAGTTTTAACACAACGTTACTGCCGAACTATGGCCAAAGAGTAGGCGCTACTTTTCGGCACCGCAAATCATGAAGTATCCCACTGCAAGCGTGGTTGTTCTTAGCTGTTCGGAATCGACTTTAACTAGTAGGTCTCAATCCTCGTATTGAAAAATAGACCAAATAGACGAGCTGCAAACCAAAAATAGCTACAATATAACTCAACGTTACATTATAACAGAGTGTCAAATAATAATGTTTACGTAATTATTCCCAAAATTTTATTTACCCTTTGTGCGTCATTTCTTGCTTTGTCAGTGCCCTTTTCGGGTGAAATAAAAAAGCATTTACGTAATATATAATATTCAATATTTATTATCATCATGCCTTAGTTGAAAAACGTTTTGTTTTTTAATGTTGACGGAAGCTGTTTTGAGAAGTTCACTTTACTCATCAGAACTAGGATGTGTATGCATTAAATATTTCTCTTGTAATGAACCGTTGGAAATGAAAATCGTTTTAAATTTATTCCGAAAATGTGTTTCTGTCGGTTCATCAAAAAAGTCTGTAAAAACTTAAAAAAATAAAATAAAATTAGTATTTGGAATGGAGTATGAATTCGATGAAATCGAACTCGGTGGGACTCATTTTTCTTTAAAATTTTCTTTATTTCAATCGGCAATTGATAAGAAAATCGTAGTCGGCAGTCGCTCATTTATCGATCTTGCCATTCATTTGTCTCTACGGAGATTTTCCTTTTCCTTCTTTTATTTTGTCCTAGAAATTAATGACCCTTTCCGATGTCCACATCAGGATTTTTTTTTTCGACCTCTATTCAAACAATAGTTTTTTTCTTTAGCTGACCTGAGAGATTTTTGTGCCGGATCGATGGAACCGTCCCTTTTTTCACTTTTTAAGTAAAAGTAAAGAGCAGATTGTGTTTGGCGGGATGACTTTTTTTACTGAACTTTTTGCCGCCAATGCTTATTTTTGATAACAGGAAAAGAGGCGGAATAAGTTAAGAAGTAACTCAAATGTGGTGTTCTGGAAATTTATTTATTGCAGTGGTTTCCAATATTTTTACTACTAAGCCTCTCATGCTTTTATTTTTTTTATTTATAAAATAATACTTTTTTAAAAATAATATAAAATTTATTGTAATAACACTGAAACCTACAATTGAGACAGGTCTCGTACGTACTTGAAATGACTTGATTTAATTTAAATTGATTAAACAAATTTAATTTCTTGTTTTATTATTTTATATTGTTGGCAATATGCCCTATTTTTATTTTTACTCTTTCCATCCAAATGTACATTCAGCTTTATTTTATTTGAAATGCAGCAAAATGAAATACTGTTCATGCAAATTTATTTCAATGCAAATTTTTAGTTCGCTGCGGAGTTTCACTGCCGTATTAAAAAACCCGTGTTGTAGGTTGAATGCGGGGCTCACAGTGATTGTTGTGTTAGCTGTAGTAAATGCTGCTTTCAGTGCTTTATTTAAGAAGTGCTTTATTTTACTATACTTTATTTTGTAAGTAACATAGTTATGTCTTGTTTTAAATATTAAATAGATGTTTTTAACAAAGCCTTTTGGACTTATCATACTTTTATACTGCACCAAGTCACATGCATCAATTCCATTGCTATCATTTATATAAATGCACTGTGCGTTATCGGTACGAGAAATTGTGAGATCACATTATAATGTAAATAAACAGAAGAATTTGAAAATGCAGTAAGCTTATTCCGAAAGTTTGCTTTGGTAACTATGCATCGGTCGATGTCTTACTTATGCTTTTTATGCGACAGTGCTTTCTTTAATATATAATTATATGAAAGAGCTGTTTTTGTTTCCCTACCTTCCTTCGCACATCATTATTATCACATATATTTTATAACAGTTTTTATACCAAAGCTATTTCGTTGTTTACTGCAAATATAATAGATATTTTCATAAATCTTTATTTTGATATCATATTAAGTGACTAACTTCAGAGTAAAAATCTTTAATTTCTTTAAAATGCGAGATCACATTATAATATAAATAAACAGTAAAATTTTAAATTGTAATAAATGTATTCATAAAAAGTTTCCTTTGGAAACTCTGCATCGGTCAATGCATGACTCTAAAATTTGTTAGAGTAAAATCAATACAGGGTTCTAATAACTAAATTTGTATTACTAAGATGTCGTCAGTAATTGCTATTTTTTTACGCCATTAATAGAATAATACTTTACATTTTTTAAATATCATATCATATAACAGACATAAATAGTAATACTTTTAAAATGCAGCAAGTCTTCTAAACATTTTTGCTTAAATATTGCGTTGCATACACATGATATAGAAAAAAATTTAGGATGTAATAACTAAATTTGGACAGCTATGATATCGTGTCAGTAGGCAGATCCCGATTATCAAGATGTTAGGACCAGGGCAGAGACTATGTTTTGGGCCCTTGTAGATCATTATTACATTTTATTAATCTATAGCTGGAAGATCTGCATCGATGACTGTGTACGTAGTATTTACTAACATTACTAGGGTGTAAACTATGATTCCCCAGAAGCAAGTATATGTTTTTCAACACCTCCATGATATATATACCATACATCTTTAACCTTCATTTGGTATCCCGGGTACATGCCCCTCCTCTAGTTTTTGCCTTGAGCCACAGTGGCAGAAAATTTTGTAGCTCTCTGCAAAAAGCTATTAGAATTTTATACACTGTCCGCAAAATTTACATACAATTTTAATGAATAAATTTGGTATTAAACAAGCAATGTTTAATCATTTTATTTGAAACATGCAATTTCTCATTATTTTTTTTAATTCTTTAAGTTCTTCAGGCAGGTCTATGACAAATAAAATTAATATTTTTAGTGTGAAACTACAAAATCTCTAGCCTCCCTCCCTTCCTAAAAATAAAATTCATCATATGAATAAAAGTGTTCTCTTATCAAGAATTTGGATACAGCTTCCAAAAACAAAAAAATCGAAATAATAATACTCTATAAAATAACGAAAAAGTTACAAAATTTTAGCTCATATAATTTGTATATAGAAGAAAAACATAAAAAATTTAAGTCTACAAAATTTATATGTTTCAAAAATACCTCTGGATCTAAAAATTTTTCAGCCCCTGAAATCAGTGAGCCCTGGGCACGTACCCCGCGTGCCCTGCCGATAATATGGCGATGTCAGTAGGTGGTGCTTTTTTTTTTCCCCATGGGGGCTTTATTTTCTCCTGCCAACTTAGTATGAACGCTATTCTATTCCTATGTACTAATTAAATTTTGAAAACTAATTTATCTCCCTCCCAGGTCGTAACCTACAAAATTTATAGGTCTATTTAATATCGTGTTAGAAATCAAATTTATGTAAAAATGGTTAAAAATTGCTCAAAGTAAATGGCTTTTTTGTTCTTTATGCTTCACTTTTTCTTTCTTTCTATTAGATGGCGATCACTTTTTGGCTTGAAGGGGAGATGACCGTCCACCATTTTAATTTCCAACTATATTTACTATTTCTTGTTCTAAATATTTATTTTTTGCTTAAATACGATGACTATTTGCTTACAAATTTTAAATATGCTCAAATATTTCTCGTATTTGCAATCTAAACATTTTTATTTCACTCTCTTTGAATAACTATAGTTATCTATCCTAAAGTTACTTATATACAAACTCAGAAGGCAACCTTCCTTTAATATATACCCATATATTTAATGGGTGTTTTAGACGCACCACATACAAAAATTGATGCCAATGCTGGAATGGTAAAGTCTTAAGCCATCTAAGAAAAAAAAATCAAAATTTGAAATTAAAAGTAATATAGTTTATTGATACAACTCGCCTGTGCCGTTTCTGTTGTCAAAGCGTTTATTAATCGCAAGGTAATCCCTAAGAAGTGAAATTAAGTTTCATAAAGGAATTACATAACAATACTTAAGTAAAGCAGGAATAAATTTTCATGTATGTGGATTTGCCAAGGTTGCGACAATCAGGAGAGAAGCAAATGGTTTCTCTCGAAAGGTTGCAATTTTAATGATAGAATAGCTAGAAATTTATTTTAAAATACAATTGTAATTAAGTTTGTTAAAACATCATTACACATATGGACACATAATACATATGTATGTATTCGTATGTGCATGTATGTATATGTATATATGCATATCTATCTATTTATCTATTTAAATATATATATGTAAGGAAAATTCTCAGGGGTTTTCAAAACTTAAATCAAGGGCTGAAAATTCCCGCCTAATTTTGCATTCCCATTTTTAACCCCTAACTTAAATTGACCACTGGGGCTACAGTTTACGCCCTCGGAGAAGGAGCCTGTCCAATTATAATCCTACATGGCCCTAGCGGACAATTTAAAAAATTTCCAAATAAAAAGGAGATACACGCTGTCGGAGACAGATTTTTCTAGAGATATTTTCCCACAGATGTTGACCCAGGTGTTACGTGTCTTGTACATAGAACTTCATGTTAGATGTTGACCCTTCAGTTTGTTCTGTCACTATAATGAACTGGGAACACGTCCTCCAACGTTATCTTAATAAAAGTCTTTAGCTGAAACGGTATCATTTTTATGGCCATGACTGCAACCACCCATCGAGAAGTTCGTCTCATTACACACACACACACACACACATATATATAATATATATGTATATATATATATATATATATATATATATATAATGTGTGTGTGTGTGTGTAAAAGTTATCAAAAATTATTCCCCCTATAGTTCTTTAAAATTCTATCAATTGAAATTCTATATTTCTTAATCTTAACTTTCCCAGTCACAAAAATTGAATCACGAATGTGTTTCCAATTATGCAATTGTCCAATCAAGAATGTTTTAACCGTTGATTTAAGTGTCACTATCATGTGAAATTATTCATGGGATTTCCTTTTATTCATGGGATATTCCTTTAATGTATAAATGTGTATAAATAGTTATGATAATAAACAATAACTCATTCGAATAAAATTAAATTAAATATGGTATTTAATTCAATTATACATTTACTGAATTAGGCGTGGTCCGCGATTTATCCGTAAGTATTTTGGCTGTAACAGTAATCTGAAATGAAATGCACGCTCCTAAATGTTGTCGCATCATTTTCCTCGGGTGTAACCTTAACAAATTGTCCGCATTCCATTGAAAACTAAACAAAAGAGTTGACTGGAGATTTTTGACAGATCGATGACAATCATTTTTCTCTGCTGAGAGTTACCGTTCTTAAAGGAATTCTTGCTCGGGAAATGAATGAATTCGCAGAGAGGAGGAAAAAATAATGGATTTCAAAGTCTCTAGCCATCTCAAAGTAACGAAAGAGTTTTGATAAATAATCGCTACTTTAGTTCGCCTGTCGTCGTTGTAATTGTTTAGCAGAACTCTTAAAAATAACTTGAAATATCGTGTTAAATAGCTAGATAGTTTTGTATTAAATGATGTTTTACCTTCTCTCTCTGTCTGTTTCTCCTTCTTTCTCCCATTCTTGCACTCCTTTTCCCTCCTTCCTTCACTCTCTCTTTTCCCCATCTCTTTCTTCCTTTCCTTCACTCCTCATCCATTCTCCCCTCTTCTCATTCCCCTTTCTTCAGTATTTCATCCGCCCCCACTCTTTTCTCACTCTTTTCTTAATTCCTGTCTTTTTCTCCTCTACATCTCCTTCACGCCTCTTCCCTCCTCCTTCTTTACCCCTTTTACTCTTTTTTTTTCATATTTTTCCTCTTTACTCTTCGCGCTTTCTCACCTCCTTTCTCCTTCAATATCTCTCTCCCTTTTCCTTCATACTATCTCCCACCTCCCTCTTCTCCCTACTCCCCATATTACAATCTTTTCTCCATCTTCCTTCCTTCTTTCTCCTTCTCTTTTCCCGTTCCTTCTGTTATATTACTCCTGCCTTTGTCCTTCCTCTTCTCCCTCTCTTCTCCTTCTTCCCCTTTTTCATTCTTGATCCTCCCCCTTCTCCTTTTCCAGCATCTCCCTCTTTTTTTCTTCCTCTTTTCCCTCCCCCTCTCTCTCTTTCTCACACACACACTTGTAAAAACATTCTTTATCAATCACACAAGAGGAATAGCCCCTACTTTTTAATTGCCAGGTCTTGCTTCGAAATATCAAACAGATGCAGTCATCGTATCGAGAAAGGCAAAATTCAGAACTGCAAACCAGGCGAAAACGCACGTGACCTATACATATAAGAATCAAACGTGCGGCTGTTTGATCTCTGAAATGCCGTCTTGAGAAGACAAAATCTCATGGATGAACTCTCTCCAGAAAGAGTTTTAGATCAGCATTTTTTAGCGACTTGCAAAAATGCAAACAACGGCTTTAAACTTTTAAAGACCTTTATATTATCGAGGAGAATGGACAATTGGGTTAGACAGGGAAAGAAATGGGCTACACAAGGAAATTATTAGTTCAACTTTAGTGTCTGAAGTGTGGAAAGGAATACCAATCTCAATGATTTATAAGCACGGCTTTTTTTCGGGTGGCTTGTAAAGTTAAGATTAAGAAACGTAGAGGTTAATTTTGAAATTTTGGGACAATAACGCACACACAGACAGACAGACAGACATATACAGATAGACACAGACACATAGACAAACAGACACAGACAGACGGTGTAGTAATTCTACGCCTCGTTACAATATAAATCTAGAAGTCCTATTAGAGTAGTCTTGACCGATATCAAAGACGCATATTCCTCGAATTATATCCGTTATGTAGCTTCGATTTATTGAAATATTCCAACATCTAAAATGAGGCATGTGTATCACTTTTACAAAAGACTAGGCCGAACTAGGGCCGTGGGAGAGGCCGCTGATATTTAGAACCTCGGTTATGGGGTTCGAGTCCCGCTGGTGGCATAAATGTTCGTAGCCTTTCGGAATCGGCCTTAAACAGTAGATCCTGTTCTCATTCGTCCTCGTACAGCAAAACAGTAGGCCATAGCTCTATAAAACAAACTAAATCAATCCAAAAGTCAGAGACTGTTGGAGTCATATATGGGAAAATGGATGAACGCTCCAGCACTTCAAACAGCATATTATTCTATTTTTCTGTTGCTAAGGAAATTTTGGGGCAGGTTCATTATCTCCATGGATGAAATTTTTTTTCTGCAAGTCGAACTGTTTTCGTGTAGTTTCATCCAAAGGTTAAAATAGTGTTCCCATACATCACTTTAGTCAAGTGTTGCAAATGATACAAACGACAGCCTACGGCCCACTCATGATTGCAGTGGTTTTCAATTTTACGTGGTTAGCCCTCGTGAGCAGAACAGTAGATTGTAGGGCTCCAAACAAATCAAACCAAACCATCGAATTCACGTGGCTTCTAATCAAGGTTGTACAAACACCAGAGGACACTAACATGTGTAGTGTCGGAATTTATTAGCGAGGCTGATATCTTTTAACCCATAACAAAGAGTTGTCTCGCTCTCTTTTTAATTTTTGTAAAACAAATCTTTCAATGTTCAAATTTTAATGAAAATACTAATATAAACTGAGCTTTATTGATACATTTGTATGTACTTCAGAAAACTTTAATTTTATAACGTTAAATATCCATTTTGACCATTACTCAGCCAGTTATGACTAGTTTTCTCTTACCGTCTGTACATACTTACATATCTCGCATAACTCAAAATCTATAGGGGAAGATAAAAAAAATTTTATGTGAACATCTAGTACTGCACCATAACGAATAGTAAAGCTTAGAAAGCAGTTCTTGGGCTCTACTCAACAAGGTTACGTTTAGATCCGAAATGTTCTTTGAATGAAAATAAAAGGAAAAGATGAATGATTTAAGAATTGTACTAGGAAGTCATGTAATGTCCACATCAGATATTTTTATTAAAATATCTGACAGAAAATGAGGTAAAATTCTGAAATGTCTATAAGAATGCTAACCAAAAATTCTAAAACTTATAGTATTAAACTAAATACTTTTCAACACCTTTCGTTTTTTATGGCTTAAATGCGTTAAAGTTTCTTCGGCTATGAATTAAGATTATGTATGTGTATACCCTGTTTTATTTATAGATGTCCGCAGACGATTATTCCTTTTTGAAATCCTAATGGAGTTTTTCCATCGACAAATTTTGGTTAAGAGTTTCCTTCTTGTCGAAGATTGCCTCGAATCGATTTTTCTTGTTTTATTTTCGGTTGCTGCTTGACGTGAAATCGCTTCTAGTAAATTTTGAACCAAGTTTATAGTGAAATATGTTCTTTTCACTAGTGAAACTCTTTCTCCTTTTTAGAAATTAAACTTACAGGGATGCAAATTTATAGCGTTATTAGCTGAGGCACCTGGCGTTCTCCAAGCCTATTTTGTGTGTGCTTATACATATATAGACACACCTATACACTGCACATGCAATTTATATATATGTGTGTGTGTTTGGGCACCGCTCGCGCGCAAAAGCAATAATGGGGTCGCGTTGCTTAAAATATTTCTGTTTTGGTTTCAAAATTTTTCAAAATGTCTGTTCTTATAAAATGGCGGCGTTTTTCTGGTTTTGGAATATGCACACGGCACTCTGTCATTTGGATGGGTTTTTAGAATTTGCTAGAACTTTCTATGCGGCATGATTGGCTGTCTCTTGACGTCAGTCACCGTTATGTAGTCACGACATTTAAAATGGTTTAAATAGGCAAGCATCAACGTTTGAAGGGGATTTTTTTTGACTTTCTGTTCCTTGCTAACAGGGCGCAAGGTTCAGGTGTGTGCTTTGTAATTGTAATCATGTAAGACTTTAAATAAACGAATTATTTAGTAGAAGTTGGTGATATTGTGCCTCTGCATGCTGCACTCCGAAGAACAGTCTAGTGTCTCATTCTAGGATTGGGGCACTGGACTCAGCTGTTTCCATAGCGGACTCCCAATGGTCACGAATACATTCCACGGGTGTTGATGGATGATGTGTCAACACTCGCAAATATATATATATATATATATATATATATATATATACTTATATAACGCTTTACATACACGGCTGCGGTTCGTCACACACACACACACACACACACACACACACACATATATATATATATATATATATATATATATACATACATACATATGAAAAAGAATAGGGGCGACAAAGAACTTATGTAAGTTATATAAACGTATACGTATATAGAGCACTTATATACATAAGTTCTTCGTCGCCCCTATTCTTTTTCTTAAATGTTTTCAAGCATTAATTTTTTTTTTTTGGTACTGTAATGGAGTTTTCACACTTTTTAAGCATCCGCAACTAATTTTAGAGAACCGCAAGTATTTTTTCATTTTGGAGAAAGGTATCTGGTATCTGTAATTTTTTATTATCTGGTACAGCGTGGATTTTGCTTTAGTCATCACCATAAATATTATAATAAATTTCAAAGTTTAATGAAAGCATAACTGTGTGTGTTTGTGATATATAATTTGTATTTTGAATTAAATTTCTCTGATTCCAGTCAGTTATGAACTTTTACGTTAAAATCTTTCCTTTTTTTCCTTGAAATATCTCAAATAGCCGTACAACTCTGGAATATTATCATTCCTTTAGTTTTATACATTACGTATGTATACAGTCAAACCTGTCTATCTCGAATCTTTTGGGAGTAAAAAAAAACTTCGAGATACACAGGTTTTATGAAAATAGACTAAGAAATTTTCTTAACACAATACAAAATATTGAAATTTTGAAGTACTTTTAGTTTTATTTACATGCACGGTTATTTTTCATTGTTTTGCAGCCGTTTTCGAAGTTCTTTTGTAGGATATCTTTGTTTTTCATGATAGTGGAAATAGTACTGGGTGGAAATCCAAATTTAGCGGCGACTATGCTTTTCTTCATAGAAGGGTTTTCCTTCAAAAATGACAGAATTTCCATTTTTTTTTCGATGGTTAAAACATTCAATATTCTTTTAACACCTGCCATTTTTAGCTTTAAAATTGAGACAGCAAGTTGCGAGATGATACTTTAGTCATTAGACTATTGACTGAGAACCAGTTCTATTTCCCAAAAGAAATTTCTCCCGTCTCCTATTCCCCCCTCAACCATAATACCCTATTATTCCAGAGCAGACAACCCGATTTTAGTACAATTCCCTCCCAGTCCCTGACCAAATAACCCTCCGAGAGAGAAAACTAGAAGTGTAATTCCTGGAAAGAGGAACTTGTGCGGTTGTCAACACAATGTTTTAAACTGGAATGTTGTGTTTCTTACGAAAATTCGAGATAGACAGGTTTGGGAAAAAATTATTTGAGATAGGTTTGGAAAATACGTTAAATTTTTATTGAAAATGCAGGGAAATTGGAAAAATTCGAGATAAGCAGGTTTCAAGATAGACAGGTTTGACTGTATATGTTTTCATTAATGGGAATATATGGGATATCTCTGAGGTATTTTTAAGTTGTAAATATTTTCCATAACAAAAATACGTTTTTTAATAATTTTCTCAATATTTAAAATAATTATATTTATATTTTTATTATATCTTCCAATATTTTATAAATTGGATTATGACTACCTGAAAAGCTTGCGTAAATACTTATGTAGTGAGAATCTGGTTGCTTACTTTAAACATCATTATTGTAGATTTTCGTGCACCTCGACGGTGAAAAGTAATAAAATAAAAATGTAACATTTTTGGCGTCCCTAGCGTGATGTGTCTTTGCGAAAGGCGTTGTCCTGCCTTGTCGAGAAAGGTTATCTTTAGCTTGTAGACGTATGATTTATAAGGCAAACATATATTATGTCACGATAAATGACTCTCTGATGCATTCTGGGATAGAATCATGTTATTAAGTGTTTCATATTCGGAGAAATTTATCATTTTATAAATACCGTAACTGAAAGAGAAAGGATTTTCCTCTTTTGCTTTTGATCCTGAAAGCCTCCTGAAGGATTTAGTGAAGTATAAACAAATATTTAATAAAATAGTCCCTAAAAATCTGTCATTCTTTTAGCTATTTTCGCAGAATTTTTCTTATTTTATTATTATTGTCAAATGAAAAATTCAAAAGCCGTAATTTTATCCTTAGAATATTAGCTTTCTTGGTCAGTACGCTTGTTATGGGAGTTTGTACAGCACGGCTGGGAGATATATTGAATATAAATCTCCAATATGACTCGAATATGAATCGAATATGATATATCGGATATAAATCTAAAATAGCGGATTTCATCGTGACATCGATATCCAAATTATCAATTTGGCGATGTGTCACGATGTGAAACATATGACGGTATAATTAAATCCATTAAAATTTTCGGGGTGATCTGTGATACGAAAACGTCTTTCTGATATCTTGAGAATTACAGGACATGCACGACGCGACAGAAATAAATATCATCTCTCCGATTTCATGCCTTCATGCAAGGAATTGTTAGCGGAACTGTTCATACGATTCCGATAGCCAGCATCATGATTTCGATGTCCCGATATGTCGTAAAATATCGATATAATGAGTTAAATCATGAAACCAGTTTCATGATTTCAACAATGAAGGTATTACTGAATGGTTTATGAGGGTTATCAAATAGGGTATTATGTATATAATTGGAGGGCAGTATAAGATACCAATATTCCATATTAACCGCCACGCCATAGTAAAGTGAACATTGTCACTGAATGGAAATAAAATGTAAACTAAAGATCTGTGGAGCACGAATGTTTCAAATCTTTGTTATAATTTCATTTTACATCAATAATATGTACTGTGGTGTTTTTTCGTAAAGATGTCAACACTTACTTGCAAAATGTTTTCGAT
>CM063508.1:181649106-181659106 GCA_032207245.1 Pardosa pseudoannulata | reverse complement strand
TCAATTTAAAATTATCACGTATGTACCTGATCTATTATTTAAGCCAAATATAAATAAAAATCATTTACGTAATATCTAAGTTCAGTGATGAAATATATTAAAATAGTGTAGACGATATTTAAATAGCTTAAAATATTATTTCATATTTTAAGCTATTTAAATTTTAAGTATTTTAAGCTAATTAAATGAGATGTTTAAAGGAATGACGTCACGATGCTAGAAAAAGTTGTTATTTCTACCTATTTATTAAGTGAGAAATGGATAAATTGAATCGCCTGCTCTTAACCGAGGAAAATAGGGCTTGAAATAATGGCATTAAACTCTCGAAAAGGGGGGAAGGGTTGGATTTCGAACGTTTTAAAGACGACATCATTTTTGGCTGTGATATGAAGCACATTTATACCAATTTATTTTAGAATCGGATCGGTAGTTTAGGACAAGATAAAGTTTATTCGCTTTGAATGGATTCCTGTATCCATTCCAGGTCCAACTGCTTCATAAATTGGAGGACAGATAATTTAGGCTATTATTATATAGGGGATATAACAAAAGCTGATTAAACTTGTATATAATGCATGTATTTATGTGTGTGTGTGTGATTGGTGAAAATATTCATCACCCATTACATGGGTGAATTAGCCCTCCTTTGGTTTGCTCAGAGTTGCTGAGCAAAAAGAAACTCCTATTCAATTTGCAGTCGTGACGCAAACGCATGCCCAATGTTGTGGAACTTTACCTCTATTATCGATATAAAAGCATCGGTGTAGCAAACTATCTCCACAACGCAACAGCTCTGCATAGAATGCTCCAAGGTTATACCCATTTTTTTTCTATATCGGACTCCATTGCGAGCTAGTCATGTGATTTTAATTCCACGAGACTTGTGATTATTCAACATTTTTTAAGAGTAAAGAGTGAACCTTGATAATTTAAGACAGCTGAATGATGTGGCCAACGGACAGAAATGTTTTGTGGGACGGGAAAAACGAATTGAAGTCGGAGAACGCTCCTTTTCTAACATTTATGGTTGGGAGATTAGATATTAAAAATGAGAATGGGATAAAGAAGAATTTTGGATATCTATTATTAAACAGAGATCATGTAAGGGTGCAACTGATGATGTTCAGACACCCTGTAGCATTCATGATCAGCTCTACCACAACCACGGGTCCCAGAGGCGCCCAGGAGAACGGCCCCCAAAGCATAGTAACGTCACCACCGGCCTGTGTATGACCTACTGTATATTGAGGGAGCAACTGTTCGCCTGGAAGACGGCGTATCCTGCCACGGCCATCGGCGTGATGAATGACAAACCGTGATTCATCTGACCAGGTAACTCTCTCCCATTGATCCATGGACCAGTCTCGATGTTCCCGGGACCAGCGTAAGCGCAGTTGGCGATGACGTTTGGTCAGCAAAGGCACACGAGTGGGACGTTTGCTGCGTATCCCCGTATCCAACAGTGTCCGCTGAACAGTGTGCTCTGATACTATTCTACTTGGCCCTGCATTGTATTGGGTTGTCAGCTGAGCCACTGTCTGGCTCCGGTTTTACTTCACCATGCGAGACAGTCTCCGACGACCTTTTTCTTTGATAGTGTGTGGACGTCCAACACCATGTCGTCTACTGCTGGTTTCACCGTCATTCCTCCACTTTGCATAAGTACTAACAACTGTAGATCGCGAACAACCCACGAGTCGTGCAGTTTCGGAAATACTTGTTCCGAGCCTTCGAGCCATTACAATCTGCCCTCTATCAAACTCTCTTAGATCCGCAGCCTTTCCCATGACAAAAAGAAGTAAGTAAAAGAATGATTCCTCTGACTCTGCAGCAACAGTTAAATACTACTTCCACCTAATCACGTGTCTTTCACGTCATCCAGGCGAATTCATTGCAAAATGTAGGGGTGGTCATAATGTTTTGGCTTTTGAGTGTATACACACACATACACTCACATATATTAAATAAGTATATCAGTAATCAGTTGATAATCACACCCACAAATATAAACAGTTCTGAAGGAATTGAGCATATAACATGTTTTATTTACCGGCCTAGTTCGAAAACAACTAATTCTTCTTCTCTAACAAGCTTAAAAAATTCGAATGAATGATTAATGACGACTCCGTGAGGTAGACTAGTCATCAAAATTTCAAAATTGTTTATTAAAACACGATTTTACTCTTATCTCTTTCGGCGGTTCTTCCTTTTTTATTATCTAAGAATAAAGCGAATACCCCTTCCAAATTGCGTTTTCATTTTCCTTTTTTTAAATGATTTTTCAATTAATGTTAAATACAAAGCTCTGCCCGGGGAGAAAAATTTTCATTTCCACTTTAATGCGCACGTTTTTAAATACAGCGAGAAAGAAAATTTTTTCTTTCCAATTTAGATGTTTTCTTCGTACTTGATGATTGCGATTGTATCTTTATTTAAATATGTTCTATTATTATTACGTAAAAATATTAAACTATAAAAGTATTCACGATAACACTTTCGCTCTGTATATTTCCAAATATGTATTTCATTACTTTTATTGTGTAGTACTGCATTACGTAAATAGATTATTGAAAATTTTTACAACTGCATTAATAATGTACGTAATTATTGAGATTACAATATTATCAATACAGATAAGATAATTTTTTGTTAAGACATTTCCCCTGTTATTGGATATTTCTTTTGTACGAGTTATTGAAAGTTAATAAATATTAGGAAACAATTTGTTATCTTTTTACATTTATATCTGTATAAGCGTATGCATTCGATGTTGTTTCTTTTTCGAGATAAAATGTGTTATTTGTTTTTCGACAACCATTTTTTTTTAAATTCTAAGACTATTTTTTATGTTATGCAATGCAATATAGAAATTCATAAATGCTGAAATAAAAAGAATCTCTCATTTGGTCGTTTCTTAATTACAAATAACGAAGACCATGCGTACAGTGGGTTTTATATATATATATATATATATATATATATATATATATATATATATTATATATATATATATATATATATATATATATATATATATATATATATATGTGTGTTATGCACTTATCGATGAGGAAAGGAGAGACAGTAGCAAAGCTGCCCTCTTTCCTGTGAACTAAGAAAAAACGTGCGATTTCAACATTGCAAACAAAATTGTGCCCCTTTTGACCTAAGGGGGACGGTTTAGGGGGATTTAAAAATCCCATAATAAAAAGGAAGGTGTTCAGACCCTGGCCGCACCACCCACCATAGAGCCCAACAAGGGGATGCTAAAAAACGCTCCCAAAAAGGGACAAAACATCGCACCAGTGCTAGCCAGGATCTATACGCGCACAGCTACCCCTTAAGCAGCATTGACCCATTAAAGTGCCCAGCAGGTAACCGATTGCTTGGCCCAGGCCAGTGACAAAAGTCGTCCGACCAGCCGATTGATGCACATGGGACCATTCTACACAACCCGTTTACCCGAAGAAGGGGCCAAAGTAATGTGTTGGTTTCCCTCAATTACCAGGATCCCCCTTTCCGGGGACACGGGTCTCCAAGCACGGCAAACACGTGGGTGGTTAACAAATCGCGAGATGTAATGTTCAGAAAGGAACAGAACATATCGCAATAAGCCCTCACCTCCGAGAAGGTAACCACAACGAGAGTGAGAGGGGAAAAGGAAGAGAAGAGAAAGAAGAAAAGAAAAGGAAAGGAACAAAAGATCGCTGGGGTACCTCGGGATTGCGACACCCGTGTTTACCTAAACTAGGTAAAGCCCCTGAGGGTTACGCCAATAAGAGACTTCTGAGCGGGAAATTAATCTGATAACATCCTCCACGCTTGTTGTTCCAAAATGTGAACAAAAAATATCTAAATGGCGTAGCCTTGGATAGAAGGATCAGAATAAATAAGTTTTTATACACAAATTAATGTGTCTAATCACTCAGAACGTGTCATATATAAGGAAAAGTAAACTAGATCAGGGAACTAGTATAGACATTTTGTGTAAAACCCCCCAAAAAGACGAAGAAAATTCTCAGGGGTTATCATATCTTAAGTCAAGGGCAAAAATTCCCGCGTTCTTTGGCTTTCCCCTTTTAAACCACTAACTTAAATTAACCACTGGGGCTACAGTTTATTCCTCAGAGAAGTGGCCTAACGAATTATAATTCTACATTGAGCTAGCGGACAATTTAGAAAATTCCCAAACAAAGAGGAGATGCACCCTATCGGAGGCAAATTTTCCTAGAGATTTTCCCACAGATTTTAACTGAGATGTTGACCCAGGTGTTAAGGGCCTTTTACTTCTAACTTCAAGCTAGCTAAAATCGCAGTATGTCCTGTCCCTATAATGAAGTGGGAACCCGTCCTCCAACGATATTTTAATAAAAATCTTTAACTAAAACGGTGTCATTTTTATGGGCCATAACTCTAACCACCCATCGTGAAGTCCGTCTTATTACACAAGAAGTGCGTATGTACTACACATTAAAGTAAAAATACGCATATGTAAGTAAAAAAAAAAATACTTCCGAATGCTAAATAAAAACGGAGGTTGCGTAAAAATAACGTCTCGAATAAAACCCTTCCGGTGGTAATAATAAAATATTTGAATTTCTTTTAGAATATTTCAAGATCTAGTTATGTTTCTTTTTTGTAAGTAAAAACTATCCCGAGAAGCTGCAGTTCTGTGCTTTAGGCAGTTTAGTAACAACGAAAAAAAAGAAAAAGATCCGACCCACTATATTTAGAATTTCAAAATATTTCGTAAAATAACGGGATACATTCGAATGGCTTCCCCGAGGCAGTTATAAGAAAAACTTGTATCGCTTCAGATACTCTTTATTAATACATTCTTTATGTTGGAGCGAGTGGTTTGCATTTCCTTGAAAATTAGAAGAGAAAATAACGGAAAATGAAAAGGATCAATGATTTAGAAAAGTAACAGAAAGCTCTTTTCGCTCGCTCGCTCATTCACTCACTGTCTGCCTCTGTCTATCTGTTTCTCTGTCTCTCTCTCTATATATATATATCCCTCTCTCTTCACACACACACACACACACACACACACACAAGTTTTTCAGAAAATGTACTTTTCTTCGACTACGGATGTGGTAAGCAGTTTGTATAGGTACATCAGTTTTGAGAGGCTTATCAATAAAGAAGATCTTCTGTTTGACTCGAAGGGTTCGATTCCACTGAATATAATGTGTCTGAAAATGGATGGAGTCTGTTCATGTGTGAGACGTTTAGCCGGCTGTACTCTATCAATAGATACAGTCATAGGTTTTCCCTTTACATATACGGAAAAAGTTTTCTCATCCCTCTTTACCGCCGAACGATGGTCGATGGTTAGGGTGCTGGCCTTCGGTACCGGAGTTCGTGGGTTCGAAACCTACAGTGGCATGGATGTTCGTAACCGTTCGGAATCGGCTTTAAGCTGTAGGTCCCGGTCTCATTAGCCCTCGTGTTGCAAAAAGTAGACCGTAGCACTACAAACCAAACCATCAATATTTACCACTTCATATGGACCAGGTGTGAAGAGATCGTTTAATGGCATCTACTCGGAGAAAAACATGGGTGCATATCTTCAGTTCCTTAAAGAAAAGTCTTCTTTGAACCATCATGGGATGTTCGAACAGGTTGAAGTTGCTCAATATGAGCATTTCATTTGATAAGAAATTCATGGATTGGCGTAAAAGTATCAGATGATATAAAAAATTGTCTAGGGAGGCCTGAGAATGATATAAAGTTGTGTGAGATAATCGAATGCCAAAAATTTTTTCATAAAGCTCGTATAAGTCGCTTCGGAATTTGGAACCTCTATCTTTAGTTGTACGTTCCGGTACACTAAACCTAGAAAAAAAAATCCATTGTACAAAGCTTGATCCACTGTTTCAGCCTTAATGTCAGACAAATGAAATGTCGGGCCATCTTATAAAACGGTCAACTGCAGTTAAACAATAAGACATAGCACTAGAAGATGGTAATGGTCGTACTATGGCAATGTTTATGTTCGAAAACCGTTGGTTTGGGATACTAAACTCCGATAACGGAGAATGAACGTGTCAGGAAATTTTTGCTTTTGGACAAGGAATACAAGTAGAAGCTAATTGACTGATTTATTTCTTCATACCAGGCCAGATAAAACGTTCCGTGGTTAACTTTACTGTACCTTTAACTCCGGGATGAGCCAGTCCATGAAAAGCGTAGAAAATAAGAGAACAAAACTGTTCAGGTGTAAAAGGGCGGATTTTGGCAGTTCAAGTATTACAAAAAATATAATCAGTTGATTTTCAATCAAAGGAAGCTTTTGAAATTTAAGGTTATTGGTATTGACTGATAATAATTGTTGCAATTCAGAGTCTGATTTTTGAACTTGAGCTATATCATTGTTATTCACAGATTCAGAGCAAGTCATGATATAAATACGCGAAAGTATATTAGCAACGTTATTTTCAGCTCCATTCAAAAGGTGAATATTTGTTGTAAATTGGAATATGAAATTTATGTAATTTATTTGCTTTGGAGATAATTTATCATATTTGTGAGAAAACGCATGAATTAAAGGCTTATGACTAATAAAAATAATAATATTGCTGCCTTCTAATAAATGACGGAAATATTTTATCGAAGCAAATGTAGACTGTAATTCCCTGTTCTAAGTACTGTATTTCTCTTCGGTTGAACTGAGTTTGAGTATTGAGTAAATTATAAACTTACTATAATAGTTAATAATATTATATTAGTATTTGTTGTATTAAGTAAAGTTTGTGTATAAACAAGAGAGGTAGGAGGAATGACACTTAAATATGGGCAAGAAAAGGCAATTCCCAATGATCTTTCTTCAACAACAAGGCGACATTTATTAAGGCCACTGACGTTCGTCGCCGCCAACGCTTGGCCACTTAGTTTTCCTGATATGCATATGGTTTTACACATTTAGATGATTTTTCAGCAAACTTGGCATGGTAACAACAAATTTTCACTTTATCATTGCTGGGAGAGCGATGATAGTTGTAGTTTCGTTTTTATCTCGAAAAAGATCTTCCCCATTTCTTCGCGATAAAAAGTTTGTCAACTTTCGAACCAAAATCAAAAATTTATTTTTGCATATCTTTTATTTGTGAAGATAATGCAGCTAAATCAGATACTTCCGTTTTCCATTCACGAACATACATGGAAGAAACAGAAGTAACGTCTGCAATTTTATCTTCCATTCCAGTTAATTAATTTTTCGACTGATTCGTCCGAAGTGGTTAATATAGCTTGCATTTGTGAAGCAAATGTCGAAACCATAAAGATTTCAACAGGTCCTTACCAACACTGTCTCCCGCTAATTCTTTCATTTGACGAAACAAAACAGATGGGCGTTTATCGCCAAGTTCAGTATCTTGCAATAATTTTTTTAATCTTCGTTCTTCAGAATCAGAAAATACTGCTATCAAACGGTGTTTTAATTTATTATGACAATTCAGATCAGGAGTAGAATCAAAAATGTTTTATATCTGTGACAAAACATCCGTTTCGATATCTCCAACTACCGAATGATATTTAGTTAAACGATTTGTAATTTCAGAAGTGAGGAACTGGCTTTCTTATTTTTCGAAACCAGATAGTTGGATTTTCCTTCCAAAAAGGGTCTGTTTTATGGATACGCGAGTCAATTCGTATGCAATTTCGTTTACGCCGTCTCCTTTGTTTAACGACATACTTGCGTTTTATTCACACCATTTGGGTCACCAGTGTAGATTTTATGAAAATTTAAATACCTACTATAAATAATACATAATATATAGCCTTTTACTCCAGAACAGGGTGATTAAAATTGAAGTCCCACTTTCAAAATGCTATGAACTGCTGAGGGAAAATGACTCAAATTTGAATTTAAAATGCTAGAAGAAGGGGAAAATTTTATGGTACATAAAAAAAAAGTTTCCCAGTGTCTCAATAGATGGCATTGAAGCGGCATAGCGAAAGTGAATGTGTCTACAAGTCACAATTTGAATCGAAATACAACTCACCACAGTAAACCAACTATATTTCTTCAATGTGCATGAGTGTTTTGTTTGTTTTACGGAAAAATGCCGCGTTTTTAAAACTCATGCAATGTCTCGGCTATAAGTGTCTACTAATTTACATAGTATGCCGATTACAGCGTCATCTATTAATACACTTTAAAACCTGTTTCTTGTCATACTGTTTCATTTTTCTTCCAGTATATTCAATTCAAATTTGCAGTGATATTAAACTGTTTTTTTCAGCCTTTCGAAAGTGGACTTCAATTATAGTTACACTTTACAGTAAAATATTTTCGATATATAATTATATTCTCTGTCAGAAACATTATTTTTCTTCAATAATTATTCAGTCAATCGGTTGAATACTAGAATATATTACCGATATACAGCCATATTTAAAGAACTCTTTAAAATTACATTTGTTTGAGAGTACTTCTCATAATAAGCAAAATGATTCGAGGGCAGTGTCAGTAACCGATCCACACACCTTTCCACCCTCTTCAGGTGAACAAAATAATGAAAGAGTCTGCAGAAAAGGGGAGAGGCGCAGCGATGAAACTCGATTCATTAAAACGAGATTTACGCAAAGAGCAGCTCATTTATGGAAGGTGAACACTTCCACCCAATAAAAGCATAAAAGGTTCGCAAATTTGGAAGACAAAATCGATCATTGAGAGGGAAGGGTTAAAACACTCGCCTGCTTCTTTCAATAAAAATACGATAATGCAGGCTGCACCTCATTTTATCGGAGAACAAAATAGAACGCCCTAATCACGATCAGAAATTGAAGACTATGCATGCATGCATGTGTGTATGTATCGTAAAACGAAGTCTACGATCGGTTGTTTACAGTCGTAGCCAGTTAGTGTGGTAAACCAAGACACCGTTTGAGTTACAAAAAATGTTTATTGCCACACCGTCAGTTGGAGGAGTTCCCACTTCATCATACGACGAGACAAACTGCGAAATCATCTAACATAGTGTAAGAGAAATCTCTAAAATTTTAAGAAAAACGTGTCTCCGATAGCTTGCATCCCCTTTTGTTAAGAATTTTCTAAATTGGCAGCTAGGGCACTATACATTTTTAAATGGTTAGACCGCTTTTCTAAGGGCGTAAACAATAGTTCCAGTAGTCAATTTAGATTAGGGTTTAAAAGGGGGAAATACAGACAGACGTGAAATTTAATCCTTTAATTGAAAATTGGAAAATTCCTGATAATTTTCTCGGGCAGTAATGAGGGCTTTTGACTATAAATTCGGTACTATTCATATATAAAATTACAAGATGCTTTCTCGTAGTACTTTCTTTGAGGGACCGTCTTCGGGAGTTTATATAGAATTTACATTTGTTTACAGATTTAGTTTAATTTTTCCATACTCTATCTCTCCCTTTGTGTGTGTGTGTGTGTGCGTTTTAAGGCAGAGCCCTAAGAAGTATGGAGATGGACAGGATGGATTTTTTGGAGAGGAGCTACCAAACGGCTTTATAACTGGTCCCGGAAATTACTATTGACCCCAGATAGGAAATGTTTTTTGTTTGAGCAGCCGAGAGTCTCGCTGCCTAGGTTATATTATTGTCTCGGATATTTAGTTTTATTTAAGTGGGAGCGCAGTTGACAAAGGCGTGGATAACCCGAGGGTTGTGGGATTGAGACTTGAGCCAGCCAAAGATCCCCCGTGTTCATAAATGGCACGGATAATAGGTTAATGGTCGCCATGTTCTCCAAGTTTCCAAACAATATTTTTGGGGGTTTTCTGTTTGGTCTTGGCGTTGATTCTTCCATTAATCCTTATATGTAAAGCACTTGCCTTCGTTCCGGAAATCCGGGATCTCGGTTTTCGTATTCGATCGCAATCGGATTCTAGGTATCAAATCACATTTGTGATAAAAATTTTATTTTGTCAACAATGGTTGTAAGTAATTGTGATCAAATTGTACCTTTATATGTTTATAAGTATATTTATACTCCCGGCAGAAAAAATGCTATTTACTTCAT